>CM038681.1:610220226-611420226 GCA_021605205.1 Aegilops longissima | reverse complement strand
CCATGTCCGCATTCGCGTTTGAGTCGGCGCTTGCGCCCAACGCAGGCCCAGGCCCGACCTGGTTTTTGAATTCGCGGGCAAAAAAAAGTAACGCAAATATTTTGAAATTAGAAACGTTAATTACACATAAATGCCGGCCACAAAGGTCGGTGAGAGTCCACGAGTCCACATTACATTAGTTAAAACATTTAATTAAACTAAAAATTAGGAGAAGGCGCGCTGCCCAAGGCGTTCTCGTCCTCGTCGTCGAGGCCGGTGAGGTCGATGAGCGTCGGTGTCAGCCCAGCCCAGGGGAACGTCATCTCCCAGGCTGTGGCAATATCCCGCGGTGCCACCGTAACCGCCGCCGGCAGGGCAGGATGGGCCTCGCGCTCCGCCTCGCGCCGCTCCTCCTTGGTGTCGTGCTCCCACTACTCTAGGCGTTCGCCCTCCCGGCGCTCCTCCACCAGACGGCGCTTTTGCCACTGCTCGAGATAGATCTGCTCCTGCGCCGGCGTCGCCCCAAACCAAATGGGTGGCACGCTGACCCACTCACGCCCCTCTTCGTGCCAGGTCTACCGCTGGGGCGCCAGCGGTGGCACGACGTAGTCTCCGGAAGAGGAGAGTACGATGGCCTCCGACATGCACGCCTAGTACGTCGCCTCCTCCTACTCCGCCTTGCGCCGCTCTTCCTCTTCGTTGTCACGAAGGACAGCCGCCAGCGCCGCCTGGTAGGCGGCCTCCTCCTCCTCCTCGTCGACGCGCACAACGGGAGGCGGCGAGGTGCCAGCCCGCACGTGCTGGACGCCGATCCGGCGCTGCTCCTCGTGTTCGAGGGCGAACCAGACCTCCCAATCGGGAGTGTCTGCTGCGTAGGCGAGGTTGAGGCGCTGCTGCGGCGCCAGCAGGACAACAGATCCTGCCGCGATGCACCTCCTCCGTGTGCGCCCGCGCCGTCCGCGGCACCGCTGGCACTGGGATCATATCTGGATTCAAATGCCAGTCGTGTGGCAGGGTCACGTCGGGGTACGGGAGGGAGATGCGGTGCTCATAGTGCCACCTCGCCTGGTGCACTGGGACCCTTATCCTCTGCCTCGTCGGGCCGGCTGACACCGGCAACGGCGGGGAAGGGGGGCGGGAGGGAGGGGTTGCGCACGCGAAGAGGATGAGGCGGGGGCCTTGCCCTTGTTTTTGTCGGCGAAGAAGGCCATGGTGGCTAGGGTTGCCGCCGCCGAGGAAGCAGCAGGCTGGTGAAATGGGGACGGGACGCCAGAAGAGGACGAGCCATGCTCGGATTAAAAAAGGACGCTCGACATCGCTAACGCGTGGGCCCACGGTTTATGATCGTCATTAATAAAGATGCGGGGTGATAGTTGAGGGGCCGCCATGTGGGAACGCGGCGGACAACGAGCGGAGGCGCGACACGTCCGTGCCGACGCATTTCAGGCCCAAATTTGGGCCGGAAATGGGTCCGCGCGGACACGGACCGAACGCGTTTTGGAAATTGGTCGGCGAGTTGGGCCAGCATATTTATCTGCGCCGACTCAAACGGACGGACGAAATGGGTCGCCGCGTTGAAGTTGCTCTTATTGTCTCAAGAGAAAAGTGTCAATTTTTATTGCGGTTGCATGCTAGCCTCTAGACAGGGAACCGCGAGAGTTGTAACCCGATTACAACTGCACAATGCACAATGTGACTACAATTAGAGAAGGAATTTTGATAAGTTGCATGTCCACCACTACATGCAAACCGTAGACGTTGTAACTCGACTACACATGTAAGTTCCTTAACATCATGTTGGGCTGTTGCGTTGTGACCATGTGTAGTGGTGGTGGTGTTCATGTTTTGTTTGGCTAGTGTGTTCTTTTTTCTCAATTATACATGTCAGAGCAGATTTTTTTCTTTTCCGAGACGCAGTGCGATTGGTACAGATGGGAGCGAATGCACATGCCACACAAATGGGCCAAGTCATGTACTTGTTTTTTTTTGGGGGGTTTGGAGAGGATTGTAAAGGTTCTCTATATTTTTACTGAGTTTACTTTTTTTTTCCCTTTTTGTCATTTTATTTTATTTACTTTCATTAATATTTTTAAAATTAATAATTTTTAATTTGATAACATTTTTTAAAAGTTATGACTTAGTTGCATGTCCATCGCTAGACATGCAAGTACAAGTGTTACCCTTGACTGCAACTATGCGCCGTCAACATGACTACAAAATAAGGGGTGCCCGAGTGGAGGTTGCAGAAGCGAGGTTGCTAGAGGGGAGAGGGTGGCAGTTGCAAGTCCGCCACTAGAGACGCAACATCAAGCGTTCGTCCATGACTAGAACTACATGTGCCTCAATGCCACTACAACTGCAATTGTTTGGTGCGGGGTTATGAATGTGGCACTCGGGGTGGGCAATTGCATATCTATTACTAGACACGCAACTATAAGTGTTGGCTCCAACCGCAACGGCACACCTTCAACACGATTGCAACCGAGGGTTGCGAAAAGCGAAGTTGTCGTGCGAGGGAGGGAGGCATGTGCATGCCCGCTACTACACATGCAATTGCAAGTGTTGCCATCGACAACATCTGCAACCGCTCAACGTGGCTGCAACTACATGTGGAGGACTGCGGCTATTGTGGTGTGGTATGCCAAGGTATAGACTTTTTTCTTGAAAGAGCAGGTAGAAAAGCAAAGTTTGTTTCCTCTTTTTGTCGGGCCATTTTTTGCGTCATTGTAGGAACTCCAGCAAGTAATCGATGGTGAAGTCATAAATTACCTCTCGACACGAAAGACTGTCGATGTCGTGCACCGATGTTGATGTAGTCGTACTGCTCCTCTTGGCACACACAAACTTGGGTGTATTTTGCAATTTTCTGCAAGGCTGTTTTCTAATGATCCGAGATGAGTATACTCAATGGGAGGTACAGTAGCATTTGGCCTTTCTGAAAAGAAAAAAAGGAGAGACCCGAGCTCCCTTGCAGACACTTGACGTGCTCCCGACCCCTTTGGGCGCAGCACAAGCTTGTGGAGTCAGCTTTGGATAACCGGTTAACCACCATCATCGTCAACCAACTACTGCTGCAATGCCAAGCTACCGCCCACATGCTTCCAAAAAGGAATCTGTAAGCGTTTCCTTTCCTATCTTATACTACTCTGACTGCTTCGATTTACCTCCTGACGGCCCGGACCGCTGAAGCGCGCGCAAGCGTACACGCACGCAGCTCTCAGCTGGCGGCAAACGCCAACTACCAACCGCGCGCCGACCCCACCCGGATCCCCCGCCGAATCGCCCACCACTCGCTCCTCATCATTCCCTCTGTTTTATCTCGTGATTTTCTAAACCCTCCTGTCACCGCTTTGATTTGGCGTACAAATCAGAGCACCCAAAAGATTAGCCAGAAGCGCCCCAACCCACTAGAGTCAAATCGCGGCCTTCGATTATTCCTGATTTATTTCGAGATTCCGCGATGCGTTTTCATGGGAGAGACGTTCGTCGACGACGAAGCGCTTCTACGATGACTTCGTAAACAAGATGATATCGCGCCGCCGGTCTCGGAGGTGCTTCATAGGGGTAGGGTATGCGTGTGTGCGTTCATAGGGATGAGTGTATCTTGGCGTGTATATGAAATAACTATGTGTTCATCTTGATGCTCAAAAAAAAAAAATTAGCCAAAAACAGAAAAATTAGCAAGTTAACTATTGTGTGTGAAAGCAACCGACGGCTCCTCCTCCTGCTCCTCCTTGTCCATGGTAAGTAAGCCGACATTGTGTTCTTAACGCAACATCAACAGGAAAAAAAAACAGTCAGCGGTTTACTTGGCCCTGCAAATAATACACCCTTTTTACCGGTTCTGATTTTCTTTGTTGCCTATTTCTGGACCATTCTGACCAACCGATTCATTTAAAGACAGCTCTCACGCATGCACACCGGGCTTAAATGCAAATGATTACGCATGAAGTTGACCCAACAATACATACGTATCTTATTATTTCCATTATTTAATAGAAAAATCATGGCATTACATGGCCTGTCAGTATTTTTAAAATCGAGATGCTAAATTAAAAATCAATCCATTTTAAGAGTGAAAATGCAGAAAACTGGAAAACTCTCAAAACCAAGGGGGCAGAGTATAAAAGAAACATATAAACAGAGGGGAGATTAACAGCTGCCCCGGGAAACAATTTAATTTTATTTTAGTCAAACGCCCCATCGCTTCTGGTCGTCTTCCTTCCTTCCTCTCCTCCTCCTCGCCGACCTTCTCCTCTCACCATTTCCTCCCCGAATCACCGCCGCCCAAATCCACCGGGACAAACTCTCTCCCCCGTGCTCGTCGCGCAGTCCGGAGCTCTCCGCACGAAGATTCCGCCGAGCAGGCCGCCGTCGCCCCCCCCCCCTCGTCTGCGATTCTCCCGCCGTATTGCTTCGGCCAGCGGCGGCCTGAATCTCGAGCCCGAGCAGCTCGCGGAGGCGGGGCTCCCGGCGCGGCGTCCCCTTTCGGCGTCTCTGCGAGTCGGCGGCCCGAATCCGCTGGTGGAGGGAGCCCGCTCCTCCGGATAAGATCGGTGCGGGGATTGGAGGGGCTCGCTGGCTAGGTCCCGGCCATGGCGCTGTTCCGCAAGTTCTTCTTCAGGAAGCCGCCCGACGGGGTGCTCCTCATCACGGACAACATATACGGTAAATGGAGATGGAGCTGTTTCCTCTGCTGGTTGCGTGCAGCAGACGACTGCATTTCTACACCCTGACCGTTTCAGTAGAAGAAATAGGTTTCGGTTTGGTTGATCTGTTGCTGGTCCCAAGTCCCAAGTAGTATAAGCAACTGAGCCTAGTTCAAATGCTGATTGGAGCTGTGGTGAGCAAGCAATGGATGGTTTTGAGAAGGAAATTAACCGAGAATTTCCTCCAGTTCAGCTTATTATTAGTAGTAGAAGAAATAGGTTTCAGTTTAGTTGATCTGTTGCTTGTCCCAAGTAGCATAAGCAACTGAGCCTAGTTCAAATGCTGATTTGAGCTGCGGTGAGCAAGCACTAGCTGGTTTAGAGAAAGAAATTTAATCAGAGAATTCGCTCCATTTTAGCATAGGCTTGTGTCGGCTTATCAGTTACTGTGTTTCGAATGAGGAAATCTGATAGATTCGTATCGCCTTGCGAACCATACCTCACTTTATTTTCAGTGGCTAAATAGCCATTTGAATTCAGAGCAGTGTTGAGTATTAGCATGGCTGACACATGTCACTTGTATTTGTTTCAGTTTTCGATCATTGCTTCTCCTTGAATGCACCGGAGGAGGACCAGTTCGAGGCACACACCAGAGGCATCGCATCACATCTTCTAGAGGATTTTCATGACCACTCATTCATGGTCGCGAACTTCGGGACTCGGGCAGAGGAAAGCCGCTTATACCACATTTTATCCGAGTATGGCATGACTGTTTTGGACTACCCGGGCCACTACGAGGGGTGCCCACTTCTCACCATCGAAATGGTGCACTGCATCTTGAAGTCCAGCGAAAGCTGGCTCTCTCTGGGTCAGCATAACTTACTGATAATGCACTGCGAACAAGGGTGCTGGCCTATCCTGGCTTTCATGCTAGCTGCTCTCTTGCTGTACCTGGGGCAGTATTCGGATGAGCAGAAAACACTCGATATGCTCTACAAACAATCATCTTCAGAGTTCTTAGAGATGTTTTCACCTCTAAATCCCATGCCTTCTCAAATTAGATACTTGCGGTATATTTCGATGAGGAATGTCATGCCTGAGTGGCCTCCCGCTGATAGAGCCCTCACACTGGATTGTCTGACTTTGAGGATGCTTCCTGATTTCCAAAGTCAAGGTGGTTTTTGTCCGATATTCAGGATATATGGTCCAGATCCACTCATGCCTCATGATCAGACTCCCAAAGTTCTTTTTTCAACCCCCAAAACCAGTAATCTTGTCCGTTTTAATTCACAGGTAATTGTTCATTTTCTGATAATCTATTTGAAGTGAATCTGCATGTCCTTAATTGTTAATGCCTTAGTACTGGGCTAAGGATTTAATAGCTAGCTATAACTGCATTTGCTAGCGATTAGCGGGATAGCTTCAATTACCTCCGCTACTCCATATAGATATATTATATCATAATTTAGTATCGTAATTTTTAAATGCGACTTGGCAAAAACATTACTTATAAGGTTGAACTAAAAGAAAAATATCAAGAGACTAAAGCTGTGCCTTTTTCAATACTCCAACATCCATATTTCTTAGTCAAAAAGTACTTGATGTGATACATTTTTTGTTATGGTTATTCAGTTCGACATCTATTAATGCATTTTATTCTTTACATTGTATATTAAAATTCTATTGTTGATAGCTTTCAATAGCTTTTTAGGACCTTGCCGCTAAGCTGTGAAAGTAGCGTAAAACCTTGTTACTGCATTGTCACATTAATAGGCTATCATGTTGATGATCTTCTGAAGTATATAGGTTTTAATACTCTTAAACTGACCATTTATGTACTTAGGCAGATGAACGGGTGAGCATAAACCTTCAATGTCATGTCCAAGGTGACGTTGTCATAGAGTGTAGCAACTTGTATGATGATCTAGATCGCGAGGAGATGGTATTCCGGATCATGTTCAACACCGCTTTCATCAGGTCAAACATCTTGATGCTCAGCCGCGATGAAATAGACATGCTATGGAATGCAAAAGATCAATTCCCTAAAGATTTTCGAGCTGAGGCAAGTGTTTAAATTAACTCGAGAACTAGCCTACTTTTTATACATGATTTTTTACTTGCAACTTGTGTTGATGCTAGGTTATCTTTTCTGACATGGATGCAACTACTTCGCTTGTTACGACAGAGCCTTTGAGTCATCAAGATAAACAAGGACTTGGTGTTGAAGAGTTTGCTAAAGTGCTAGATATCTTCAACCATTTGGACTGGTTGGATGGGGATATGGATACTGCACTGGACACACCCCAGAAAAGGTTCCAGGTTACTTCCCAAGGAAATATTAATGCATCTCCTCCTGATGAGCCTGAAACCTTTTTTGATACTCAAGAAGAACTCGGCTTTGATAATTTCTCTGGTGAAATCAACTCTTCTGCTCGTGTGCTGAAGCTTCAAAATCACTTTGGTATGCTTGGCAGCACTGAACTTAAACAAGGCCCCCCACATTCAAGTCCAACGGAAGTTCCATCCAAACCACATAGAATAGATTTGGATCCTTCACGAACAGAGCCTCCTTCGGTGTTGTTTTCACCATCAGAGGTTACAAAGCCAAAGGCTAGTGCTTCATCAGTAGCACCATCTTCAGTTACAGTTACACCCCAGCCTGTATTTTCACCAGTTCAACCGCAGCCACTGCCATCTGATTCTGCTGTGCAAATTTCATCAGAGGCATCAGCGACAACATATGCAGGGAAGCCTGGTTCACAAACTCCAATACAGCATGAACCTTCACCTCTTATGGTAACTAAATCAGGATCATCAACATCTTGGATACCATCATGTGCACCTCCTCCGCTTCCTCCCCGACCGGCCACTGTTTCATTAGCCCCTGTTTCCCCTACCTTACCCATAAATACTAGTACAAGTCTGATCAGTGTTTCCCTTAAATCAACCATGCCCTCCCCTTCACCTCCTCCAGAGCCATCAGCCTTTGCACAAGCTTTTGCAACTGAACAACTGGTTAAATCACAAGAATCTTCTTACGAGATTCTCAAGTCACTGTCTGATAGTTCTACAGCTTCAGCTTCTTCAGTTTGTATAGTAAAGGAATCTAGTACCCCTAAAGCATCTTCACCGGTGACGTTGCCTGCAATTCCTCTGACTTCAGACTCAGGGCCCTTAGTAACTCCAGTCACAAGATCAGATCCTAACCCAGCATCGCCGCTCCCACCACCACCACCTCCCCCTCCTCCTATAAAAGCAGCCACTGTGTATGAACAGGAGACAAGCAGGAAAGAAAAGGTTGCACCACCTCAGCCTCCACCCCCGCCACCTCCACCAGCACTGCCACGAGCACCTTTTGAAAATGCTACACAGTCGTTTACTACGTATGAAATTTCTTCCCCACCAGTTCGATCTTCACCACCACCCCCGCCCCCGCCACCACCTCCCTCATTGGTAAGCAGAAAAGAAACGGTTACACCACCTCAGCCTCCTCCGCCACCTCCACCAGCACTGCCACGAGCACCTTTTGCAAATTCTACACAGTCGTTTACTGCATATGAAATTTCTTCTCCGCCAAAGAAAGTTCGATCTTCACCACCACCACCACCACCACCGCCACCACCCCCCTCATTGGTAAAATCATCATTTTCTCCTCCACGTGCACCGCCGCCACCACCCCCACCTCCTCCACTACCTAATAACCATTTAGTTTCATCATCTCATCTGCAGTTTGCTGACAAAAAGGTCAGTTCAGCATCAAAATATGCGGTTTCATCACCTTTGAGCCCCAACTTTTCACAAACAGTTCCAAGGCTGCAAGCACCAACCATTCCACCACCACCTCCTCCTCCACCTCGAAGTAGCTCGTTGGTTTCTTCATCTCCATCCACAAGTGGTAGACATTTCATGGCTGCCCCTCATCCTCCCCCACCTCCCCCACGATTGCATACCATGGCATCTCATGTATCGGCGCCACCTACACCCCCGTTACTCGTTGCTGCCCCTCATCCCCCCCCACCTCCCCCGCCATTGCATACCATGTCATCTCGTGGGTCAGCACCACCTGTACCCCCATTGCCTCCTCCGAAGCTAGCTGGGGCCAGCAATGCTTCACAAAAACCATCAGTAACCCGACCACCGCCACCTCCACCAGGCCCACCTCCTAAGAATTCCTCAAACTCTTTGCCAAGCAAAGGAACTGTTGTCAGTGCTGCCCCTCCCCCGCCTCCTACATTATCATTTGGTGCAAAGGGCCGCAGTGCAGTCCGGTCAAAAAGCCCTAGAGGTTTGCGTGCCAACCAGCCATCCAAGAGGACACCTCTGAAGCCATTACACTGGGTAAAAGTGTCAAGAGCAACACAGGGAAGCTTATGGGCAGATACACAGAAGTCTGATGAAGCATCTAGGTATCAAAATATTTTGTTGCGACATTCTTTGTTAGTTAAAATAGCAATGGGCCGGGCACTTTGATATGTTAGTCCACACATATGTTTAACAGGACTCCGGAGATTGATCTGTCTGAGCTTGAAAGTCTTTTCTCAGTATCCATGCCAAGTACGGATGCAAAACGGACACGCCAACGTCCTCCTGTTGCATCAAAACAAGAAAAAGTTCACTTGGTACTTATATCCCCAAGCAACTCTTCACTACTAAACAATGAGATGAAAACTCGAATGTTGAATAAATAATGTTGCACTTTTCTTCTGCAGATTGACCTCCAGCGTTCAAAGAATTGTGAAATTATGCTGCGGAACATTAAGATGCCATTGCCTGATTTGATGGTAACTAACTTCATGTTTAATTGAAGATGTTGTCTCAACATAGAAACTTTGTGAGAGTTATCAGGAGTTCTTGACAAGTAGAAGAATGTTGGCATTATTGATGGTCTTGCTGAAAGAACAGAATAACTTACAAGTCATTTGACAAATCTGGTTAGGGGTGTATTGTCACATCTTAAAACTTATAGCCATAAATTTTACTGGAGATAAAGTCTTACTGTCTTCAATGGTGTTTGACAATTTAAGATGTAATGGTTATGCTGATCAGAATTTTTTTTCCAGGCTGCAGTGCTTACCCTTGATGATTCCATCGTTGATGGTGATCAAGTAGATTATCTGATAAAGTTCTGCCCAACTAAGGAAGAAATGGAACTGCTCAAAGTACAGCTCTACTGACTGTATTTCTGTTGGAAATGTCATTAGGCACTCATTATTCATGTTGTCGGAATTTCTTTCCATCAGTTCTCTATAGTGACTGAGCTTTCCTCCCACCTTTTCAGGGTTATACAGGCAGCAAAGATAATCTAGGAAAATGTGAGCAGGTCAGTGTTTTGCTGTGCTATTTTATTTTATTTCCTTTGGTGATGAATTCTGTTTGGTAAGCATTTAAAAACCGAACTGAATAGTTCACTTCAGGGGAGATCTGCATGATCTTAGTGGGAGGTAGGTCATAGAGCCTAGCTGTTTCACATTTAGGTGATATGCCAGGTTGCACTATGCATTGTGAAAAATTAAGATGCATATCTCCTGCTGGCTGTTTCTTGGGAAATTGCATGCCGAAACAGTCATTTTCGCAATATCTTTGCCGTTGCCAAATATAGCTAATGTACTAACAGGCCTAGTTTCAATATTATTATTTTTTTCGAAAATGAAAGCTTTATTACCCCCGGCCTCTGCATCGTAGATGCATAAAGCCTCAGTTACTGCACCACTTATTACAACTCACCAACAGGTAGCCTAATCAAAATGTGAGATAGACCACAGATAACACCATCACAGGCCTAAGAAAGAAGTGTGACATGTCACACATAACCATATCCTCAGTAGAGACCAAGAAGCTTATCACTGACAGGCCATGCAAACCGGGACATAAACTCCCTGGTAAATCACTCAAGCTTCTTTGCGCCAAGTTCCATCAGGTCTTTGTGCCGCACCTTCTGTAACTACCCCAGGACCGCAGCCGGCTGGTACATGGGAGAAACACCTGCATACTATATTGACCTTTTTTTTGTCAAACACAACACCATTTCTACATAGCCAAATGGACCAAAAAACCACTGCAGCCCCGACCCAAAAACATGTGAAATACTGAGGGGTGGTTTAATATTGAATGCTAAATTGACAGCACATCATGCTATGCATGCTAACCCACAATCAAAACATAGATGTTGGTTGGTTTCCTGCTGAAAGCAAAAAGTGCATCCTGTGTCCCCTGCCATTCCGTTTAATCAAATTGCCTTTTGCGAGGATAATTCCCTTGCATATAAATGAGAGGAACACCTTGATTTTAAGTGGTAATCTGAGTCGCCATAACCGTTCTTCGACCTGAAACATACACACATATCTGTTGAAGCCGAATACTGGAGTGCACCGAAAAAACTCCAGTGGTATGCAAATCCCACCTAACGAGTCCTGTTCTTAAGATAGTTGCACCTCTGCCACCTTCAGGACAAGGGCATTCTGATCAACCAAAATGCTGACCAATGAGCACCCGACGGAAGTCCATGAGTCGGTTTGCCACCCCAAGAACAGAGGCAACTGTGGCATCCTTATGCCGCACAATGTTGAATAACTGGGGGGTACACAGTAGAAAAGGAAGTATCCCCTAGCCATTTATCTTCTCATATTCTCACTGATTATGAGCCAAATTGAAGAAAGGCTTCTTTAACCCTCATGAGACCCTTCTGGAAGTGGGAGTCCATTGGTTTGGCTTTCACCAATGAAAGTATTTTTTCCCCAATTATTATTAACTCCAAAAGTGGACGCCAAACCCCGTCCTCTGCTATTTTTAGTATCTAAATCTGAGACCACTTTGGTCCTTCTGGGTACATAAAATTCCTCACCTCACTAATTGGTATTTTCTCCTGTGCTGATCCAATTGCCAGAAAAGGTGAGACTGAGAAAAGTCAAGTCTCTTCCGGACCCCTTTCAGGATCTCTAATAAGGACATCATAAAGACCGGTAGACTACACAGCACGGATTTAATAAGGACTAGGTAGCCGCCATAGGATAGTTTTTAGACTGCCAACCACTAAGGCACTTTTCAGGACAGTCTGCGGTAACTTTCCAATCTTGGTTACGAAGTTTGTGATGAATGGATGGGAATGCCAAGGTACTTAAAGGGGAATGAGCCCAAACCACAGCCAAAAAGCTGCGCGTAAGCTCGTTCTCCTTAGCCTTCCCGAAACAGTAAAAGGTTCGCTGTTATGGAAATTTATCTTCAAACCCGATAATTGTTCAAACACACTCAAAATTAGCTTCATATTGACAGCTTTGTCCAAATCATGGTCTGTCACCATACTTCCAAAATAGATGGTCCATCATCAACTAATTGTGGAATGAGACATTGTTCGTTTCGAAAACACTAAAGCAATAACTTCATTGTTGACTTTCTTCTGTGTTTCCAGTTCTTCTTGGAAATGATGAAAGTGCCAAGGGTGGAGTCAAAACTGAGAATCTTATCCTTTAAGATAAAGTTTCTTACACAGGTCAGAATAACATCACATCCTTGTAAATTCCTTATCTCTATGGACTATCCTGACTGTTCTATTTAAGCCATTGCTGAATCCATATATATGTTGTTTTAGGTTGCAGACGTGAAAAATAACTTGAATACCATTAATGATGTTGCTGAAGAGGTACATAGCAGTCAGTTTATCTGGAGTCTTTGACTCTTCTTCTTTGACATGTTATGTATACATTGTTCATGCATGATGTTACTTGACCAGGTTAGGAACTCTGACAAGCTTAAACGAGTGATGCAAACAATTCTTTCCTTGGGGAATGCATTAAACCAAGGAACTGCAAGGGGTGAGTCAGCAAACCCAGTGTAAGATTGTTATATTTACCATAGATTTTCCAAATGAATGACCTAAGATGGATAAATGTAGTGCACATGTTTTTTCTTTATGTCAATCGATGTCTTATTTGAATTTTATCTACATAGCGTGCCAGAAGTAAATGTTATTTAAAATAATTTTGGATCATTTACTGGTGGAAATATAGGTAGGGGTTAAGAACTGGAACAATATTGCACTACACAACTGCAACCATGACATACTGATTTCCAAATAGGATAGCCAACTTTACTATAGCTAGTATATGTTGCTCTGCCATCTTATCTAAACTCAACTCATTTGGAGAAAAAAAGCCAGAAAATCTGGAATATCATGCGACAGAAATCAGTCCAACTGAAATTTTTGTTACCATTTGGGACAAGACTTTAAGTTGTATTCAGGTGTTAACTGGATAGTCAACAGTAGTGTAAAGCCGAAAAGGCACAATCTTGAGAATTTGTTTATAAGGAAGCTTGTAAAACAGGTAAAAAAAAAGGAAGCTCGTAAAATCAATAGTGAACTGTTGATCCATGATCCTGTTTTTCAGTTTTTTTTCTTCTAACAAGTGTGCCTTTTCAGGTTCAGCCGTTGGATTTAGATTAGATAGTCTTCTTAAGCTCATTGATATACGGGCACGAAACAATAAGATGACTCTCATGCATTATTTGTGCAAGGTATGGTACTTAATTTCAGCTATTTTCTCCTTGATCATGTTCTCTTATCATAAGATTCAAAGTTGTGGATATCGTCTATTCTTTTTATTTGCTCTTTCTGTTTGGGAGGTGAATTGGTGCATAGTACTACAAATTTCGCACACGTGCATGTCTGTATTCCCAAGATTTGGGCCCTTATAGATCAGGTCTACCAATGTTGTGCTTACTGCTTAGTGATGTCATTTCAATCACATTATGAGTTATTGATCATTTTTTAAGGAAGAGAAAGGGTAGCTAATATTAAAGTCCTCTTCCTTAGAAGCAGTATTTTTGATCAACTGCATTCATTGGTGGGATGAATGGATGATCAGTTCTTTATTTGCAACGCCTGTGTGCTCTAGTTGATCAGTGTTCAGGGACCTTTTGCTGTTTCTTCTACAGCAGTGACAAAGACTGCTGTTTGTAGTTTCTCAAAAGAAAAAGATTGCTGTTTCTCCTACAGCAATGATAATCTGTTGATCAACTGCACTGATTAGTGGGCCGGACAGTTCTGCCCCTATAAGGTGTTCCACCTACTGTGGGCCCCTTCCAATAAAAGTCAGACACCAATCCGTGCTCGATGGCGTGGGGTGGTGTTTTTCTTTTCTTTGGGTTGTAACCATGGTCTTTCTTGGGCTTTTGCTTCTTCGATGCAAAAAAAAAGTACAGCTGTTTCTTCAAAAGAAAGTGTGGACAGATTGCCTTGCTTTCAGTATGTCCATGTGAAGTTCTTAACATGAAACTGGTACCATTGTGGTAGCCTCTGAGAATGTGCACTTTATCAATGAACTTTCATCGAGATTTGTTGCTTCCACAGGTTCTTGCAGGCAAGCTTCCTGAAGTTCTTGATTTCGTTAAGGATCTTGCGCATTTAGAACCCGCCACAAAGGTAGCTCATATCTTAATGCTAGATCCATTCTAGTAATTTATGTCTTCTTTCTTACCACATCGTGGACAAACAGATCCAATTGAAAGACTTGGCGGAGGAAATGCAAGCGATAACTAAGGGACTGGAAAAGGTCGAGCAGGAACTGGCAACATCTGAAAAAGATGGTCCAGTGTCTGAGACGTTTTACAAGGTCAGTGCGCCATTCATTTCTACATATGCTGGACTTTAGATATATTTGTTCATTGTTCGCTAATTGTATAATAACGCGTTTAGGAAAAGCATGGAGACAACCTTACTAACTACGGCACCAACTAGCCATTCAGTTAACTACAATTAGCATATCAATTGCACTACTCAACAAGAGTTTTTGTTTCAGAAACTGAAGGAATTTCTGGCTGATGCCCAAGCTGAAGGGAGGTCATTAGCTTCGCTTTACAGTACAGCGGTATGCCTGGACTGGCAAGCTGTCAATATCTTGCTGCATGCATCATGCTGTGTTTCGTGCTAAATTTTATTTATTTTTCTTTTAGGGGAAAAGCGCGGACTCTCTAGCACATTATTTTGGTGAAGATCCTGTGCGGTGCCCGTTTGAGCAAGGTACTTCCTTTCAAGCTGAACGGCTTGTTTATATCATGAAAATATAGAAAGCATATCTTAATGGGTCCAAACAAAAGGAAGATAAGAACTGTTCATTTATATGCAAGACATGTGAGAAAAAGTTCCATGGGGCATGGGCTTCAAAGTTATTCCCATTGCACTCATCATGTTTCAACTAAATAACACTTTATTCCTAAACAATTTATTACTTGTCACATTTTGAATACTATTTGGTACTCCCTCTGTAACAAAATGCAATACGTTTTTTAACAATTGTACTTGCAACAAAAAACTTCCTATATTTTGTTACAGAGGGAGTATTAGTCACCCTTCCCTGGTTGTGTCAATCTCACCAAACTCATTTACACTTGTAAAAGTCTGGATTGACAGAAAATCATCATGAGTTCCTGCAGTCCTCAGTCTGGTTGAGCCTTAAGAACCACCTTTGGCTGAGACTGTAATAATTGCATCAACCAAATCATTGGACCAACACTGGTCGGCATTAAATGTCCCTAACAGCTTATGCTGTTTCCCCCTTTCATGGCAAAAAGATAAAAACTGTAGTCGTATAGAATTATCATATCCACCAAATCTTCAGACCTTTTTTGCGTCGAATTATTCACAGCAGCATGGTTTCCCCCTTTTTTGTGTGGACAGTTGTCTCTACTCTGCTAAGCTTCGTGAAAACCTTCGAGCGGGCGCACGCCGAGAACCTCAAGCAGGCGGAGGCGGAGAAGAAGAAAGCCCAGATGGAAGCCGAAAGAGAGAAGGCGAAGGCAGCCGCCGCTCACAAGAAGGCGGGGTCGCCGGAGCCAGGGGTTTCCGACCGATGACTCGTCGTCGAAGCTAGACATGACAGATTTCCACTAATTTCTTACCATGAAAGTGGAGGCCAGGAAGACAAAAGCTCCGTGTAAAAAGGTCAAGAAAAGTGAAAAGTCACAGGCAATAGTGCATACCAATGTGGCAATGTGATTGATAGGTAGACTCTGTTGATATAGCGACGCATTTAGCACATAGCCGTATAGTGCACTGCTGCTCACTGTCCATAGGGAAAGAAAAAGTTTTGTACCGCTGCTCACTGTCCATAGGGAAAGAAGTTGGTACATACAGATGTTGTATATTTTGGGGGGTTTTCCCCCTGCCGACAAACAAATTTTGTAAATGGTTCCTTCCATACGTGTAAAACTATGTACATTTCCTATGTGTCCACGCTGCTGTACGATGTGATGTAACATTGTTAGTGCTAAACTAAGCAGTCAGAAACAGTCCTTATTTACATGATTATTATTACATCCCCTGTGCAACTCTTTTGTTGCGAAAATACTTTGGATCTATTCATCTTTAGTCATGGCAGTAGAACGAACATCCTGACCCGTAAACTGCCTAGCAACGACTAAAAGCACTGAGGTAGTCAAATCTTCGGAAATCTGTTGAACCAGCCTAGTAACCCCGTTCCTTCATCATGCACATTTTCTTTCGTAGGAGAGCATCTACTCTCTTCGGTCTTCCATGTTCAAGTTTAAGCAACCCCTCTCAGTTCTTTCGGGGTATATGTCAATCATTGCGAACCTTGACCAAGATCATCATAGAGAAAAATATCTACATCCAGAATAAGCAGATGCATACCATCAGATACATCATGAAGCATATTTTCAAAATTGCAAAGATTTGACTTTCATAAATATGTATATGCACTAGTACGTTATTGGTTGAAGGGATTACTATTATGCAGGCTGTTTTTAAAATGCGCTCATTTGTTTTTCGAAAAGGAAATTGCTTCACACACGACAGTCTTCGCACGATCTACAAACGATGCTCCCTCCCCAACAGTTCTCTTGAGAGCACGCTCGCTGTTGGCGCTGCCACGTCGGAATCGTGCAGGCGTCGTCCATGCATGTATCGTGTGTATAGCAGCGCCGTTTAGAAAAAAATGGAGAGAGCGCAAGTCACACGGTACTCTCACTTACGCCGGGTCTAAAAATAATCTTCTACGTAGGCGAAAACAAACGATTTCGATCTCGTGGTCCACGGATCGCTCGCTCTTTCCCGTAAAACAAAAAAGAAGGGAGCCAATGAAAAGACGCTCCATCCATTCCAGACTCCTCAACCTCCACGCTATCCATCCCAGCGCTAGCCCGGCGACAAACAACGCTGCCCGCCCTCCTCTCAACACGGCCCACACGCAAGCAACACCTCTCACCGACGTGTGGCCCCGCACCACACCCGTCCCCATCCGCCAGCCTCAGGTAGATGGCTGCGCGGGCAGGCCTCCGCGTGGACGTAGCGGGCTCCAGGAGCCCTCCCGGTAGAGGATGACGCATCATGCTACAAGGGGTGGGAGCGGGCGCGTCCCGATCGGACGGCTGCGAACGCAACCGCGGCCGATATATACCCCCCACTCCAATGGCGTCCGCCGCATCCACCTCCGCCTCCGCCGCCGTCGCCGTCGCGTCCCGACTGCTCCTGCGCCGCGCGCCGCACCTGCTGCGCTGCCTCCCCCGGGCGCGCCCCGCGGCCTCGTCGTCTCATCCGTCGTCGTCGTCGTTCGGCGCCGCCGCCGCTCTCCGACGCCCGCTCGGGCACCGCGCCAGGATGGGGCACACCTCCGCCGCGGCGTCCGCTGTCCCCGCGCTCGGGCTCACCAAGGCCAACGCCGTCGAGCTCCCCCAGGTGCGCGCCTGCGTGCTGTGTGCTGCGCCCCTGTTTTGCGTGCGAGCGAGTTGGATCGAGACGCACGCTTACTTCAGTAGCGGGTGCTGTCCTTTCAGTTGCCGCGAATCGATTGATCTAGACTTTGGTTAGTAGAAACACCGACGAGCTGCTAGATCGAGATCGAGTTAGTGTGCCCGCATGGAAAATCACTTGCACGCTGATGACGCTTACATCAGTACTGGTAGTAGTAGTCCTTACAGTTGTCGAATCCATTGTTTTATACTTCTTTTTTTAGTCGAATATAAACACTGGTGAACTGCTAGATCGAGATCAGCTTAGTGTTCTCCCATGAAAATCTCGTCTCCGTTTAGATTTGATTATCTGCTCTGGCGATGCAGGGCAACTGCTTTCACTGCCAGTGAGCTCAACTGTGTTCCTTCTATGTCACGCAGGTTGCTTTCACCGGTAAGGACATCGAATTCTCTGACTGGAAGGGCGACATCCTCGCCGTCGCGGTCACGGAGAAGGATCTGTCCAAAGGCTCAGACTCCAAATTCGAGAATGCCGTGCTGAAAAAGCTCGACGCCCAGCTTGGCGGTCTGCTCTTGGAGGCCTCGGCCGAGGAGGATTTCACTGGGAAGGCCGGGCAGTCGGTGGTTCTCCGCCTCTCCGGGCAGGGCTTCAAGAGGGTGGCTCTGGTTGGCCTTGGCCAGAGCGCCCCATCCACTGCCGCGGCTTGCCGGGGTATCGGTGAATCCGTTGCATCGGTTGCCAAGTCTGCTCAGGCTAGCAGTGTCGCTGTTGTTCTTGCCTCCCCTGCTGGGATCCAGGAAGGGTTCAAGCTCAACGCTGCCGCAGCAATCGCTTCCGGTACTGCATTGTTCTTGTACATATTTTTTTCTTTTCTTTTGTTACGATAGTTATTGAAGGTGTTGATTGATGCTGGATTGTCTTCTGTCTATCTGAATTGCAGGAACCGTGCTTGGCTTGCATGAGGACAGCAGATTCAAGGCTGAGTCGAAGAAGGTGCATCTTAAACAAGTAGATCTTATTGGACTTGGTTCTGGTTCAGAGCTGGACCAGAAACTTAAGTATGTGAATGATCTTTCCTCAGGCGTGATTTTCGGGAAAGAGCTTGTCAACGCACCTGCGAATGTTCTTACCCCTGGTCAGTAGCTCTTCAGTCAATCACAGAGTTCATAGTTACTATTATGATGTTTAGTTTATCATTACAATCCTGACATGCTATCCTTTCAGCTGTGCTTGCGGAGGAGGCATCAAAGATTGCTTCTGAATACAGTGATGTATTCACTGCCACAATATTAGATGTAGAAAAATGCCAGGAGCTAAAGATGGGCTCCTACTTGGGGGTCGCTGCAGCTTCTGCCAATCCTCCTCACTTCATCCACTTGTGCTACAAACCTGTTGGTGGCAATGTCAAGAGAAAGCTGGCGATTGTTGGGAAGGGTCTAACTTTTGACAGGTTTGTTTGTACCGCCGTGCATATTTTATGAATTATTGCAGTACTGGGTAGAAATCTCATCTTCAGTATGCCTTGCCATGCTGGTAGAAAGCAGTGTTATTAACAATTGATGACTGTTAAATCTTAACACTCGATTCACCAATTTTTTCTGCAGTGGAGGCTACAACATTAAGACTGGACCAGGCTGCAGTATTGAACTGATGAAGTTTGACATGGGAGGCTCCGCAGCAGTATTTGGTGCAGCAAAAGCTTTGGCCCAAATCAAGCCTCCTGGAGTAGAGGTACTTCAGTTTCCAGTTACTTGCATCAGCAACCTCTTTGTTTTAGTGTATTTGCTAATGATTTCCTTTCTGACAGGTTCACTTTATTGTTGCTGCCTGTGAGAATATGATTAGTGGCACAGGAATGAGGCCTGGTGACATTTTGACTGCTTCTAATGGGAAGACAATTGAGGTATGCTTCTTCTGATCAGCCTAAAATACAAGAATATGTGTGATGCATGGAGCATTATGTGATGCTTATCCTTGTTTTCATGGCCCAGTTTGCCTACTGGTTTGCATTCAACTCTGTATTCATTTGCACATTATGTTCCTTCAGGTAAATAACACTGACGCTGAAGGGAGGCTTACGCTTGCTGATGCTTTGGTCTATGCTTGTAATCAAGGTGTTGACAAGGTAATGAATTGCTTCTTTAGACATCATATTCTGTTCATACAAATTTGGCTGCTTTGATGATTGCTATAGAAAATATCAATCAGATATTGTTGTTGTGGTTGTAATGCTGATGTGTTGAAAGAGCTGTAGTGCTGATAAAACTCGCATCCTTGTTCAGCATCGTGGGTTACTACTTTATTTGCCCAGTCTACTTAGAGAAGCATGATTTATCTTATTCCGTTTTAGCATGTCATATAAAAGATTCATGCATTGCACTACATGACATAAACAATCGATTATGCTAATCTCCCTCCATTCTAAAATAGATGACTCAACTTTGTACTAAAGTTAGTACAAAGTTGAGTCATCTATTTTGGAACAGAGGGAGTATGATCTGTTGAAAGATAATTTAGAACAGAGAAGTGGTGTTCATTAGTTTGCTTTGAACTTTTTATTCAGTTGCCTTGTGACTCACTGTAATTATGACATGCAGATTATTGATCTGGCAACACTAACTGGTGCCTGCGTTGTTGCACTTGGGCCTAGCATTGCTGGTAAGCTCAAACAAATATTGTCCTCAGCCAACTTCAATTTTTTGGGCTTCCAAGATGGAAATAGTGGATTATTCTGCAGTCTTATACATGCTAATGGACATGTCGCTTCAGGAATCTTCACACCAAGTGATGAACTAGCCCAGGAAGTCGCCGCTGCATCTGAGTTATCAGGGGAGAAGTTCTGGAGATTGCCCATGGAGGAAAGCTACTGGGAGCAGATGAAGTCTGGTGTGGCCGACATGGTCAACACCGGTGGTCGACAGGGCGGCTCCATCACCGCTGCCCTGTTCCTTAAACAGGTATAGCATCTCTTTGGCATTCTCGGTCCCTTGAAAACAGTCGAGCTCACAAGTAATAAACCAAAGCTATCAACATTTGTGCATTGAAAAAGAGAGTTGCCACAGAACTAGGTTCAGTCTTCCTCTGGCAGAGTTGACAGAACAGAACTCTAATATGCTTGCCTTGCAGTTTGTTGACGAGAAGGTTCAGTGGATGCACATCGACATGGCCGGGCCGGTGTGGAACGACAAGAAGCGTGCCGCCACCGGATTCGGCGTGTCCACCTTGGTGGAGTGGGTCCTCAAGAACTCATCATCATCCTGAATGAACTCCCCCCCTGATTTCCATTGGTTCTGATTCTACGTCGGAAGGAAGCAACCAGAGTGATGTTCATCATCATCTGTACTACCAGGGAATGAAAGGATTTTATTTGCTTTTGGCTGCCGTGTGGACTATGGAGTGGGGCGATAGAATAAGGAAGGGTTTCATGGAGGAAAATAAAACAGAATGTCTGTTGAACACTTCCCTTGTCAGATTAAATGGTGTTTCATCGTTTTCATCTTGTGCCTGTGATTGGCCTGTGTTGTTGAATTCTGTCGTGTTGTGCAATGTGAGCCTGGCCTCGAGTGTCGCCTCTTTGAATTGCTTGTTCTTATGCTACGCGATTGGTGCTTTTAAGCACTGCTGAGAACCTGAGTAGATTTATATTTGTTGGCAGATGGTATAATTCAGATTTAGATTTGTTGGACCAGTAGTTTCGGTGCTTGGTTCAGTTGGTAGTTGGTAGCATCCTCTGCGCAAGCGTTTAGATTCTATTCCGAATGGTTAGGGGCCCACATGTGCAAAATTGGAGATGGGAGTCAAAACCCTGTTTTGGAAAGACGAATGGATCAAGATGGACGTGGAGTATTTGTACCCGAGCTCAAATGCTCCTGGCAAACAGTAAAATTGGTAATGTAGTAAAAAAAATCTGAATTGTTTTTGTCGTAACTTTGACAAATGTTATATGCGCTTGCAAAAATTTATCATGAATGAACATCCCGGGAAGTCGTGGCAGAAGAAACAAATTGAAATTTTCTTTTGCCATGACTTCCAGGAATGTCATTTTGTGATGAAAATTTTCAATCATAGAAAACATTTGTCAAAGGTTACCACAATTTTGTTTTGAATTTTTTTTAATTCTTTTTTGATTTTACTATTCACCCGAGCTCATTTGAGCTCGGGAGAAGAAGAACACTTCGTGGATTCAATGGATGTTGTGCGATGGAAATATTGCTGGTGTAATAACCAAGGAGGGATTATAGATACATGGGTCTTCCAACATTGCCGCTAGACTCTCAACTATTGCTCTTTTGGCCGGAATCTGATGCTTGGGTAATAAGGTACCACAGAGGGATTATAGACACACGGGTCTTCCAACATTGTCGCTAGACTCTTAACTATTGCTCTGTTGGCCGGAATCTGACGCTTGGGTAATAAGGTGCCAAGGAGGGATTATAGATACATGGGTCTTCCAACGTTGCTGCTAGACTCTCAACTATTGCTCTTTTGGCCGGAATCCGATGCTTGGGTAATAAGATACCAAGGAGGGATTAGGGCAAGTCCAGCAGTTCCCCTAAAATTTCTCCCCTATATCTCAAAACAGGGGACTCCCCTAAACATATTCTCCCCTAAAAATTACTCAACTCCAGCAGTTCCCCTAAACATCTCCCTTATTCTATATTTTAAGAATATTTCATAACTACCAACGGCTAGTTTTCAACGGCTAGTTTTCCAACGGCTAGTTTCAGCTCTATAAATACATGATCACCCCTCATATCTCTCACAATCCTGATCGTGCCTCCTCTTCTACTTCTCTTTCGCCATCTCTCCACAACGAAATGAGTCACCTTCGAAGTTTGGCCCGGCAGTTTTGTGAAGATTCCTCCTCTGAAGATGAGGAACTCATGATGGCTGCAATTGTAGCAGAGGAAGAAGAAGCCCGGTTGGATGCTCCACTTCACATCCGGGACGTCATTCTCTTCAGCGCGATTTTGCGGAACGCTTTTAGAACCTCCACAAGGACTATTTTGCAGAGAACCCCACCTTCAAGGCAAGGATGTTTCGCAATAGGTAAGAAATTGGTGCATCTGTTTCGTTTTCACCATAGTAGTCGCTCTTCATGTCTCATTTAAGTTTTTCTTCACAGGTATAGAATGCATCGTCCTCTTTTTCTGCGCATAGCAAGTGCTATAGAGGCACATGATAGCTATTTTTCCCTGAGAAGAAATAGTGCTGGTGTTCCTGGTTTACATCCTTATCAAAAATTGACCTCAGTATTTCGAATCCTAGCTTATGGGATAGCAGCTGATCTTACTGATGAGTATTGTCGGCTAGCAAAGTCGACCGCTTTAGAAAATCTTAGAAGATTTGTGCGTGCTGTGATCGAGGTCTTTGGGGGTCAATACCTGAGATCTCCAAATGATGAAGATACTGCTAACTTGCAATTCGAGAGCAAAGGGGGTTTCCGGGTATGCTCGGAAGCATCGACTGCATGCATTGAAAGTGGAAAAATTGCCCTACTGCACACAAAGGTTTTTTTGTTGGCCATAAACGCGTACCCACGGTCATTCTTGAAGCCGTTGCTTCACAAGAACTTTGGATTTGGCATTCTTTCTTTGGTTTACCAGGATCTCATAATGATATGAATGTTCTCCACTGTTCACCCGTGTTTGCAAATCTAGTTGAAGGGCATGCTCCAGAAGTGAATTATACCATCAATGGTCACAACTACAACACGGGGTATTACCTTGCAGATGGTGTATATCCGCAGTGGGCAACATTTGTGAAGACAATTCTAGATCCAAAAGGTGAGAAGAACAAAAATTTCTCCTGGTTTCAAGAAGCATGTCAGAAGGACGTGGAACGAGCCTTTGGTGTTCTGCAAGCTCGTTTTGCTATTGTACGTGGACCGACAAGGTATTGGGATCTGGAGACACCCGGAGAAGTGATGACAGCTTGTACCATCCTGCATAACATGATAATAGAAGATGAGCGTGGAAGTCGTGTAGACTACCGCTACGATAACATGAGAGAACTAGTGACACCTTCTCACCAAGAGGCAGCTACATTGACTCAATTTCTTCAAGCTCAGAATGATATTCGAGACAAGCAAGTTCACTGTCAGCGTCAAGTTGATCTAGTTGAGCATCTGTGGCAGATCCGTGGACTGGTGTAGCTTTCAATAATGTAGTCTATGTCACCATTTTAGATTATGCAAGTGTGTACTGTTTTTCAATTATAATGAGAGTGTAAGTACTATCTGTATCATTTTCTAAATAATGGAAGCAATTATGTAGCTAACATAGTCGGCCAAATGTTTCAGAGACATAGTACAGATTACTACACATGTTGTTCTTCAAGCTCTTCGATATCAGTTTGTTGTTCTTCCTGCCCTTCATGATCGACATGTTGTTCTTCGGTCCAGTGCAAATCATTCAATCCGACATCACTATGCAAAATATCAAAATAACTCTGATTCTGGTCTTCCATTACCAAAATTTGAAACAAAAGGAAAGGTACATTAAGCTTAAACAACAGCAGCACAAAACCAAATAACTAGCAATAGTAGCAACACTAAAATTTCGAACAAGCTCTCTCAGTTTTCTATGTAAATGTGCAATCTTCAACAACATACATCAGTTAGCTGCTCTCTGCTAAAACACATCAGTAGCTAGCTAGCTGCTCTTTGCTAACACACATTAGTACCAGCGAAACATCAACAGCTAGCTAGCTTCTGTCTGCTAACACACACCAACCACACACATCTGCTAGCTGCTCCTTTTTCTACAAAAAAATTGCTAGCTGCTCTCTGATGCAAGCACGCATCAACCAGCCTTTGATACAGGCCAGCAAACCCCCACCCCCTTATCTACTTCCGCCGCGCCCCTCCCCGCAGAATCCACTGCCCGGCGACGGTCGCGCGCCTCCCCCCGTCTCATCTTCAGCCACGGCAGCCGCGCCCCTCCACCAGCCACCGCAGTCACGGCCCTCCTCCATTGCCCGGCGGCGCCCTATCTCCCTCCCCTAGATTCTCTATTCTTCTCGAATCCGAGAGAAAATCAAGGAAGAAACGAACCTGATGATGCAGCGACGGCAGTGCCGTGCTGGCGGGAGGGAGTTTTCCGGGCGCAGTCGTTGCCTCGTCCAGCGAGTCGGGGAGGGGATCGGGGAGATCGCCGTTCCCCTACATAGAGGGGAGAGAGAGGACAATTTGGGGGAGGCCAGAAAAACGGGGAGAGGATTTGGAAACTGCTGGAAGCAGTTTTTTTTCTCTGTTCCCCTAAAAGAACGATGAGGAAGGGGATCGGGGAACTGCTGGACTTGCTCTTATAGATACATGGGTCTTCCAACATTGCCGCTAGACTCTCAACTATTGCTCTTTTGACCGGAATCTGATGCTTGGGGAATAAGGTGGTTCTGTTGAGCCTCTTCGCACAAGAATTCCACATGTTTTTTCCTTGGGGCTGCTAGGCGTCGGTCGGTGGATCTTTTTAAAAGACCCGCCGCGTCGACAACCATCAGATCAGATACAATCTCACAGCCGAGCGTCATCCTTCACTTTTGCAACAGAAGTGTTGCGAGATCTCTTTTGCAACAAATGTCCTGTTGCAGAAACATTTGCAACAAAAGGTTCTGTTGTATATTTTTTTTGTCCGCACCATTTTTGTGACACCCTGGTTTTGCCCCCTTTCTTTTTCTGGAATTCTTTGCCATTTGATTTGAATTTGAGGTTTTTGAATCAACTCAGTTGGACTTAAACACTTGGGCATGTCCTTGATTTTCACCCAAATAACCCACCTCACTCTCTCACACACAATTTCCTCTCTGTTTTTTTCTCAAAATGGCCATAGGAATATTTTCATAAATGAAAAATATTCATTTCTCTCTCTGATTATCACTTCAGCAACATATGCTCCAAAGCAACCCTCATTTTTCTTGGCCATAAAATTCTAAGAAAATTCATGAATATTATTTGGACAATGCCGCACCTCCCTGTGCAAAAATATTTCATAGTTCTTTGGAATATTTTTGCTACATAAAATCTTTTCTGTTCTGGCAAGAAAATGCACTTTAGGAAGTGTATTTTTCCTTGATGGAATGAAGCTGAAAATTTTAGGGCTTCATTACACTCCTAAGAAAACCTTAACCTCCAAAGATCAGCCCCAAAACCCTGGTAAATCTCTCTTAGTTAACTTCACAAGTTTCTGTCCAAAAACTTGTCAGGTTGATACACTCACGCACCGCTCACCTGTGGCCAACTCAAACACTTGGAGCAACCCAAACCATCAAGGACTACACGCCAGACATGAATTCGATGCACGACATGGCTCTATGCCAGAGTTCACACGCTGACCACGCGTGTGCACGATGCCAACCTGCTAGTCGACGCGCTCTGGACGCCGCCGACGCTCCTGTTTCGCGCGTGCTCGCTTCCCAGCTCGTCGTGCCTTGCCAAACCTCGCCACAGTCGCCGTCTTGATGCACTTTAACTTCGCCCTGGCGCTCGCCGACGCCGGAGCTCGCCGCAGTGAGCATGGGCACGACACGGCCAAGCGTACAGTGCGCCTATGTCCCTGCTCTCATTGCCACCCGCCTCCTGTGCTCGTCCGCGCTCGCCCACAATGGCCGCGTGAGCCATGGATGTTTCTCCCCCTCTCACTGACGTCGTTCATCGTCGGGCGCCATCTCCAGAGAACTCCCGCGGAGCCCCAGGCCCCTTCCTCATTCGCCTATAAATAGGACCCCTTCCCAGCCTCTTCGAGCATCCCCTCTCACTCCCACACTTGCCACGACCTCGTAGATAGCCGCAGCCCGGCCGGGCAAGCCTCTGGCCGCCGTTCCCGACCGGAGTTCGCCGGCGACCCCCTGCGCTGCTCCCCACCTCTCCAGAGCCTCTCGAGCTCAACCAGCTTCTCCGGCGTGCCCCTGGTGATCTTCTGGTGCACGCTGGTGCAGTTGGAGCCCCTGGAGCCGCCGTATCGCGCCGTCTTCTTCCTCTCCGGCGAACCCCGACCTCTGTCATCACTGGAGAAGAAGATTGCGAGCCCTTCCGTCCACCGCTAGCCACGTTTCGGGTACGTACGGACTCCTCGAGGTCTTGCGCGCATCCATCCCCTCCATCCACGGCGGCGGCCGACCTCTCCTTGCTGGAGAAACGCTGGCGCATCGCTGCTTCTCCTCTGTTTCTCCCTCCCTCTCTCTAAACCAGACACTGGGGGCCCACTGTCAGCCTCACAGCCGTGCCCGAAGTGGTATAAGTGGTGGTGCCCTGTTGAAATACGTGTTCGACGTCACCCCCTCTGTTTTTCTTTTTAGTTGATTTTAATTCAAATTTTGACCAGAACTTTGACCAGCCATAACTTTTAAATTATCAGTCCAAATGAATTGATTCCTTTTGAATTGTGTTTGTCTTGGAGTTCTCTAGAAGCACACAAAAGTTGAGATTTTTATCTACTGCCTAGAGTTTCTGGTGATTTTCAGAAGTGTTCTTGACATTTTCTTTTTGTGGTTTTAATTGTTTTCAGAGGAGGAAACTTGCCTTGAAGGAAACCAGGAGGAGTGTGACCCTCCTTTGTGCTAAGGCAAGCCACCACAAGCATTTGCATGGTGTAACTTTAATACTTATGATTTTCCAGCTTGAATATGAGTTATTTTCATGCATTTAATCATTTATATAAATAATGTTTATGCTAGTTTACTTGTCATGCTTGAATTGCTTAGATTACAGTAGTGTTTGAATGCATGAACTAGTATGAGGCAGTAGAC
The DNA here is from genome assembly GCA_021605205.1 of Aegilops longissima. NCBI lineage: Eukaryota > Viridiplantae > Streptophyta > Magnoliopsida > Poales > Poaceae > Aegilops > Aegilops longissima. The sequence continues at coordinate 611,393,154 of CM038681.1, read as the reverse complement.
GTATGTTTGATAGTATGATGATGATATGGTTAGGATTTGGATATGATCGGTATTATTTTCATATAGGAGTTATTGATTTTAATATGATAATGGCATAACTAAAAATGATGAGGTAGAAAACCAGTGAAGTTGAAATCAGTGAGTAAAAGTGATGAATAGTGCAAGTAGCATGATTCCATTATGTTGATCCGTTTACTTTGGTGCTATGTTGATATGGTGCATGTCGGATAATTGCATGATCATGGCATACTGTGACTCGAGGCTATTTCATTTCAAGTTAAACCTGATGTTAATTCAACTTGAATATAATGTTGATCAGATCATGGTTCCACTGAATCGAGCTTCCCAGTGCAACCACATTTGCCTTTATGGGAAGGCTGTTATTCGGTCCGTTGTCATGCCTCTGGTCGGTGCCTCCAACGAGGGAAGGTTATGGGCGTGCGATACCCTGGCCCGGTAAGCAGACATAACCTTGTGTGCCCATTGTTGTTGTTATGGTACATTGTCCCCGTTTGGGACCATTAATTTGTTTTGCCACGACGGGGGCTGTTGGAGGTCTTTGGTAGACATCGGGGCCACCCGTAACTTAGCCCAGAGGGGAGTTGGTCAGAGTGGCCGAGAGAGTGTCATGGCATTGGGAGGGTTCTTTCGGAATGTCGTTGGTCCACCCGAATGGGAGAGCGAGGCCATGGTTCCGTGGTGTGGGTACAGTATGCTAACCTCTGTAGAGTGTTTATTAATCTATCAATAGCCACGTCCTCGGTTACGAACACAACTCGTAAGTAGGTCACACCATGGGTCGACATAAATAAGTTAATCTTGCACACTAAAGATATACTGTGGCACTGGTTGCAATGAGATCGTTGAGACCATGAGATGGTCGTTGTTGCGGAAGCCAAAGAGTTGGTTCCGTTTGTGATCCGGGAGTGATCACCGTTATGATGAGATTGGTATTGTTTGTGATCCGGGAGAGATCACCGTTTTGATGATATTGGTTACGAAGTAACCCGTTTGGTAAGTGAGTCTGAGGGACTCGATGCACGAGCATGTTCACTGCATGAGTAGTATGTTCATGCTTTGCATGAGTAGGTGTCTATGGTTTTGCATTTAACCTGCTTAAATGTCATATTATTGTTTGCCATTATGCTTCTATTTGTTGTGAGCTTGCACGTACATTCAATGTATTGACCTGGTGTATCATGCCAAATTTGAGGAAAAGTCTTACCGGATTGGAGTGCTTCCCGTGTCTAGATCGTGTCCACATCGGTGTCCTGTGCTATGGAGTTCCACTTCGTCGTCGTTTCGTTGTTGCGTAGTTGTCGTGATCGAGGCCCCCTTCATGTTCATTAAATAATGTACATATTGTTCAGTCGTGATGTTTCTTCATGTATGAGTACCTATCATGATGTTACCTATCATGTATGAGTCTATGTATAATTATGTTGGAACTTTCTTTTATTCGCCCCAGCTTTCCTCGTTTTTCCTCGGCTTTGTCATTCGCCTTTTCCCGCTTTTGGATGTTGCTCATCTCGGTTGCTTCACATAGGTAAAAATAAACAAATAGGATGACGAGAAGAGGCTGCAGCAGTCATGCTGATGAGGAGGTACCTGTCCTTTGATCGGCAAGACAAGCAGGGCATTCCCCTGAACCATACCCGCAACCACCGCCTCACCCACCAACAGTTGAACAGATAATGTGTATGTTCGAGGAAAGAAGGAGCAATGATCTGCTTGAACTATTGAAAAGTGTGCAGGCACTAGTGGGAAATAACGGCAATACAAATGGCAATCACTCCAAGGTCTACGATTTTCAAAGAACTAAGCCACCCAGTTTTACTCAAGGCGCTGACTCGATGGAAGCCGACGATTGGTTAAGGACTATTGAGAAGAAATTGGATATTGCCAGCACAAAAGAAGTTGATAATGTTCAATTTGCAACCCACTATCTGGAAGGAGCCGCAACTATTTGGTGGGACAATACTAAAGCCATGTGGCCAGTAGATGAAGAAATTACATGGGATAAGTTCAAGGAAAAATTCCACAGGTACCACATCCCCGCCGGTATCCTGAAGGTTAAACATCGTGAGTTCCTAGCTCTCACACAAGGCAACCTATCCGTTTCTGAGTATTGGAACAAGGTCAACCATTTGGCTCGCTATTCCCTGTATGATGTGGCCACCGAAGTGAGAAAGATTGACAGATTCCTTGGAGGACTGAATCAACACCTCAAATGCACTCTCAGTATGCTTGATTTTCCGGATTTCTAGACTCTGATAAGCAAAGCCCTCATTGCAGAAAGAGAGCACAAGCTTGTTCATGACCATAAGCCCGCCTATAATGATCATAAGCGCAAGTTTGAGCCAAAGAAGGATGGTCAACCAGTGCAGAAGACCCGTACCTGGCAGCAGACTCAGGTTGAGTACAAGCCCAGTTGGCAGCAGAATGTTAACAAGACCTCTACACAAGTCAAGAATGTGGTGACCAGCCTGATGTGTGAAGATTGTCAGCGTAACAATTCATGTTTCAATTGTGGACAAACCGGACATTATGCCAGACAGTGCCCCAAGAGCAGCAAGTCGAATGCTCCATTCAAGCCGCAAGTCAACCACATGGGACCATACCCTAACCAGAAGACCATCCAAGGGCAAGTTCATCACCTCTCCACAGACGAAGCCCAAGAAGACCCAAAAGTCGTCATTGGTATGTTTCCTGTTAATAGCATACATGTGATAATTTTATTTAACTCTGGGGCTTCCCACTCTTTTATTTTGCGGAGTTTTGTTGCCCAAAACAAGTTTCCTTGCTCTATTTTGGGAAAAAGTATGATGGTACAATCCCCAGGGTCCGTGCTCAAAAGCAGTTTGGTGTGTCACAATTTGGAAATTGACATCAAGGCAGTCCTCTTCCCAACTTCTTTGATAGTCATCGAGTCTGCCAAACTGGATATTATTTTGGGAATGAACTGGTTGACTCAACATCAAGTATGCATCAACTATGCGACCAGAGAAGTCTCATTGATAAGTCGGGATGGTCAGACTACACAATTCTTTGCTCGAAGAAGCATACCCAATAAAAAAATGGTCTTCACAGCTGTGGCAGAAGAATTGGAGCTAATTCCTGTAGTTAGTGAGTTTCCAGACGTATTTCCTGAGGACCGGGCCGGTGTGGAACGACAAGAAGCGTGCCGCCACCGGATTCGGTGTGTCCACCTTGGTGGAGTGGGTCCTCAAGAACTCATCACCATCCTGCATGAACTTCCCCCCTAATTTCCGTTGGTTCTGAATTCTACGTCGGAAGGAAGCAACCCGAGTGGTGTTCATCATCATCTGTACCAGGGAAAATGGATGGATTTTATTTGCTTTTGGCTGGCGTATGGACTATGGAGTGGGGCGATAGAATAAGGAAGGGTTTCATGGAGGAAAATAAAACAGAATGTCGTTGAACACTTCCCTTGTCAGATTAAATGGTGTTTCATCGTTTTCATCTTGTGCCCGTGATTGGCGCATGTTGTTGAATTCTGTCGTGTCGTGCAATGCGAGCCTGGCCTGGAGTGTCGCCTCTTTGAATTGCTTGTTCGTATGCTATGTGATTGGTGCTTTTAAGCACCGCTGAGAAGAACCTGAGTAGATTTAGATGGTATAAGTCAGATTTAGATTTGTTGGACCAGTAGTTTTGGTGCTTGGTTCAGTTGGTAGCTGGTAGTATCCTTTGCGCAAACGTTTAGATTCTATTTCGAATGGTTAGGGGCCTACATGTGCAAAATTGGAGATGGGAGTTAAAATGCTTGGATAATAAGGTACCACAGAGGGATTATAAGGTACCACAGAGGGATTATAGACACACGGGTCTTCCAACATTGCCGCTAGACTATCAACTATTGCTCTTTTGGCCGGAATCTGATGCTTGGGTAATAAGGTGCCAAGGAGGGATTATAGATACATGGGTCTTCCAACGTTGCTGCTAGACTCTCAACTATTGCTCTTTTGGCCGGAATCCGATGCTTGGGTAATAAGATACCAAGGAGGGATTATAGATACATGGGTCTTCCAACATTGCCGCTAGACTCTCAAACTATTGCTCTTTTGGCCGGAATCTGATGCTTGGGTAATAAGTGAAGGAAATATGCCCTAGAGGCAATAATAAAAGTTATTATTTATTTCCTTATATCATGATAAATGTTTATTATTCATGCTAGAATTGTATTAACCGGAAACATAATACATGTGTGAATATATAGACAAACAGTATGTCACTAGTATGCCTCTACTTGACTAGCTTGTTAATCAAAGATGGTTATGTTTCCTAACCATGAACAAGGAGTTGTTATTTGATTAACAAGGTCACATCATTAGTTGAATGATCTGATTGACATGACCCATTCCGTTAGCTTAACACTTGATCGCTTAGTATGTTAATGCTTTCTTCATGACCCATACATGTTCCTATAACTATGAGATTATGCAACTCCTGCCATCGGAGGAACACTTTGGTACTACCAAACGTCACAACGAATCGGGTGATTATAAAGGAGTACTACAGGTGTCTCCAAAGGTACTTGTTGGGTTGGCGATTTCGAGATTAGGTTTTGTCACTCCGATTGTCGGAGAGGTATCTCTAGGCCTTCTCGGTGATACACATCACTTAAGCCTTGCAAGCATTACAACTAATGAGTTAGTTGTGAGATGATGTATTACGGAACGAGTAAAGAGACTTACCGTAACGAGATTGAACTAGGTATTGGATACCGACGATCGAATCTCGGGTAAGTAACATACCGATGACAAAGGGAACAACGTATGTCGTTATGCGGTTTGACCGATAAAGATCTTCGAGAATATGTAGGAACCAATATGGGCATCCAGGTTCCGCTATTGGTTATTGACCGAGAATGGTTCTAGGTCATGTCTACATAGTTCTCGAACCCGTAGGGTCCGCACGCTTAACGCTTCGATGACAGTTCATTATGAGTTTATAAGTATTGATGCACGAAGTTTGTTCGAGTCCCGGATGTGATCACGGACATGACGAGGAGTCCCGAAATGGTCGAGACATAAAGATTGATATATTGAAGCCTGCATTTGGACATCGGAAGTGTTCCGGTGAAATCGAATTTACGGAGTACCGGAGGTTACCGAACCCCCGGAGGACTATGGGCCTTAATGGGCCATAAGAGAGAAGAGGAAGGGCCGGCCAGGTGGGCTGCGCGCCCCCTCCCCTCTGGTCCGAATAGGACAAGGAGGGGGCGGCGCCTTCCTCTTCCCCTCCTCCAATCCTAATCCAACTAGGAGAGGGGGAGTCCTACTCTGGTGGGAGTAGGACTCCTCCTTGCGCGCCCCTTGGGCCGCCACCTCCCCTTGGCTCCTTTATATACGGGGGCAGGGGCACCCCATAACACACAAGTTGATCTACGGATCTTTCCTTAGCCGTGTGCGGTGCCCCCTTCCACCATATTCCACTTCGGTCATATCGTCGCGGAGCTTAGGCGAAGCCCTGCGCCGGAGAAGTCATATCGTCGCGGAGCTTAGGCGGCTCTGCGTCGGTGGAGCATCAACATCGCCACCACGCCGTCGGTCGACGGAACTCATCCCGACACTTTGCTGGATCGAGTCCGGGATCGCCATCGAGCTGAACGTGTGCGTAACTCGGAGGTGCCCGACGCTCGGTGCTTGGATCGGTCGGATCGTGAAGACGCACGACTACATCAACCGCGTTGTTATAACGCTTCGCTTTCGGTCTCACGAGGGTACGTGGGACGGACACTCTCCCCTCTCGTTGCTATGCCATCACCATGGTCTTGCGTGATCGTAGGAAATTTTTGAAATTACTACGCTTCCCTACTGATGGCATCCGAGCCTGGTTTTATGCGTTGATGTCATGTGCACGAGTAGAACACAAGTGAGTTGTGGACGATACAAGTCATACCGCCTACCAGCATGTCATACTTTGGTTCAGCGGTATTGTGAGATGAAGCGGCCCGGACCGACATTACGCCAGACGCTTACGCGAGACTGGTTTCACCGCCCGAGCACTCGTTGCTTAAAGGTGACCGGCGGTGTCTGTCTCTCTCACTTTAGTTGAACTGAGTGTGGCTCGCCCGGTCCTTGAGAAGGTTAAAACGGAGTCTATTTGACGAAGTATCGTTGTGGTTTTGATGCGTAGGTAAGAACGGTTCTTGCTCAGCCCGTAGCAGCCACGTAAAACTTGCAACAACAAAGTAGAGGACGCCTAACTTGTTTTTGCAGGGCATGTTGTGATGTGATATGGTCAAGACGTGATGCTATATTGTATGAGATGATCATGTTTTGTAACCGAGTTATCGGCAATGGCGAGGAGCCATATGGTTGTCGCTTATTGTATGAAATGCAACGCCATGTAATTGCTTTACTTTATCACTAAGCAGAGCGATAGTCGAGAAGCAATAGTTGGCGAGACGACAACGATGCTACGATGGAGATCAAGGTGTCGCGCCGGTGACGATGGTGATCATGACGGTGCTTGGCGATGGAGATCACAAGCACAAGATGATGATGACCATATCATATCACTTATATTGATTGCATGTGATGTTTATCCTTTATGCATCTTATCTTGCTTTGATTGACGGTAGCATTATAAGATGATCTCTCACTAAAATTATCAAGAAGTGTTCTCCCGAGTATGCACCGCTGCGAAAGTTCTTCGTGCCGAGACACCACGTGATGATCGGGTGTGATAGGCTCTACGCTCAAATACAACGGGTGCAAAACAGTTGCGCACGCGAATACTCAAGTTAAACTTGACGAGCCTAGCATATAACAGATATGGCCTCGAACACGAGACCGAAGGTCGAGCATGAATCATATAGTAGATATGATCAACATAGTGATGTTCACCATTGAAACTACTCCATCTCACGTGATGATCGGACATGGTTTAGTTGATTTGGATCACGTAATCACTTAGATGACTAGAGAGATGTCGGTCTAAGTGGGAGGTTTTAATATGATTAATTAAACTTAAATTTATCATGAACTTAGTACCGATAGTATTTTGCTTGTCTATGTTTTTGTAGATAGATGGCTCGTTTGTTGTTCCGTTGAATTTTAATGCGTTCCTTGAGAAAGCAAAGTTGAAAGATGATGGTAGCAATTACACGGACTGGGTCCGTAATTTGAGGATTATCCTCATTGCTGCACGAAAAATTACGCCTGGAAGCACCGCTGGGTAGCGAGCCTGCTGCAGATCTTGAGCCGAAGTTGTGAACGTCCGCAAAGCGAGCTGATGACTACTCTATAGTTCAGTGTGCCATGCTTTACGGCTTAGAACCGGGTCTTCAACGACGTTTTGAACGTCATGGAGCATATGAGATGTTCCAGAGTTGAAGTTAATATTTCAAGCAAATGCCCGGATTGAGAGATATGAAGTCTCCAATAAGTTCTATAGCTGCAAGATGGAGGAGAATAGTTCGTCGGTGAGCACATACTCAAAATGTCCGGGTATAACAATCACTTAATTCAGCTGGGAGTTAATCTTCCGGATGATAGTGTCATTGATGAAATTCTCCAATCACGCCACCAAGCTACAAGAGCTTCGTGATGAACTATAATATGCAAGGGATGACTAAGACAATTCCGAGCTCTTCGCGATGCTAAAAGCCGTGGAAGTAGAAATCAAGAAAGAGCATCAAGTGTTGATGGTCAACAAGACCACTAGTTTCAAGAAAAGGGCAAAGGGAAGAAGGAAACTTCAAAAGAACAGCAAGAAAGTTGCTGATCAAGAGAAGAAACCCAAGTCTGGACCTAAGCCTGAAATCGAGTGTTTTACCGCAAGCGATCGACACCGAAGCGGAACTGCCCCAAGTATTTGGCGGATAAGAAGGATGGCAAGGTGATCAAAGGTATATGTGATATACATGTTATTGATGTGTACCTTACTAATACTCGCAGAGTACCGGTATTTGATACTGGTTCATTGCTAATATTTGCAACTCAAACAGAACTACGGATTGCGAAGATTGGCTAAGGACGAGGTGACGATGCTGGCGTTGGAAATGGTTCCAAAGTCGATGTGATCGCGGTCGGCACGCTACCTCTACATCTACCTTCGGGATTAGTTTTAGACCTAAATAATTGTTATTTGGTGCCGCGTTGAGCATGAACATTATATCTGGATCTTGTTTAATGCGAGACGGTTATTCATTTAAATCAGAGAATAATGGTTGTTCTATTTATATGAGTAATATCTTTTATGGTCATGCACCCTTGAAGAATGGTCTATTCTTGTTGAATCTCGAAGAGTGATACACATATTCATAATGTTGAAGCCAAAAGATGCAGAGTTGATAATGATAGTGCAACTTATTTGTGGCACTGCCGTTTAGGTCATATCGGTGTAAAACGCATGAAGAAACTCCATACCGATGGGCTTCGGAATCACTTGGTACTTGCGAACCGTGCCTCATGGGCAAGATGACCAAAACGCCGTTCTCGGAACTATGGAGCGAGCAACTGATTTGTTGGAAATCATACATACCGATGTTTGTGGTCCAATGAATGTTGAGGCCTTTGGCGGGTATCGTTATTTTCTCACCTTCACAGATGATTTGAGCAGATATGGGTATATCTACTTAATGAAACACAAATCTGAAACATTTGAAAAGTTCAAAGAATTTCAGAGTGAAGTGGAAAATCATCGTAACAAGAAAATAAAGTTTCTACGATCTGATCGTGGAGGAGAATATTTGAGTTACGAGTTTGGTTTACATTTGAAACAATGTGGAATAGTTTAGCAACTCACGCCACCCGAACACCACAGAGAAATGGTGTGTCCGAACGTCAGAATCGTGCTTTACTAGATATGGTGCGATCTATGATGTCTATTTCCGATTTACCGCTATCGTTTTGGGGTTATGCTTTAGAGACGGCCGCATTCACGTTGAATAGGACACCGTCAAAATCCGCTGAGATGACGCCTTATGAACTGTGGTTTGGCAAGAAACCAAAGTTGTCGTTTCTTAAAGTTTGGGGCTGCGATGCTTATGTAAAGAAACTTCAACCGATAAGCTCGAACCCAAATCAGAAAAATGTGTCTTCATAGGATACCCAAAGGAGATGTTGGGTACACCTTCTATCACAGATTTGAAGGCAAGATTTTTGTTGCTAAATTCGGATCCTTTCTAGAGAAGGAGTTTCTCTCGAAAGAAGTGAGTGGGAGGAAAGTAGAACTTGATGAGATAATCAGATCTGCTCCCTTATTGGAAAGTAGTTCATCACAAGAAATGGTTCTGTGACAACTAAACCAATTAGTGAGGAAACTAATGATGATGATCATGAAGCTTCAAATCAAGTTACTACTGAACCGTGAGGTCAACCAGAGTGAAATACGCACGAGTGCTACGGTAATCTTATTCGGAAGTCATGTTACTTGACCATGGCGAACCTACGAACTATGAAGAAGCGATGGTGAGCCCAGATTCGCAAAATGGCTGGAAGCCATGAAATCTGAGATGGGATCCATGTATGAGAACAAAGTATGGACTTTGGTTGACTTGCCGATGATCGGCAAGCCATTGAAAATAAATGGATCTTTAAGAAGAAGACCGACGCCGATGGTAATATAACTGTCTACAAAGCTCGACTTGTTGCGAAAGGTTTTCGACAAGTTCAAGGGGTTGACTACGATGAGACTTTCTCACCCGAAGCGATGCTTAAGTCTGTCCGAATCATGTTAGCAATTGCCGCATTTTATGATTATGAAATTTGGCAAATGGATGTAAAACTGCATTCTTGAATGGATTTCTAGAAGAAGAGTTGTATATGATGCAACCAGAAGGTTTTGTCGATCCAAAGGGGCTAACAAAGTGTGCAAGCTCCAACGATCAATTTATGGTCAGTGCAAGCCTCTCGGAGTTGGAATAAACGCTTTGATAGTGTGATCAAAGCATATGGGTTTGTACAGACTTTTGGAGAAGCCTGTATTTATAAGAAAGTGAGTGGGAGCTCAGTAGCATTTCGATATTATATGTGGACGACATATTATTGATTGGAAATGATATAGAATTTCTGGATAGCATAAAAGGATACTTGAATAAAAGTTTTTCAATGAAAGACCTCGGTGAAGCTGCTTACATATTGGGCATCAAGATCTATAGAGATAGATCAAGACGCTTGATTGGACTTTCACAAAGCACATACCTTGATAAAGTTTTGAAAAAGTTCAAAATGGATCGAGCAAAGAAAGGTTTTTACCATTACAAGGTGTAAGATTGAGTCGACTCAATGCCCGACCACAGCAGAAGATAGAGAGAAAATGAAAGATGTTCCTATGCTTCAGCCATAGGCTCTATCATGTATGCAATGCTGTGTACCGGACCGACGTATGCTTAGCTGTAAGCTTGGCAGGAAGGTACCAAAGTAATCCAGGAATGGATCATCTGGACAACGGTCAAGAACATCCTGAAATACCGAAAAGGACTAAGGATATGTTTCTCGATATGGAGGTGACAAAGAGCTAGTCGTAAATGGTTACGCCGATGTAAGCTTTGACACCGATCCGGACGATTCTAAATCGCAAACCGGATACGTGTTTTTATTAAACGGTGGAGCTGTCGGTTGGTGCGTTCTAAACAAAGCGTCGTGGCGGGATCTACATGTGAAGCGGAGTACATAGCTGCTTCGAAGCAGCAAATGAAGGAGTCTGGATGAAAGAGTTCATTTCGATCTAGGTGTCATACCTAGTGCATCGGGACCGATGAAGATCTTCGTGACAATATGGTGCAATTGCCTTGGCAAAGGAATCCAGATTTCACAAGAGGACCAAGCATATCAAGAGACGCTTCAATTCCATTGGGACCAAGTCCAAGTGGGAGACATAGAGATTTGCAAAATACATACGGATCTGAATGTTGCAGACCGTTGACTAAGCCTCTTCCACGAGCAAAACATGATCAGCACCAAGACTCCATGGGTGTGAGGATCATTACTTTGTAATCTAGATTATTGACTCTAGTGCAAGTGGGAGATCAAGGAAATATGCCCTAGAGGCAATAATAAAAGTTATTATTTATTTCCTTATATCATGATAAATGTTTATTATTCATGCTAGAATTGTATTAACCGGAAACATAATACATGTGTGAATATATAGACAAACAAGATGTCACTAGTATGCCTCTACTTGACTAGCTTGTTAATCAAAGATGGTTATGTTTCCTAACCATGAACAAGGAGTTGTTATTTGATTAACAAGGTCACATCATTAGTTGAATGATCTGATTGACATGACCCATTCCGTTAGCTTAACACTTGATCGCTTAGTATGTTAATGCTTTCTTCATGACCCATACATGTTCCTATAACTATGAGATTATGCAACTCCGTTTACGGAGGAACACTTTGGTACTACCAAACGCCACAACTGGAATCGGGTGATTATAAAGGAGTACTGGTGTCTCCAAAGGTACTTGTTGGGTTGGCGTATTTGAGATTAGGTTTTGTCACTCCGATTGTCGGAGAGGTATCTCTAGGCCTTCTCGGTGATACACATCACTTAAGCCTTGCAAGCATTACAACTAATGAGTTAGTTGTGAGATGATGTATTACGGAACGAGTAAAGAGACTTACCGTAACGAGATTGAACTAGGTATTGGATACCGACGATCGAATCTCGGGTAAGTAACATACCGATGACAAAGGGAACAACGATGTCGTTATGCGGTTTGACCGATAAAGATCTTCGTAGAATATGTAGGAACCAATATGGGCATCCAGGTTCCGCTATTGGTTATTGACCGAGAATGGTTCTAGGTCATGTCTACATAGTTCTCGAACCCGTAGGGTCCGCACGCTTAACGCTTCGATGATGAGTTCATTATGAGTTTATAAGTATTGATGCACCGAAGTTTGTTCGGAGTCCCGGATGTGATCACGGACATGACGAGGAGTCTCGAAATGGTCGAGACATAAAGATTGATATATTGGAAGCCTGCATTTGGACATCGGAAGTGTTCCGGGTGAAATCGGGAATTTACCGGAGTACCGGGAGGTTACCGGAACCCCCCGGGAGGACTATGGGCCTTAATGGGCCATAAGAGAGAAGAGGAAGGGCCGGCCAGGTGGGCTGCGCGCCCCCCTCCCCCCTCTGGTCCGAATAGGACAAGGAGAGGGGGCCCCTTCCCTCTTCCCCCCTCCTCCAATCCTAATCCAACTAGGAGAGGGGGAGTCCTACTCCCGGTGGGAGTAGGACTCCTCCTTGCGCGCCTCCCCTTGGGCCGCCACCTCCCCTTGGCTCCTTTATATCTGGGGCAGGGGCACCCCATAACACACAAGTTGATCTACGGATCTTTCCTTAGCCGTGTGCGGTGCCCCTTCCACCATATTCCACTTGGTCATATCGTCATGAGCTTAAGCGAAGCCTCGCGCGGAGAAGTCATATCGTCGCGGAGCTTAGGCGAAGCTCTGCGTCGGTGGAGCATCAACATCGCCACCACGCCGTCGTCGACGGAACTCATCCCGACACTTTGCTGGATCGGAGTCCGGGATCGCCATCGAGCTGAACGTGTGCGAACTCGGAGGTGCCGTGACGCTCGGTGCTTGGATCGGTCGGATCGTGAAGACGTCGACTACATCAACAGCGTTGTTATAACGCTTCGCTTTCGGTCTCACGAGGGTACGTGGACGGACACTCTCCCCTCTCGTTGCTATGCCATCACCATGGTCTTGCGTGATCGTAGGAAAATTTTTGAAATTACTATGTTCCCCTACAATAAGGTGGTTCTGTTGAGCCTCTTTGCACAAGATTTCCACATATTTTTTCCTTGGGGCTGCTAGGCGTCGGTCGGTGGATCTTTTTATAAGTCCCGCCACGTCGGCAACCATCAAATCAGATACAATCTCACAGTCGAGCGTCATCCTTCACTTTTGCAACAGAAGTCGTGTTGCGAGATCTCTTTTGCAACAAATGTCTTGTTGCAGAAACATTTGCAACAAAAGGTTCTGTTGTAGATTTTTTTTGTCCGCAACCATTTTTGTGACACCCTGGTTTTGCCCCCTTTCTTTTTCTGGAATTCTTTGCCATTTGATTTGAATTTGAGGTTTTTGAATCAACTCAGTTGGACTTAAACACTTGGGCATGTCCTTGATTTTCACCCAAATAACCCACCTCACTCTCTCACACACAATTTCCTCTCTGTTTTTTCTCAAAATGGCCATAGGAATATTTTCATAAATGAAAAATATTCATTTCTCTCTCTGATTATCACTTCAGCAACATATGCTCCAAATCAACCCTCATTTTTCTTGGCCATAAAATTCTGAGAAAATTCCTGAATATTATTTGGACATTGCTGCACATCCCTGTGCAAAAATATTTCATAGTTCTTTGGAATATTTTTGCTACATAAAATCTTTTCTATTCTGGCAAGAAAATGCACTTTAGGAAGTGTATTTTTCCTTGATCGAATGAAGCTGAAAATTTTAGGGCTTCATTACACTCCTAAGAAAACCTTAACCTCCAAAGATCAGCCCCAAAAACCTGGTAAATCTCTCTTAGTTAACTTCACAAGTTTCTGTCCAAAAACTTGTCAGGTTGATACACTCACGCACAGCTCACCTGTGGCCAACTCAAACACTTGGAGCAACCCAAACCATCAAGGACTACACGCCAGACATGAATTCAATGCACGACATGGCTCTATGCCAGAGTTCACACACTGACCACGCGTGTGCACCATGCCAACCTGCTAGTCGACGCGCTCTGGACGCCGCCGACGCTCCTGTTTCGCGCGTGCTCGCTTCCTAGCTCGTCGTGCCTTGCCAAACCTCGCCACAGTCGCCGTCTTGATGCACTTTAACTCTGCCCTGGCGCTCGCCGATGCCGGAGCTCGCCGCAGCTGAAAGGATCGAGATGGACCTAGAGGGGGGGGGGGTGAATAGGTACAATTACAAATTTTAATTATTACTTAGGAATTTTAGGCAATAATGCAGAATATGAAGGTGAGCCTAACAATTGCAAGTGAGTACTAAGTACTAAGCAAGTAACACGAGCACATAAGTAAGCAAGCACAATATGATGTAAGTAAGTGCTAAGAGACAAGTAACCACAAGTAGAGAGTTAGGGTTAGGAATAACCGCAACTCCGGGAGACGAGGATGTATGCCGATGTTCACTTCCTTGGAGGGATGCTAGTCACCGTTAGAGAGGTGGATGTTACCACGAAGGCACACCAATGCCACGAAGTCTCACCCTATTCTCCCTTTGAGAAAACACCACAGAGGCGTTTCTCAACCACTAGTGGTTGACCTTGGGGTGATCTCCAAACCCTCACAAACTTTTCTGGGGGTAATCACAAAGGTTGATTCCTCTTCGAAAGATTCCTACCGCCTATGAGTCTCCAACCTCCAAGAGTAATAAGAACGTTGGGGAAAAGCTCAAGACTTGCTCAAATCACAAATTCCTTTGGTGCAAAGAAGGGGAAGGAGTGCATCTATCACTTGATCGGAGAACTTCTCTCAAATGTTCCTAGATCACTTGGGGATCTAGGATTTGATGTAGGTGATTGAGAGAGAGAGTGAAGAGTGTTCTTGGCAAGCTCAAAGTGAATGGCCAACATTATCCCGTGGAAGGGAGAGGTATATATATAGTAGGTGTGGAAAAGTGACCGTTTGGGACACTTAAGTGCACATGATAGGTTGGACGTCCGGACAACAGCGGACGTCCGGTGGCACAAATAAGTCCGGACGTCCGACAGTCATCGGTCGTCCGGCCGCTGGGAATACATGAGCCACGAATCAGTACACAGGATACGGACGTCCGAGACGTGCCGGTCGTCCGGAGCCCGGTCTCCGGACGACCGGAGCAGCCCGGAAATCCGTAAATAGGGTTCTGTGGTGAAAATACCGGACGTCCGAGACCTGTCGGTCGTCCGGAGGTCGGACATCCGGAGAGTTCCGGAAATCCGTAAATATCTTTCTGTAAGGGGAACACCGAACGACCGGAGTGAGCCGGACGTCCAGACAGCTGAGAGGGACCGGACGTCCGTAGAGTACCGGGCGACTGGAGAGAAAAACAGGAGTTGTGGGTTTTGAGCAAGTCTTTCACTAGATCCAATGATCCCCTCTTAATAGTGCGGGATCCCTATACTCAAGAACAAACCGTAAACAAAGCCAAGGCTAATGTCTTGTATCTCCATTCTTGAGTTATATGCATTTTTTCCCTAGTCATGATCCACACATGGTCTTTGAGACATAATCCTGAGATATACTTGATAAACATGATTAGTCCCAAGCATACATGTTGTCATCAACATCAAAATATGATTAAGGGCATGATTGCACTTTCAGTCTCCCCCTTTTTGGTAGTTGATGACAATATATATGCACACACATAAAAAAATAGGAATTGAAAGGATTTGTTGTGGAGCTCAATAATCAAGAATAAGCAAGGAGCGAGCTCCCCCTCAATATGATACCATAGAGACTGAACATGAAGAGGGCTCCCCCTCAATATGATACCAACACAACCAAATCTCATACACAAGATAATCAAGACAGTAAGCTCCATATAGATTCACCACTCATAGCATAGAACATAAGTTTCGACAATCTCATAACATAAGTTTGATGCAAGCTAATCAACAATCATAGCAATGAGTTCGATTACAAGTTAACAAGCTAATATCATAATGAGCTCAAAAGCATGCATAGTGCCTACTCCCCCTTGGCATCAAATACCCAAAAGGGGGGGGGGGTCATAACAACATCAGAGATCATCCTCCTCCTCATCATCATGAGCACCACTGCCACCAGCCTCGTCGAAGAAATTAGCCCACTCAGGACTCGAGGGGAAACCAAAATCAGAAGGTGGTTCGTTAGGAAGACGTTCCTCGTCACTCACATCATACACTCCGGAGTCTCTCAGGCGAGCCTTCAGAGCATTCTTGGAAGTGAGCATGCGAGTGACAACATCGTGATGTTGGGAGCAATGAAAGGTGAACATCTTCATCATTGCAGAGTGAGCCTTCCCAAGAAAGCGAGCAATGCACCCAAAGGGTGCAGAACTGGAAGTAGTAGAACGGGCAGTATGAGAAGGAACACTAGCTGCGGTGCGACGAGCAGGTGCAGTAGGAGGAGGAACATAATCATCCGCCATGTGAGCTGGAATGACCCATCGCTCATGCACGTGAGTGCGGGCAATGGGAAAGGAAGCAACACTCTCGATAAAAGCCTGAAGGAAGGGGGCATGAGGAAAGGCCCGCTTGTGCTGAAAACTAGCAAGGCGGATCTCATGCCGTAGAAAGTGTGGAACATTTATCTTCCCTTTGGGGTATGCAAAGAGGCGATGCATGAGATCAATGCAATAGCTACTGCAAGAGCCTTTGTCACTCATCTTGGGATAGATGGTGCGGATGACGCACTGATAGATGATGTAGAAAGGGGAGCGCCAAATGGAGACTTGGTCCAGACCCTTTTGTTTCTCTATGTTAGTCAAAGTTTCTATCAGTTTGAGAAGATATGCACAAACCTCAATGCCCTTGGGCCTATGGTTGGGGTCATCCTTGTGGATTTTGAACCCGGTGTCAGGAAACCCAATGGCAGTAACAAATTGAGCATAAGATGTTGTGAGCACGGTGTCGGAGGTCATCCAAGCGACAGTGTTATTTGGACCAAAATAGCATGTGGCATAGAATTGATGAATGGCAGCTTGGTTAAAGTCATGTTGAAATGCAAATGGAGCAGCAAGATTAGATGACTCAATGAGCTCAATAGCCCCTGGATATTTGTCCGGATGAGTGCGAATATGCTCTAGGTCAATGCAGACATGGAGAGACAAGCCTTTAGGAATGACAATAGTGGTAAAGATGTCGGCTTGGACATTAGTGCGAAAACGACTGCCCTGAGAATCACTAACAACAGTAAACTGATCAACATCGCGACACAACTTAATATAGGATGCGGTGGGAACCTCGTTGAACCGCTTAACATGGAGGTTGAGTGGTAAAGGAGGCTCAAGAGATATATGACGAGCATCACCGTGGGGTTGCACCGGAGGAGGAGGATGCTGGAAGGTGGGTCGACGAGTTCCCGGCTTGGGTGCGGAAGTGCGAACAACAACAAACGGGGCCGGTTCCAAATCCTCCAATTCATCCTCATAGTTGGATCCCTCCAAGGAGGAGTTGCTAGACGAGCTGTGAGGACAGGCAACACGCTTCTGAGGACGAGCCCGCTCCTGTGAGTCATCGGAGCCACCACGATGATACGTGCGGGACGGCCCACCGGTGACTTGCTTGCGCGCGGAGTGCTTGGTCTTGGGCATCATGACCTAGGGGAGAAGGAAGAACCAAATCAACACCCCACCATAGATCAAGGAATCGATGCATGAGGGAGAAAAGATAGGGGCTACCTTGGAGTGAGGAACACAGAGGAAGACGGCGACCGGAGCGAATCAGGCAACGGGCCGAGTATTTGACGACGGCCACCGGCGCTTGAGCAGAGACAGAGGCGACCCGAGCGACCGAGGCGAGGGGCGTGGCCACGTCGAGGACCCCGAGCAGTGACCTGCCCCGGCAAGGGGCACAGGCTGCGTGCGGCCGCGGCGAGGAGCCGCAGGACAGGAGCGGCGGCGGTGGGGAACAGAGGAGAGGGAGCAAGTGGATGAGGGTAACTGACCCGAAAACCTAAGCCGCGCTATATATAGGAGCCTGAGAAATCGACCGGACGACCGGAGACAAACGGGCGTCCGGTGACGAAGAAACGTACGGACAACCGGGAATCCACGAACGTCCGGCGCCTGGGCCAGGAAAGAAAAAAGTATACCAGAGAGGTTTGTATGGACGTCCGGATAGGTCGGATGACCGGGCTGAGTTCAACAGAGAGGTTTTTACAGACGACCGTGAAACCTCGGACGTCCGGCACCTGGGCTAGGAAAGGATACCAGAGAGGATTTTACGGACGTCCGGATAGGCCGGACGACCGGGCTGAGTTCAACAGAGAAGTTTTTACGGATGTCCGGAGATCTACGGACGTCCGGTGTTGGAGAAACGTCCGGACGTCCGGTAAGCCACAGACGTCCGGCGCCAGAATTTGTGAGAGGAGTAGGTGCAATTGTATGTGCTACAGATCATGATGAGGAGGTGATGATTACCGTATATAGTAAAAATTTCTTACTAAGTTACTAGTATCCTATGCCAACAATAATAAACATATACCACTCAAATATTGTTCTAATGACACTAGTGGTGTCTACTGCCACCATGTATGAGTATACATGACATGGCACGGAAAGATTTGAACTTTGAGTGCATAATCACTACTCCATCATGGAAAGCACCATAGTTAGATGTCATGGTAGCTTTGAGAGTGTTTGTCCTTTTTATGCATTTCATAGGGTGAGGATACTCATGAGTTGAGTGTCTCCCCCCTACATATATGCCTACATCAAGACAAGACATTAATTTCATGCATGAATGGGTACTAGATTTCACATAATATTGTCAAGCTCCAAGATACCAAGTTCACGCCTAAGTCGACAAAACCTTGCTTCATCCAATGGTTTGGTGAAAATATCTGCCAGTTGCAAATCTGTACAAATGTGATCAATGTGAATATCACCCTTTTCAACATGATCTCTCAAGAAGTGATATCTAATATCAATGTGCTTGGTGCAGAGATGATCCTTGGGGTTCTCAGCAATATTGATGGCACTTTCATTATCACATAGAAGAGGCACATGTCTATAGGTGATACCGTAATCCTTCAAAGTTTGCCTCATCCATAGTAACTGAGTTGCACAACTGGCGGCAGCAATGTATTCAGCTTCTGTGCTAGAGAGGGCAATACAATTTTGTTTCTTCGAGGAGCAACTTACCAAGGAGCGTCCAAGAAACTGACATGCACCGGATGTGGACTTACGATCCACTTTGTCTCCAGCCCAATCCGCATTCGTGTACCCAATGAGATCAAACTTAGCATCCTTGGGGTACCATAGACCCAACTTTGGGGTGTGAACAAGGTATCTAAGAATATGCTTAACCGCCTTATGATGACTTTCCCCAGGGGAATCTTGAAATCTAGCACACATGCATAGACTGAACATGATGTCTGGTCTAGATGCACAAAGATAAAGCAATGAACCAATCATAGAGCGGTAAATAGATGGGTCGAAAGTAGTACCATTTGTGTCTTCAGTGAGAGCAATTTTGGTTGGCATGGGTGTCTTGCATGGACTAGCATCAGACATGCCAAACTTCTCTAGGATATCCTTGAGGTACTTTGCTTGAGATAAGAAACTTCCTTCTTGAAATTATTGAATTTGAAATATGAGAAAGAACTTCAAATCCGCATTGAGTGACATTTCAAAATTCTTGGTCATTGAAGCCGCAAACTTCTTGCACAAATGAATGTTAGGAGAACCAAAAATGATATCATCTACATAGATTTGGCATAGGATCAAATCACCCTTTTCCCTCTTAGTAAAAAGAGTGGGATCGATCACCCCTCTCACAAAACCATCATCGAGTAAAAACTTCTTCAAATGATCATACCAAGCACGAGGTGCTTGTTTGAGGCCATACAAAGCCTTATGAAGTTTATACACATAGTCTTTGTGAATGGGATCAACGAACCCGGGTGGTTGTGACACATATACTTCTTCTTGTAGAGGACCGTTAAGGAAAGCACTCTTCACATCCATTTAATGTAATGTAAAACCATTGAAAGCGGCATAAGCAAGTAAGATGCAAATGGATTCAAGACGGGCAGCGGGGGCAAAGGTCTCACCAAAGTCCAAACCTTCAACTTGTGAGTACCCTTGTGCCACTAACCTTGCCTTGTTACAGATGATTACACAATTTTTATCTTGCTTGTTCTTGAAAATCCATTTTGTTCCAATGACGTTGTGCTCGGTACGTGGCCTCTTGACTAATGACCACACTTGGTTGCGTTCAAAACTGTTCAACTCTTCTTGCATAGCAACGAGCCAATCGTTGTCCATCAATGCATCTTGTACCTTGAGGGGCTCAACAATAGACACAAAAGAGAAGTGAGCACAAAAGTTTGTCAAATGTTTACGAGTGACTCTACCTTCCGATATGCCGGTGAGAATTTTGTCAACATCAACACGACCGGCCACACGAGGCATGATGGAGGTAAGGGTTTCACGAGGTTCAACTTCATGTCCATCATCCACATCCTCAACATATGGATCATTAATGTGTGGTGGAAGATCTTCTTCTTCATATTGCATTTCTTGAGGTTCATCATCAATGATTGGACTTTCTTGTTCTTGAGGATTATCATGAAGAGGAACTTGATCATCTTCTTGTACTTGAGCTAAGGGCATCTATTGAACAATAGGAGTTTTTGGTGGTATGGGTGTCGAAGTAGTTTGATGATGTGTGAAATTTCCATCTTCTTCTTCATCATCATGAGGTTCTTGTTCCATTGGAAGAAGAGCACCAACTCCCATAGTCAAAATATCTTGAGAGGAATCTTCTTCACCTACATCACTTAGATCAACTTGCTCCCCATGGGAGCCATTAAATTCATCAAACACCACATCACAAGTTTCTACAACACATCCATTGGATTTGTTGTAGACTCTATAGGCATGAGAGTTTGATCCATAGCCAACAAATATTCCCTCAATTGTTTTGGATTGAAAATTTCCTAACCGTTCTCTTTTGTTGAGGATGAAACACTTGCACCAAAATACATGAAAGTACTTGACATTTGGCTTGTTCCCAGTTAGGAGCTCATATGGAGTCTTTTCCAATATAGTGCGGAGGAAGAGCCGGTTTGATGCATGGCATGCAGTGTTGACAACTTCGACCCAAAAACTATGTGGTGACTTGTATTCATCCAACATGGACCTTGTCATCTCTACAAGTGTACGGTTCTTCCTTTCGGCTACACCATTTTGCTGAGGAGTGTATGGAGCTGAATATTGATGTTCAATCCCTTCATCACTAAGGAATTCTTCCAAGGTATAGTTCTTGAACTCAGAGCCATTGTCACTTCTTATTGCCAAGATTTCTTTGTCAAACTTGCGTTGTGCTTGATTGGCAAAATCAATGAAGGTGATCTTCGTCTCGTCCTTGGACTTGAGGAAGAACAGCCATGTATATCTTGAGTAATCATCAATAATGACAAGACCATACTTTTTCCCACCAAGACTATCCCATGAAGGAGGTCCAAAAAGATCCACATGAAGGAGCTCCAGGGGCCTTGAAGTAGATACTATGTTCTTGGGTGGGTACTTTGATTGATGTTGCTTCCCGGCTATGCATGCACTACACACACGATCTTTCTCAAAAGAGACATTTGTTAGTCCAAGGATGTGATTCCCCTTTAAGAGATCTTGAAGATTTCTCATGCCGACATGGTCTAGCCGGTGATGCCATAGCCACCCCTTGTCGGCCTTGGCCATTAGACAAGTTGCATGGAATGTGCTCTCTTTCGAGAAATCAACCGTGTAAAGGTTGCCATCCAACTCTCCAACAAAGGCCACTTCGAGAGTATCTCTCTTAAAGACTTTCGCATATGTTAGTCCAAAGAGTGTATCATAACCAACAGAGGCCAATTGGCGAACAGAAAGCAAATGGTATTTAAGGGATTGGACAAGCATGACATTTGCAAGAGACATGTCATTTGTGATAGCCACCTTGCCCAACCCGAGTACCTGTCCTTTTGAACCTCCACCAAACATAATTCTCATGAATGGTTGAATAGCTTCCTTGAAATCGTAGAGCAATTTGCTATCTCCGGTCATATGATTGGTACAACCACTATCAATCACCCATTTTACTCCAGCGGAGAAGGCAACCTACACACAATTATGACTTGGTTAGAGGCACCCATTTTCCATTGGGACCTCTCAAATTAGTCACAAGGGTCTTAGGAACCCAAATAGCATAGAACCGGAATGCATTTCGAGGACCAACAAATTTTGCATAAACTTCTCCATCCTTAGTCTTACGAAGTACATAGGATGGAGGCATGAACTCTCTTGGTTTGTTGGGAGTGGGCATGCCCCTCGTGGCCTTCCCACTAACAACCTTACCTTTCTCCTTGTTCCCTTCTCGCACAAATGTTTCCTTTAGAGGAGTTGTGCACTTTTGAGAGGACGTCTTCTTCTTGCTTGTGCTTGGGTCAAACCCAAGTCCCTCTTTGGCAAACACCTCATTGTGTTGGCTCAATATCTCATTAAGGTTCTTTTGCCCTTGAGCACATGTCATGAGACCTTTCTCGATTTGAGCCTTGAGAAAGCGATTTTCCTCAAGAATAGATGCTAGATCACTACTAGAGTTAGTAGCAGAAGCATCAACATTGATAATAGGAGAAGAGTAAGCCTTGGCTAGAGTTTCAAGATAAGTAAGTTTGAGCGTCTCAAAACTCTTTGTAAGAAGGGTGAGCTCTTCTTCCTTAGTCTTGAGAGACACGGATAGAAGCTCACAATCCTTAGAGAGAGAAGCATGAGACTTCACAATCTTACTTTTATCATTCATCAACTCTTTGCAAGAGTCAATAGACTTTTTCAAGGAGGCAATATCATTAGTATGAACATCAATATTTTCACCAATTTTTAGGCATAGTTCATCATTTCGTGCTTCCTCATATTGGACTTTCCGCTCAAGGATTTCACATTTTTCCTTTTCCTCGGTGACGAGGGTTTCGAGTTCCTTAATGCTGATGGTGTGCTTACTCACCATCTCCATAAGCATGCGAAACATAGTGAGCTTCTTTCCTTTGAGGGAGCACATGAACTTATTAAGTTTAGCAAGCATAGGATCATCTAGATCCTCATCCTCATAACTATCCTCCGCATCAAGATACTGATCACTAGGAGTAGAAGGAGTGAAAATAGGAGGATTTGATCATGGAGTTACCTTGACCTTGTCAGGAGAGCTTTGGTCCTCTCCATCTTCTACCACGGCCTTTGCCATTAGGCACTTGTGACGCCCTGATAATTAGACTACAGTAATTCCCTGCTAATGATGCCATGTCACCTCAGATTACTGTTGATAATCTTGCGTTAGTTCAAAATGATTTAAATTCAAATTGAATTAAAGGCAAACAACAAAAGTTTTCGAACAATAAAAATAAAAAGTTCGGGTTGTGCCAAATAATGCGTATGTCATTATGGTGAAGAAACCACACTGTTATAGTATATCTAGATGCACCAAAATAATAAAAACAGCAGCAAAAACAATTATTTAAATACCTTTTGTAATTAGTAAAATATCAAACTAATTTATTTGGGGACTAGACATTTTCTAACTGTGGACTAAGTTGAGATACCAATTTAGATGCTAGGTGTAAATTTTACTAAAACTAAAATAAAATGTAAAGAAAATAAACAAAATAAGAAAAAAAGAGAAGGTTGACTGCAATCTGTAGCCCATGGCTACAGACCCAACCCAGCCCACCTATCCCTCTTCTTCCCTCTGCTCACAGAGAGCTCTGTGGTCAAGACCACAGCGTCCACAGCGTGGATCCTCCACGCGTTGGCCATCCACCGGTGCCCTGAGGGGATAAGAGCCTCGTCAACCCCTTAGCGAACCCTAGTATCCACTCACTCACTCTCCCTCACTCGCTCTCTCCCTCTGTATTCCGCCCGACGCCGCCGTTGTCGTGCGCCGCTCGATCCCGCGGCCACCGCTGTCCCCGCGCCCCGCCAATGTGTCCAGCAGCTCCGGCGTGGTCCTCTTCATCGTCATCGTCCATGGGTCAAGGCTGAGGAGCCGCCGCAACGTCACCATGGACCACCTCGTCCTCTACCTCCGGCCACCGTGACGCCATCGACGGATTCCTCGTCTTCACTGCATCCCGCGCCTCCCCAAGCCTCTTCCCGTCAACGATGTGAGCTGGCGCGCCTTTCCCCTCTGCCTCCCCCTCGATCTGCATCCTCTAGCCGCCGTGCTCGTCGTTTCCATCTCGCTCTAGAAGTCGCCATGGCCGGCGCTCCACTCACGTTGCCTCTGCCTTGCTCCCTCACTCACACACCCGCCCCAGGTCGCGCCTCGGCCTCCCGCTGCCGCACTCGGCCGCGCCTGTAGCCGCCGCTACCCACACTCCCCTGGCCACGCGCCGTGCTGCCTTGCCCCCGTCCTGCGCGTGGCCTCGCCTCCCCGCTGGCTGCTCCTGTGGTTGGCCATGGCCGGCCATGGCCGAGCGGCCATGCGCGCATGTGTGCGTGCGTGTGCGTGTGTGTGTGTGTGTGTGTGTGTGTGTGTGTGTGTGTGTGTGTGTGTGTGTGTGTGTGTGTGTGTGTTGAGTGTGGCCATGCCCACCTCCGGCCGCGTCCGCCTCTGGCCTCTCCCGCCTCCGGCTGCCGCTGCTGCGTTGCTCGCTGCCTACTACTAGTGCAGCGATTCAGTTACTGTAGCAGCAGCTAGCTTTTATAAAACAACATTGGTTAGCCCCCTGAACAACCTCAAAACAAGCTTGAACATAGATAAAAATTATATGGGCGTGTAGTACACTTGGCAGGGTTCAATTCTTTCCATTGGACCAAATTCAAAAGTCGCCTAGATTAATTTCTATAAAAATGACAAAAGTCTATGTTACGTTAATCTGGAAGAACTGAAAAACAGATTCGGAATTGACATCCAGTAGCACTTTTCAAGCGAAGATTTGGACAGGCAAATGGGCACTAATGTAGATGACCTTGAAACTGTCATGTAGATCATGGAAAGATGATAAAAATTGGTAAAGGGCACTAAGCCATAGGATGGAGAGAACTACAGTGATAGCCTTCGGAAAACAGCCAAGTGATGTTTAAAACTGAGGATTTCTCAGACTTGGCCAATTTTCAGGGAATTCCAAATAACTATTTAAATCTTTAAAAATTAATATAAAATAATCCATAACTCGGATGAAAATACTTTGTACATGAAAGTTGCTCAGAACGACGAGATGAATCCGGATACGCAACCCGTTCGTCCGCCACACATCCCTAGCATAGCAAACACGCAACTTTCCCCCTCCGGTTCATCTGTCCGAAAACGCGAAACACCGGGAATACTTTCCCGGATGTTTCCCCCCTTCGTCGGTATCACTTACTACCGCGTTAGGGCATACCTAGCACCGCGTATTGCCTCATTATGTTTTGTGATGCTTTGTTTGCGCCGTATTTACTGTTTCTTCCCCCCTCTTCTTCTCCAGAGACCCCGAGACCGCACTGATGCCACCGAAAGTGCGACTATGTCACCGCGACCCTTCTCCATGTACAACAGAGCTTCGTGCAAGCCCCCTTGATCACCGGATATCGCCTATTCTTCTCTATATCTGCTTGCATTAGAGTAGTGTATCATGTTCTTGCTTTGATTAATCCTATACCGCTGCATAGCCTTTGTCCTTGCTACTATTGTTGTTACCTTTACTCGCTATCCTATCGCTCAAGATAGGATGCTAGTGTTCCATTAGTGGCCCTACACTCTTGTCCGTCCGCCATGCTATACTCTTGGGCTGTGATCACTTGGGAGGTGATCACGGGCATATACTATATACTTTACACTGTTACATTACCTGTGATACTGTTCGGAGATGGGGGCTGAAGGGGCAAGTGGCTCCATCCCGGTAGAGGTGGGCCTGGGTTCCCGACGGCCCCCGGCTGTTACTTTGTGGTGGAGCGGCAGGGCAGGTTGAGACCACCTAGGAGAGAGGTGGGCCTGGCCCTGGTCGGTGTTCACGGATACTTAACACGCTTAACGAGATCTTGGTATTTGATCTGAGTCTGGCCATTTGGACTATACGCACTAACCAACTACGTGGGAAAGTTATGGGCACTCGACGTCGTGGTATCAGCTGAAGCCTTCGTGACGTCACCGACTGAGCGGCGTGCGCCGGTTTGGAATGTAAGTCTGCTCTTGTATTAAGGGGGCTAGTTCTGCTTCCGGCCGCCCACACAACGTGCAGGTGTGCTAAGGGCGATGGGCCTGCACCTCGTGGCGCTTAGGTTTAGACCGGCGTCTTGACCTCTCTGTTGGCCTAGGTGGGGCTGTGACGTGTTGATCTTCCGCGGCCGGGCATGACCCAGAAAAGTGTGTCCGGCCAAATGGTATCAAGCGTGTTGGGTTATCTGGTGCACCCCTGCAGGGAAGTTAATCTACTCGAATAGCCGTGATCTTCGGTAACAGGACGACTTGGAGTTGTACCTTGACCTTATGACAACTAGAACTGGATACTTAATAAAACACACCCTTCCAAGTGCGAGATATAACCTGGTGATCGCTCTCTAACAGGGAAATGAGGAGGGGATCGCCGGGTAGGTTTATGCTATGCGATGCTACTTGGAGGACTTCAGTCTACTCTCTTCTACATCTGCAAGACGGAGGCTGCGAGCGTAGTCTTGACGGGATTAGCTATCCCCTCTTATTTCGGCATTCTGCAGTTCACTCCACTGATATGGCCCTTTACACATATACCCATGCATATGTAGTGTAGCTCCTTGCTTGCGAGTACTTTGGATGAGTACTCACGGTTGCTTTTCTCCCCTTTTCCCCTTCCTTCTACCTGATTGTCGCAACCAGATCTTTGGAGCCCAGAGCGAGGCCACCGTCGATGACGACTACTACACCGGAGGTGCCTACTACTACGTGCAGCCCACTGACGATGACTAGGAGTAGTTAGGAGGATCCCAGGCAGGAGGCCTACGCCTCTTTTGATCTGTATCCCAGTTTGTGCTAGCCTTCTTAAGGCAAACTTGTTTAACTTATGTCTGTACTCAGATATTGTTGCTTCCGCTGACTCGTCTATGATCGAGCACTTGTATTCGAGCCCTCGAGGCCCCTGGCTTGTATTATGATGCTTGTATGACTTATTTATGTTTTAGAGTTGTGTTGTGATATCTTTCCGTGAGTCCCTGATCTTGATCGTACACGTTTGCGTGCATGATTAGTGTACGATTGAATCGGGGCGTCACAGCACTTGTGAGAGTTGCCCTTGTAGTCTTTCATGTAGTTGTAGGTGAGCACATCACCACTCTTTTTTACTAACCTCAAAGTGTTTTGAGAGTCTTGAGCAACTCCGTCAACACCACTAACATCATCCGGATCGGATTCTTCTTGAGCGACCATTGCTTTCTCATCTCTCTTCTTGAGCTTGGAGTTCAAAGGATTTGACAACTTCTTCTTGGGAAAGGTCTTGGAAACTTTGGTTTATCTTCTCTCTTCTCATAAGGGCACTCATTTGAGAAGTGGTTGGTTTCTTCACAGTTATAGCATTTTCTTACTTTCTTCTTTTGAAATCTTCCCTTGAATTTTCCCGTGCTAAACTTCTTGACAAAGAGAGCCATGTCTTCATGTGAAGGGCCCTCATCAGATTCAATCTCATCACCATCTTCATCATCATCATCATCATCTTCTTCTTCTTCTTCACTTTGCTCATCTTCACATACATGCTTGGCCTTCAATGCAAGATTGATCTTTGATGATGGAGTACCATGCATGGCAAGATGTTTTGTGGCATTAGCCTTCGACTCTTCAAATAGTTGGAAGGTGGATATGATGTCATGTGTAGTCATTTCCTTGAAGGCATGGTGTTGTCTTATGTCCCTCACCATTTGATGGTGCTATGGGGAAAGAGCATGAAGCAACTTATCCACAAGGAAGCTTAGTCATGTTGAATCCATCTTGTGTCTTGTCACACTCACATGACTCAATGTCGGCAGTGAGAGTCATGAGAAGCTCAATTAGTTGATTGGGAGTTTCACCTTTCTCCATACAAAAGTTTTGCAATTGCTCCTTGGCAATTTCATATTGAGCACTCCGGAGGGTAGAGGTGCCAGTCGTGGATCTTATAATACTTTCCCATAGTTCCTTGGCACTTGTGATGTGTATGAACGGTCTCCTTTGCTTGTCATCCATACCTCTCCTTATACACATGATTGCAGTGTCATAGAGATTCTTGTCATAAATTTCTCTTGGTGTAGGGTTCTTTGGATCAACCACATGATAACCATACTCCATGATCTCCAGCATCTCATCGTTTCCATGTCGAAGATGATCCTGCATAGCAACTCTCCACAAGGCAAAATCGGAAGTGGCACTAAGTAAAGGAGGTTTGCCTTGAGGATTATATCTTGGTTTCTCAACCTGAGGTCTTGCATAAAGCCAAGGAACACTGGCGTGTTCATTGCTAGGAGGTTGTTGACCAAGTGACGAAGCAGGCACAGTTGGGCTCGAAGCCGCACCACCCGAGAGTGGTGCAAGAACCGTGGACAACGTGGCTAATCTCATTTGGACCAAGGCCTCAAGAGAAGCATCATGCTCCTCTTTTTTCTTAGCAAGGGCCTGTTCCAGATCCTCAGACGTAAAGGACTTGACTTCAGAAGAAGCCTCGCCTTTATCCATCGGATCTGCAACTAGGGGAGTCCCATCCGGGTTCATCTCGCTCTAGGGCGGTTAAGCCACAAGAATAGAGCACGAGGCTCTGATACCAATTGAAAGGATCGAGATGGACCTAGAGGGGGGGTGAATAGGTACAATTACAAATTTTAAGTATTACTTAGCAATTTTAGGCAATAATGCGGAATATGAAGGTGAGCCTAACAATTGCAAGTGAGTACTAAGTACTAAGCAAGTAACACGAGCGCATACGTAAGCAAGCACAATATGATGTAAGTAAGTGCTAAGAGACAAGTAACCACAAGTAGGGAGTTAGGGTTAGGAATAACCGCAACTCCGGGAGACGAGGATGTATGCCGATGTTCACTTCCTTGGAGGGAAGCTAGTCACCGTTAGAGAGGTGGATGTTACCACGAAGGCACACTGTCGGTGTCAAAACCGGCGGATCTCGGGTAGGGGGTTCCGAACTATGCGTCTAGGCGGATGGTAACAGGAGACAAGGGACACGATGTTTTTACCCATGTTCGGGCCCTCTCGATGGAGGTAAAACCCTACTCCTGCTTGATTAATATTGATGATATGGGTAGTACAAGAGTGGATCTACCACGAGATCAGAGAGGCTAAACCCTAGAAGCTAGCCTATGGTATGATTGTTGTTCGTCCTATGGAGTAAAACCCTCCGGTTTATATAGACACGGATAGGGTTAGGGTTACCTGAGGCGGTTACAATGGTAGGAGATCTACATATCCAGTCGCCAAGCTTGCCTTCCACGCCAAGGAAAGTCCCATCCGGACACGGGACGAAGTCTTCAATCTTGTATCTTCATAGTCCAGAGTCCGCCAACGGTGATAGTTCGCTATCCGGACACCCCTAATCAGGACTCCTTAGTAGCCCTGAACCAGGCTTCAATGACGCACGAGTCCGCGCGCATATTGTCTTCGGCATTGCAAGGCGGGTTCCTCCTCCGGATACTTCATAGAAGATTTTGAACACAAGGATAGTGTCCGGCTCTGCAAAACAAGTTCCACATACCACCGTAGAGAGAATAACCTTTGCACAGATCTGCTGAGGTATTCCGCGACGTGACATCACACCACGGCCAGGCCTTTATACGAATCGTTTTTACTGTTCCACCTTAGCGCGTTTAGCGAGGCGATTTCCTTAGCACGTCTTATCAAAGCAGAGATCGTGCCCCCTTATTCCGGGATTCTCATCAATACGGGCGTGGGTAACCCAGTCGTGCCCGTTGGCACGCCTCCTCCATCGAAGGCGAGTCCCGAACGGTCACAGGGAGGGTTCTTGGTATTCAACCTCTTTATAACGAGACCAAGGCCCGCTCCTTTCTTTCAATCTCAATCGAATCCGCCCCTAGCTTCGAGTTCCAACACCCAAAGCTCCAGATTTAGGCGCTTCAGACCTTCAATGATGTCCGGCTCCGACCTGCACGGCCGGTGGATGTCTTCCTCCGTCACGGAAGAAGATGTGCTAAAGCTGAGAGATGCCAGGTATCTAACCGGCGAAATTTCGCATAGGCTGCTTGCCCAAGGGCAGGTTATTCCCACTCCCGAGCCTGGTGAGAGCGTGGTATTCGTGTTTCACTTCCTTCGGGGTTTAGGCTTCCCGACGGACCCTTTTGTGAGGGAGCTCATGTTTTATTATGGGCTGGAATTCCATGACTTGGATCTGGAGTCCATCCTCCACATCTCGTCGTTCATTGTCGTATGTGAAGCCTTCCTCCGCATTACCCCTCACTTCGGATTGTGGCTCAAGACCTTCAAAGTGGAGCGAAGATGATCAAGGGCATCGGCAGAGTCTTGGAGGGGCTGTTACAAGCAAGAATGCGGACGCTCCATGGCCCGAGGGCTCTTTTCAAGAGGAGCTCAATTTATGGCAACAGGAGTGGTTCTATATCACCGCTCCCAGGGGCACCAAATGGGCGGCGCCAGCTGCCTTCCGCTCGGGTTGTCACAACCCCAGATCAGCCCTTGTTTGACTTTGCTTGCATCATGTCTAATTTATTTGAAAGTTGAAATGGGGATTGCTCAAACCCTAGCACCAGATCAAATCAACTAGGTTCAAATAAAAATATTCTCAATAAACCCAAAATGCCTTCAAAAAAGTTCATCATTCTTGGATTGGTCTAGAACCTCACCCTAAAATGGTGCACATTTTTCTAGGCCATTCTGGATTTTTGAATTAAATCATATGGTATTTGCATTTGGGCATTTAGTTTCTAAATAATATTTTAAGTGCTCAAATAATCACAAACTGAAATGTTTGTTGTTGGAAATATTCCAAACAGTGACATTGACCAGTTTCATGATTTTTGGAAATGCCCTGGCATTTTTATTAAAGCCAAACACAATTACAGAAAATAGAAAATGGAAATAAAAAGAGAGGGAGTTTTACCTGGCAGCCCACTTACCTGGCCAAACCCCTGGCTGGGCCGGCCCACCTGGCTGTGCCAGTCATCGCCTACCTTTGCCAGTAGGCAGAGGAGGGAGACAGAGCACGTGCGCGCGAGGCGCCACGCCTCCTCCCTGCTCGCCTGCCTCACCAAGGCGCCTCGAAGCCCCTCCTCGGCGCCACTCTGGACCCCCTGGACCCCTCTGCTTCTCCCTCACTCTCTGGATTTCTCTTCCCCTCGCTCCTCTGCTTTCTTCCCCGAGCGGAGCTCACCGTCGCTGAGTCACCACCGCGGCCACCGAGCCCCCCCTTGCCTATCCAGCCTGTCGCCGAGGTCCGCCATGCCCCTAAGCCCCTCTACGACGAAGATGAAGACCCCGGGAGCCCCGCAGCGTCGCCACCATCACCATCTCCATCCTCTGCCTTGGCGGCCGCCGTCGCACGATTCGCCTCTTGCCGGTCGTCCCCGAGCCCGCTGAAACCACCGCCGGCCCCGCTGTGAGCTCCTGATTCTTTCCCCATGCTCACCCCTCCATTCCCGTCCCCTAGCTCTATTTCCATCATGAAAGCTTCTCGCCGCCGGCCATGGCGTAGCCGTGGCCATAGCCGCGCACGCTCACAACGGAGCGCCTCACCGTGCTCAGAAAGCCCCCAAGAGCCCAACACACACACCGGCTCCCCCTCCCACGCACCACAACGCTAAACCCGCAGGTGCCCGAGCTCCGCCGGCGGAAATGCTCGCCGCCGTCAACTCCGCCATCCCATTCTTGCCGTCGTCACCACCACTAGATCGCGAGTCTTCCACCATTGTCATAAACCACGAGCAAAACGGTGCCTGAAGCGAACCCGAGCCCCTCCGCCGCACCTATCGTCGCCGGCGTCGAGCCGCCGGTGAGTTAGCCTCAGTTGACCAGGGGGTTGACCTCCCCTGGGTCCATGACATGCGGGCCCCGCCCGGCTAACTAATCTAGTTTAGGCTTAAGCTAAATTAGCTTAACCTAGGTTAGTGCTAATTAAACTAGGTTAGTTTAGTTAGTCACTGACATGCAGGACCCACGCGTCAGGTTTGACCTGGACCGGGTCTGTTGACCTGCTGAGGTCAGCATGACGCAATGCTGACGCAGTAATAGGTTTTTCTGGATTTAATTTAATTCAGGAAATTTCAGAAAATACTCTAAACTTCTAAAATTCATAGAAATTCAACCGTAACTCCAAATGAAATAATTTATGTATGAAAAATGATCAGAAAAATCCAAGCTATCCATCTGTACCACTTTCATGCATGTTAGATCAACTTATATCTGCTGATCAGGTCAAATCAATTAAATGACATTTGAATTTCACATATGGAGTTTGAATTTGAACCCTTGGTTCAAACCAACTTCATTTAATATGGTTGCTAGTTGCATTAGCTCAAATCACAGCATTCTGACATGTCATGATCATGCATCATATTGTGCACTGCATTGATTGTGTTCTTCCTTGTCTGCCGGTATTTGTCCCCTCTCGGTAGACGCGTTTCGACGATGTGATCAATGACACAAATGAAGAACTATGCTATCTTCAGAAGTGCCAGGCAAGCAAAACCCCCTTGTTCATTCCGATACAATCCCACTCTCTCGCAACTGCTCTCTTTTACTGCATTAGGACAACAACGATTCATCTGTTACTTGTTGCGGTAGCTGAACCCCTTTATCCTCTGCATGACCTGTCATTGCCACAGTAAATAGATGAAACCCACTAGCATGAGTAGGAGTTGTTTGAGCCCTGATGTGCCTACTCATTCATGCTTGTTTGTCATGCCTGCTATTGCTTAGAGTTGTGTCAGGTCTGATTCATCGGGGATGAATCGGAGGTGTATGAACATGTCCTACTGTTGAGAGCTAAGTGTGTGAACACGATTTGGTAAAGGTAGCGGTGAGAGGACATGTAGGAGTACATGGTGGGTTGTCTCATTGCAGCCGTCCTCAGGAACTGAGTTCTGTGTTTGTGATCCATGAACAGTTACTACCACGCATTGGAATGCTTAAGTGCCCCTCTCTACTTATTAATCAAGTTGATCTCTGTCCAGGAGTTGCAACTAGTTTCTGGTGTTTGTAGGTAGTGTTAGTAGTCTACCAAGTGGCACCCGGTACAGGTGGGCTTGGGAGAGACTAGGCACCGTGGCACGGTGTACCAAGCATAGATCCACCCGTCGAGGTGGGCTTGGGAACCCTGCACACATCGTTTGGGGCCTTGAGCGACACCCCGGCCGGATCTCCTGCGGATGGAACCGAATAGGCGATAAACTTGGACTAGAGACTTGTGTGGTTAGTCAGGTCGTGGCCGACTCCTCGCCAAAGCTTCCGCTTGAAGGTTGCCGAGATACACAAGGTGTACATGGCGGTAAGTGGCGAGCGTGTGTGAAGAAGTACACCCTGCAGGGTTAATATGATCTATTGAATAGCCGTGTCCGCGGTAAAGGACTTCTGGGTTGCCTATAACAGTTCATAGACAAGTGAAAGTGGATACTCTAAAATGCGCAAGATAAGCATGAGTGCTATGGATGGCATTCTCATAGGGAGACGGGAGTGGATCCATAGTGGTGTATTGATATGGTGAATATGTGGACTCGTGTGCGCCACCTCAAAAGAGTTACTTGCAGTCGTAGTTCAGGATAGCCACCGAGTCAAAGCTGGCTTGCTGCGGTCAAACTCCACCACCCCTTTGTTGATAATGATGCATATGTAGATAGTTCGATGTAAGTCTTGCTGAGTACGTTTGTACTCACGTTTGCTTATTTTATGTTTTGCGAGAGGCGTCGGTCTCGCTAGTAGTTCGCTTGGACTTGACGTTTAGCTTGTTACCTCAGCTACGATCTTGTGCCCTCGGCAGATCTGGTAGATAGTCGGGCTTCTCAGCCTTTTTCATTTGTAGATGTCGTACTCGGACATGTTAAGCTTCCGCTTGTGCTTTGACTTGTATGTTTCGAGTGTTGGGTCATGAGACCCATGTTTGTAATATCTCGCTCCTCGGAGCCTAATGAATAAATATTTGAGTCGAGAGTTATGTTGTGATGCCATGTTGTATTTACACATATTGAGCATATTGTGTGTATGTTTGAAATGCTTGGTATGTGTGGGATCCGACAATCTAGTTGTTTATCCTTGGCAGCCTCTCATATGGGGAAATGTAGTCTAGTGCTTCTGAGCGATAGTAGTCCGCTACAGCCGGTTCACGGAGTCCTGCTAGCCCAAAGACTACTGCTTTGGACACTTGACTGGCGGCATGTGTTTCACTTGGTTCCTATGTACGTCCCTTCGGGAAATGTCACGTGGTGATATTTGAGTCCTGCCTAGCCTGCTACAGCCGGGTTACCGGAGTCCTGTTAGCCAGTGCTACAGCCCGGATTCATACGTTGATGACCGACATGTTCGATGTGATTCATGTATGCTGTCCCCATGGGTTAGCGCGCTTTGGGTTCACGACTAGCCATGTCGGCCCGGATTCTCTGTCATATGGATGCTAGCGACACTATCATATACGTGAGCCAAAAGGCGCAAACGGTCCCGGGCCATGGTAAGGCGACACCTGTGGGAATACCGTGCGTGAGGCCGCAAAGTGATATGAGGTGTTACCGGCTAGATCGATGTGACTTGGAATCAGGGTCCTGACAGCGTTGGTATCAGAGCCTGACTGCCTGTAGGATTACCAAGCCAAATTGGTCGAAGTTGAGTCTATAAATGCTTTAGTTATATAAGGGAATTGATTGTGGAAGGGAACGTAAGGCTCTTTTTACTCCTTTACCTTATGCCCTTCTAATCTGAGTCAACCTCTTCTTTCCTACGGGGATTAAGAACTAGGCTTCTCATCTTTCTATCAGGATGACGTGTTACTAATCCATAGACTTATAGAATTGTTAGTTTCAAATCTCAGTTCAGTTTCTAATACTTCTGTATGTTCATAGCTGGCCTCGGAACCTTGATATGATGTTGTTGAGTGGTTATGCCACCATTTTGCACGATGTCTCAAATCTTTTTGAGCATTTACAGCCGTTATGCTGTCCGAGTCATCCCAGGTTTCTAATTAGTCTGATGCATTTGCAAATCCTTTCTTTCCACCCCGTGTCCCTTTGGGTCAGGATAAGCACACTAATCGGTGAGCTGAGGTACTTTGTTGCCTCGGCATATATGTTGGAGCTATTATTATGACCCTAGGTGTTTTAGGAAGTCACCTAGTAACTTAGCAATGCTTTTGTATCCCCAGTGTGATGATTCTGGCCATTATTCTTGAAAGCATCCCGTGATGTTATTAGATAGTAGGTATTCTACTCCTGGGTTCTTGACCCAAGACTCACTCTACTTACCTCGTGTTGATAGCGTTTGCTAGTTCCTTTAGGTTATTAGTAACCTTTGCGATAGTCCTCGAGGTTCGTGGTACATCATTCTTCCAAATACTATGAACCGCTTATGGCAGAAGTTCCTCGCTGAACCGAAGGATCACAGCCAGGGTGCTCTTGAGGAGTACTCCATTCCATATTGCGACTCTTCCAGTTCTACCCTTCTGCATAGGTTATCCGGAAGAAACCTGTTGAACTTGATTCGACATACTAACCTATGCATCCACAACTCAGAAAGTTATATGTTCCTCGAGTTGTTCTTCCTTAGTTGTATTCTTACCCCGTCTATCAATTGATAGTCAAGGGTATGTGTGCGATCGTGTTTATCGATGCCTATTATCCTTGTGGTCAGTCGAGCCATTCTATTCTGGAATGACTAGGAGAAACAAACTCCAGTACTTCATCCATTTCTAGGATTGGGTCAAAGTAGTTGTGCTCCACAGATCAAAATGCCAATTCAGCTTTTGTTCTGTTCTACCCTGAAGTATTACCCACTTTATGTCAGGAACGTCATGAGAATTGCACCTTCTCTTATGGATTCTTGACGCAGTGATACTTCTCGCTATCATTATTCATTCCTCGGTCCCGTGTTGATGCAACCGGAATGCCGACAAGTGAATTGTGATGTGTGAAATCGATACTCCTAGCAACCTCGTTGCTTGGTAGTTAATGGACAATATTCTCATTCTTAGCGTGTTGGTTATTAAATCATCATACTAAGATTGATCGTGCTACCTAGTCCTTATTTCTGGTGCACCCTTCGATCAATGAGTTAGGATTATTCAATCCCTTGCTTATTTGATCATATCGTCTTGCCCTGAAAAGCAAGATTGTTCTCGAGCTTAATAACGTATCGGTGGATCGTGATGTTCCGAAAATCTTCTCGGAAGTGTTACCAGGTTGTCACCTGACCGCTATGTTGAGTTCGTGATCATGTTGGTTTTCCTCTAAACCACCCATTCTCCAAGGATCTGTGTTGGATACCCCTGAACTAGTTGGATAAGCTAAACAACAACTTGGAGAGTTGGAAGATAAAAGCTTGCCTAACTTAGTTCGTTCCAAAGGGATATCCTTGTGTAGTGTGTGTTGAAGAAAGATGATATCTTCATCGATTGGTCCCTGTGATCAATTGTTGGACCTATTGTCTTATCAATCCTTTGACTTGAGTATGGGCTATTGTCAAGTCAAATCAGAACCAACGATGTTCGTAATGTTGTCTTACTCGTGGTTGACCCCTTGAGCATACACCATTACATCTTTTGGTCTGATCAATGCTATCACCGTGTTCACATGATGGTGGAAGTCCAGTGATATGGAAATTCCGATGAGTTGTTGTTGAGCTCATCAGCAGCATTTTGTCTCCCCCATGATTCATGTTGAACATCAACCTAGTGTTGAAACTTTGTAAGCAATGCCTTCGTGATCCGTTCATGAAGCCTATGCTTGTATGGAAGAAGTGACTTCCTCGAATTCATGTGCTTTAGGTGTAAGTTGCCGCCATGAATTTGAGAAAGGTTTGTTTTGTTTCCTCTGGAATCATCCCAAGTCAGTCATACCTGTGCAAAGTATTCTATGGTCTGATAGACTGATCATCTTCATTCCATATGCAATTCCTAGCACCCCAAGCCACTGATTGATTTGTTCAAGGAGGAGTTCCTTCATAAGAGCTAATCATGACTTATGTTAAGACTTCGATATCCTCGATGATGGTTCCCCCACCTGAACTTGGTAGTGTTTAATATAAGACTACTATGTGGCCATGCTTGTCTGGGACAACGTGTTCACCTGTTTGTAGCAGAACCTGCTCATGTTTTGGAGCTTACTACCATAGTCCATCTCCCGAGAATCTTGCAACATCATCTCGTTGATTTGTGTTGCAACCTTTCCTTTTCAGACATGCTGAGTCTGAAGTATCCTATCACCAATCGGATCTGAATCTCAGGCAGATATGATGGTTGGAACATTCCAACAGTTGCATTTCGTTCCCAGCTTGCACCGTCCTTGTGCCATTTCACTATGGGCTGCCTTCTTAGTAATTCTTGTTCAGGATCATCCTCAAAAGTGGTCCTACCATGGGTCCCCTCCACCTCCGATGATAAGCAAAAATCATCCATTGCGTTGTCTTCAACAAGGTAGTCCACATCATCCATTCTAGTCCGGGTGTACCATTCCTTTGCACTCCGCCAAACGATCGTTGTGAATTGCCTTAGGCTGGTATGAAGAGTTTCAATGATCTCTGAATCAAAAGTAATTCTTTTGCCACTTAAGGAATAGTTCCTCGCGTCACCTCCCCGAGGCGCCCGTTATTGAATCATGGCAATTATTTCCTCGCCACCTTGACACCATCCACCATCTCTAAGCGTGGAATTGTTGCCCACTAATCAAACCTCGTTGTTTGTTCTTCCATCCCTCTCGATGTGTTTTGTGCCTCAACTCGAGATGTTTCAACATCTCATTCCACGAGTTGATCTTGAGTGCTCGATCTTCGAGGAGATCGTCTCCTATAGAGTCTCTTTCTGTCGCCATCGTGTTGGATGAAGATTCCGAAAGCAAGGACGTCAAGATCAATTGGAACATTGAACCAACATCTTCGGGAAGGGAAATTGGATCGACAAGATCGTGTTAGCTAGTGTCCCCTCTGCCTTCTTACCTCACGTCTTGAATCTCGGGACGAG
This sequence comes from Aegilops longissima, assembly GCA_021605205.1. Classification (NCBI taxonomy): domain Eukaryota; kingdom Viridiplantae; phylum Streptophyta; class Magnoliopsida; order Poales; family Poaceae; genus Aegilops; species Aegilops longissima. The sequence goes on along the minus strand of CM038681.1, from coordinate 611,355,377 downwards.
ATTCTTGTTTAGTGGGGGTGAGCTGTCACAGCCCCAGATCAGCCCTTGTTTGACTTTGCTTGCATCATGTCTAATTTATTTGAAAGTTGAAATGGGGATTGCTCAAACCCTAGCACCGATCAAATCAACTAGGTTCAAATAAAATATTCTCAATAAACCCAAAATGCCTTCTTAAAAGTTCATCATTCTTGGATTGGTCTAGAACCTCACCCTAAAATGGTGCACATTTTCTAGGCCATTCGGATTTTTGAATTAAATCATATGGTATTTGCATTTGGGCATTTAGTTGCTAAATAATATTTTAAGTGCTCAAATAATCACAAACTGAAATGTTTGTTGTTGGAAATATTCCAAATAGTGACATTGACCAGTTTCATGATTTTTGGAAATGCCCTCGCATTTTTATTAAAGCCAAACACAATTACAGAAAATAGAAAATGGAAATAAAAAGAGAGGGAGTTTTACCTGGCACCCCACTTACCTGGCCAAACCCCTGGCTGGGCCGGCCCACCTGGCTGTGCCAGTCATCGCCTACCTCTGCCAGTAGGCAGAGAAGGGAGACAGAGCACGCGCGCGCGAGGCGCCACGCCTCCTCCCTGCTCGCCTGCCTCACCAAGGCGCCTCGAAGCCCCTCCCCGGCGCCACTCTGGACCCCCCTGAACCCCTCTGCTTCTCCCTCGCTCTCTGGATTTCTCTTCCCCTCGCTCCTCTGCTTTCTTCCCCGAACGGAGCTCGCCGTCGCTGCGTCACCACCGCGGCCACCGAGCCCCCCCTTGCCTATCCAGCCTGTCGCCGAGGTCCGCCATGCCCCTAAGCCCCTGTACGACGAAGATGAAGACCCCGGGAGCCCCGCAGGGTCGCCACCATCACCATCTCCATCCTTTGCCTTGGCGGCCGCCGTCGCACGATTCGCCGCTTGCCGGTCGTCCCCGAGCCCGCTGAAACCACCGCCAGCCCCGCTGTGAGCTCCTGATTCTTTCCCCCATGCTCACCCCTCCATTCCCGTCCCCTAGCTCTATTTCCATCGCGGCCAAAAGCTTCTCGCCGCCGGCCATGGCGTAGCCGTGGCCATAGCCGCGCACGCTCACAACGGAGCGCCTCACCGTGCTCAGAAAGCCCCCAAGAGCCCAACACACACACCGGCTCCCCCTCCCACGCACCACAACGCCAAACCCGCAGGTGCCCGAGCTCCGGCCGCCGCGGAAATGCTCGCCGCCGTCAACTCCGGCCATCCCAGCTGCTGCCGCCACCACCATTAGATGCGCGAGTCTTCCAGCTCGCTGTAGCCGCAAACCACGAGCCAAACGGTGCCTCAGCGCGAACCCGAGCCCCTCGCGCAGAGACCTATCGCCGCCGCGCCGAGCCTCCGGCGAGTTAGCCTCAGTTGACCAGGGGGTTGACCTCCCCTGGGTCCATGACATGCGGGCCCTGCCCGGCTAACTAATCTAGTTTAGGCTTAAACTAAATTAGCTTAACCTAGGTTAGTGCTAATTAAACTAGGTTAGTTTAGTTAGTCACTGACATGCAGGACCCACGCGTCAGGTTTGACCTGGACCGGGTCTGTTGACCTGCTGAGGTCAGCATGACGCAAAGCTGACGCAGTAATAGGTTTTTCTGGATTTAATTTAATTCAGGAAATTTCAGAAAATACTCTAAACTTCTAAAATTCATAGAATTTCACCCGTAACTCCAAATGAAATAATTTATATATGAAAAATGATCAGAAAAATCCAATCTATCCATCTGTACCACTTTCATGCATGTTAGATCATCTTATATCTGCTGATCAGGTCAAATCAATTAAATGACATTTGAATTTCACATATGGACTTTGAATTTGAACCCTTGGTTCAAACCAACTTCATTTAATATGGTTGCTAGTTGCATTAGCTCAAATCACAGCATTCTGACATGTCATGATCATGCATCATATTGTGCACTGCATTGATTGTGTTCTTCCTTGTCTGCCGGTATTTGTCCCCTCTCGGTAGACGCGTTTCGATGATGTGATCAATGACACCAATGAAGAACTATGCTATCTTCATAAGTGCCAGGCAAGCAAAACCCCCTTGTTCATTCCGATACAATCCCACTCTCTCGCTGCTGCTCTCTTTTACTGCATTGGGACAACAACGATTCATCTGTTACTTGTTGTGGTAGCTGAACCCCTTTATCCTCTGCATGACCTGTCATTGCCACAGTAAATAGATGAAACCCACTAGCATGAGTAGGAGTTGTTTGAGCCCTGATGTGCCTACTCATTCATGCTTGTTTGTCATGCCTGCTATTGCTTAGAGTTGTGTCAGGTCTGATTCATCGGGGATGAATCGGAGGTGTATGAACATGTCCTACTGTTGAGAGCTAAGTGTGTGAACACGATTTGGTAAAGGTAGCGGCGAGAGGCCATGTAGGAGTACATGGTGGGTTGTCTCATTGCAGCCGTCCTCAGGAACTGAGTTCTGTGTTTGTGATCCATGAACAGTTACTACCACGCATTGGAATGCTTAAGTGCCCCTCTCTACTTATTAATCAACTTGATCTCTGTCCAGGAGTTGCAACTAGTTTCTGGTGTTTGTAGGTAGTGTTAGTAGTCTACCAAGTGGCACCGATGCAGGTGGGCTTGGGACAGACTAGGCACCATGGCACGGTGTACCAGCGCGAGATCCACCGTCGAGGTGGGCTTGGGAACCCTGCACACATCGTTTGGGGCCGTGGCGACACCCCGCCGGATCTCCTTGCGGATGGAACCGAATAGGCGATAAACCTGGACTAGAGACTTGTGTGGTTAGTCAGGTCGTGGCCGACTCCTCGCCAAAGCTTCCGCTTGAAGGTTGCCGAGATACACAAGGTGTACATGGCGGTAAGTGGCGAGAGCGTGTGTGAAGAAGTACACCCTGCAGGGTTAATATGATCTATTGAATAGCCGTGTCCATGTAAAGGACTTCTCGGTTGCCTATAACAGTTCATAGACAAGTGAAAGTGGATACTCTAAAATGCGCAACATAAGCGTGAGTGCTATGGATGGCGTTCTCGTGGGGAGGCGGGAGTGGATCCATAGTGGTGTATTGATATGGTGAATATGTGGACTCGTGTGCGCCACCTCAAAAGAGTTACTTGCGATCGTGAGTTCGGGATAGCCACCGAGTCAAAGCTGGCTTGCTGCGGTCAAACTCCACCACCCCTTTGTTGATAATGATGCATATGTAGATAGTTACGATGTAAGTCTTGCTGAGTACGTTTGTACTCACGTTTGCTTATTTTATGTTTTGCGAGAGACGTCGGTCTCGCTAGTAGTTCCGCTTGGACTTGACGTTTAGCTTGTTACCTCAGCTATGATCTTGTGCCCTCGGCGAGATCTGGTAGATAGTCGGGCTTCTCAGCCTTTTTCATTTGTAGATGTCGTACTCGGACATGTTAAGCTTCGCTTGTGCTTTGACTTGTATGCTCGAGTGTTGGGTCATGAGACCCATGTTTGTAATATCTCGCTCCTCGAGCCTAATGAATAAATATTTGAGTCGAGAGTTATGTTGTGATGCCATGTTGTATTTACACATATTGAGCATATTGTGTGTATGTTTGAAATGCTTGGTATGTGTGGGATCCGACAATCTAGTTGTTTATCCTTGGCAGCCTCTCATATGGGGAAATGTAGTCTAGTGCTTCTGGCGATAGTAGTCGGCTACTGACCTGGTTCACGGAGTCCTGCTAGCCCAGCACTACTTGCTTTGGACACTTGATTGGCGGCATGTGTTTCACTTCGTTCCTATGTCATCCCTTGAAATGTCACGCGGTGATATTCGAGTCTGCCTAGCCTGCTACAGCCGGGTTGCGGAGTCCTGTTAGCCAGTGCTACAGCCAGATTCATCGTTGATGACCGACATGTTCGATGTGATTCATGTATGCCTGTCCCCATGGGTTAGCGCCGCTTTGGGTTCACGACTAGCCATGTCGGCCGGGTTCTCTGTCATATGGATGCTAGCGACACTATCATATCGTGAGCCAAAAGGCATAAGCGGTCCCGGGCCATGGTAAGGCGACACCGTGGGAATACCGTCGCGTGAGGCGCAAAGTGATATGAGGTGTTATCGGCTAGATCGATGTGACTTGGAATCGGGGTCCTGACACGGGTCCTCCACCGCGGCTGGCGTCATGGGTCAATAAAGGGCTCGACTGGGGACCGTCCAGGGCGTACCTCATTGCGAGGGCAGATTCGAGACCTCCAAGAGAGGGAGATCAATCTGGTTGTAGTAGCGCAGGTTATGATGATTCGTCGCACCTTGCCCTGAAAACGTCGCCCCCTCCGCCTGTGGGAGTTTAATCCGGAGGGACCATGAGCTCTCCAACATTTTATGGGCGTAACGCCCGTGGAGATGTACCAACTGTTCTTCGGATCACAAGCAATGTGTCCGGACTTAACCGAGGGCGCATGTATACGAGCTGCAATCGCCGGATACTCAAGTAAGTAGTCCTGTACCCGGACATGCTATCCGCATATTTATCATATACTTGCCCTTAAAAGAGCTATCCTTTAAACAGGAGTGGATAGCAAAAGCAAAACTGATCAGGTGTCCGGCCCCCCTCCCTGAGACCACGCCGGATCTAGTATTAATTAAGATGCTAGAGGCTGTGCCTTTTGAAGAAGGCAAAGGGGGGAACAAGGGAACTACTACCTCCGTGAAGGAGGCTATCAAGAAAGGGGGGATCGAGAATCCCTCCCTCCAAGGGGAGAAGAGGACCGCTTCTGAAGATCCGGAGGCCAAAGCCTCGAAGCGGGGGAAGAAATCTTCGCCGGAGGGTCCTGCAGCGGGAGATGCCCCGGCCGCACTATTTCCCCAAGGAGATCAGCCCTCCAGCGAGCCGTAAGTAAAGGGGGGCGTCTTTTTAAATGAGAGACATCCCCATTTTATTTCTGAAGGTAACCAAAAGTTTTACCTTGTAGTTCGGATCTCAGCCCTTCACAGCAGAGTTCGTCTTCAGGGGATCTTGATCCGGAGATGATGGAGAGCGAAATGCCTCCGCCTGCCGTACCTTCATGCGAGGCGGGCGGCCCTGAGGTGTCGTCGCGGAGGGCTTCTCCGAATCCGGAGGGGCCTGAAGGCAGCCGTATGTCCCCTCAAAGCCCTCCGTGTCCGGCCTTCGAAAAAGGCCACCGGACGAGTCTGGCACTGACGGGTGTACGGTCGGAGGAGCTGAAGGATCTGCTCGGGCGAGCATCTATCTCAGAAGATCACTGTACGTTAATGGGTACGGTGATTGAAAGGATTTCATCCGCTGAGAGTGGATTGCATGAAGCCGTCGTGAGTTTACTGACGGGTTTTGAGGTACGCAAAATGATGTACCTTCTGACAGTTTTGCATATAAAATGCGCCTGTATAGATAGTAGCCCCGAGACTTGGTGCGGTGTAAAAATGACGGCGCCGAGGATCATAACCCTGTATAATATCGCTCTTCCTATGTAGGTGGCAAAGCGTCCGGTGGCTAGCCGGGCTGATGAATTTGCCGAACTGAAGCGGCAACAGCGTGGCGGATGCATACATCACACTTGTTAATAAGCGGCTTCACGAGTCACAAGGTATGCAACTTCTCGCGGACACCTGGTAAGGAGCTTGGCGCCCATGCCTTACAACATGTATGCTTAATGAAGATGGTGCCGCTGCTATGGAGAACCTTGGCGGAGCTCGCCCGAGCAAAGGAGCAAGCCAGAAAAAGTGATCGGTGACCTTGAAGGCTGCCGCAGAGCTAAAAGCGAACAGGCTGCTCCTTTGCCGAAACAAGAAAGAAATGGCCGAGATGGCGTGAAATTGAAGAATGCTCTTGACCGTTGCGAGCTTCTTGAAAAGAAGATCGAGCGAAACAAGAGGACCTGAAAAAGGCCGCCACCGAGGCCAAGGAGACTCGCTCTGCGATGAGAGCTATGAAGGAGGAGCTACGTCAGGCCGGAGATATTGCGGCTGGAAAGCCCTTTCTGATGCGGAGAAAATTCACGGACCCTAAGTATGCTCAATTGGACCGGCTGTGGAGTGGGAAGGATGCTTATCTGGACTTGGCGGCGAGTGCCGCAGACACGGCCGAACACTTCCGAGGTCAAGAGGATCACGGAATGGAAGAGCTTTATTGGTCGCAGTTCCATTGTCCGGAGCGTCCAATTTCGTTAACCGATCGTTTGGCCGAATGGGCTGAGCTGAATAGGTTGTCCGGACTTGCCATTAAGGCTGTCGTGACTCATTTGTGGCCGAAAAGGCCCGAGCCGAAGAGTTATTTTGGCTTGTTGCAGCAGTTCCTTGGTGCGGTGCCGCATATCGATGCAATGAAGCGGTTAGCCTGCATAGAGGGTGCGTGGATGGCTCTTGCCCGTGTCAAGACATACTGGGCGGAGATGAAGGCCACCGACGTTGCATCCCAAGATTGGACGAAGCCGAGTACATTGCCGAGCACTATTTTGAGGAAGTCTGCAGGCGCTCGTTTAATAGAGACGCAATGCTCGAAGGATATTATGCTTTAATGACATGTATGATTTGTGAAAACTATGTTTCAAATATAATATAAGAGCTTTTTATACTTGTGCGTTCAAGTATTAAAACACCTCTGTCGGCCGTTGATGTATATGTGTATATAACTGAAAGATGGCAGTCCTTGACTTCAGCCCCCACGCATAGTGCGGGGTGTTTGCAAAAGGCATTTTCACTTAATCCAACGTCTTGGTCTGTAAAGGAGGTCACAGCGTAGCAAACTAGGCAACCGGACTATAATGCTTTATCACTTTCACTTAGCCATAGGAGTTCGATGGTGGGGCTACTATATAGCCCCTAGGGGCACCGCTCACCCGAATTGGGGCATGTATGTGCTGACCGAAGCGGCCCTTCGTCAATGCGGGGAATTCTAAACATTCCGCTGGGTCATCAGTGGTTGACCAGTCTCACGCTATATCATGACGATCAGTTTTGGCTTTCTCTCTTGAGGTGCTCACTGGCGAAACCGGGCACAATCGCGAGAGTTCTCCCGGTGTCGCGTTAGCCGATAGAGCGGGCGTAAGGCAGCAAAACACAGGAGCCGGGCAAACCCAACATTTGACCAAAGACATGATTGGAGCTGATGCATATAAGGTCTAACTCGAGGCGCCGAACACTCCCTAAGGTATTCGGTCTTTATGAAAACGGGCAGAATAATGCCCTAAGCCCCCGTGTCCAGTGCAGCGCATAAAGATTCAGTGCGGCCGATGCCAAACACCAGCCTCCTCCTCGGTTATAGCAAGAAACCGGGGATGTGTATCAACAAGAGACAGTAAAAAAAGGTTTACGCAGGGTCTTAATATGAAAAGAATCCTTGCAGCGGGTCCTCTCGCACGCGTCTGCGCTGTGTCTCCGTTGTGCGTATCACGGACGGGCGTATACGTTGTTCAACTGTAAAAGAGAAGAACTTAGGTGAAAAAAAAAAAAGATCGTGCGAAAAATGTACTTTATATTAAATAAACAGAGTACGGTTCGAAAAGTGAATAAAATTGAGCTTTATTGTCTCTTGTTGTACATGCGTGCAGCCCCTTGTACGGGGGTATGCCGCTAGTAGGCGCCGGACTCGTCTAGCCGTGTCCGGGGTTCGAATGACCTATTCTGGTGCTTTGGTTAGCGGAGCCGGATTGGTGTGGGGCTGTCAAGGCAGTCTCACGTTCTTCCGTGCTCGAGGAACACTTAATACTCCCTTTTAATGAGATGATGCCGCGTGGACCGGGCATTTTAAGTGTAAGAGATGCATAATGCGGTATTGCGTTAAAGAGGGCGAAAGCTTCACGCTCAGTAGTGCTTGATAGCTACTTTCGAATGGGGCGATGTGGAAGGTTAACTTTTCGCGGCGGAAGTTGTCTGATGAGCCGAACACAACTTCTAGCAGTAGGGAGCCCGTACAATGGGCATATAGGCCTCGCATTACCCCTTTGAAAGAGGTGTTGCTATGGCGAATTTTGGTTGGGTCTATCCCCATTTTGCGGATTGTGTCCTGATATAGCAGGTTTAGATCGCTGCCTCCGTCCATTAGGACTTGTGTAAATTGGAGTCCGTCGATTATAGGATCTAATATCAAGGCAGTCCATCCTGCGTTCGGATACTTCGGAATAGTCCTGATGATCGAAGGTGATTGGTTTGACAACCATCGTTCGGACTCTGCTGGGATAGACCGTGCGGCGCATGTTTCTATGGGCGCCGCTCTTTTCCCTTTGTCACTTGAAGTGAGTTCACTGTTTTGACTTTTTGTGGGAAATTCTTTTGTTTTCCGGTGCTCTGCTTGTGGGGTTCTTCATCGTCCTCGCTTGGTATGTCGAGCCCCTTGTGTTCGGCATTGAGTTTGTCGGACTGCTTGAAGACCCAACAATCTCTGTGGGTATGGTTTGCAGGCTTCCCAGGAGTACTGTGGATTTGGCATATTTTGTCCAAGATTTTGTTGGTTGGATAGCTCGTCGCTGTCGTCCTTGAGGGGCAGTTTTTTATGATTCTGCCGGGAGCTTCTGAATCCGGCGTTGACTGCCGTGCTCTTCGGGCTGTTTCCCTTTGTCCGGCGCTGATCCTTGCTGCGTCATGGTTTTCCATTTCCATCCCTGACTTCGGATGTACTTGGGTCGCTCGTACTTCATCTTGCCAGCCAACTATCCTCTCCCGGGCAAAAGCGGGTCATGAGGCTTATTAATGCAGCCATGGTTCTCGGCTTCTCTGGCGAGGTGTTTGTGAAACCATTCGTCTCGGACGTTGTGTTTGAAAGCTGCTAAGGCTTGGCGTCCGGACAATCGACTATTTGGTTCTTTTTGGTAAGGAACCTGTTCCAGAATTTATGGCTGACTCTCCGGGTTGTTGAGTTATGTGACTTAAATCGCGCAGATCCGAAGGGCGGACATAAGTCCCTTGAAAATTTGCTCGAAAAGCATCCTCGAGCTCTTCCCAACTTCAATGGTATTTTCAGGGAGGCTTTTGAGCCAATGTCGGGCTGGCCCTTTGAGCTTGAGGGGTAAGTATTTTATGGCGTGGAGATCATCTCCTCTGGCCATGTGTATGTGGAGTATGTAATCCTCAATCCAGACTCCAGGGTCTGTTGTTCCGTTGTATGCCTCTATGTTTACGGGTTTGAATCCCGCTGGGAATTCGTGATCCAGCACCTCATCGGTGAAACACAGGGAGTGTGCGGCACCCCTATATTTGGGTGTGCCGTGATGTTCGGATATTTGGCGTGTTGCATTGCTTGAAAGAGCTTGCTTTCTCGGCCCATAGATGGACCTAACCGGGCCATCCTTTTGATGCGAATCCTTATGCGGATCGCGTGCAGGCTTGTGTGCGGCGCCGCTTGCCGCTCCATGTTTGCCATGTGGTCGTCTATCCGATAGGGCAGCCTCTTTGTTCTTTGATTGCGGGGGCTCTAAGGCCTCCTCATCGAACTCGGGCAGTAATTTGCGCTTCGGGTAGCTCTTTGTTTGGCGGCTGTCGCCGTATTTCTCTGCGGTGTTGAGTACTTTGCTCCATCTGATTCTGAGTGCATCTTCCGCTGTTCTGAGCTTCCGCTTCTGCTTTTTCAGGCTGCGCGCAGTGGCGACGAGCCTTTTGTGGATGTTCTTCTGCTCCAACAATTTGTCCGGCGTGAGATCGTCGGACTGTTATCTTCGCGGGACGGGTTGTTTATCCAAGTTGTCCTGTTTGACGGTTGCTTTCGATAGCATATTCGTCGTCCACCGTTCGCCCTGCTCTATGGCTGGGTCTTTGTTGAGGCGGGACTTGGTGCGGCGTTTACGTTGCCGCTTTGACTGCTTGCCGAGGATTTATCCTTCGTAGTGTCCGTTGTTCCTCGTCGTCACTTCCTTTAGGTGTATCCACCATGTATACATCGTGGGATGAGGTGGCTGTCCAGTATCCTATAGGTGCTGGTTCATGGTTGTCTCCTACATCGTCGTCCATACCGTCGATGTCTTTGGAGTTGAAATCGAGCACGTCGTTTAAGCTTTCGACAGTGGCTACAAAGTGGGTGGTGGGTGGGCGATGAATCTCTTCGTCGTCCGCATCCCAACCTTCCTGACCGTAGTCCGGCCAGGGCTCTCCTGGTAAAGAGAGAGACTTTAGTGAATTTAGGATGTCGCCAAAGGGCGAGTGCTGAAAGATGTCTGCGGCAGTGAACTCCATAACCGGCGCCCAATTGGATTCGATTGGCAGGGGCGCGGAGGGTTCGGAGTCCGAAGAGGAGTCCGGCACCCTGGAGTCACGGTCTTCGCAAAGGACAGGGATGGAGTTTGGCTCAATCGCCGTAGAGATTGTAGCCTCCGAGGCGGTGTCCAACCACCCGTCCTCGATCGGCGGAGTCGACTCCGAGCTAAGGGTCGGAGCGGACGTTGGTGCGGCCTCCATGGCACTGTTCGGCGGCAGAGCTAGATCGAGCCCATCGAAACAGTGCGGCGCGCTTGGCTGTGGTTCGAATCCGTCGAAGATCAAGTCTCCGCGGATGTCAGCCGTGTAGTTCAAACTCCCAAATCTGACCTGATTGCCAGGGGCGTAGCTTTCGCTCTGCTCTAGATGGCCAAGAGAATTGGCCCGCAGTGCAAAGCCGCCGGATACGAAGATCTGTCCGGGGAGAAAAGTCTCAACCTGGACCGCGTCGTTGTTGATGATCGAAGGAGCCATCGGGCCTAAAGATGACGACACAGAGGAACTCTCAATGAAAGCACCAATGTCGGTGTCAAAACCGGCGGATCTCGGGCAGGGGGTCCCGAATGTGCGTCTAGGCGGATGGTAACAGGAGACAAGGGACACGATGTTTTACCCAGGTTCGGCCCTCTCGATGGAGGTAAACCCTACTCCTTCTTGATTAATATTGATGATATGGGTAGTACAAGAGTGGATCTACCACGAGATCAGAGAGGCTAAACCCTAGAAGCTAGCCTATGGTATGATTGTTGTTCGTCCTACGGAGTAAAACCCTCCGGTTTATATAGACACCGGATAGGGTTAGGGTTACATGAGTCGGTTACAATGGTAGGAGATCTACATATCCAGTCGCCAAGCTTGCCTTCCATGCCAAGGAAAGTCCCATCCGGACACGGGACGAAGTCTTCAATCTTGTATCTTCATAGTCCAGGAGTCCGGCCAACGGTGATAGTTCGGCTATCCGGACACCCCCTAATCCAGGACTCCCTCACACACCGATGCCACGAAGGCTCACTCTATTCTCCCTTTGAGACAACACCACGTAGGCATTTCTCAACCACTACTGGTAGACCTTGGGGTGATCTCCAAACCCTCACAAACTTTTCCGGGGGTAATCACAAAGGTTGATTCCTCTCCGAAAGACTCCTACCACCTAGGAGTCTCCAACCTCCAAGAGTAATAAGAACGTTGGGGAAAAGCTCAAGACTTGCTCAAATCACAAATTCCTTTGGTGCAAAGAAGGTGTCGGGCATATACCCCGCGGTATGACCCGGTCGGATGTATAACCCGGCCGGACTTGGCGACTCACTAATGACCCGCCCTGACTGGACGACTCACTAAGTGACCCGCCCGAGCCTGGCGACTTATGGGTGACACAGCAAGCGGATCGGAGGCGACAAGACCCGGGGCCCAAGAGGCTCAAGGCCCAGAAGGCCGGCTTACGTTATGGAAGGCTGGCTTAAGAGGAAGGAAGCAAGACCCGGACTTGTATTCAACTTGTAAGAAAAGATAGACTAGTCCTAGTCCTACTAGGACTCCACATGTAACCCGCCCCTCTAACTTATATAAGGAGGGGCAGGGCTCCCCAAAGAGGGACATGGCAACAAGCAATAATCTCTAGGGCTAGACACAAAGAGGAGAGCCGGCTTACGGCGACTCCCTCATGATCATAATGAGACCTAGCCACAAACAGCATGTAGGGTTATTACCGGATGATTTTTCCCGGGGCCCGAAGCTATCTAAACCCTTGTCTTGTGTTGCGTCTCTTGATTCCGTTCAACCCCTCTCAAGCTACCACATAAATGTGTTGGCCTCGCGACTAAGTCCTTACATTAGGACATCTGCCGTGACAATTCCACGACAGTTGGCGCCCACCGTGGGGCCTGCGCATAGGTGGTGATGAGTTCTTGGAGGGATCTCTCCAGGGATCGAGGAGTTTGCAATTTTTTATATGAAGATTTTACAATCAGTGAGATTGAAGTCGAAGAAGAAAGATAGGGTTGCGCCTATACGCCGCCGCCGCCGACAAGTCTCCGTATGATTCGAGGAAATCTGATTAGTAAAAGTTTTGAGTGTGAGCCGGCAGCAATCCATCAAGCCGTCAAATCACCAAGTCGCTGAGACCGTCAACATCTGTTGAAATCTGATTAGGCGTAGCTGCTGTTGTTATCTCCTTCGGTATACAACGATCTAAACTCAGATCAATGTTGGAAAGTACTGCCTGCCAGAGGCCGAGATCGACAGGAGTTCTAAACGCGTGCAAGTCACCGAGTTCTACTGCTCCAAACGACCCATACACTTTTCTGTTGTCAATACATTGACCAAGTCCAAGTGCTAGTCACGTAAGGAAAAGTGGAGGAGAAATATTCCATCGGGCGCCCACAACGCCTGCTCACATGGGCTGCTAGCCCGTTTGGCCTTGCCTTCGTTGCAAGTGGCGCTGGGGCTGTGTGTCGAGCCAAACGGCGCTGCGCCCTCGCTTCGAGGCACCCGTTTCCGCCACCGTTCCGACCCCAAGCCGGCGACCGTCGAACTGTCACTCTCCACTTCCATCTGCAGAGAACCAGCCACGACCTCCGCCCCTACACCTACGGCATCGCTCGCAAGTCAGCCACCATCGACCCGCTGTTTTCATGGCCCCGCCGCCGGCCGCCATCGGCGCCTCTGCAGCCGCTGCCGCCTCGACGCTCCGCCTCCGTGTTACTCCGCTGGAGAGCCGCCCTGCACCTAAGCTGGCCCCGCTGCCACCGAGAGCCGCCGCTGTGAGCCGACGCTGCCGCTGAGAGTCACCGCCGGCCGACCGTTTCTGCCCTGATCCACCCTGCTCGGGCACTGTTGTGACCCGCCTCGCCGGCAGCGAGCCGCCGCCGCCGGCCTCCTCTCTCGCCGAGGTGCCGCCTTGAGCTGGCCGTGCTGCCCGAAGAGCGTGGCGAAGGGCTCGCGGACGCGCCGCCAAGGCTAAGACGGGCTGGTCGAGCAGTAAGTCCAGTGATTTAATACAGCCCCGCGGTTATCCTCGCCACGGTGTCAACCGCCGCTAGGCTACATTTTGACCACGAACCGCCCTTTTCGTATCCGCGGGGGCACGTTGAGCCGGCCTACTGATTTTTTTGACGCTAGAGCCATTGACGAGCCTCTACAATTGCTGCAGGTGTTTGAAGCATCAGATGACATGGCTGCGTGCAAGGCCTTTCAGTTTTTGCAAGCAGCGATGTAAATCCATCAAGTTACGAGGTGGTATGATCGAGAAAAGGGTGCAGCTTGTGTATGGTCAACCTTCTCAAACTCTCCTTTGACTCCAAGTGTGAGAACAGAGAAGAGGTTTCAAGAGTTTCAACTGCACCTTCAGAGACTTATTTATCAAATTACAATGATCAAAATTCTCAAAGGTTATCTCCCGACGCTACTTATGGATCATCGGTCGTGCGGATAGATCAGGTGATATTCATCTAAGTATATTTTATGGACACATTGTTTTTTATCAAAGAACAATTTATCTTTTCCGTGGTCTGCAATGTTTTTATGCAGGATAGTTATTTATGACAAGGGTATTGTTATACGACGGACATGGAGCGCGTGCCAGCATAATTTTGTACTAGAGTTCCTCCGGGCCATGCTGCTCGACGGATATATGTGCAAATCGCCGCCCTCGTTGTTCGGTTTACATCCGTCCACGCATGCGGCCGACTCATCGTCCGTGCCGGCTTACAAATATCACGGCTGATTCACCCGTCCGCACCGGCTTACCACACTGCGACCGGTTCACCCGTGACTAATTTTAGCTTCACCGTGGTGACCATCAACTCCACGGCGGATAATTTCCGGCCTAACATATCAGGTGACATCTATCTAAGTCTATTTTTGACACATATTTTTTTTGTCAAAAGAACAATTACTTTGGACCATATATTTTGATATGCAGGACAATTATTCATTATAAAACGTGGTTTATACCATGGGTATGGAGCACGCACTGGCAACGTCATGCCCGGTGTTCGTCCGTATCACATTACACGGTGAATGGACGTGTGCAAGACGCCACCCTTACGACCCGGTTTATATCAGCTTGCCGGGGCCGCGCCTGTTTTGACTCGCCCATCCGTACTGGCTTACAACACCGTGACCGACTCATCTATATATATCAACTCAGATGCTGCGGTCGTCTTTATCGTCAGTCTCTCGCGACCTGGTCTACATCAACACACCGGGCCGCGCCTGTCTGCGTGAGCTGTTCATTGAGTATGAGCAAGTCACTACTTGGGAAGCCCAGTTTCTCTTCCAACAAATTGGAGGCAAATTATCATATATTATCAACCGTCGTCTGCACTAGATGGTTCAATGGGCAAGCGCACAAGTCGCCGCCACTACAGTTTGGTTAACTTCAAACAGCCAGTTGGAAGGAGCCATTGGCCGAGTTGCTGGCACGGTTCATACGGGATCATTTATAACCCGCCGCAGTCACCTCAACCTTCTGTGGATTCACATCGCGCTATCAACGCCAATGATATACACCTTCTGCTATGGTCAAATATGGAGAATCTCAAGCCAACACTTCGAGTCATCTTGACTCGGGGGCTACAATGGTATGGCTCGGCAAAATTATCCGGTTCAAATGAATTCAAGAACTCCGGGTCATTGAAGGGAAAGATAACCCGACCCTGGAGGCTACTGCTTTATTGGCAAATATTTAAAGGCCGTCAGAAAAATTTCCGGTTCAAAATGAAGATTCCGGTTTAAAATACAGCTCAAGAGACATCTTTCTCCTGCAAGGCTTTGAAGCTCTCAAAACTGGTTCAACATCCGGATCAAGGTAAATTTGTCCCTTACAAAGCTTTGAGGATCTCAATATCCGGTTTAAGAAATTCCGGTTCAAAAGAACTAAATCTCTCGCAAGTTCGAGATCTCAGACAAATTAATGGTTACCAAAGGGAACTTGCTGCCATGATGCACGGTTCAAAACATGGGTATCCTGCATTACGGTTTATATTTTATTATGGTCACTTGGGGGCTTCCTGCTCATCGGGCATAGCTATCAGTACCCTCTTGATCGGTGCAATGCCAAAAATTTATATGGTCACTTGGGGGCTTCCTGTTCAAACATAGGTCGTATTCGAACCAAAGAGAACATAGCTGTCGATACCCTTTTGATTAGCAAACTGCTGAACCTACCTGGGGCTTCTTGATCGTATCCGAATCATAGCTTAACCCCTTTGGGAATCGACGTGGATCGTATTCGAATCAGCGTCGTTAAACAACTTTTAAGGTCATTTGGGGCTTCTGTTCAAACATAGGTCGTATTGAACCAAAGAGAACATAGCTGTCGATACCCACTTTGATCGGCAACGCCAACGCCATCGGGGATATATGATCGTATTGAATCTTAGCTTAACCCTTTGGAGCGGTTTCTCGATCGTATTGAATCGAAGCCTCAAATTTTTTATCTGTTTTTATACAATTGCAAGTATTTGAGTTGTCACAAATATCATATGTGTCGGCTCTTACAGACTTGAGTTATCAACTTCACTGTCCGGGTCACATAAGCCGGCGGTATCATTCAAAGGATCATAAGGATCTTGTGATCTACTTGTGTGCAGGATAAGACTACATCTGGGTGGTTACCCGCCCTGGTTTTTGACGTTAAGTCGCCAGGGCATATGTTGTTTAAACTCTTTGCAAGATTTGCAGAAATATGACATATAAATGATTAAGTTCAAGCTCATTACCAAAGTTGATGCTTCAAAATCCGTTCCGGATTTTTCTCAAAGGCTATAAGCTGCTGGGTTACAAAAATTCCGGCTTACAATGAATGCGCATTAAGTCATCATCGGCCAAGAGCCGCCAGGTATTTAAACTCCGGATTTACCTGTCAACCGATGAGGTATTCAAATCTTTAATAGCCAAAACTGGCTGGATTTTCATGATGATATTGAATGATTGAGGTTTTCATACCGAATTATATCTTGAATAGCCAACATGGCTGGATTTCTACTGTGATTATCAATAACCAGTGTTATGATTGAGGTTTTCAAATTCGCTTTAGCGCAATGGCTATTATTTTTATCAATGGGCATGATTTATTTTACAATGGAGGAAATAGTCCCGAGTCGCTGCAGGCTTACGACCCGGCACTTGGGGGCTACATTATTTAAATTGAGATTACATCAAATATGCAAGTCCCATGTCACTTCCAGCATGCACCATGGAACTTGGGGGCTAATGCAAAGTCATTTTTCGCTCAACTTATTGAAGACCCGACTCATCACATTTTAAATGAGCCGGCCCTTGGGGGCTACCAATTGCTCCTGTCGGAAATTCAAGGTACACAAGCCTTAAATCCATTATATTGAAAGATCCATTATTCAGTTGGTAGAGTACAAAGCTCTTAACCTTGTGGACGTGGGTTCAAGCCCCATGGTGGAGATTACATCATTTGATGGTATTATCAATGAATCATATACAAAGTCCCAATTCAGTAATATCTTACTGAGCCGGCCCTTGGGGGCTACACATTGCTGCTTGAATCTACATGATCATACATACAAAGTCCCTGCTCATTATTGTATAATAACCCGGCCCTTGGGAGTTACACTGGTTGAAGTTTTTATGAGCATAAGGCAATTTCAAGTCCCAGGTTGCTGCAAGCATGACAACCCGGCACTTGGGGGCTATATATGAGGAATACTCAGTTCTAACTAGTGATTAAGATGAACAATATGGATTTCTTCAAAGTGGTAATATTTATATTGAATCAAGTCTTAAGTCATCATTTTGATCTGCTCAAGACTTGGGGGCTACAGGTAACACGGATATAAGGAGAAATATTTTCAAATTCTCAGTTTTGAGCAAACCAGATTGACCCGGCGTCATCAATAATTATGACCCGACGTCTATAAACAGTCATGACCCGGAACCATCAGTTTTTATAACCTGGCGATTTTGCAAATCATAGCTTGGCGAGTTCTACATTTTCAAGCCGGCTGAATATCTGTTGAATATTTCAAGACCAATATTTTTGTCAAGTCAGAGTATTGACGACTGACTCAAATGGATGCTTTATTTGCAATATTTTTTGTACAAGAAAATTGATTATGAAGTTGGTCTATTGACCTGGATTTTCCAGAAGGAGGAGATGACAAGGACTTAAGGATGATCAAGTGCCGGCTTACAAGAATATTTATCCCGGAGTACAACCTGTCAATTTGTTCTTGTGTTTATGTTGCAGATCAGTTTAACATAGATAAATCCAAATTAAACTTGGGGGCTAGTTGTCACATCCCTAGAATTGCTTGACATTAGTTGCATTAAGGCATTCATGTCATCATGTTAATTTCCATGAAAATTGAAATGGGGATTTGTGAAACCCTCAGAATCACTTTTGGAAATGACCTAAATAAAAATCGCTCCAAAAAGGTCCAAGAAAATGCTCATGTGGCCCTCTGAAAATATTGGACAGAGTTAACAATCTAACCAATATTTTCAGGATCTCATAAGTATTTATTTTGGGCATTTGGAATTAATACGGTAAATATTTGCCTTGGATATATATTATTATATATATAAAATATTGTCCAAAAATTGTGCCTTTTGTTGAGGAGCTCTGGAATATTATAGTTAGCTCCTGCAAAAATTGGCATAATTAATTAAATTGGTTTGGTATTTTAAATAAACCAAAACAAATGTCAGAAAAATAGAAAAGGAAATAAATAGAAAGAACAGAGGCTCACCTGGGCGTCACCTGGCTCACCTGCAGCCCACCTGGCCCAGCCCCTCCCGCTGGACGGCCCAGCCCACCGGCTGGAGCGGTCGTCTCTAACCTCTGCCAGTAGGCAGAGGCGTGTCGACGCGCGCACCGCCGCGCCGCGCCACCTCCACCCTGCCTGCCTGGCCTCCCCGACCCCCCCTTGCGCTGCCACGCGCCTCCCCGACCCCCTGGGACTCTCACTCTCTCCCTCAAACGCCCCCCTCTCCTCTGCTCCCTCCCTCTCGCCCGGACCGAGCGAAGCTCGTCGCCGTCGTTCGCCGTAGCCACGGCCACCGGCCCTCCCTCGCCTCGCCGACATGTCCATGGCCTCCGCCTAGCCCCTCTCCTCCCTCCTCACCAAGCCCCCGACGCCGGAGCACCCCGAGGCGCCGCCCCCACCATTCCCCTTCTCGGACCCGGCGGTCGCCGTCGCCAAATTAGCCGGCTCCGGTGCCCACCCGAGCTCCCGACGGCCTCCTCGCAACCACGGTGAGCTCCCGAGTCGATCCCCTTTTCTCCGCTCATTCTCCCCTCTAGCTACCACTTCCCCGTGGATCAAACTCGCCGCCATCAAGACGTCGCCGGCGTGGCCACAGCCACGATGGCTCGGTTCCGAGCACGCCGTCGTCTTCACTGCGTGCAGAGGGAGCCCGTAGCACCCACCCTTTCGCCTGCGGTGCCCCTAGCGCCAACCCCGAGCGTTCCGAGCTCCGCCGCCAAGCAGCTCGTCGCCGGCGCCGATCCCGGCCGCCCGAGCTCCAACTACCCCACCAAGAACCTCGGCGATCCCGGCTCTCAGAGGTACTCTCCCGCCTTTGGTGGCCGGAATGGCCATTTGCACTTCGCGCCTTGGCGTCGGTTCGCTGGCGGCTAAACGCCGCGCCCGTGACCCATCGACCCTTTTGACCGGGGTTTGACCACCCCGGTCATCGACATCGGGCCCCGCCCGCTAACCACTCTAGTTAGGTTTAAATCAACTTAACTAACCCTGTTAGTATTAATTAACTAGGTTAGTTAGTTAGTCAACGACGTGTGGCCCCACACGCCGATTTGATCTGATCGGCGCCTTTGACTTGTCGACGTCACCTCGACGTCGGTCGACGCAGTAATCTCCTTTTATGGATTTAATTTAATTCAGTAAATTTCAGAAAATGTCCTAAACTTCTAAAAATCATATAAATTCAACCGTAACTCGGATGGAAATAATTTATATATGAAAATTGATCAGAAAAATATGAAGAATCTGTTTATGCCATGATCATGCATGTTTGAACAAGTTAACATCACTGAATAGGATGAATCATGATTAGGGTAAGTTATGAAATAGCATTTGGAGTTGGAATTCAACCTTGTTTGAATTCCACTCCAACTAACTTGGATTATTATTGCATTAGGTGAATTCAGTACCTTAACATGATCATGCATCATATATGTGCATTGCATTGATTGTGCTCTCTCTTGTTTGCCGGTAATTGCCCCCTCCCGGTAGACGATGTACCGACGATGATTATTCGATGACACCGATGAAGAACTATTATCTTGAAGTGCTGCAAGCAAAACCCCTTGTTCATTCCGATACAATCCCACTCTCTCGCTCCTGCTCTATTTTATTGCATTAGGACAACAACGATTCAACTATTACTTGCTGCATGTAGCTGAACCCTTGATCCTTTGCATGACCTGTCATTCCACAGTAATTAGATGAAACCCACTAGCATGAGTAGGAGTTGTTTGAGCCCATGTTGTGCCTACTCATTTATGCTTGTTTGTCATGCCTGCTACTGCTTAGAGTTGAGTCGGGTCTGATTCATCGGGAATGAATTGGAATGGGTATGAACATGTCCTATTGTGTGTGAGCTAAGTGTGTGAACTCGATTTGGTAAAGGTAGCGGTGAGAGGCCATGTAGTAGTACATGGTGGGTTGTCTCATTGCAGCCGTCCTCAGGAACTGAGTTCTGTGTTTGTGATCCATGAACTAGCTACTACCACGCATTGGGCCCGAAACCAATGGACCCTCTCGGCTTCTTGACCACCCTTGTCCTCAGTCCGGGAGTTGCAAGTAGTTTCTGGTGTTTGTAGCATGCTGGGGGCCGCACGCAACGCTGACCTTAGGGGTGGGTTGTGTTGCGGTAGGCACCGTGGCCCGTGTACCGAAAGTGCCCGCTTGGTATCTCGGGAACCCTGCACACATCGCTCGGGCTGTATGGGAAACCTCGGCGGACTCCTGCGGATGGAACCCGAATAGGCGATAAACCTGGACTAGGGACTTGAGTGTTTAGGTAGGCCGTGGCCGACACCCACGTTGGGCTTCCGCTTGAAGGTTGCCGAGTACATGTCGTGTAAACGGTGGTAAGTGGTGAGAGCGTGTGAAGAAGTACACCCCGCAGGGTTTAATATGATCTATTCAATAGCCGTGTCCACGGAGAAGGACTTCGGGTTGCCTATATCAGTTCATAGACAAGTGAAAGTGGATACTCTAAAATGCGCAAGATAAGCGTGAGTGCTATGGATGGCGTTCTCGTAGGGAGACGGGAGCGGGTCCGTAGTGGTGTATTGCCATGGTGAATATGTGGACTCGTGTGCGCCACCTCAAAGAGTTACTTGCGATCGTGAGTTCAGATAGCCACCGAGTCAAAGCTGGCTTGCTGCATCAACTCCACCACCCCTTTTGACAATGATGCATATGTAGTTAGTTCTGATGTAAGTCTTGCTGAGTACAATTGTACTCACGTTTGCTCATTTTATGTTTTGCAGAGAGACGTCAGTCTCGCTAGTAGTTCCGCGTGGACTTCGACGTTTAGCTTGTTACCTCAGCTACGATCTTGTGCCTCGGCAGGATCTGGTAGATAGTCGCTTCTCAGCCTTTTTCATTTATAGTTATGCGTACTCGAGACATGTTTAGCTTCCGCTTGTGCTTTGACTTGTATGTTTCGAGTGTTGGGTCATGAGACCCATGTTTGTAATATCTCGCTCTTGAGCCTAATGAATAATATATTGAGTCGTAGAGTTATGTTGTGATGCCATGTTGTATCTACGCATATTGAGCATAATGTGTGTATGTTTGAAATGCTTGGTATGTGTGGGATCCGACAAACTAGTTGTTTATCCTTGGCAGCCTCTCATATGGGGAAATGTAGTCTCGTGATTACGAGCGATAGTAGTCCGCTACAGCCCGGTTCACCGAGTCCTGCTAGCCCAAGACTACCGCTTGGACACTTGACTGGCGGCATGTGTTTCACTTCGTTCCTATGTACATCTTCGGGAAATGTCACGCGGTGGTATTCGAGTCCTGCCTAGCCTGCTACAGCCGGGATACCGGAGTCCTCATAGCCCAAAGTGCTACAGCCCGAATATATACGTTGATGACCGACATGCTCGATGTGATTCATGTATGCCTGTCCCCATAGGTTAGCGCCGCTTTGGGTTCACGACTAGCCATGTCGGCCCGGTTCTTTGTCATATGGATGCTAGCGACACTATCATATACGTGAGCCAAAAGACATAAACGGTCCCGGGCCATGGTAAGGCGACACCGTGGGAATACCGTGCGTGAGGCCGCAAAGTGATATGATGTGTTACATGCTAGATCGGTGTGACTTAGGATCGGGTCCCGACAGCGTTGGTATCGAGCCCCGATCGTCAGAGGATTACCAAGCCAAACTGGTGAAGTTGTGTCTAGAAATGCTTTAGTTATGTAGGGAATTGATTGTGGAAGGAACGTAAGGCTCTTTTTACTCCTTATACCTCATGGCCTTCTGATCTGAGTCATCCTCTTCTCTTCTACGGGGTTTAAGAACTAGGCTTCTCATCTATCTATTAGGATGACGAGTTACTAATCCATAGACCTATAAGATTGTTGGTTTTAATCCCCAGTTCGGTTCCTACTGTTTCTGAATGATAACTGTTGATCTCAGAATCTTGTTATGATGCTGTTGAGTGGTTATGCCACCCTTTCTGCAGGATGTCTCAAATCATTTTGAGCATTTACAGCCGTTATGCTGTCCGAGTCATCCCAGGTCTCTAAATAGTCTGATGCATTTGCAAATCCTTTCTTTCTGTTCCCGATGTCCTCTTTGGTCAGAATAAGCACACTAACCGTGCGTTGGGGTAATTTATTGCCTTGACATATATGTTGGAACTACTATTATGACCCTAGGTGTTTAGGAAGTCACCTAGCAATTTAGCAATGCTTTTGTATCCCCAGTGTGATGATTCTGGCCATCATTTTCGAAAGCATCCCGTGATGCCATTTAGTAGTAGGTATTCTACTTCTGGGTTGCTGCACCCGAGATTCATCCTACCTCATGTGGTTAGTATTTGCTAGTGCCTTTAGGATATTAGTAACCTTGCGATAGTCCTCAAGGTCCGTAGTATTTCCTTCTTCCAAATACTACGAACCGCTTATGGCAGAAGTTCTTTTGAGCCAAAGATCACAATAAGAGTGCTCTTGAGGAGTTCTCCATTCATAATCGTGAATCTGCCAATTCTACCTTTCTGCATGGATTATCCGGAAGAAATGTTGAGCTTGCTCGACATACTAATCTGTGCATCCACAACTCAGAAAATTATATGTTCCTTTGAGTTGTTCTCTTAGATGCCTTCTGACCTTCATCTATCAATTGATAGCCAAGGTTATGTGTGCATTTGTGTTCATCGATGCATTTTTATCCTTGTGGTCCGTCAAGCCATTCTATTCCGGAATGACTAGGAGAAACAAACTCAAGACCTCATCCATTTCTAGGATTGGGTCAAAGTAGTTGTATCCATGAGCCAAAATGCCAATTCGGCTTTTGATTCTGTCCTACCCTGAAGTGTTGCCATCTTATGTCAAGAATGTCATGGGAATTGCACAACCTCCTAGGAATTCTTGATACAGTGATACTCCTCACCATCATTATTCATTTCTCGGTTCCATGTTGATGTAACCGGAATGCCGGCAAGTGAATTGTGATGTGTGAAATCAATACCCCGAGCAACTTGTTGCTTGGTAGTAAATGGACAATATTCTCATTCTTAGCGTGTTGGTTATTAAACCATCATCCTAAGTTTGATCGTGCTACCTAGTCCTTATTTCTGGTGCACACTTCGATTGATGAGTTAGGATTGTGTCAAATCCTCACTCATCGGATAATATCGTCTTGCCCTCAAAAGCAAGATTGTTCTCGAGCTTAGTACCATACCGGTGGTTCGTGACTTTCCAAATATCTTCTTGGAAGTGTTACCGGGTTGTTCCCTGACTGTTATGTTGGGCTCGTGGTCAAGTTGGTTTCTTGTGAACCACTTTTCTCCAAAAATCTGTGTTGGATATCCCTGAGCTAGTTGGTTAAGCTAGACAATAACTTGGAGAGTTGGAAGATAAAAGCTTGCCTAACTTAGTTCGATCCAAAGGGATACTCTTGTGTAGTGTGTGTTGAAGAAGGATGATATCTTCATCGGTTGGTCCTTGTGATCAGTTGCTGGATCTATTGTCCTACCAATTCTTTGACTTGAGTATGGGCCATTGTCAAGTCAAATCAGAACCAACGATATTCGTAATGTTGTCTTACTCGTGGTTGATCCTTCGAGCATACACCATTACATCTTTTGGTCTGACCAATACTATCACGTGTTCACATGATGGTGGAAGTCCAGTGATATGGAAATTCCGATGAGCTATTGTTGAGCCCATCAGCAGTAATTTGTCTCCCCCATGAGTCATGTGGAACACCAACGTAGTATTGGAAACTTGTGTAAGCATTTCTTCGTGTTTCGTTCATGAAGCATATGTTTGGATGAAAGTAGTGACTTCCTCTAATTCATGTGCATCTGATGTAAGTTGCCGCCATGAATTTGAGAAAGGTTTGTTTTGTTTCTTTGGAATCGTCCCAAGTCAGTCATGCACGTGCGAAATATTCTATGGTCTGATAGAGTGATCATCTTCATCCCATATGGATTCCATAGCACTCCAAGCCACTGATTGACTTGATCAAGGAAAAGAAGTCTATGCTTGGGATCTAATCCATGGACTTGTGTAAAGACTTCGATACCCTCGATGATGGCTCCCCACCTGAACTCGGTAGCATTCTATTATAAGACTACTACGTGGCCATGTTTGTCTGGGACAATGTGTTCACAGGTTTGTAGCAGAACCAGCTCATGTTTTGGAGCTTGCTATCGTAGTTCATGTCCCGAGAATCTCGCAACGCCATCTCGTCGATTTGTGTTGCAACCTTTCCTTTTCAGACGTGCTGAGTCTGAAATATCCTAACACCAACCAGATCTGAATCTCAGGCAGATATGATGGTTGGAACATTCGAACAGTTGCATTTCGTTCCCAGCTTGCACCGTCCTTGTGCTATCTCGCTATAGACTGTCTTCTTAGCAATTCTTGTCCAGGTTTATCTTCAAAGTGGATTTACCATGGGTCCCCCCCCCCCACCTTCGATGATAAGCAAATCATCCATTGCGTTGTCTTCAACAAGGTAGTCTACATCATCCATTTCAGTCCAAGTGTACCATTCCTTGCATTCCATCAAATGATCGCATGTGATTGTCTTAGGCTGGTATAAAGAGTTCCAATGATCTATGGATCAAAAGTAATTCTTTTTGCCACTTAAGGGAATAGTTCTTGCGTCACCTTTCTCGAGGCGTCCTGTTACGGTATCATGGTAAATATCTTCTCGCCACCTGACACCATCCACCATCTTCCTAAAGCGTGGGATTGTTGCCACCAATCAAACCTCGTTGTTGTTCTTCCATCCCTCTCGATGCATTTGGTGTCTCAACTCGAGATGTGTTACCGTCTCAGTCCGTAATGTCGATCATGTTTGCTTAATCTTCGTGAAGATCGAATCATGTAGGGCTTCCCCTTCTTTCTGTTGTCGTGTCGGGTGAAGATCTCGATGACGTCAAGACCAAGAAGATGGAGTGAACCAACATCTTCGAGAAGGCAATTGGATCATGAAGATTGTAATAGTTTGTGACCTCCCTTTTCCTCTTACCTCACGTCTTGAATCTCGGGGCGAGATTCTTGTTTAGTGGGGGTGAGTTGTCACATCCCTAGAATTGCTTGACATTAGTTGCATTAAGGCATTCATGTCATCATGTTAATTTCCATGAAAATTGAAATGGGGATTTGTGAAACCCTCGAATCACTTTTGGAAATGACCTAAATAAAATCGCTCCAAAAGGTCCAAGAAAATGCTCATGTGGCCCTCTGAAAATATTGGACAGAGTTAACAATCTAACCAATATTTTCAGGATCTCATAAGTATTTATTTTGGGCATTTGGAATTAATGATAAATATTTGCCTTGGATATATATTATTATATATATAAAATATTGTCCAAAATTGTGCCTTTTGTTGAGGAGCTCGGAATATTATAGTTAGCTCCTGCAAAAATTGGCATAATTAATTAAATTGGTTTGGTATTTTAAATAAACCAAAACAAATGTCGAAAAATAGAAAAGGAAATAAATAGAAAGAACAGAGGCTCACCTGGCGCCACCTGGCTCACCTGCAGCCCACCTGCCCAGCCCTCCCGCTGGACGGCCCAGCCCACCGGCCTGGAGCGGTCGTCTCTAACCTCTGCCAAGATGGCGAGGCGTGTCGGCACAGCCGCGCCAGCGCCACCTCCACCCTGCCTGCCTGCCTGGCCTCCCGACCCCCTTGCGCTGCCACGCGCCTCCCGACCCCAGGACTCTCTCTCTCCCTCAAACGCCCCTCTCTCTGCTCCCTCCCTCTCGCCGGACCGAGCGAAGCTCGTCGCCGTCGTTCGCCCGTAGCCACGGCCACGGCCCTCCTCGCCTCGCCGACATGTCCATGGCCTCCGCCTAGCCCTCTCCTCCTCCTCACCAAGCCCCCGACGCCGAGCACCCCGAGGCGCCGCCCCACCATTCCCCTTCTCGGACCCCGCTGTCGCTGCCGCAAATTAGCGGCCCGGTGCCCACCCGAGCTCCCCGACGGCCTCCTCGCAACCACGGTGAGCTCCCGAGTCGATCCCCTTTCTCCGGCTCATTCTCCCCTCTAGCTACCACTTCCCCCGTGATCAAACTCGCCGCCATCAAGACGTCGCCGGCGTGGCCACAGCCACGATGGCTCGGTTCCGAGCACGCGCCGTCGTCTTCACTGTGCCCAGAGGAGCCCGTAGCACCCACCCTTCGGCCTGCGGTGCCCCTAGCGCCAACCCCGAAGCGTGCCCGAGCTCCGGCCCCAAGCAGCTCGTCGCCGGCGTCGATCCCGCCGCCCGAGCTCCAACTACCCCACCAAGAACCTCGGCGCATCCCCAGCTCTCAGAGGTACTCTCCCGCCTTTGGTGGCGGAATGGCCATTTGCACTCGCGCCGCCAGGTCGGTTCGCCGGCGGCTAAACGCCGCGCCCGCTGACCCATCGACCCTTTTGACCGGGGTTTGACCACCCGGGTCATCGACATCGGCCCCGCCTGCGTAACCACTCTAGTTAGGTTTAAAACTAACTTAACTAACCCGGTTAGTATTAATTAACTAGGTTAGTTAGTTAGTCAGCGACGTGTGGCCCCACACGTCGATTTGATCTGATCGGCGCTTTGACTTGCTGACGTCACCACCGACGTCGGTCGACGCAGATAATCTCCTTTTATGGATTTAATTTAATTCAGTAAATTTGAAAATGTCCTAAACTTCTAAAAATCATATAAATTCAACCGTAACTTCGGATGGAAATAATTTATATATGAAAATTGATCAGAAAAATATGAAGAATCTGTTTATGCCATGATCATGCATGTTTGAACAAGTTAACATCACTGAATAGGATGAATCATGATTAGGGTAAGTTATGAAATAGCATTTGGAGTTGGAATTCAACCTTGTTTGAATTCCACTCCAACTAACTTGGATTATTATTGCATTAGGTGAATTCAGTACCTTAACATGATCATGCATCATATATGTGCATTGCATTGATTGTGCTCTCTCTTGTTTGCGGTAATTGCCCCTCCGGTGAGCGATGTACCGACGATGATTATTCGATGACACCGATGAAGAACTATTATCTTCAGAAGTGCCAGGCAAGCAAAACCCCCTTGTTCATTCCGATACAATCCCACTCTCTCGCTCCTGCTCTATTTTATTGCATTAGGACAACAACGATTCAACTATTACTTGCTGCGGTAGCTGAACCCCTTGATCCTTTGCATGACTGTCATTCCACAAGAATTAGATGAAACCCACTAGCATGAGTAGGAGTTGTTTGAGCCCATGTTGTGCCTACTCATTTATGCTTGTTTGTCATGCCTGCTCTTTGCTTAGAGTTGAGTCGGTCCGATTCATCGGGAATGAATTGGAATGGGTATGAACATGTCCTATTGTGTGTGAGCTAAGTGTGTGAACTCGATTTGGTAAAGGTAGCGGTGAGAGGCCATGTAGTAGTACATGGTGGGTTGTCTCATTGCAGCCGTCCTCAGGAACTGAGTTCTGTGTTTGTGATCCATGAACTAGCTACTACCACGCATTGGGCCCGAAACCAATGGACCCTCTCGGCTTCTTGACCACCCTTGTCCTCAGTCCGGGAGTTGCAAGTAGTTTCTGGTGTTTGTAGCATGCTTGGGGCCGCACGCAACGCTGACCTTAGGGGTGGGTTGTGTTGCGGTAGGCACCGTGTTGTGTACCGAAAGTGCCCGTTTGGTATCTCGGGAACCCTGCACACATCGTTCGGGGCTGTATGGGAAACCTCGGCCGGACTCCCTGCGGATGGAACCCGAATAGGCGATAAACCTGGACTAGGGACTTGAGTGTTTAGGTAGGCCGTGGCCGACACCCACGTTGGGCTTCCGCTTGAAGGTTGCAGTACATGTCGTGTAAACGGCGGTAAGTGGTGAGAGCGTGTGAAGAAGTACACCCTGCAGGGTTTAATATGATCTATTGAATAGCCGTGTCCACGGAGAAGGACTTCTGGGTTGCCTATATCAGTTCATAGACAAGTGAAAGTGGATACTCTAAAATGCGCAAGATAAGCGTGAGTGCTATGGATGGCGTTCTCGTAGGGAGACGGGAGCGGGTCCGTAGTGGTGTATTGCCATGGTGAATATGTGGACTCGTGTGCGCCACCTCAAAGAGTTACTTGCAGTCGTAGTTCAGGATAGCCACCGAGTCAAAGCTGGCTTGCTGCAGTCAACTCCACCACCCCCCTTTTGACAATGATGCATATGTAGTTAGTTCTGATGTAAGTCTTGCTGAGTACAATTGTACTCACGTTTGCTCATTTTATGTTTTGCAGAGAGACGTCAGTCTCGCTAGTAGTTCCGCGTGGACTTCGACGTTTAGCTTGTTACCTCAGCTACGATCTTGTGCCTCGGCAGGATCTGGTAGATAGTCAGGCTTCTCAGCCTTTTTCATTTATAGTTATCTCGTACTCGAGACATGTTTAGCTTCGCTTGTGCTTTGACTTGTATGCTCGAGTGTTGGGTCATGAGACCCATGTTTGTAATATCTCGCTCTTCGGAGCCTAATGAATAATATATTGAGTCGTAGAGTTATGTTGTGATGCCATGTTGTATCTACGCATATTGAGCATAATGTGTGTATGTTTGAAATGCTTGGTATGTGTGGGATCCGACAAACTAGTTGTTTATCCTTGGCAGCCTCTCATATGGGGAAATGTAGTCTCGTGATTCTGAGCGATAGTAGTCCGCTACAGCCCGGTTCACCGGAGTCCTGCTAGCCCAGCACTACTGCTTGGACACTTGACTGGCCGGCATGTGTTTCACTTCGTTCCTATGTCTGTCCCTTCGGGGAAATGTCACGCGGTGGTATTCGGAGTCCTGCCTAGCCTGCTACAGCCCGGGATACCGGAGTCCTGTTAGCCCAATGCTACAGCCCGAATATATACGTTGATGACCGACATGCTCGATGTGATTCATGTATGCCTGTCCCCATAGGTTAGCGCCGCTTTGGGTTCACGACTAGCCATGTCGGCCCGGGTTCTTTGTCATATGGATGCTAGCGACACTATCATATACGTGAGCCAAAAGACGCAAACGGTCCCGGGCCATGGTAAGGCGACACCCGTGGGAATACCGTGCGTGAGGCCGCAAAGTGATATGATGTGTTACATGCTAGATCGGTGTGACTTAGGATCGGGGTCCTGACACTAATGTCGGGCATATACCCCGCGGTATGACCCGGTCGGATGTATAACCCGGCCGGACTTGGCGACTCACTAATGACCCGCCCTGACTGGACGACTCACTAAGTGACCCGCCCGAGCCTGGCGACTTATGGGTGACCTGGAAAGCAGATCAGAGGAGCGACAAGACCCGGGGCCCCAAGAGGCTCAAGGCCCAGAAGGCCGGCTTAAATTATGGAAGGCCGGCTTAAGAGGAAGGAAGCAAGACCCAGACTTGTATTCAACTTGTAAGAAAAGATAGACTAGTCCTAGTCCTACTAGGACTCCACATGTAACCCGCCCCTCTAACTTATATAAGGAGGGGCAGGGCTCCCCAAAGAGGGACAGGGCAACAAGCAATAATCTCTAGGGCTAGACACAAAGAGGAGAGCCGGCTTAGGAGCGACAAGACCCGGGGCCCCAAGAGGCTCAAGGCCCAGAAGGCCGGCTTACGTTATGGAAGGCCGGCTTAAGAGGAAGGAAGCAAGACCCGGACTTGTATTCAACTTGTAAGAAAAGATAGACTAGTCCTAGTCCTACTAGGACTCCACATGTAACCCGCCCCTCTAACTTATATAAGGAGGGGCAGGGCTCCCCAAAGAGGGACAGGGCAACAAGCAATAATCTCTAGGGCTAGACACAAAGAGGAGAGCCGGCTTACGGCGACTCTCTCATGATCATAATGAGACCTAGCCACAAACAACATGTAGGGTTATTACCGGATGATGTTTCTCGGGGCCCGAAGCTGTCTAAACTCTTGTCTTGTGTTGCGTCTCTCGATTCCGTTCAACCCCTCTCAAGCTACCACATAGATGCGTTGGCCTCGCGACTAATTCCTTACATTAGGACATCTGCCGTGACAATTCCACGACAGAAGGGGAAGGAGTGGATCTATCACCTGATCGGAGAACTTCTCTCAAATGTTCCTAGATCACTTGGGGATCTAGGATTAGATGTAGGTGATTGAGAGAAAGAGTGAAGAGTGTTCTTGGAAAGCTCAAAGTGAATGGTCAGCATTAACCCGTGGAAGGGAGAGGTATATATATAGTAGGTGTGGAAAAGTGACCGTTTGGGACACTTAAGTGCATAGGATAGGTCAGACGTCCGGACAACACCGGACGTCCGGTGGCACAAATAAGTCCGGACGTTCGACAATCATTGGTTGTCCGGCCGCTGGGAATACATGAGCCATGAATCAGTACACAGGATATGGACGTCCGAGATGTGCCCGTCGTCCGGAGCCCGGACGACCGAAGCCCGGACGAATGGAGCAGCCCGGAAATCCGGAAATAGGGTTCTGTGGTGAAAATACTAGACGTCCGAGACCTTTCGGTCGTCCGGAGGTTGGACGTCCGGAGAGTTCCGGAAATCCGTAAATATCTTTCTGTAAGGGGAACATCGGGCGACCGGAGGGAGCCGGACATCCGGACAGCTAAGAGGGACCGGATGTCCGTAGAGTACCGGACGACCGGAGAGAAAAATAGGAGTTGTGGGGTTTGAGAAAGTCTTTCACTAGATCCAACGATCCCCTCTTAATAGTGCGGGATCCCTATACTCAAGAACAAACTGTAAACAAAGCCAAGGCTAATGTCTTGTATCTCCATTCTTGAGTTATATGCATTTTGTCCCTAGTCATGATCCACACACGGTCTTTGAGACATAATCCTGAGATATACTTGATAAACATGATTAGTCCCAAGCATACATGTTGTCATCAACATCAAAATATGATTAAGGGCATGATTGCACTTTCAGCAGTGAGCACGGGCACGACGCAGCCAAGCATACAGTGCGCCTGTGCCCCTGCTCTCATCGCCACCCGCCTCCTGTGCTCGTCCGCACTCGCCCACAATGGCCGCGTGAGCCATGGATGTTTCTCCCCCTCTCACTGACGTCGTTCGTCGCCGGGCACCATCTCCAGAGAACTCCCGCGGAGCCCCAGGCCCCTTCCTCGTTCGCCTATAAATAGGACCCCTCCCCAGCCTCTCCGAGCATTGCCTCTCACTCCCACACTTGCCACGACCTCGTAGATAGCCGCAGCCCGGCTGGGAAAGCCTCTGGCCGCCGTTCCCGACCGGAGTTCGCCGGCGACCCCCTCCGCTGTTCCCCACCTCTCCAGAGCCTCTCGAGCTCAACCAGCTTCTCCGGCGTGCCCCTGGTGATCTTCTGGTGCGCGCTAGTGCAGTTGGAGCCCCTGGAGCCGCCGTATCGCGTCGTCTTCTCCCTCTTCGGCGAACGCCGAGCGATGTCGTTGCTGGAGAAGAAGATTGCGAGCCCTTCCGTCCACCCCTAGCCACGTTTCGAGTACGTACGGACTCCTCGAGGTCTTGCGCATCCATCCCCTCCATCCACGGCGGCGGCCGACCTCTCCTCGCCGGAGAAACGCTGGCGCATCGTCGCCTCTCCTCTGTTTCTCCCTCCCTCTCTCTAAACAAGATAGTGGGGGCCCACTGTCAGCCTCACAGCCGCGCCCGAAGCGGTATAAGCGGTGGCGCCCTGTTGAAATACGTGTTCGACGTCACCCCCCTCTGTTTTTCTTTTTAGTTGATTTTAATTCAAATTTTGACCAGAACTTTGACCAGCCATAACTTTTAAATTATCAGTCCAAATGAATTGATTCTTTTTGCATTGTGTTTGTCTTGGAGTTCTCTAGAAGCACACAAAAGTTGAGATTTTTATCTGCTGCTTAGAGTTTCTGGTGATTTTCAGAAGTGTTCTTGACATTTTTATTTTTGTGGTTTCAATTGTTTTTAGAGGAGGAAACTTGCCTTCAAGGAAACCAGGAGGAGTGTGACCCTCCTTTGTGCTAAGGCAAGCCACCACAAGCATTTGTATGGTGTCACTTTAATATTTATGATTTTCCAACTTGAATATGAGTTATTTTCATGCATTTAATCATTTATATAAATAATGTTTATGCTAGTTTATTTGTCATGCTTGAATTTCTTAGATTACAGTAGTGTTTGAATGCATGAACTAGTATGAGACTTGTCATGCTTGAATTGCTTAGATTACAGTAGTGTTTGAATGCATGAACTAGTATGAGGCAGTAGACATATGTTTGATAGTATGATGATGATATGGATATGATCGGTATTATTTTCATATAGGAGTTATTGATTTTAATATGATAATGGCATAACTAAAAATGATGAGGTAGAAAACTAGTGAAGTTGAAACCAGTGAGTAAAAGTGATGAATAGTGCAAGTAGCATGATTGCATTATGTTGATCCGCTTACTTTGGTGCTATGTTGATATGGTGCATGTCGGATAGTTTCATGATCATGGCATACTTTGACTCGAGGCTATTTCATTTCAAGTTAAACCTGATGTTAATTCAACTTGAATATAATGTTGATCGGATCATGGTTCCACTGAATCGAGCTTCCCAGTGCAACCACATTTGCCTTTATGAGAAGGCTGTTATTCGGTCCGTTGTCATGCCTCTGGTCGGTACCTCCAACGAGGGAAGGTTATGGGCGTGAGGTACCCTGGCCCGGTAAGTCGACATAACCTTGTGTGCCCATTGTTGTTGTTATGGTACATTGTCCCTGTTTGGGACCGTTAATTTGTTTTGCCACAACGGTGGCCGTTGGAGGTCTTTGGTAGACATCGGGGCCACCCATAACTTAGCCCAGAGGGGAGTTGGTCGGAGTGGCCGAGAGAGTGTCGTAATGGTTTATGTTTTCTCACATCTCAGTTAAAGTATGTTTTCATTGACCTTCCGAACATGTTGAGCTTGCCTTTCCCCCTCATGCTAACCAACTTCCCAGCACCAAGTAGAGATACTACTTGTGCTTCCAAAGACCCTTAAACCCAGTTTTGCCATGAGAGTCCACCATATCTACCTATGGATTGAGTAAGATCCTTCAAGTAAGCTGTCATCGGTGCAAGCAATAAAAATTGCTCCCTAAATATGCATGATTTATTAGTGCGGAGAAAATAAGCTTTATACGATCTTGTTATGGAAGCAATAAAAGCCACGGACTGCATAATAAAGGTCCATACACAAGTGACATATAAAGTGACGTTCTTTCGTACTAAGATTTTGTGTATCCAACCCTAAAAGTGCATGACAACCTCTGCTTCCCTCTGCGAAGGGCCTATCTTTTATTTCATGTTCTTACTTTATGCTTTTATTTTGTGCTTGAGTCAAGGTGATCTTCACCTTTCCCTTTTTCATTTTATCCTTTGGCGAGCTCCTCGTGTTTGAAAGATCGTGATATACATATATAATGGGATGTTCGTTAGCATGTTGTTGACATCACCTAAAGGTGAATACGTTGGGAGGCAACACAATAAGCCCCTATCTTTCTCAGTGTCCGTCTGAAACTCCATAACCACAAGTATTGCGTGAGTGTTAGCAATTGTAGATGACTATATGATAGTTGAGTATGTGGACTTGCTGAAAAGCTCTATTGTTGACTCTTTCTGAGGTTATGATAAATTGCGATTGCTTCAATGACATAGTTTGTTAGTTCTTAATGAATTTGTGAACCATACTTGATATTGTGAATTGATTGTTACTTGAGCATAAGAAATTATATAATGGAATCTTTATATGTTGCTGTTATATGAATGATCATGATGCCCTCATGTCCGTATTTTATTTTTATCGACACCTCTATCTCTAAACATGTGGACATATTTTTCGATTTCGGCTTCCGCTTGAGGACAAGCGAGGTCTAAGCTTGGGGGAGTTGATACGTCCATTTTGCATCATGCTTTTATATCAATATTTATTGCACTATGGGATGTTATTACACAATATATCTCAATACTTATGGCTATTCTCTCTTATTTTACAAGGTTTACCATGAAGAGGGGGAATGCCGGTAGCTGGAATTCTGGCTGGAAAAGGAGCAAATGTTGGAAACCTATTCTGCACAACTCCAAAAGTCCTGAAACTCCACGAAACAACTTTTTGGAATTAATAAGAATTTCTGAGCGAAAGAAATACACCAGGGGGCCCACACCCTGTCCAGGAGATAGGGGGCACGCCCCCCCCTATAGGGCGCGCCCCTATTTCCTGGGCCCCCTGGTGGGCCTCCGGTGTCCATCTTCTGCTATATCATCGCTTTTACCCTGAAAAAAATGGGGGCAAGCTTATGGGACGAAACTCCGCCGCCACGAGGCGGAACCTTGGCGAAACCAATCTAGAGCTCCGGCAGAGCTGTTCTGCCGGGGACACTTCCCTCCGGGAGGGGGAAATCATCACCAACGATCCTCTCATCGGGAGGGGGTCAATCTCCATCAACATCTTCACCAGCACCATCTCCTCTCAAACCCTAGTTCATCTCTTGTATCTAATCTTGTATCCAAAACCACAAATTGGTACCTGTGGGTTGCTAGTAGTGTTGATTACTCCTTGTAGTTGATACTTATTGGTTTTCTTGGTGGAAGATCATATGTTCAGATCCTTAATGCATATTATTACACCTCTGATCATGAACATGAATATGGTTTGTGAGTAGTTACGTTTGTTCCTGAGGACATGGGTGAAGTCTTGCTATTAGTAGTCATGTGAATTTGGTATTCGTTCTATATTTTGATGAGATGTATGTTGTCTTCTCCTCTAGTGGTGTCATGTGAACGTCGACTACATGACACTTCACCATTATTGGGCCTAGAGGAGGGCATAGGGAAGTAATAAGTAGATGATGGGTTGCTAGAGTGATAGAAGCTTAAACCCTACTTTATGTGTTGCTTCATTAGGGGCTGATTTGGATCCACATGTTTCATGCTATGGTTAGGTTTACCTTAATACTTTTGTTGTAGTTGCGGATGCTTGCAATAGGGGTTAATCATAAGTGGGATGCTTGTCGAAGTCACGGCAGTACCCAAGCACCGGTCCACCCACATATCAAATTATCAAAGTACCGAACGCGAATCATATGAGCGTGATGAAAACTAGCTTGACGATAATTCCCATGTGTCCTCGGGAGCTCCTTTATCATTATTAGAAGTTGTCCAGGCTTATCCTTTGCTACATAAAGGATTGGGCCACCTTGTTGCACCTTATTTACTTTGTTTACTTGTTACAAGTTACTATTTATCTTATCACAAAACTATCTATTACCTATAATTTCAGTGCTTGCAGACAAAACCTTACTGAAAACCGCTTATCATTTCCTTCTCTTCCTCATTGGGTTCGACACTCTTACTTATCGAAAGGACTACGATAGATCCCCTACACTTGTGGGTCATCAATGATGATGATGAGTTATTATGTCATTGGGTGAAAGAGCCGCGGTTTAGTTTCAAGTGGATGGATCCGAAGTGACCATTGTTCACTTTGGATCCATGCACTTGAAACTAATCCACGGTTCTTTCACCCAATGATGTAATAACTCATTCTGATGTAAAAACAATCTCTAAATTGCTACTGTATGAAAACTTGTATAATGGCATATGAATACGATATAAAACAAAAAATACGTAATAATAGTAGTAGCGCGGGTAGAGAGGCGCACTGCTAGTAACTACCAGTAGTGCTCCCTACCAAACGCGCTACTGCTAAGTAGGTATAGCGGTAGCGTGGGCAAACACATGCTACTGATACACTTTAGCTGTAGCGCCATATCAGTAGCGCGCAACCCCGCGCTACTGCTCTACCTAAAACCAGCGCTACTGCTAGGCTTTTCCCTAGTAGTGAATAACTCCCTTTGCCTTCCCGGAACCCCTTCCGGTGATCCGATAAATACCCGGTGTATTCCGAAACCTTTCCTGAGACCAAATAGTATCGTCCTATATATCAATATTTACTACGGACCATTTCGGAGCTCCTCGTCATGTCCATGATCTCATCTGGGACTCCGAACAACATTCGTTCACCAATTCACATAACTCATATAATATTATATCATCAACGAACGTTAAGCGTGCGGACCCTACGGGTTCGAGAATGATGTAGGCATGACCGAGACGCTTCTCCGGTCAATAACCAATAGCGGGACCTGGATGCCCATATTGGTTCCCACATATTCTACAAAGATCTTTATCAGTCTAACCATTATGACAACATACATAGTTTCCTTGTCCGTCGGTATGTTACTTGCCTGAGATTCAATCGTCGGTATCTCCATACCTAGTTCAATCTCGTTACCGACAAGTCTCTTTACCTGTTTTTTAATACATAATCTTGTAACTAACTCCTTAGTTACTTTGCTTGCAAGCTGCTTGTGATGTTGTATTACCGAGAGGCCCCAGAGATACCTCTCAGTCATACGGAGTGATAAACCCCAATCTCTATTCACGCCAACTCAACAGACACCTTCGAAGATACCTGTAGAGCATATTTATGATCACCCAGTTATGTTGTGATGTTTGATAGCACACAAGGTATTCCTCTGGTATCCGGGAATTGCATGATTTCATGGTCGAAGGCATATGTATTTGATATTAAGAAAGTAGTAGCAATAATCTGAACGATCATATGCTAAGCTAACAGATGGGTGTTGTCCATCACATCATTCTCCTAATGATGTTATCCCATTATCAAGTGACAACACATGTCCATGGTTAGGAAACCTTAACCATCTTTTGATCAAGGAGCTAGTCTAGTAGAGGCTCACTAGGGACACAATATTTGTTTATGTATCCACACATGTATTTAAGTTTCTGGTCAATACAATTCGAGCATGAATAATAAACCTTTATCATAATTAAGGAAATATAATAATAACCACTTTATTATTGCCTCTAGGACATATTTCCAATAGCAGCGCCCTGCCGTCGGTCAGTTCATCGCACGACGGCCGACCACCTGCAACACTGTCAGTGGTCAGAGGATTTTGAAGATAATTGGTTTGATGTCAACATTTTGCATTGCCAATACTTGGAAAGCCAACAATTGACAATATCAAAAGTTGCCAAAAATTGACAACTTCTTGTGAAGTTGACAAGTAAACATGGTAACCAACCAAGCACTTGCCAATATTTGGCATCAAATCAATCATGCTTTTAGTAGCAGGTTCCGGAGGTGCTAGGGTGTTGAGATGTAGCCTTGGAGCCGAGAAGAGCCAAGTTGGGGGCGGTGCACTTCGGAAGGAACTCGTGGACAGAAAAAGGTCAAGATGTAACTGGACATGGATAAGGTAGAGAGGGGGGGCAGGAGATGGAGTTTCAATACATATGTGGGCCACAACGACGTGTCGTCTGTGCATGGGAGGCGACCTAACAACCTTGTGAAATCGGACTAGAATCATTTCCTTCCTTTGTGCTGGATGACAAGGTTTCTCTGCAACAGTTTGTATGCATGCAAGGTCGTTCCGAGTCTCTCCATCGCCCCCATTTCCCTCAAGCGCACCATTGTTTTTTAGGAAAAGCTCAACATTGATGGTCGACATTAAATGGGTTGCTACAAGACTTCACTTTGGATCCATCTATGGCTGATGTCTAGAAGTGACCGAATAATTCTGGTATTTACACCTCAAAGAATATACCACAAATTCTAGATCTTTTTTTAGAAAAAAAAAACTCTTTGGGCCTATTTTTTAGAAACATATACCACAAATTCTTTGCACACTAGGTGAGTATTTACTTTGATCTTGATGTAATGGTTTAAACATGAATGGAATTTTGTAGTATTTTAGCCTTTACATGAAT
This sequence comes from Aegilops longissima, assembly GCA_021605205.1. Classification (NCBI taxonomy): domain Eukaryota; kingdom Viridiplantae; phylum Streptophyta; class Magnoliopsida; order Poales; family Poaceae; genus Aegilops; species Aegilops longissima. The sequence continues at coordinate 611,317,739 of CM038681.1, read as the reverse complement.
ATACAACCAAGACTTTTATATGACTGAGATGAGATGAAACATGTAATTCCCTGGAAAAGAAGAAACATGAAATTGACTAATAAATATGAATTAGTAAAAAATATGAATTTGGGCCAAAGTAAAAAAAAACAGTGACACTTATGTCGGGTATGAATGATAAAAATACCTAAAAATATGAATTAGCATATGATATATTTCCTTATTTAGCATCATAATTTTACAATATTATTACCTTCCTTATTTGTAGATATCCCACAAGAGTAGGGATATGTTGTAGTCATTTCGATAAGTAAAAGTGTCTCGAATCTAACAAGGAGCAAACATGAATTGGTACTTGGAAATTAGTTTGGATTCAGGAATCACTGAAGTTGCTAAAAGAAGTAACAATTGTTGGTTTGTTTGGTTGAACGGTTGCAATAATAAAAATAAAAGAGTACATCAAGTTTCCCTATCCTTATTGATGCTAAGGATAAGCCGATTGAGTTTCTTACGTGGATGAAGTTGTTCTGGATGACATGAATATCAACTAGTTGTTCAGCTCATTATTATTCGCATTTACTCTTGGTGCTTGATCGTTATTATGTAGACTAAGTTGCTCTCAACGACATGACTATCACCTAGTTGTTCAGCTTATGGCTTGCAAAATCATCGACTCACAAAAACTTATGATTATGCTCTTAGCCAACATCCACGACTTCGAAGAATAATGAAGAAAAGGAAATCTAACCATAGCTTTAAGATTTCGGGTCCCTATTCAACTCTCATGCTATAACTCATACATTTGAGGTTCAGTGTTATGTCACTCCGGCTTCCCGTTCTAAACTTATTAGAACACAATCCTTACTATAACTCTCCCTTTTTTTGCATCGAACTATAACTCTCCTACGAAGGGACATGTAGTTAACATGCACACATCAATGATACGTCTGAAACGTATTTATAATTTTTGTTATACTCATGCCACTTTTTTTACTAAAAGCTAGTGAGATTGACAACCTCACTAGAAGTGTTGGGGACCAATAATAAGTTCTCAATTGTGTGCAGGTATTGATCATTGGCTGTATGAGATCCGTGTGGATTGATATCTTAGTTCTGAACTGAGGAAAAACTTCTTGCATACTGCAAATCCTTACTCTGTAGGGCTCGACATGTGATATTCAGGCGTAAAAACTAGTTGGGGATATCAGTAGCAATCACCACTAGGGAATTAGACCACAACATATAATCAAATATCAAATCTTTACTGTAAATTAGTATGACCATCAACAAAGGTTTTCTTTCATGTCCTAAATGATGTTATGGAATACTTCTAAGGAATCATAATGAACATAATGAGTGGATATAAATATGATGAAAAAATGTGAACATATAAATCTTTCACCAATAAAACACAAAACATCAACAACTAGATATCAATTAACATCAAGAAGTGATCGCAGTAACCGATCTATAACAATTCCCCATGCATAGGTGGTGATGGAGATGGATATAGAGTTGGTGTTGTAGATGGGGATGGTGATGATGGAGCGGATGGAGATGATCACAATGGATGACAACGACTTCGAATTTTCCCGGTCAGAGGTGCCAGATCCAGCGGGATCATACCCTTTGGAAGAGAATCTAGGGTGCTCTAGAGGCCACCACCGCATAGTAAACTCATGGAAAAATATGGCGTGCCCAGAGGACGAAGGGGTGCCTTCCCCAATAGAAAAGTCCCAAGGCACCCTGGTGGGCCCTAGGTGGTTATTCCAAGTTCCCATGGGGTGCCTGGCCTGGTCATCTGGCTCCCTTGGCCTCCCATAGATGCGGTCTTCTTGCTAATAGCTCATTTTTACCTGCATTTCTTTGTAGTATTTTTTTGGATTTTTCCAGTCTATTTGAATATGTCTTCTTCATTGAATCTTCTCCTAATTCTAGCTTCAATAGGTTTATAGCTTCCCCTCTGGTAATCTATAAATATAGGAATGGAAATAAAAAGTAGAAGACATGATTGAATATGTATGACTAAAGAGCAAATTATCTTATAAAATAGCGATGCAAAATGCACACACCATTTGCAATGAGAGAAAAGCCCATATTGACCTGATAAAGTTGTTGACAACCTCTTACCTTCTAAGATGTAATAGCGGATACTAGCAATTAAATTGCCAAAAACAAGAAGGTCACATTATTTGGGAGCACTAGTAGAAAACAGGGCATACGTTCGGGCCAGGTCAGCCCCTTAGTCCCAGTTCGGTCACGAACCGGGACCCATGGGCCCATTGGTCCCGGTTCGTGAGGCCAGGGGGCCTGCCGGGCCTCGTGGGGGCATTGGTCCCGGTTCGTCTGACCACTTTGGTCTCTGTTGGTGGGACGAACCGGGACCAATGGGCCTAACTCCTAGCCCACAACCATTGGTCCCGGTTGGTGCCTTGAACCGGGACCAAAGGTTAGTCTTTAGTGCCGGTTCAAGCCATGAACCGGGACCAATGAACTAGCCAGGGGAGAGGGCTTTTGTGTGTAAAACATTAAAAGCAAAAAGAATTTTCATAAAATAAATTAAAAAAGAAAAAAGAAAATAAAATAAATAAGTAGAAACAAAAAACTTTAATAAAGTAAAATAAACAAACTTTAATAAAATAAATAAAAATAGAACAGTAAGTAGAAACAAAATAAAATAAAAAAAGCAAAAAAGAAAGAATTTTCATAAAATAAATAAAAAAGAAAAAAGAAAAGAAATAAATAAGTAGAAACAAAATAAACTTTAGTAAATAAGTAAAAACAAAGAATTTTAAAACATTAAAAGAAAAAATATTTTCATAAAGAAATTTTTGTTAGAAACTTTAATAGCAAAAAGAATTATCATAAAGATTTTTTTGCTAGAAACAAAAATAACAAAATATGTTTTTGAGTATAATGATAAGACGCAGTAATATTAAATAGTAGGAAAAAGAATGACTCAATAATCTATTATTATAGTAAAATTATTCAACAACTAGTGGTTCACACAAATTTTAAAAAATCAAATTTAAACTATTCAAATTGGAAAACAAATGGCACTAACAGAAAGTTTATAATTTTTATTACCTAAAAGCAAAAAGAATTACATGAAAAACTAGTAAGTATTCTGCTGTAAGTATAAACAAAATAAAATAAATAAAGCAAAAAAGGAAACAAAAAATTTAAAAAAGTGCCACCTACTAGGCCACAACGGCCTGAATACGACTAGAAACCCAACCATGGGCCAGGATTCAGGCCCACAGCAGGCCCAGTAGGCCCACAGGCACAGCGTGACAAAGATTAGGCCCGTAAGTCTGCATTGGAGAGGAGCTCGAGAGGGCTGCGGCAGTGGGGTTTATAAACCACTCCGAGCCCCTTTCAACTAGCGAGGTGGGACTAAACTTTTGGCCGCTACGCGGGCAGCACCAGGCCTTTGGTCCTGGTTAGTGGCACCAACCGGGACTAAAGGGTAGCATTGGTCCCGGTTCGTCACACCAACCGGGACCAATTCCCCCCCTTTAGTCCCGGTTGGTGCCAGCAACCGGGACCAAAGGCCTCTGCTTCCCGCCCTTTGGGCAGCTGAAAAGACACCTTTGGCCCCGGTTGGTGGAACCAACCGGGACTAAAGGGGGGCATTGGTACCGGTTGATGCCACGAACCGATACCAATGCCCTTGGTATATAAGAAAGCACTTAGCGTTTTTCAGATTTATCTATGAAGTTGCCCCGCCCCGACGACGCCGCTAGGCTGCCCGACCTCACCCCGTCGACGTTGTCGCTGCCCTCTGCCCCGTCGACGCCGCTGCCCCTGCCCCGACCATGCCGCCGTCGGCCCGCCCGACCATGCCGCCGTCGCCTGCCCCGACCACGCCAGCGCCCTCGCCCGTGCCTCGCCTCGCCTCGCCGCCGTCATCGACGCCGCCATCGCCCTGCCCCAAGCACACCGGCGTCGCCGCCGTCTACACCGACGCCGTGCCTCTGCCCCTGCTCCGACCACGCCGCACCTCTCCTTGGTCAGGTCGGCGCCGCCCCCTTCCTCGCCTGCTGATTATATGTCCTTTTTCAGATTTTTTTCTAGATTATATGTATATGTGTGAGTATACGTATGTGTGTATATATATCTGATTATATGTCCTTTTTTCAAAAAATTTGTTCATATATATGATGATTTTTTTGGATTTTTATAAAAATGTATATATGTATGTATGTTCTCTGTGTATATATGTTCATGTATGCAAAAGATAGATTTTTAGAAAAGTTTTATCTATGTATGTTGTCTGATTTAGTGCATTTTATGTTAGTTTCATTTTTAGAATTTTTTTATATATTTAGGAAAGAAGGAAGAAGGAAGAGAAGGGGGGGTATGTCCTTGTCGATATACCCTCCCTGATAACTTCGACATGAGGGGGGGGGGGGTCGATATACCACCTCCCCGATAACTTCGACATGAGGGGGGGGGGGTCGATATACCCCCTCCTCGATAACTTCGACATGAGGGGGGGGGGTTCATATGATGTTTTTTGTGCATATGATGTTTTTTTTCATATATGTATTAATTTTTTTATTTTGGGTTGTTAATTAGTAGATATCTAGGTTAGTGCATAGGTTAGTGTAGAGGAAAAAGTAAAATAAGGAAAAGGAAGAAAAGAGAAAGAAGAAGAAAAAGAAGGAGTGGAAAAATAAAATAAGAAGAGGAAGAAGGAGAAGAAGAAAGGAGAAGAAGAGGAGAGGAAGAAGGAGAAGAAGAAAGGAGAAGAAGAGGAGAGGAAGAAGAGGAGAAATAAATAAGAAGAGAAAAAAAGAAAAAAGAAAAGAGGAGAAGAAGAAAGGAATAGAAGAGAAGAAGAAAAAATAGAGTAATTCCTATTTTTCTTCTTCTTCACCTCTATTCCTTTCTTATTCTCCTCTTTTTTTTTCTCTTTTTTTCTTCGATCTTCTCCTCTATTCATTTCTTCTTATAGATCCTCTTTTTTTCCTCTTCTTATTTTTTATCGGGTATGTCGTTGTCGATATACCACCTCCCTGATAACTTCGACATGAGGGGGGGGGTCGATATACCCCCTCCCCGATAAATTCGACATGAGGAGGGGGAGGGGGTTGAGGGGTCCAGGGTTTGAGGGTCGAGGGTTCTAGGGTTCAAGCTAGGGTCGAGGGTTCGAGGGGTCGAGGGTCAAGGGTTCGAGGGTTCGAGGGTTGTCGAGGGTTCGAGGGTCGAGGGTCGTCGAGGGGTCGAGGGTCGTTTGCCACTAATATATCCATCTGTCATGTTTGTATGATAATTGCCATGTTGTAATATTTGTAGAAACTATGGAGCACAACCGAGACGAGAAAGCAGAATATGTGTGGGGGACATAATCGCAAATGGAGGTGATGTCATGTCCTTTCTCAACGAAACCGATGGTTTGGAAGGAGAGGGTGAAGAAGGCTACGGTTACCGAACAACAGAGGAGGAAGGACATGATTACGATGGCTCCGGTGACCGAATGCCGGTGCAAGAAGGAGACCGTGTTGACGGCTTCGGTGACCGAACAGAGTCCGGCCAGGTATATATATTAATTAAGCATGTGCTGACTAGCTAATTGATGCACTCATTGTTTTGGTATCTACACATATTAACTCTCGTCCTTATTCTTTTTTCTAGCCCTCCAGATCGAGCTCAACTTCGGTAAAGAAACGAGGCCCGAAGAAAAAGTTGGGCCCGGATGAAAGGTTCACAATCACAGCAATCGCGCCCGATGGCCTACCAATTGAACCCCTTCGGACCAAGGAGGCATTTACTTCTCAATGCGTGGTTCTTGTTAGGGACATGATCCCGATCAGCATCGAGCTATGGAATCAGCCTAAGAAGTAAGAGCTTCAAGTTTCTTTTGTCAAAGATGCACAGAAAGAGGATCTTTGGAATGCGCTGAAGGTAAATTTCACCCTACCGGAAGAGGATGATCCGGAGAATCCAGTTATAGAGCCATTGATCAAGTCATGTGCTCTCAAGAAGATGGCAGATCTATTCAGGAGGTGGAAGAATGATCTGAAAGCAAAGTTTGTTGACAAAAAGAAGACACCAGAATTCACTGGCCGCTATGAGAAGATCAGAGATCAACGGGACACATTTGTGGCCAACAAGACATCAGAGAGGAGTAAGAAGATGTCAGCGACAAACAAGATAAATGCTGCGAAGAAGCAACATCACAATAGCACGGGGTCAGGTGGCTACCTCAAAGCCCGGCCGTTGTGGGCCAAGGCTGAGAATGACCTGGTTGCTAAAGGGGTCAAACTAGAGACATTGAACTGGCGAGACTATCCAAGGACTTGGTTCTTCGGGTTTGGCGGAACCTTGGACCCTGTAACAGGGAAGTGCGTTTGGACGAGCGAGCAACTGCGAATACCCGTCACGAAGCTTCGGGACTATATCGCTACAGCGCAGGAAGGGAGGTTCGTTCCAGATAGAGAGAAGGACGAGCTCACAATGGCCGTCGGGAATCCTGAGCACCCTGTACGGACACGAGGCACGCCAGGCTCCGTTCCGTGGAAGGTTGGGTTTCCGGACGCAGGCAGTTACAAATCCCAGGAGAAGAGGAGGAAACAGGAGCAGAGCGAACTGCAGGAGCTGCACGCAAGGGTACAGAAGCTAGAGGAACAAGAAGTAGTTCGAAGCAAGCGACCTGCCGAAGCTACCCCGCCATCTCAGCGGAGAAGCAGCGTGGCTTCCACCGAGCCGCTTTTGCTGGAGCCTGTCTTCACGGCTCCTGCTATCTACCCCGTGGATGCTATCACGAAGTCTCAACAGTGCCACCTTATGACGCAATGCCAGAACTACAAAGTCAAGGCGGCTGTCGGCTCTGTTCGACCTACTGAACCCGGTGTAACTTTTCACTGCCGTCCAATTCTAGAAGGATATGCTAGGGTGATGGTGGAGGAAATAACGGAGGGATTTGAGGAGCTCGTGCTTGACCACCCTACCGGTGAAGGGGCGACTAGGCTGGGGTCTGCTCTGAAGACTCCATGCCTATGACGGAAGGAGCTCATCAACCTTCCGAACTGGACGCCTCCGCCTCCTCCTCCTCCTCCGACAAGTCAGGGCACTCCGCGTCCTCCTCCGCCTGCTCCTCCAGCGAGTGATCAGGGCACTCTGCCTCCTTCTCCGGCGCGTGGGGGCACTCCGCCTCCTTCTCCGCCTGCGCCGGCGCGCCCGACCAGCCAGCCTCCTCCTTCTCCGCCTCGTCAGCAAGGGCGGAAGAGACCCGCCGCCGCTTCGGCTGCTCCGGCGCGTCGTAGTCCTTCTCCTCCGCCTCGTAAGCAACAAAAGAAGATAGCCGCAGTTGCTCGGCCCGCTCCGGCGTCTAGGAGTACAGCTAGAGGCGGGAGGCAATACAGATTCGGTCCATCTCTCAAGACTCTAGATAAGTTACCATACGAGATAACCGTACAGGAAAATGAGTAGATCTGTCAAGCCCAAGTGAAGAACTACTTCGAAACGCAAAGAGCTAAGAGACATCCACCTCCGGAGGAGAAGATAGATCAGGTGAAAGTGAAGCGCACTTTGGACGCCCTACAGCGACCACCACCGTCTCCGCCGCTAACCAACTATGAGCGCATTACTGAAAAGACTTATAAGGAAGCGAAGCGGTCGGGAAGTACTTGCAGTGACAAAAGGTTATAAGAGCGAAGAAGTGGGAAAAAATTCCCCAGCTCGGCGAACAAGAAAACCAATCGTGCCCCCCGCTCAAGGTGTCTAGCGATATCGTCGCTAATCATCCAGGGATCTTTCCCGGTCTCAATCCTACAGATTACCTGCCCGACGATGCACATTTTGATACAATGGAGGTGGACGATTTCAAATACGAGTACGGGAAGCCTCTTGTCGAAAATGTTACTACTCTAACAACGATGATGTGAAGATTCCATGATTGGTACATGGAAACTTGCAGAAAGTTTGTAGGGGAGAAAAAAAGGATACTTTGACGCTGAAAGTTAAAGAGGATCGTCACGACCTTGTTGGAATTGAGCAGTTGTCTGTTCCATTTGAGGAGTTCTTCCAGTTTTTCAATCAAAAGACCCTCGATAAATTAACGGTCACTTGCTACTGTCTGTAAGTACTACTTCTATCATTAAGTCTCTCTATATAGCTCAGCTCTTTCATTGCATGTATATATAATTATCCTTACTATATTATGCAGGTTGAAGACCGTCGAATGCAGAAAAGCTGAAATGTATGATATTGGGTTCACTAACACAAATCTAATAGATCAATTTACGGTTACATCTCATGCCAAAGAAACCGAGGACAACTTGCTACGATCGTTGATAATAAATCAAAACAAAAATACAATACTCTTTCCTTACAACTTCAAGTGAGTGTTACTATCTTGTGCATATTCGGTTTTAATTATTACTTGAGGTTATGTAATTGATGAGTTATGCATGTGTGCGCAGCTTTCACTATATTCTCCTAAAGATTAAGCTTGAGCAGGGACTAGTAAAAGTTTTAGACTCGAGACAAAAAGATCCCTCTGACTATGCGGACATGTCTAAAATGCCCGAGAAGTAAGTTGAACCAATCATTATCGCACCATATCGACAACTTTGTTCATTTCATGATATTAAGTAATTGTTTTCTTTGTCTTGCAGGGTTTGGAAAGTATTCACCACACAAGTTCCGGGACTGCCGCGGGAACTGCGATGGATTTACCCCAAAGTAAGTACTACTAGCTAGCTAGTGCTGCGCATCTCCCGTTGATTCTAGCTACTTTCATCAATGCCCATTTATAATGCTTCATTATCAGTTTGATTGACCTCTATTTCTCGTAAATTGCTTGTGGCAGGAACCCGAGAATAACTACTGTGGATACTACGTCCGCGAGTTCATCTACAACGCGACGACCAAGAATAGGCGGGGCTACTCTAAAAGACAACATGAAGTGCGTAAGCAAAAATGTTCACAATTTTATTTTATTACCATCATTTGTGTTGAGTTTCATTCATATATATGTATTGACCCCCTTCTTTAAATTAGATGTGGCAGATGCGGGATGAACTCCTACCACAAGATCGCATGCAAGCAATTCAAGAGGAATTGACTGGATTCTTTCTTGACCACGTCATCAATAAAGCCGGAGAATACCACCATGCATGTGGAAGTTGAGTTCATATGTTAGGGTATTGTAAGAGATCTTACACATTGTGTGTGTGTGTGTGTATATATACGACCAATCTCTCGGAGAAGGAGAGGTCGATCACTTATGTATATGTTCATGACGATCTTCTGTACTTAATAGTTTCCTTCGTTTGCTTATAGCTAGCTAGCATGTCGAGTCCTCTCTATACGTAGCGTCGACCAAGCATAGAGATAAGAGATGACACTTTTCTCTATTAGCTAGCTAACACAATATATGAAACCCTAAATTAACCCTACAAACCCCCCCCCCCCTCTTTCAGGAAAAAAACCCAGCAAGCCTTTTTGGTGGGACACCAACCGGGACAAAAGGCCCTATCTCAAGCAAGTGGCAGTGCCACGTGGAGCCCCCATCTGTCCGGGTCCTGGCGAATCCACTAAAGGGACAGTGCTTTAAGAATTGACAGCTTAGTTCAGGTTCAGGCAAGGAATCGGATCGAAGGCCTCACGAACCAAGTGACGAATGGACATTTTTCTATTAGTGGAGTAGCACCTTAAAACTTCTTCCACAAGAAACTCATAGCTTTATTCAACCATATGAATTAGGAGTTGTTTATACATCATTTTTGTGAAAGTAAATACACACATACATATATGGCAACAAATCCATCAGCCTTAGTAATAATATGCTTGATAACATGGAAACGAATCAACGAGAGTCGTCGTGGTTGGGCATGTAGTAGCGGTTGGTGAACCACACGGTGTCGGCGGCGACCTTGACGCCGTCGGCATTGCGGTACCAGGCGTAGTAGGCATGCGTGCGGTTCTTGATGTCCAGCAAGGCATGCCCAAAGCTGGCCTCCCGGAAGGCCGAGTAGCTCGGTTGCGGTTCCGTCATGCTGTCGGCAAGCCCCTCGATGTTGCCACCGTCGCCGATGGTCATGTACACGGGCGCACGGCGGTCCCGTACCGGCTTGCACCTCCCGTCTGTGATGTTGTACTTGATGTTGGACACCCGGTGGCTGCGCTCATATGCATGCACGTGCCCGGCGAAGACGAAGTCAACCCTAGCCTCTACGATCCACTGCTCGAACTGCACACGCATCGGCTCGCCCTCCATGTAGTGGAAGTTGTAGCTGTTGTACCACGGCGAGTGCGACGCCACGATCAGCCACGGCGTCTCGCTTCGGTTCACGCGCTTCAGCTCCGCCTCCAGCCACTTGTACTGCGGCGTGTACTTGCCGAACGCGGAGTAGGAGGACAGTACGATAATGTGCGCGGACGCAAGCTTCACCGAGTACCAGTAGGGCTCCGGCGAGCCGCTGGACCGGTGCGGCGTCGGGTACCGATGGCTGAAGGGTTTGAACGGCGCCGTCTCTCCCTGCAACCATGCATGCAAACAACGGCCATGTCATGATTGGGTGAATTATAATCCACATATCAACAAGAACATACAGATGGTCGATCGAATTGAATCCATGTATTTACTTACGAGCTCCGGTGCGTAGTCGACCTCGTGGTTGCCGGTGACCCAGATCCATGGCTGGTAGGCGACGCTGCGCTCGGAGAAGCGGCCCCACGTGTCCCAACGATTGTTGTCGTGGAGGGGGTGTTTGTCGGCGTAGGAGAGGTCGCCCATGAAGAGCACGGCGTCACCCCCCGTGGCCTCGTAGTGGGTCAGTGTGCTGTTGGAGTCGGACGTCTGGCCCAGGTCGCCGATGAGGCCCAGACGGAAGGGTACGTCCGGGCCGGGCTTGGGAGGGGTGGTGAACCAGAAGGTCCGCACTGTGTGACCGAAGCCCATGGCGTAGTAGTACTTGGTGCCATGCTGCAAATTAATTAACGCAAGTTTCTATAAAAAAAACCCGCAAAGGGCACTTGAATTCTTATATATCTAATAGAGTCACCTCACTGACTTACTTATCTCAATATGCAAACATGTAACCTCTTCATACAACTATGAAAGAGATAAATCACACCTTAACAAGCAATTATATATGAAAAAAAGTACCCACCACAACATTCAACCATGGTCCCCGCCAAAAAAAAAAATCAACCATGCAAAGAAAAATGTTTTCATTCAGTTATTCTACTTATATTCAATAAACATTATCACAATTATTAATAATTAAATATATAAGTTAATTTTTTTTATTCTGGTTTGCATGTTATCAACCTATTTCGTCAACCAATCCTAGCAGCAACACTCGAGGTATCCTCTATCAGGTCTAAAAAAGGTTATTTTATTTAAGTTAAATTTAGTGATTTAAACGCTGGGAGCACTAACTAGTGAGTTGAAGTGTGTATGTGTGTGAGTGAGTTCACCTCGAGGTTGGTGAGCGTGCAGTGGTGGATGAACCCGGAGGTGTAGTTGTGGTACTTATAGCGCGTGTGCGTGCCCTCGGCCGCCATGTCCAGCCTGCCCATGGCGCGCCCGTACATGACGGTGCTGTTGCCGACCTCGTCGACCGTCACCCACGACACCGTCATGGCCGTGCCGGCCTGGTCGCCCAGCGTGACGTGCACCTGCTGGGGCGCGTTGTGCCCGGGCGGCACGGCGAAGACGTCGGCGTCCAGCGGCATGTCCTCGGCCGCCTCCAGCCTCCGCCGGTACGCGCTCGTCACCCCGCGCGCCTCGGCCTGGGCGAGGAGCAGCACGGCGAGCACAAATGCGGCATTGAGCCATTGTTGACGTTGAAGAGCACCCATGTGGCCAGAGGTCGGTCGACGAGAGCACGCACGCACGCTGTGGCACTGTGGCACTGTGCTGTCTGCTGCACAGAAATCGCCTCGTCCCAGGCCCATTATATCATGGTGAACAATGCAGCACGTGTTGGGTTAACGATTTGCAATTATGGCATGACGACGACGGGGATGGATCGAGCTTGCGATTCCAGCCTCAAATGTCACTCTCTCGGCCAGCCTGAAATGTCGTATAAATTTAGATTTATCCAAAAAATGCTAGATTTATGGGATTTTCTTACAGAGTTAATCTAGGGGCTGATATGTCCTGTTTTTATTGGTCCTTGAAAACCGGCCATGGGGTGCCTCACGTCACCTCCGTAGATTTAATGTGTAGAAAATTTATCGTATATGTAGCATTATTGCATTTGTCCAGGTGAGTGGATAACGACAGATATCATATATGTAGAAAATTTATCAACGTCGTACTCCCTCCGTTCCAAAATAGATGAACCAACTTTGTACTAAAGTTAGTATAAAATTGAGTTATCTATTTTAGAACGGAGGGAGTAGCACTTATTGGATAACACTGGGAGGTCGACCTGGATGGAGAGAGTGAGTGATTTGTAGTCTCAAATGCTAACCTGCTGATTTTCTTTCCGTGTCACTTGGGGGAATTGAACAGAATAGGCCTAGACAGCTGTCTATCTAGTACTCGGACTCAAAATAAATAAATAAAATCTATCCCTCCATTTCAAAATAAGTGACCCAACTTTGCACTAACTTTGAAACTGAGGGAGTATCTAGTACTCATTGTGGATCAAAATGTTTTTTTTTTGCAAAACACGTCTTACATTTTGGTATAGAGGAAGTATCTATCTATCTATGAGGGCTTGGAAATTCTAATAGTCGGTTCCTCCCTCTCAACAGTTGTCGTCTCCTCCCTCCTCGTGCTTTCTTCCCCTTGTCACAGCTAGAGACCGCCTGTCACTGTTCAATGAAGGTGGCGATGGGCATGTCTGGTAGCCCTCGGCGACAGGATGTGATCTTTGTGCGACGACTTGAGCCAAAACGTATGGTTGTGCAGTCGTGATGATGATATTGCCGGCTAGAATGGTGATCACTAGGGGCGAGGCGTCGATGGTCAAGATACCATCCGCAGATAGATGGATGACAGTTGTGGCCTTCTACATCCCAATGAGGCGGTATGACCAAGGTGTTAGACTGTGGAGGGGGGCATCGCACACGGATAAGAGATTGTCTATTGTGCTTTGGGGTGCCCCATGCCCCCGTATACAAAGTGGGAGGGAGGAGGCCGGCGGCCAGGAGGGGCATGCCTATAGGGGGAGTCCAACTAGGATTCCCAATCCTAGTTGGAGTCCCTTCCTTTCCAAGATGGGGAGAGAGGGAAGGAGTAGGAGAGGAGAAGGAAAGAGGGGCGCCTCCTAGTCCAATTCGGACCTGCCATGCCGGGGGGACGGCCACCCTGCGGCCCTCCTCTCCTTTCCACTAAAGCCCATTAAGGCCCACTACTTCCCCCGGGGGGTTCCGGTAACCTCCCCGTACTCCGAAAAACTGCCCGAACCTTTCCGGTCTCCAAACATAACCTTCCAATATATCAATCTTTATGTCTCGACCATTTCGAGAATCCTCATCATGTCCGTGATCTCATCCGGGACTTCGAGCAAACTTCGGTCATCAAAAACACATAACTCTTAACACAAATCATCATCGAACGTTAAGCGTGCGGACTCTACGGGTTCGAGAACTATGTAGACATGATCGAGACACATCTCCGATCAATAACCAATAGCGGAACCTGGATGCTCATATTGGCTCCTACATATTCTACGAAGATCTTTATCGATCAAACCGCATAACAACATACATTGTTCCCTTTGTCATCAGTATGTTACTTGCCCGAGATTTGATCATCGGTATCATCATACCTAGTTCAATCTCGTTACCGGCAAGTCTCTTTACTCGTTCCGTAATGCTTCATCCTGTAACTAACTCATTAGTCACATTGCTTGCAAGGCTTATAGTGATGAGCATTACCGAGAGGGCCCAGAGATAGCTCTTCGATACACGGAGTGACAAATCCTAATCTCGATCTATGCCAACCCAACAAACACCTTTGGAAACACCTGTAGAGCATTTTTATAATCACCCAGTTACGTTGTGACGTTTGATAGCACACAAGGTATTCCTACGGTATTCCGGAGTTGCATAATCTCATAGTCTGAGGAACATGTATAAGTCATGAAGAAAGCAGTAGCAATGGAACTTTAACGACCATAATGCTAAGCTAACGGATGGGTCTTGTCCATCACATCATTCTCCTAATGATGTGATCCCGTTCATCAAATGACAACACATGTCTCTGGTTAGGAAACATAACCATCTTTGATTAACGAGCTAGTCAAGTAGAGGCATACTAGGGACATTATGTTTTGTCTATGTATTCACACATGTACTAAGTTTCCGGCTAATACAATTCTAGCATAAATTATAAACATTTATCATGATATAAGGAAATATAAATAACAACTTTATTATTGCCTCTAGGGCATATTACCTTCAGTCTCCCACTTGCACTATAGTAAATAATCTAAATTACACAGTAATGATTCTAACACCCATGGAGTCTTGGTGCTGATGATGTTTTGCTCGTGGAGGAGGCTTACTCAACGGGTCTGCAACATTCAGATCCGTATGTATTTCGCAAATTTCTATGTCTGCCACCGCGACTTGATGCCGGATGGAATTGAAGCGTCTCTTGATGTGTTTGGTTCTCTTGTGAAATTTGGATTCCTTTGCCAAGGCAATTGCACCAGTATTGTCACAAAAGATTTTCATTGGACCTGATGCACTAGGTATAACACCTAGATCGGATATGAACTCCTTCATTCAGACTCCTTCATTTGCTGCTTTCGAAGCAGCTATTTACTCCGCTTCACACGTAGATCCTGCCAAGACGCTCTGCTTGGAACTGCACCAACTGCCAACTCCACCATTCAATATAAATACATATCCTGATTGCGACTTAGAGTCATCCGGATCAGTGTCAAAGATTGCATCGATGTAACCATTTATGACGAGCTCTTTGTCACCTCCATAAAGGAGAAACATATCTTTAGTTTTTTTCAGGTATTTCAGGATGTTCTTGACCGTTGTCCAGTGCTCCACTCCTGGATTACTTTGGTACCTCCCTGCTATACTCATAGCAAGGCACACATCAGGTCTAGTACATAGCATTGCATACATGATTGAACCTATGGCTGAAGCATAGGGAATGCCTTTCATTTTCTCTCTATCTTCCGAAGTGGTCGGGCATTGAGTTTGACTCAACTTCACACCTTGTAACACAGGCAAGAACCCTTTCTTTGACTGATCCATTTTGAACTTCTTCAAAACTTTATCAAGGTATGTGCTTTGTGAAAGTACAATTAAGCGTCTTGATCTATCTCTATAGATCTTGATGCCTAATATGTAAGCAGCTTCACCGAGGTCTTTCATTGAAAAACTCTTATTCAAGTATCCGTTTATGCTATCCAGAAATTCTGTATCATTTCCAATCAAGAATATGTCATCCACATATAATATGAGAAATGCTACAGAGCTCCCACTCACTTTCTTGTAAAACAAGCTTCCCCAAAAGTCTGTATAAAACCATATGCTTTGATCACATTATCAAAGCGTTTATTCCAACTCCGAGAGGCTTGCACCAGTCCATAAATGGATCACTGGAGTTTGCACATTTTGTTAGCACCCTTTGGATCGACAAAACCTTCTAGTTGCATCATATAAGGAATGCAGTTTTGGCATCCATCTGCCAAATTTCATAATCATAAAGTGCGGCAATTGCTAACATGATTCAAACAGAGTTAAGCATCGCTACGGGTGAGAAAGTCTCATCATAGTCAGCTCCTTGAACTTGTCGAAAACTTTTCACGACAAGTCGAGCTTTGTAGACAGTAACATTACCGTCAGCATCAATCTTCTTTTTGAAGATCCATTTATTTTATATGGCTTACCGATCATCGGGCAATTCCACCAAAGTCCATACTTTGTTCTCATACATGGATCCCATCTCTGATTTCATGTCCTCAAGCCATTTCCCGGAATCTGGGCTCATCTTCGCTTCCTCATAGTTCGTAGGTTCATCATGGTCTCGTAACAAGACTTCCAGAATAGGATTACCATACCACTCTGGTGTGGACCGTACTCTGGAAGACCTACGAGGTTCGGTAGTAACTTGATCTGAAGTTTCATGATCATCATCATTAGCTTCCTCACTAATTGGTGTAGGAATCACTGGAACTGATTTCTGTGATGAACTACTTTCCAATTCGGGAGAAGGTACAATTACCTCATCTAGTTCTACTTTCCTCCCACTCACTTCTTTCGAGAGAAACTCCTTCTCTAGAAAGGATCCATTCTTTGCAACAAATATCTTGCCTTCGGATCTGTGATAGAAGGTGTACCCAACAATTTCCTTTGGCTATCCTATGAAGACGAATTTCTCTGATTTGGGTTCGAGCTTATCAGGTTGAAGCTTTTCACATAAGCATCGCATCCCCAAACTTTAAGAAACGACAACTTTGGTTTCTTGCCAAACCACAGTTCATAAGGCGTCGTCTCAATGGATTTCGATGGTGCCCTATTTAAAGTGAATGAAGTCGTCTCTAAAGCATAACCCCAAAACGATAGCGGTAAATCAGTAAGAGACATCATAGATCGCACCATATCCAATAAACTACGGTTACGACGTTCGGACACACCATTACGCTGTGGTGTTCCTGGTAGCGTGAGTTGCGAAACTATTCCACATTGTTTCAAATGAAGACCAAACTCGTAACTCAAATATTCGCCTCCACGATCAGATCGTACAAACTTTATTTTCTTGTTACGATGATTTTCCACTTCACTCTATAATTCTTTGAACTTTCAAACATTTCAGACTTATGCTTCATTAAGTAGATATACCCGTATCTGCTCAAATCATCTGTGAAGGTAAGAAAATAACGATACCCGCCACGAGCCTCAAAACTCATTGGACCGCATACATCGGTATGTATTATTTCCAATAAGTTAGTAGCTTGTTCCATTGTTCCGGAGAACGGAGTTTTAGTCATCTTGCCCATGAGGCATGGTTCACAAGCACCAAGTGATTCATAATCAAGTGATTTCAAAAGCCCATCAGCATGGAGTTTCCTCATGCGCTTTACACCAATATGACCTAAATGGAAGTGCCACAAATAAGTTGCACTATCATTATAAACTTTGCATCTTTTGGCTTCAATATTATGAACATGTGTATCATTAGGATCAAGATTCAACAAAAATAGACCACTCAACAACTGTGCATGACCATAAACGATATTACTCATATAAATAGAGAAACCATTATTCTCTGATTTAAATGAATAACCGTCTCGCATCAAACAAGATCCAGATATAATGTCCATGCTCAACCCTGGCACCAAATAACAATTTTTCAAGTCTAAACCTAATCCCGAAGGTAGATGTAGAGGTAGTGTGCCGACGGCGATCACATCAACCTTGGAACCATTTCCGACGCGCATCGTCACCTCGTCCTTAGCCAATCTCCATTTAATCTGTAGCCCATGTTTCGAGTTGCAAATATGAGCAACAGAACCAGTATCAAATACCCAGGTGCTACTACGAGCATTAGTAAGGTACACATCAATAACATGGATATCAAATATACCTTTCACTTTGCCATCCTCCTTATCCGCCAAATACTTGGGGCAGTTCCGCTTCCAGTGACCAGTCCCTTTGCAGTAGAAGCACTCAGTTTCAGGCTTAGGTCCAGACTTGGGCTTCTTCCCGGGAGTAGCAACTTGCTTGCTATTCTTCTTGAAGTTCCCCTTCTTCCCTTTGCCCTTTTTCTTGAGACTAGTGGTCTTGTTTACCATCAACACTTGATGCTCCTTCTTGATTTCTACCTCCACCTCCTTTAGCATTGTGAAGAGCTCGGGAATCATTTTCTTCATCCCTTGCATATTATAGTTCATCGCGAAGCCTTTATAGCTTGGTGGCAGTGATTGAAGAACTCTGTCAATGACACTATCATCAGGAAGATTAACTCCCAGCTAAGTCAAGTGGTTATGGTACCCAGACATTCTGAGTATGTGTTCACTGACATAACTATTCTCCTCCATTTTTCAACTACAGAACTTGTTGGAGACTTCATATCTCTCAACTCAGGCATTTGCTTGAAATATTAACTTCAACTCTTGGAACATCTCATATGCTCCATGACGTTCAAAACGTCTTTGAAGTCCTGATTCTAAGTCATAAAGCATGGCACACTGAACTATTGAGTAGTCATCAGCTTTGCTCTGCTCAGACATTCATAATGTCCGCAATTGCTCCTGCAGCAGGCCTTGCACATAGCGGTGCTTCCAGGACGTAATTCTTCTGTGCAGCAATGAGGATAATCCTCAAATTACAGACCCAGTCCGTGTAATTGCTACCATCATCTTTCAACTTAGCTTTCTCTAGGAACGCATAAAAATTCAAGGGAACGGTAGCATGAGCCATTGATCTACAACAACATAGACATGCAAAAACTATCAGGACTAAGTTCATGATAAATTAAAGTTCAATTAATCATATTACTTAAGAACTCCCACTTAGATAGACATCCCTCTAGTCATCTAAATGATCACATGATCCAAAGCAACTAAACCATGTCCAATCATCATGTGAGATGGAGTAGTTTTCAATGGTGAACATCACTATGTTGATCATATCTACTATATGATTCATGTTCGACCTTTCGGTCTTAGTGTTCCGAGGCCATATCTTCATATGATAGGCTCGTCAAGTTTAACCCGAGTATTCTGCACGTGCAAAACTGGCTTGCACCCATTGTATGTGAACGTAGAGCTTATCACACTGTTCATCACGTGGTGTCTCGGCACGACGAACTGTAGCAATGGTGCATACTCAGGGAGAACACTTATACCTTGAAATTTAGTAAGGTACCATCTTATAATGCTACCGCCGTACTAAGCAAAATAAGATGCATAAAAGATAAACATCACATGCAATCAAAATATGTGACATGATATGGCCATCATCATCTTGTGCTCATGATCTCCGTCACCGAAGCATCGTCATGATCTCCATTGTCACCGGCTTGGCACCTTTATCTTCATCGTAGCATCGTTGTCGTCTCGCCAACTATTGTTACTACGACTATTGCTACCGCTTAGTGATAAAGTAAAGCAATTACATGGCGATTGCATTTCATACAATAAAGCGACAACCATATGGCTCCTGCCAGTTGCCGATAACTCTGTTACAAAACATGATCATCTCATACAACAATTTATATCTCATCATGTCTTGATCATATCACATCACAACAAGCCCTGCAAAAAAAAGTTAGACGTCCTCTACTTTGTTGTTGCAAGTTTTACGTGGCTTCTACAGGCTTCTAGCAAGAACCGTCCTTACCTATGCATCAAAACCACAATGATTTTTTGTCAAGTGTGTTGTTTTAACCTTCAACAAGGATTGGCCGTAGTCAAACTCGATTCAACTAAAGTTGGAGAAATAGACACCCACCAGCCACCTATGTGCAAAGAACAACCGTAGAACTAGTCTCATGAACACGGTCATGTAATGTCGGTCCGGGCCGCTTCATCCAACAATACTGCCGAATCAAAGTAAGACGTTGGTGGTAAGCAGTATGACTATTATCGCCCACACCTCTTTGTGTTCTACTCGTGCATATATCATCTACGCATAGACCTGGCTTGGATGCCACTATTGGGGAACGTAGTAATTCAAAAAAAAAATCGTACGATAACGCAAGATCTATCTAGGAGATGCATTGCAATGAGATGGGAGAGTGTGTCCATGTACCCTCGTACACCGAAAGCAAAATCGTTTAGTAACACGGTTGATGTAGTTGAACGTCTTCACGATCCAACCGATCCAAGTACCGAACATACGGCACATCCGTGTTTAGCACACGTTCAGCATGATGACATCCCTCGAGCTCTTGATCTAGTAGAGGGTCGAGGGAGAGTTCCGTCAGCACGACGGCGTGGCGACGGTGTTGATGATATTACCGGCGCAGGGCTTCGCCTAAGCACCACGACGATATGACCGATGTGTTAGACTGTGGAGGGGGCATCGCACACGGATAAGAGATTGTCTATTGTGCTTTGGGGTACCGCCTGCCCCGTATATAAAGGAGGGAGGGAGGAGGCCGGCAGCCAGGAGGGGCATGCCTATAGAAGGAAAGAGGGGGGGGGGGGGCGCCGCCCCCTCCTAGTCCAATTTGGACCTGCCATGGGGGGGGGCACGGCCACCCAGCGGCCCTCCTCTCCTTTCCACTAAAGTCCATTAAGGCCCACTACTTCCCCTACGGGGTTCCGGTAACCTCCCCGTACTCCGAAAAATGCCCGAACCTTTTCGAAACCTTTCTGGTGTCCGAACATAACCTTCCAATATATAAATATTTGTGTCTCGACCATTTCGAGACTCCTCGTCATGTCGGTGATCTCATCCGGGACTCAAGCAAATTTCGGTCATCAAAAACACATAACTCTTAATACAAATCATCATCGAACATTAAGCGTGCAGACCCTACAGGTTTGAGAACTATGTAGACATGATCGAGACACATCTCCGATCAATAACCAACAGCGGAACCTGGATGCTCATATCGGCTCCTACATATTCTACGAAGATCTTTATCGGTCAACCCGCACAACAACATACGTTGTTCCCTTTGTCATCGGTATGTTACGTGCCCGAGATTCGATCGTCGGTATCATTAGACCTAGTTCAATCTCGTTACCGGCAAGTCTCTTTACTCGTTCCATAATGCTTCACCCCGCAACTAACTCATTAGTCACATTGCTTGCAAGGCTTATAGTGATGAGCATTACCGAGAGGGCCCAGAGATACATCTCCGAAACACGGAGTGAAAAATTCTTATATCAATCTATGCCAACCCAACAAACACCTTCGGAGACACCTATAGAGCATCTTTATAATCACCCAGTTACATTGTGACGTTTGATAGCACACAAGGTGTTCCTTCGGTATTTGGGAGTTGCATAATCTCATAGTCTGAAGAACATGTATAAGTCATGAAGAAAGCAGTAGCAATGAAAATGTAACGATCATAATGCTAAGCTAATGGATGGGTCTTGTGCATCACATCATCCTCCTACTGATGTGATCCCGTTCATCAAATGACAACACATGTCTATGGCTAGGAAACCTAACCATGTTTGATTAATGAGCTAGTCAAGTAGACGCATACTAGGGACACTATGTTTTGTCTATGTATTCACACATGTACTAAGTTTCCGGTTAATACAATTCTAGAATGAATGATAAACATTTATCATGATATAAGGAAATATAAATAACAAATTTATTATTGCCTCTAGGGAATATTTCCTTCATTGTACAGCTTAACCCGAAACACATAACCATTTTTAGTTCTTAAGTGAGCCGGCCTCCTCGTTGATAACCCACAAGTATAGGGGATCGCAATAGCTTTCGAGGGTAGAGTATTCAACCCAAATTTATTAATTCGACACAAGGGGAGCCAAAGAATGTTCTCAAGTATTAGCAGTTGAGTTGTCAATTCAACCATACCTGGATAACTTAGTATCTGCAGCAAAGTATTTAGTAGCAAAGTAGTATGATAGTACTGGTAACAGTGGTAAAAGTAAAGATAGCGGTATTGTAGTGATTGTAACAGTAGCAACGGAAAAGTAAATAAGCGAAGTACAATATGTGAAAAGCTCGTAGGCATTGGATCAGTGATGGATAATTATGTCGGATGCGATTCCTCATGTAATAGTTATAACATAGGGTGACACAGAACTAGCTCCAGTTCATCAATGCAGTGTAGGCATGTATTCCGAATATAGTCATACGTTCTTATGGAAAAGAACTTGCATGGCATCTTTTGTCCTACCCTCCCGTTTGCAGCGGGGTCCTAATGGAAACTAAGGGATATTAAGGCCTCCTTTTAATAGAGTACCGGACCAAAGCATTAACACATAGTGAATACATGAACTCCTCAAACTACGGTCATCACCAAGAAGTATCCCGATTATTGTCACTTCGGGGTTGTCGGATCATAACACATAATAGGTGACTATAGACTTGCAAGATAGGATCAAGAACTCACATATATTCATGAAAACATAATAGGTTCAGATCTGAAATCATGGCACTCGAGCCCTAGTGACAAGCATTAAGCATAGCAAAGTCATAACAACATCAATCTCAGAACATAGTGGATACTAGGGATCAAACCCTAACAAAACTAACTTGATTACATGGTAAATCTCATCCAGCCCATCACCGTCTAGCAAGCCTACGATGGAATTACTCACGCACGGCGGTGAGCATCATGAAATTGGTGATGGAGGATGGTTGATGATGATGACGGCGACGAATCCCCCTCTCTGGAGCCCCGAACGGACTCCGGATCAGCCCTCCCGAGAGAGATTAGGGCTTGGCGGCGGCTCCGTATCATAAAACGCGATGAAACTTCCTCTCTGTTTTTTTTCTCCGCGAAACGGAATATATGGAGTTGGAGTTGAGGTCGGTGGAGCATCAGGGGGCCCACGAGACAGGGGGCGTGCCCAGGGGGAGGGGGCGCGCCCCCACCCTCGTGGACAGGGTATGGGCCCCCTTGCCTTGATTCTTGCCAGTATTTTTTATATTTTCCAAAAGTTATCTCCGTGGATTTTCAGGTCATTCCGAGAACTTTTGTTTTCTGCACAATAAACAACACTATGGCAGTTCTGCTGAAAACAGCGTCAGTCCGGGTTAGTTTCATTCAAATCATGCAAGTTAGAGTCCAAAACAAGGGCAAAAGTGTTTGGAAAGTAGATACGTTGGAGACGTATCACTCGTCTCCATATTCTCAAAGTATTTGAAACCAAGCTTACGCAATACATATGGTCTTGCATGGCATGGGATGTACTAATTGATTTAAAAAACAAGAAATTACACGTTGAACAAAAGAAGAACAAGTGATGGTATTAATTACGATGAAATGCTTGTCGTTGCATACCGTACAAACTTCAAAGGTCTTGTCCAGCTTCACGGTGAAAACCCTATCATTTTGCAGGTGAGGAAACCTGTCGCACAAACCCCGGTCATTGTAGCAGTAATGGCACTCTGGGATCCTATCGTCATCAGACATATGTTGTGTTCATAATTCAAGGATTAAACTTCTGAATATTCATCACGGGTTGACTTTTGGTCTGTCGAGTCTTCCTTGAAAACTCTCATCTCACGTGGTGTACATGGTGGGCACTCCCTCTCTGATATATTCGACCGTAGGTGATGGTCGCTCGTTCCTTCATCCCCGAGTGCATTACATCAAATTGTCTAGCACATGGGAACGAAGGAGAAGCGACCCCCACGACAATAGTCCGTATTCTTCATCTCTGACATTTGCGACCATTGGTGATGGTCATTCTTCTCTTCCTTCCCATGCATTACCAAAAGGTCTATCACGAGAAAGAGGAGGAAGAGCGACCCCCACGACAACTTTCGACATTCTTCTTCTCTCATATATGTATGGAGTCCCAGCAGACTTCAAGTCAACCAATGATGTCATTTAATAATCTTTCCGGCAAATCCAAGGCAGTCAATATTTCCTACATTCTAGCACAAGCCATGCTAAAATTCACGGAAAAATCCAGCTGCATGACCTTTGCTAAAAAGGACATATCGAGCGTCTAAAATTTGCCAGAACAGAAATTAATCAACACTCCGGCAAAATATACGCCACTCGGAGGTGTTCCCTGCAAACATAGGCCACTTGGGCAAGCACATATCCTATTTGGCTACATCATCATCATCGATATCAACAACATGGGGATTTGGCTGCTCTCACCTGAAGGTCGAAGGGGGTCGGTGATGGGTATGACGACGGGGATGATGCAGGGGCTCCTTGATTTCTGCAAAAACAAAATATAAACCCTATAAGCTATTGATACGTCCATTTTGCATCATGCTTTTATATCAATATTTATTGCATTATGGGCTGTTATTTCACGTTATGTCACAATACTTATGGCTATTCTCTTTTATTTTACAAGGTTTACATGAAGAGGAGAATGCCGGCACTGGAATTCGGGTGGAAAAGGAGCAAATATTGAGACCTATTCTGCGCAACTCCAAAAGTCCTGAAACTCCACGGAATATCTTAAAATAAATAAAGAAAAATCGTCGCTAAAGATGAAGGCCAGGGGCCCACACCTGCTCACGAGGGTGGGGCGCCTCCTGGGCGCGCCCCTACCTCGTGGGCCCCTGGTGGCTCTCCGATGCCCATCTTCTCCTATATGAAGTCTTTCAATGAGAAAAAACATTAAGCAACCTTTCGACGAGACTCGCCGCCACGAGGCGGAACCTGGCGGAACCAATCTAGGGCTCCGCAGAGTTGTTCTGCCGGGGATACTTCCCTCCGGGAGGGGGAAATCATCACCAACGTCATCACCAACGATCCTCTCATCGGGAGAGGGAAATCTCCATCAAAATCTTCACCAGCACCATCTCATCTCCAAACCCTAGTTCATCTCTTGTATCCAATTCTTGTGTCCAAGTCCGGGATTGGTGCTAGTAGTGTTGATTACTCCTTGTAGTTGAGGCTAGTTGGTTTATTTGGTGGAAGATCATATGTTCAGATCCTTTATGCATATTATTACCCCTCTGATTATGAACATGAATATGCTTTGTGAGTAGTTACGTTTGTTCCTGAGGATAAGGGAGAAGTCTTGCTATTAGTAGTCATGTGAATTTGGTATTCGTTCGATATTTTGATGAGATGTATGTTGTCTAGCCTCTAGTGGTGTTATGTGAACGTCGACTACATAAAACTTCACCATTATTTGGGCCTAGAGGAAGGCATTGGGAAGTAATAAGTAGATGATGGGTTGCTAGAGTGACAGAAGCTTAAACCCTAGTTTATGCGTTGCTTCGTAAGGGGCTGATTTGGATCCATATGTTTCATGCTATGGTTAGGTTTACCTTAATACTTTTGTTGTAGTTGCGGATGCTTGCAATAGAGGTTAATCATAAGTGGGATGCTTGTTCAAGTAAGAACAGCACCCAAGCACCGGTCCACCCACATATCAAATTATCAAAGTACCGAACGTGAATCCTATGAGCGCGATAAAAACTAGCTTGACGATATTCCCATGTGTCCTCGGGAGCGTTTTTCCTATTATAAGAGTTTGTCCAGGCTTGTCCTCTGCTATAAAAAGGATTGGGCCACCTTGCTGCACTTTATTTACTTTTGTTACTTGTTGCTCATTATGATTTATCTTATCACAAAACTATCTGTTACCACTTATTTCAGTACTTGCAGAGAATACCTTGCTGAAAACCGCTTATCATTTCCTTCTGCTCCTCGTTGGGTTCGACACTCTTAGTTATCGAAAGGACTATGATAGATCCCCTATACTTGTGGGTCATCAAGACTCTTTTCTGGCGCCGTTTCCGGGGAGTGTAGCACCTTTGGTAGGTGGAATTTGGTAAGGAAAAATTTATATAGTGTGCTGAAATTTTCTGTCACTTGTTACTATGGAAAGTAATTCTCTGAGGGGCTTGTTCGGGGTATCTTCACCCCGTCCAGTAGAGCAAAGAATTGCTCCTCAACCTACTGAACCTATTGAAAATGAAACTCCTTTTGAAAATCCTTCGAGTATGATGGAAAAACTACTAGCTAACACTTTTACAGGAGATGGAACAAAACATCGTGATGAACATCTACTCTATGTGGATGAAGTTTGTGGACTATTTAAGCTTGCAGGTATACCCGATGATGTTGTTAAGAAGAAGGCCTTCCCTTTATCTTTGAAGGGAGACGCATTGACATGGTATAGTCTATGTGATGATACGAGATCATGGAACTATAAAAGATTGAAACTGGAATTTCATCAAAAGTATTACCCTATGCATCTTGTTCACCGTGATCGCAATTATATATATAATTTCTGGCCTCGCGAAGGAGAAAGCATCGCTCAAGCTTGGGGGAGGCTTAAATCAATGTTATATTCATGCCCCAATCATGAGCTCCCAAGAGAAGTAATTGTTCAAAGTTTTTATGCTCGGCTTTCTGATGACAATCGCACCATGCTCGATACTTCTTGTGCTGGCTCTTTTATGATGAAGACTATTGAATTCAGATGGAATTTATTAGATAGAATTAAACGCAACTCTGAAGATTGGGACCTCGATGAAGGTAAGGAGTCTGGTATGACACCTAAGTTTGATTGTGTTAAATCTTTTATGGATACCGATATTTTCCGTAAGTTTAGCACTAAATATGGACTTGACTCTGAGATAGTAGCTTCTTTCTGTGAATATTTTGCTACCTATGTTGATCTCCCAAGGAGAAGTGGTTTAAATATCATCCTCCCATAGAAGTAAAAGTAGCTGCACCTATTAAAGTTGAAGAAAAGACCGTCACTTATAATGATCCTATTGTTCCCACTTCTTATGTCGAGAAACCACCTTTCCCTGTTAGAATGAAGGATCATGCTAAAGCTTCAACTGTTGTTCGTAAAAGCAATGTTAGAACTTATACACCTCCTGAGCAAATCAATGTAGAACCTAATATTGCTATTGTTAAAGATCTTTTATCTGATAATATTGATGGGCATGTTATTCAATTCTGTGGTGAAACTGCTAGAATTGCTAAACCTTGTGCTAGAGATAAACATAGACCTGTGGTAGGCGTGCTTGTTATTTCTGTCAAAATAGGAGATCATTGTTATCATGGCTTATGTGATATGGGTGCTAGTGCTAGTGTAATACCCATTGACTTGTACAAAGAAATTATGCATGATATTGCACCTGCTGAGTTAGAAGATATTGATGTTACAATTAAACTTGCCAATAGAGATACTATATCTGCAATGGGAATTGTTAGAGATGTTGAAATCTTGTCTGGAAAAACCAAATCTCCCGCTGATTTTCTTGTTCTTGGTTCTCCACAAGATAGCTTTTGTCCCATTATATTTGGTAGACCCTTCTTGAATACTGTTAATGCTAAGATAGACTGCGAAAAGAATGTTGTTACTATTGGCTTGGATGATATGTTTCATGAGTTTCATTTCTCTAAATTTAGTAAACAACATCGTGAGGAAGAATTGCCTAGTAAAGATGAAATTATTGGTCTTGGTTCTATTGCCGTACCTCCTAGTGATCCTTTAGAACACTATTTGCTAGACCATGAAAATGACATGTTCATCAATGAAAGAAGGGAAATAGATGAAGTATTCTTTAAACAGGAACCTATTCCGCAACACAATTTGCCTGTTGAAATCCTAGGGGATCCTCCTCCACCCAAGGGTGATCCCGTGTTTGAGCTTAAACCGTTGCCTGATAATTTTAAATATGCTTATCTTGATGAAAAGAAAATGTATCCTGTTATTATTAGTGCTAACCTTTCAGAGCATGAAGAAGAAAGATTATTGAAAACTCTGAAGAAGCACCGTGCCGCTATTGGATATACTCTTGATGATCTTAAGGGCATTAGTCCCACTCTATGTCAACATGAAATAAATTTCGAAGCGGATGCCAAACCAGTTCGTGATCCTCAACGATGTCTGAATCCTAAAATGAAAGAAGTGGTAAGAAAAGAAATACTCAAGCTTCTCGAGGCAGGTATAATTTATCCCGTTGCTGATAGTCAGTGGGTAAGTCCTGTCCATTGTGTCCCTAAGAAAGGAGGTATTACTGTTGTCCCTAATGATAAAGATGAATTGATCCCGCAAAGAATTATCACAGGCTATAGGATGGTAGTTGATTTCCGTAAATTAAATAAAGCTACTAAGAAGGATCATTACCCCTTACCTTTTATTGATCAAATGCTAGAAATATTATGCAAACATACACATTATTGCTTTCTAGATGGCTATTCCGGTTTCTCTCAAATACCTGTGTCGGCTACAGATCAATCAAAGACTACTTTTACATGCCCTTTTGGTACTTTTGCTTATAGACGTATGCCTTTCGGTTTATGTAATGCACCTGCTACCTTTCAAAGATGCATGATGGATATATTCTCTGACTTTTGTGAAAAAAAATTGTGAGGTTTTCATGGACGATTTTTCCGTCTACGGTTCCTCTTTTGATGATTGCTTGAGCAATCTTGATCGAGTTTTGCAAAGATCTAAAGAAACTAATCTTTTCCTGAATTGGGAAAAGTGCCACTTTATGGTTAATGAAGGTATTGTCTTGGGGCATAAGGTTTTCTGAAAGAGGTATTGAAGTTGATAAAGCCAAAGTTGATGCTATTGAAAAGATGCCATGTCCCAAGGACATCAAAGGTATAAGAAGTTTCCTTGGTCACGCTGGATTTTATAGGAGGTTCATTAAGGACTTCTCAAAAATTTCTCGGCCTTTGACTAATTTATTACAAAAAGATGTACCATTTGTCTTTGATGATGATTGTGTAGAAGCATTTGAAATACTTAAGAAAGCATTAGTCTCGCACTGTTGTTCAGCCACCGATTGAATTTACCCTTTGAAATTATGTGTGATGCTAGTGATTATGCTGTAGGTGCTGTTCTAGGGCAAAGAGTTGATAAGAAATTAAATGTTATTCATTATGCTAGTAAGACTCTAGACAATGCTCAAAGAAATTATGCTACTACCGAAAAGGAACTTTTAGCAGTTGTATTTGCTTGTGATAAATTCAGACCCTATATTGTAGATTCTAAAGTAACTATTCACACTGATCATGCTGCTATTAAATATCTTATGGAAAAGAAAGATGCAAAACCTAGACTTATTAGATGGGTTCTCTTGCTGCGAGAATTTGATTTGCATATTGTTGATAGAAAAGGACCTGAGAACCCCGTTGCAGATAACTTATCTAGGTTAGAGAATGCTCTTGATGACCCACTACCTATTGATGATAGCTTCCCTGATGAGCAATTAAATGTCATAAGCACTTGTTGTAGCACTCCATGGTATGCTGATTATGCTAATTATATTGTCGCTAAATTTATACCACCTAGCTTCACATACCAACAAAAGAAAAAGTTTTTCTATGATTTGCGACATTACTTTTGGGATGACCCACATCTTTATAAAGAAGGAGTAGATGGTGTTATTAGACGTTGTGTACCTGAGCATGAACATGAACAGATCCTACGCAAGTGTCACTCCGAAGCTTATGGAGGACACCACTCTGGAGATAGAACTGCACATAAGGTATTGCAATCCGGTTTTATTGGCCTACTCTCTTCAAGGATGCCCGTAAGTTTGTTTTGTCTTGCGATGAATGTCAAAGAATTGGTAATATTAGTAGACGTCAAGAAATGCCTATGAATTATTCACTTGTTATTGAACCATTTGATGTTTGGGGCTTTGATTATATGGGACCTTTTCCTGCCTCTAATGGATACACATATTTTAGTTGCTGTTGATTACGTTACTAAGTGGGTAGAAGCTATTCCAACTAGTAGTGCTGATCATAACACTTCTATTAAAATGCTTAAGGAAGTTATTTTTCCAAGGTTCGGAGTCCCTAGATATTTAATGACTGATGGTGGTTCACACTTTATTCATGGTGCTTTCCGTAAAATGCTTGCTAAATAAGACGTTAATCATAGAATTGCATCTCCATATCACCCACAGTCTAGTGGTCAAGTAGAATTGAGAAATAGAGAGCTCAAATTAATTTTGCAAAAGACTGTTAATAGGTCTAGAAAGAATTGGTCCAAGAAACTTGATGATGCATTATGGGCCTATAGAACTGCATATAAGAATCCTATGGGTATGTCTCCGTATAAAATGGTTTATGGAAAAGCATGTCACTTACCTCTCGAACTAGAGCATAAGGCATATTGGGCTATTAAAGAGCTCAACTATGATTTCAAACTTGCTGGTGAGAAGAGGTTATTTGATATTAGCTCACTTGATGAATGGAGAACCCAAGCTTATGAGAATGCCAAGTTGTTTAAAGAAAAAGTTAAAAGATGGCATGACAAAAGAATACAAAAGATGTAGGTGATTATGTATTGCTATACAACTCTCATTTAAGATTTTTTGCAAGAAAACTTCTTTCTAAATGGGAAGGTCCCTACGTTATCGAGGAGGTCTATCGTTCTGGTGCCATAAAAATCAACAACTTTGAAGGCACAAATCCGAAGGTGGTAAACGGTCAAAGAATCAAACATTATATCTCAGGTAACCCCATAAATGTTGAAACCAATATTATTGAAACCGTAACCCCAGAGGAATACATAAGGGACACTTTCCAGACCGTTTCAGACTCTGAAAAGGAATAGGTATGTGGTATGGTAAGTAAACAGACTCCAAAACAATTTTAAAGGCAATATTTCTCCGTTTTGGAATATTTAGAAAAATAGGAAAATAAGTGGCAGTCCGGGAAGGACACGAGGCCTCCACGAGGGTGGAGGGCGCGCCCTACCCCCCTGGGCGCGCCCCCTACCTCGTGAGCACCTCGTGTGCCCTCCGGACACTGTTTTCTTGCACGATACGTATTCTGGTCGGTAAAAATTCATTATATATTCTCCCGAAGGATTTGACTCTCGTATCATGCAAATATCCTCTGTTTTGGTTTCAAGCTGTTGTTGCTGCAGATTAGAGCAAGATGTCTTCTCAAGAGTCAGTCGGGGAGAGCCAGGTATCTAACCCGGCACTGGAACCAAGGGCAAACAGCGACGCTGACCACTTTGGGCCAGCAACGGAGGAAGAGATGGAGGCTGACCTGATGAGGGTAGATGCCATGGAAGATCAAGAAGTCACCTCTCGCCTTCGAGATGGGTTTACGATGGGGGAACTGCAGGGCTCAGCTATTCCAAACTCGGTTATCCCTTCCAATGTTAGATTTCTTTCTTATGAAAATATGAGGAGGAGTGTCTCTTGTTCTCCCGCAGCTATGCAACACCCTTGGGTGCAAGGAGCTTTAGCCGTTACAGGAAAGCTTCGCAAGGAAATAATGGAGCTCAAGCAGCAAGTCAATAAGCTCGAGGAGGAGAACCGTATCTTGAGGGGAATCATCGCCAAGAATTTTACACCAACAACAAAGAAGGAGACATAATTACATGGGTATGGGCACTCCCCTTGGCAACTGCCAAGCTTGGGGGAGGTGCCCTGGTATCGTATCACCATCACAACTCCTATCTTTACCCTTTTTCTTAGTTCGATCCTTTTAGTAGTACCTTGATTTAGTAGAATAAAGTCTCGGCATGATCTAGTTTTGAGTTTTGCTTTACGATCCCTCTATGTAATCGAGTCCGTGAGCTATCTATATAATAAAGATTAGTGTTGAGTCAAGGACTTGATTATTTTGCCATGATCTTGGGTAAATATAAAGAAGAAAAGAATAAAAAGAAACAAATAGTTCATATTGATCTTATTGAAAGTAATGACTTCACATAGAAAGAGTATGATCATTAAAAGTTGTTGGGAGTTGGCAAATATAGCTTTGGTCATCGTTGCAATTAATAGGAAGTAATAAGGAAAGAGAGGTTTCACATATAGATATATTATCATTGACATCTCTTATGATTGGGAGCACTCATTAAAATATGACATGCTAAAGTGTTGAGGTTGGACAAGGAAGACAACATAATGAGTTATGTTTCCTTACATCTGAGATAAAGTATGTTGTCATGGATCCTCTAACGTGTTGAGCTTGCCTTTCGCCCTCATGCTAGCCAAATTCTCAGCACCAAGTGGAAATAGTACTTGTGCTTCCAAATACCCTTAAACCAGTTTTGCCATGAGAGTCCACCATATCTACCTATGGATTGAGTAAGATCCTTCAAGTAAGTTGTCATCGGTGCAAGCAATAAAAATTGCTCTCTAAATATGCATGACTTATTAGTGCAGAGAAAATAAGCTTTGTACGAACTTGTTGTGGAAGTAATAAAAGCGACAGACTGCAAATAAAGGTCCACATGCAAGGGGCAATATAAAGTGACGTTCTTTTGCATTAAGATTTTGTGCATCAACCCTAAACACGCATGACAACCTCTGCTTCCCTCTGCGAAGGGCCTATCTTTTATTACTATCTTCTACTTTATGCTAGAGTCATGGTGATCTTCACCTCTCCTTTTTCATTCTATCCTTTGGCAAGCTCAGCATGTTGGAAAGAACATGATATATATATATATATATATCTAATTGGATGTAGGGGAGCATGAATTATTATTGTTGACATTACCCTTGAGGTAAAAGGTTGTGGGGCAAAACTATAAGCCCCTATCTTTCTCTGTGTCCGATTAAAACTCCGTAACCATAAGTATTGCGTGAGTGTTAGCAATTATGAAGGACTAAGTGATAGTTGAGTATATGGACTTGCTTTCAAGCTTTGACATAGACTCTTTCCGATGTTATTATAAATTGCAATTGCTTCAATGACCGAGGTTATAATTTGTTGGTGCTCAATAAGGTTTCTGATTTGTACTTTTGCATTGTGAAAAGATCATCACTTGAACATAAGTAATCATATGACAAAATCTTTACATGTTGCTGTTATGGAAATAATCATGATGCCTTCATGTCCATATTTTATTTTTATCAACGCCTCTACCTCTAAACATGAGGACATATTTATTGTAATCTGCTTTTCGCTTGAGGACAAGCAAGGTCTAAGCTTGGGGGAGTTGATACGTCCATTTTGCATCATGCTTTTATATCAATATTTATTGCATTATGGGCTGTTATTTCACGTTATGTCACAATACTTATGGCTATTATCTCTTATTTTACAAGGTTTACATGAAGAGGGAGAATGCCGGCAGCTGGAATTCTGGGCTG
The DNA here is from genome assembly GCA_021605205.1 of Aegilops longissima. NCBI lineage: Eukaryota > Viridiplantae > Streptophyta > Magnoliopsida > Poales > Poaceae > Aegilops > Aegilops longissima. The sequence goes on along the minus strand of CM038681.1, from coordinate 611,285,138 downwards.
GAAAAGGAGCAAATATTGGAGACCTATTCTGCACAACTCCAAAAGTCCTGAAACTCCACGGAATATCTTAAAATAAATAAAGAAAAATCATCGCCAAAGATGAAGGCTAGGGGGCCCACACCCTGCTCACGAGGGTGGGGGGCGCGCCCCCACCTGCGGCGCGCCCCCCTACCTCGTGGCCCCCCTGGTGGCTCTCCGACGCCCATCTTCTCCTATATGAAGTCTTTCAGTGAGAAAAAAACATTAAGCAACCTTTCGAGACGAGACTCCGCCGCCACGAGGCGGATCCTTGGCGGAACCAATCTAGGGCTCCGGCAGAGCTGTTCTGCCGGGTAAACTTCCCTCCGGGAGGGGGAAATCATCACCAACGTCATCACCAACGATCCTCTCATCGGGAGAGGGAAATCTCCATCAACATCTTCACCAGCACCATCTCATCTCCAAACCCTAGTTCATCTCTTGTATCCAATTCTTGTCTCCAAGTCCGGGATTGGTGCTAGTAGGTTGCTAGTAGTGTTGATTACTCCTTGTAGTTGATGCTAGTAGGTTTATTTGGTGGAAGATCATATGTTCAAATCCTTTATGCATATTATTACCCCTCTGATTATGAACATGAATATGCTTTGTGAGTAGTTACGTTTGTTCCTGAGGACAAGGGAGAAGTCTTGCTATTAGTAGTCATGTGAATTTGGTATTCGTTCAATATTTTAATGAGATGTATGTTGTCTAGCCTCTAGTGGTGTTATGTGAACGTCGACTACATAACACTTCACCATTATTTGGGCCTAGAGGAAGGCATTGGGAAGTAATAAGTAGATGATGGATTGCTAGAGTGACAGAAGCTTAAACCCTAGTTTATGCGTTGCTTCGTAAGGGGCTGATTTGGATCCATATGTTTCATGCTATGGTTAGGTTTACCTTAATACTTTTGTTTTAGTTGCGGATGCTTGCAATAGAGGTTAATCATAAGTGGGATGCTTGTTCAAGTAAGAACAGCACCCAAGCACCGGTCCACCCACATATCAAATTATCAAAGTACCGAACGCGAATCATATGAGCGTGATGAAAACTAGCTTGACGATATTCCCATGTGTCCTCGGAAGCGTTTTTCCTATTATAAGAGTTTTTCCAGGCTTGTCCTTTGCTATACAAAGGATTGGGCCACCTTGATGCACTTTATTTACTTTTGTTACTTGTTGCTCATTACGATTAATCTTATCACAAAACTATCTGTTACCACTTATTTCAGTACTTGCAGAGAATACCTTGCTGAAAACCGCTTATCATTTCCTTCTGCTCCTCGTTGGGTTCGACACTCTTACTTATCGAAAGGACTACGATAGATCCCCTATACTTGTGGGTCATCACTATCAACTAAACATTATTGTGCTGATTCAAAGAACCTACATTTACTAAAAAAATAGTATATCTTATAACTCAAATATTTCATTTGGTTAAGAAGCATAACTAATGTTTCTTACTAAAAATTTCCACGCCTAAATTTTCTTACTAAAAATTTCTGTTACTAAATTTCTCATATGGCATGCCGATACATTTCTATATTGAAAAATTTGTATACCTAAACATTTTCTATTAATAAAATTTCTATTCAAAAGACCTAAAATTTCTATTACTAAATTTGTATACCTACATTCAAATTACCTACATTCTACAATAATAGAAAGAGAAGGGATAGAGGGAGGGAGGGAGAGGAGGGGGGAGGAAAGTGGGAGGGAGGGAGGAGGGGGGAGGAAGAGGTGCCTCACTGGAGGTGGTGCGCCGGCGGCTGGCAACGGCGTTGGGCGACGGTGGCGGCAGGGTGGTGGCGCGCGGGCGGTGGTGGGCAATGGTGATGGGGATGGCGACTAGAGAGTGTCTTGGAGTGAAAGTGTGGTGAGGGAGAGGAAACGGGCGGGACGGGGTATAGCATAAGGTGGTTTTAGCAGTAGCGCGGGAAGAAAAACAAGCGCTACAGCTAATTTTTTTAGTTGTAGCGCGTTTATGCAGACCACACTGCTACAAAAGCTAGACCCGGTCCACGTGGCTCACTTAGCAGTAGCGCCTGGCAGTGAGAGCATGCTACTGCTAAGTATTACCTGTAGCGCACCCGCTTTACCCGCGCTGCTGCTAGTTAGCAGTAGCGTGTCCTTCTAACAAGCGCTACTGATAATGCTCTGTGTATAAGGTTTTCCATAGTAGTGTTCCCTGTTGGGGAACTTAGTAATTCAAAAAAAATTCCTACGATCACGCAAGATCTATCTAGGAGATGCATAGCAACGAGACGGGGAGAGTGTGTCCATGTACCCTCGTAGACCGAAAGCGGAAGCGTTTAGTAACACGGTAGATGTAGTCGAGCTTCTTCATGATCCAACCAATCCAAGTACCGAACGTACGGCACCTTCGCGTTCAGCACACGTTCAGCACGATGACGTCCCTCGAGCTCTTGATCCAGTAGAGGGTCGAGGGAGAGTTCCGTCAGCAAGACGGCGTGACGACGGTGTTGATGATGTTACCGGCCCAGGGCTTCGCCTAAGCACTACGATGATATGACAGAGTGATACGTCTCCAACGTATCTATAATTTCTGAAGTATTCATGCCATGTTTAAAATAGTTTTATATTATTTTGGTATGATTTAATTAGATCTAACCCGGACTGATGTTGTTTTCAGCAGAACTACCATGGTGTTGTTTTTGTGCAAAAATAAAAGTTCGCGGAATGCGATGAAATCAATGGAGAATTTTTCTGGAAAATATAAAAAATACTGGAACAAGAATCTACCGGAGGGGAATCCCGTGGGCCCCATGAGCATGGGGGGGTTGGCCCGCTATCTCGTGGCCGCCTCGAGGACCCCCCTGACTTGTTCTCGACGCCATCCTCTCCTATAAATATAGAAACCTTCAGGAAATAACCTATATCGGGAGTTCCGCCGCCGCAAGCCTCCTGTCGCCACGAGAAATCAATCTAGGCCATCTCTGGCACCCTGCCAGAGGGGCCATCATCACCGGAGGCCATGGAGGAGGATCCCAGAGGGGCCATCATCGCCATGAAGGCCAAGATCCAGAGGGAGAACCTCTCCCCATCCAGGGGGAGGCCATGGAGGAGGAATCACAAGGGGGAGAACCTCTCCTCCTCTCTCTCTCTCTCTCAGTGGCGCCAGAGTGCCATCGGGAGGGGAATCATCGCCGCGGTGATCGTCTTCATCAACATCACCATCATCATCACCATCCTCATCTCTTTTACGTGGTCCACTCTCCCGCACCCCGCTGTAATCCCTACTTGAACATGGTGCTTTATGCCACATATTATGATCCAATGATGTGTTGCCATCCTATGATGTTTTGAGTAGATATCCTTTGTCTTTGGGTTGATTGATGATCTAGATTGATACGGGTTGTATGTTTTATTTTGGTTTTGTCCTATCGTGCCCTCCGTGTTGCGCAAGCGTGAGGGATTCCCGCTGTAGGGTGTTGCAATACGTTCATGATTCGCTTATAGTGGGTTGATTGAGTGACAGAAGCATAAACCCGAGTAAGGGGGTTGTGGCGTATGGGAAAAAGGGGACTTGATGCTTTAATGCTATGGTTGGATTTTACCTTAATGATCTTTAGTAGTTGCGGATGCTTGCTAGAGTTCCAATCATATGTGCATATGATCCAAGAAGAGAAAGTATGTTAGCTTATGCCTCTCCCTGATATGAAATTGCAATGACGACCATCGGTCTTGTTAACAATTGCCTAGGAGAATTCCGCACACCAATCCATCATTATTCCACACTCGCTATTTATAATATTTAGTAATACATTCTAACTTTATGATAACATCACCTACGTTTATATTTTATCTCTCCGATGCCATGCAAAGTTATCCTCTTCATACCCACAACGTAGTTTTATTTCTCGTTTCTAGTTGGAAGCAAACATTCGGTGTACATAGAGTCGTATCAGTGGCAGATAGGACTTGAGAGAATATTGATCTTACCTTTAGCTCCTTGTGGGTTCGACACTCCATACTTATTACTTCCACCTTTGGGAATTGCTACAATGATTCCTTGGACTTGGGGATTATCAAGCTCTTTTCTGGCGCCGTTGCCGGGGAGCAATAGCGTGGGGTTGATATTCTCGTGTGTGCTTGTTTGCTTTCTTCACTAAGTAGATTTTTCCCCCTTTTTGTTCTGTTTAGTTGTGGGTGAAACATACAAAAAACATTTGAAATAATGGAAATATAAAAAAATTACTTGCCTCTCATGCCTAAATTTTTTTCAAAAAGAGAAGTGATTGGAAAGTTATGCATTGAAGAAGTGAGGGTCGACCTTGAGCACTTGTGTTCATGCTCATGGAAACAATGTAGAATTTTTCATGGAAGTTTCTCTGTCAATAATTATCCCCTTGTATATATCCATTGTATTATAAAATAATGTGCCAAGCTTTGGTTTTAGGATGATTAGATTGCTTGTTTACTTTGTGCAGTACAAAAACAGAAACTTTGGCTGTAGCGCCTTAATTTACAATTTTTACTGGAAAGTAAAATGGGTCTGAAACTTTTTTCAGATTACTGATGTACAAATGTTTTAAATTTTCATATTTTTTCTAGAATTTTTGGAGTTACAGAAGTATACTAAACTTCCAGATTACTACACACTGTCCTGTTTTTGACAGATTCTGTTTTCTATGTGTTGTTCGCTTATTTTGATGAATCCATGGGTAGTGTCGGGGGGTATGAACCATGGTGAAGTTGGAATACCGTAGATATAGTTCTAATTTGAAATTATAATGAGTTTTCAACAATACCTAAAGGTAGTGATTTGCTTTATTATACTAACGAATCTCACGAAGTTTTTGTTAAAGTTTTGTGTGGATGAAGTGTTCGAAGGTCGAGGAGCTATTAATATGAGAAGAATAAAGATAGGAAAGAGTTCAAGCTTGTGGACTCCCAAGTCACCCCAAATAAATATTTGAAAGATACTTAAGCATCTAAGCTTGGGGATGCCCCGGTTGGCATCCCATCTTTCTTCTTCAACAATTACCGGTATACCTCGGTTTTTGTTTTGTTCACATGATTTGTGTCCTTTGTGTTTTAGTTTTTCCTTTAAGAACCATGCTAGTATGATATAGCCCTTCATTTATTTATAGAATTCTTCATGTGCTTAACTTATGTCTTTTAAGTATGATCTTATAGAATTGCTCTTTGTGCTTCACTTAAATCTTTTGAGTATGGTTTTATAGGATGCTTCGTGTGCTTCACTTATATATTTTGAGCCTGGATATTGGTTAGTATATATTAATTGTAGAATGCTCCGTGAACTTCACTTATATCTTTTGGAGTATGAATAATACTATCATCTAAAGCGGGTTTGGAAGAGTGTCAACTTTAGGAATTAGTGATCCCACTATTCCGAATGAAAAGAATTTTGCTTATGTGGAGAGTAGAATAATTTCTATGCTTGTAGATCATGAAAAGAATGCTTTATGTGATGAATTCATTCATGATGCTACTGAAAATTATTACGAGGAAGGAATATATGCTTGTAGGAGTTGCAATAATATCAAGTTTCCTCTCTATGTGCTTAAAGTTTCGAAGTTATACTTGTTTTGCCTTCCTATGCTAGTTGATTCTTGTTCCTATAAATTATGTTCTCACAAAATACATAGGAATAGGAAGTGGGTTATATTTAAATGTTCTATTCATATTCTTCATGATGCTCTCTTTATGTTTCAATTCTTTTCTTTTATGTGAGCATCATTGAAATCATCATGCCTAGCTTAAAGGCACTAAAGAAAAAGCGCTTGTTGGGAGATAACCCAATATTTAACCTTACTGTTTTTGTGTGTTTACATGATTAAGCTACTGTAGTAATCATGTTTTATAGCTTTTGTTTCAATAAAGTGCCAAGTAAGACCTTTGGGAAGACTTGGGTGAAAGTTAATGTGATCTTGCTGTAAAAAACAGAAACTTTGTGCTCACGATATTAGCTGTCATTTTTTACATAAGAGTGCTTTTGAGTTGATTCTTTTTGAATAAGATTAGTAGACAAATTCCTCACATCCGCCAATTTATTTCATAATTTTTCGAGTAGCAGAAGTATGGTTGCTGTTCAGATCATTACAGACTATTCTGTTTCTGACAAATTCTGTTTTCATTGCATAGTTTGCTTGTTTTCTAGTTTCTATGGCTTATATTTCTCAATATAAATTGTAGAAATGGTATGGTACAGTAGGAATTGTGTGAGAACAATTATGAACCTTGTCTTTGACAGTACCAAAGTGAATGGTTTACTCTTTATCATACTAACCTATCTCATGAAGTTCCGTTAAGTTTTGTGTGATTGAAGTTTTCAAGCTTTGGGTGAGATATCGATATGAGGAGAATAAGGAGCAGAAAGACCCTAAGCTTGGGGATGCCCAAGGCACCCCAAGGTAATATTCAAGGAAGACTCAAGCGCCTAAGCTTGGGGATGCCCCGGAAGGCATCCCCTCTTTCGTCTTCAAAACTATCGGTATACCTTACTCGGAGCTATATTTTATTCGTCACATGATATGTGTTTTGCTTGGAGCGTATTTTCAATTTTACTTGCTGTTTGGAAAAAATCATTGGATCTGAAATCTTGAATGAAAAAGAATCCTCCCATGGCTAGTTAATTATTTGACTACTCAGTGTTCTTCACTTATATCTTTTGGAGTAGTTTGTCATTTACTCATGTGCTTCACGTATATCCTATGAGTAAATGGTTGAATGAATTGAATATAATAAATCTGAGTTTATATATGTTTCATATGCTTATACCATGGGGAGTAATGACTTCATAAAAAATAAGTATAGGTAGTAAACTTATTTGAAAGTTAGCAAATGCAGAAATGGTCACTTGAACAATCCATGAAACAATATTGAAGGAAGAGAGATTTCACATATAAATATACTATCTTGGACATCTTTTGTAATTGTGAGCACTCATTAAAATATGGCATGCTAAAAGGTTGATGTTGGACAAGGAATACAACGTAATGGGTTATGTTTTCTTATATCCAAAATAAAGTATATTGTCATGGATCATCCAACATGCTGAGCTTGTCTTTCCCCCTCATGCTAGCCAAATTCTTTGCACCAAGTAGAGATACTACTTGTGCTTCTGAATGTCCTTAAACCTAGTTTTGCTATGAGAGTCCACCATATCTACCTATGGATTGAGTAAGATCCTTCAAGTAAGTTGTCATTGTTGCATGCAATAAAAAATGCTCTCTAAATATGTATGATCTATTAGTGTGGAGAAAATAAGCTTTATACGATCTTGTGATATGGAAGCAATAAAAGCGACGAACTGCATAATAAAGGTCCCTATCACAAGTGGCAATATAGAGTGATGTTCTTTTGCATTAAGATTTTGTGCATCCAACTATAAAAGCACATGACAACCTATGCTTCCCTCTACTAATGGCCTATATATTATTCTTGTCTTATACCTTATACAAGAGTCATGGTGATCTTCACCTTTCCTTTTTACATTTTATCCTTTGGCAAGCACATTGTGTTGGAAATATCCTAATATATATATCAAATTGGATGTAAGTTATCATGAACTATTATTTTTGACATTACCCTTGAGGTAAAAGCTTGGGAGGCAAAACTATAAGCCCCTATCTTTCTCTGTGTCCGATTATGTGACGCCCTCGATTCAATCGTACACTAATCATGCACGCAAATGTGTACGATCAAGATCAAGGACTCACGGGAAGATATCACAACACAACTCTACAAATAAAATAAGTCATACAAGCTTCATAATACAAGCCAGGGGCCTCGAGGGCTCGAATACAAGTGCTCGATCATAGACGAAGTCATGGACGCAACAATATCCGAGTACGTACATAAGATAAACAAGGTGCCATAAGATGGCTAGCACAAACCGGGATACAGATCGAAGAGGCGCAGGCCTCCTGCTGGGATCCTCCTAGGTCACTCCTGGTCGCCGCTGGCTGCACGTAGTAGTAGGCGCCACCAGAGTAGTAGTCGTCATAGGCGGTGGTGTCTGCCCTGGCTCCATCGTCTGTTGCAGCAATCGAGTAGAGATAGGGAAAAGGGGAACAAGGCAACCGTGAGTACTCATCCAAAGTACTGCAAGCAAGGAGCTACACTACATATGCATGGATATATGTGTAAAGGCCATAACAGTGGACTGAACTGCAGAATGCCAGAATAAGAGGGGGATAGCTAGTCTTAACGAAGACTACGCTTCGGACACCGGTCTTGCAATGCATGTAAGAGGACAACGGAAGTCCTCCAAGTAACATCATATAGCAATAATCCTACCCGCAATCCCCGCTCATAACCCCGAGCGAGAGCGACCACCGTTGTATCGGCACTTGGAAGGGTGTGTTTTATCAAGTATCCGGTTCTAGTTGTCATAAGCTCAAGGTACAACTCCAAGTCGCCCTGTTATCAAGATCACGGCTATCCGAATAGATTAACTTCACTGCAGGGTGCACCATCTTACCCAAAGACGCTTGATCCCATTTGGCGGACACACTTTCCGGGTCATGCCCGCCGCAGAAGATCAACACGCCGCAGCCCCACCTAGGCACAACAGAGAGGCCAACACGCGGTCTAAACCTAAGCGCCGCAGGGTCCGGGCCCATCGCCTCGAGCACACTGCAAGACGTTATGTGACGCGCCGGAAGCGCACCTAGCCCAAAGAAAGCGTTCCAGTCCAATCCGCGCGCCGCCCGTCGCCGACGTCCGGCAAGTGCTTCGGCCGATACCACGACGCCGGATACCCATAACTACTCCCGCGTAGATGGTTAGTGCGATAAGCTCAGAGCCGACCCAGATCAAATACCAAGACCTCGTTAAGCGTGTTAAGTAACCATGAACGCCGAACAGGCCAGGCCCACCTCTCTCCTAGGCGGTCTCAACCTGCCCCGCCGCTCCGCCACAAAGTAACGATCGGGGCCGTCGGGAACCCAGCCCACCTCTACCGGGATGGAGCCACCCGTCCTTTCAGCCCCCATCTCCGAACAGTACCACATGTAATGTATAGTGTAAGGTATATAGTATATACCCGTGATCAACTCCCGAGTGATCACGGCCCGATAGTATAGCACGGCAGACGGACAAGTATGAAGGGCCACAGATGAATGTACTAGCGAGACTATACTAAGCATATAGGTTTGCGATAAGGTAACAACCGGGTTACAAGGTCGCTATGCAGCAAAGATAGGAGTATCGTAAAGCAAGAATATGCTATGCTACTCTAATGCAAGCGTGGTAGATAAGAGTAGGCGATATCCGGTGATCAAAGGGGGCTTGCCCGGTTGCTCGGCAAGAGAGAGGTGTCGTCGACACCGTAGTCGATCACTGTGGGGGTACCAAAGAATGCCTCTGGGTCTACCGTAAAAAGTAACGGAGGGGGAACATAATAAATAACAGAGCAATCAACTCATAACAAGACAAAGGCGGTGCTAGAGGTGATCTAACGCAGGGATAGGTGATACCGGTGAAGGGGGAAAACATCCGGGAAAGTTTTCCCGGTTCCGGACGTCTGTCACGATGTGATGAACCGGAGAGGAAAGTTTGCAGGTTCGATAGGTTAGGGGTGTGTGGCGGACGAACGGATGCGTGATCCGGATTCGCCTCGCCGTTCTGAGCAACTTTCATGTTGAAAACATTTTAATCCGGATTACGGATTAAAAGATATGATTTTTAAAAGATTTTATTAATTTCGAATTTTATTAATTATTTAATTAATTTCAAAATGCATTTATGACAACAGATGATGTCATGTCGACGTTCATCATCAACAGGTTGACTGAGTCAACCTCGACATGTGGGTCCGTGGGGACCCACCGTCATCCTCTAGTTAAGTTAATTAGGATTAAGTTAAATTAATTATAGTTTAATTAGTCTTAATTAGTTAATTGAATTAATTAACCCGGATTAATTAACTTAAGTAATTAATTATTAATTTATTTATTTATTATAATTTTATTTTTAATTTTATTAATTTTTAATTATTATTTATTTTTATTTTAAAACGTTATGGGCGGGCCCTTTGGTCAAGGGCCTGTGGGGTTTATAGCAAGGGCGGCGGAATTCTGGCAAGAATCTCGTTGGTTCTCGAAGGCCGGGCGGCGGTTAAGGGGCCAGGCGTGGCCACGGGAGCGGGGAAGCAAGGCCAGGACGCAAGGACGCAAGACGCGGCGAGGCGAGGCTATGGCGGCGCCAATGAGCCGGGAAGAGGGCCTCAGCGAGGCACGCAAGGGAAGGGGAAGGAGGGGCCTCACAGGGGGAAGGCAGGGTCTATGCAGTGGGGGTGAGGAGGTCGTCGGGGACGACGGCGCCGGCGAGGAGGAAGGCCGGCGAGCGGCGGACGAGGGCGATGAGTGGCGACCGCGGGGTCGGCCCCGATCCGACCTGGTCGGGGGAGAGGGGGAGACGCGGGCGGGCCGGGCGTGGCGGTCCGTGGCGGGAGGCCCTGCCAAGGCGCCGGCGAGGTGATGAGGCGGCGGTGGGAAGGGCGCCGGCGGGACGCTGCCGGAGGCGGGCACCGGGTCCCCAAGGCGGCGTGGGCAGTGATGTCCGGCGGGTGGTGGCGCGAGGCCGGGGGGGGGGGGGCACGGCGCGGGGAGAGGCGCGCGGGACGAGGGCGGGGGGCCGGCGAGGTGAAGGGGGCGAGTGCCCCCCGATCCAGATCGGGAGGGGGGCGAGAGGAGGGGCGAGAGGAGTGGGGTGGGGATCGATCCTGCCGGGATCGGCCGAGCGGGAACGGGTGGGGAGCTAGGGTTTGGGGTGGGAGCGAGGGGTTATGGAGGCCTGGCTGGGCTCTGGTGGGCGGCGGCAGGCCACTGGGCTGCTCGCCCAAATGAGAGGGGGGGTTGTTCCTCTTATTTTATCTTTCTTCTTGTTTTCCTTTTTATTTATTTTACCTTTTTACTTTTCTATTTTATTTTAGTCTTAGCAATTTACTAAAGTGGCACCTAATAGAATTTACAATTTATGCCACTGCCACATTAGTTTATTACTTATAACAAACCAGTCTTGAAAATGTTTATTAATTTTAAAGCACTTATATGGTTGCATTGCTACTGTTTTATTCATTTTAGAATATCTAAATATTTTATAAAAGTGTGGTTCCTCCACCATAATTACTTATGAATTATTTGGAACCACCCGAACACTTTGTTTTGATGTGTGAAAATTTTTGATGTTTGACAATATTTAAACTTTGAATTTGAAAGTTTCGAACCGACGCGAGAATATTCGCAGTAACCGAGGTGACGTGTCCTCATTAACGCGGGTTTACTGTTGCGTAATCACCCGGGCGTCACAATTCTCCTCCACTACAAGAAATCTCGTCCCGAGATTTAAGAGGGGAGTAAGGGGGAAAGGTCTGGTTACGATAATCTAACGGATCTTCTCGAAGAAGTTAATCCTTTTCGTTGATGTCTTCAATCCTTTATTCCAATGCATCATGATAAACTGGTCATCATTTATTCGGGATCTCCATCGTACTTACGAAAAGATAAGGGGCAGCTCACTACGACATAATGCTTTTAATGGAAAAACAATCTGGGGTTAACCCATGAATTAGTATAAAATTATCTCTCGAGTTGAACATATGAAATACCTCGAGAGTAAGGTACGAAGGTACCATATTAGGCTCCAAGCGGGTAGGTAGCTGCTCGAAGCCTGAACCAGAGTGAGAAAGGGGTTCAGAGTAGCGAGAGTAAGTATCGCGTCTGATACCAGAATAGATCACTATGACGGTGGCCCGTGAATTACATACGAGGCCACGTGCGAGGAATAACTTTGGAATCGGGGGTGTACAGGACAGTCAGGTTTCAATCCAGTGGACCTGTGGGTTATGGGCCCACCATGTGGGTTGAAAGTAGGGAGGGTGGTGACATCTTGCACGATCATGTAAGCAAGGCATGTCAAAGGAGACTCTGAGGGTCATGTCGGCAACAACATAGGTACCAAGGGCGAGGGACGAAGAGAACCATTTTCCTGCTCGTTGAACGAGGCGGACCAATAGGCAAGGTTCTCGTCCATCCGTGGTTACCGGAATGTCATCAACAATAGTAATAGGTCTTATTTACAGAGTGGTACAACGAGGTGCTTACCTAAGCAGGGGATTATCACTGCTTAGATTATATAGGTCACAAGAAAGGTTCAAATAACCAATGGAAAGTAAAATATGATTATCATATTAAACAGAACAATGGAAAGGAAAATGTGTTTAACACATATTTCAGGGATATACCCTTACCAAGGATAAGCAGAGCATGATATCCATGACAGGTTATAATGTAGAAAACCCTTTAGGTAAGGGGAGAGAAATTTCATGACATTACCCACACAACGGTGTTCGGATACTAGAGCAAGAAACATTTAGCCTTGGGCTTCGAATGTTCTTGTTGAAAATCAGAGTATCACAGACATGTTTCGAGATAGCATTGACATGGTCTTCAGGTGAAGATCAGACTTGGAATCACGAAGGATTCATCAGGAATAACTGGTAGAATAAGTCTTACAATTTCCTCATGGGTGAATGGATAACCCTGCTGAAAAGGAATCTATAATGATAGGTCCTCCACCGGAAGTGCTAGGCATGACATCATGCTACCAGTCATCAAAGGATCAACATCATAACTTAACTCTTGAAAGTTGTCCCAACCTTCATATCGACCGAGATTCAGATCCGATTGGTGTAAAGCTACGCCGACTTAGGATACCCGAGAAGTAAAGGTGCAACGATATTGACGAGATGACAATGTAAGATTCTCGGAAAATGAACTATGATGTGATTCCCGTTAGCAAGAGTCCATCATTAACCCAAGGAGAGGACAAGGAGGTTCCTGGTGAACTCAATGACAATTCACCGAGACTCCCAAAAGATAGACTCCCACATTTAAATGAACAAGGAGATAACATTTGTCGGATCAAATGATACAAGGGAGTATGCTCGAGGAAAACATACACAAGTAAACATTGGTTGAAAGGTGCGCCCGATGGGTTGGGTTGCACGATCAATGTCAGAATGGTGATTTAATAATCAATAGACTAAGAATGAACTTTCGACCATCATCTACGAAAAATAGGGTTGCTAGAAGGAAAGCATCCAAACAACACCGTCCACTTGATGGTATCAACACGGGGACCAAGAAAGAAGGGTGATGGTGAGAAGTATTTCTATGTCAAGAATTCTCAAGAGGTGGAACAAATCAGATCATTCTTAACATAGAGGATGGTAATACTCCAAGGTAAAGAAGAACAATTGCTGGGTAGCAAGGAACTCAAGGTATAACACCAAGCATGAACAAGCTTGCGTTGGTGGGAAGGCAATAAGGTGGTCGATGATAATACAAATCATCGAGGGCAAGGATGGTATTTCTCATCATGAATTCAATTGATATCCTGGATGAGCTCAGAATATTGACGATCACGACACCTTTGTCGCGAGAGTTCATGATGATGTAATCGATCGGCGCATTTACATCAAGTCAAAGTAATGAGGAAGGAAAAGGTTTTTGGAACCAAGGGTACGACACAAACTTGAAACCAAGCTTGTTGTTCAAGGCGAAATGATATGACGATGAGGATCGACGTAAGGTTAATTCATCGCCGAAAATTGTGCTCCGAGAAGAAGGACCGGGTAGCACAGTTAGAATCATCACGACAATGATATAGCCAAACAGGCTAGGAATGGCGTGATCGGGTACAAACTCGTACTTATAGAAGTTTTCCGAAGAGTTATTGAACCGGAGAGCGGACTCGGTTCATTTATCGGTGTCTTTGAGTGTTTAATAACTCAGAGCCCGTGTAAAATTGGAAACAGTGGGAAGGTAGCACTTGATGAAGAACTCATAAGAGGTTGTGCAGTTCCATGATAATCTCGAGATACCAGGGGGGTAATACTCGATGACATATCAAAGTAGAGGTTGGACGGGGGTTATTGCTCTATAGAAGACAAGTGCTAAAACTTGCACGAGAAATGGTATTTAAAAGAGAACATGGTCGGAAACACGATTGCAAAAGGCCAGATCCCTGATATAAGATGAACTTATACCAAGGGAATAATTAATTTAAGAGAGGCTTTAATGATAAGATCTACATCGTGTCCATGGGCATGAACACAAAGTTCAAGGTCGACTCCCACTTCTCCAATGCATAACCCTTCATTCACTTCTCACGTTCGATGAAGTTGCAGTGTTGAAAATTTTATCTGGCGAAGCACCAGAAGAGTATGATTCGTGAAAACTTTCGGGTTCACACGGTTTAGTGAAGGCATATGTTCAACCCGACAGGGTATCATGGAAACCTATACCAGAATCTTTAGAAATAATTAACTCAAGCTCGAAGGCAGAGCATGGTTGAGAAAGCAGAGGATACAATTTACCAAAGGCATTATGTATCAGGGGAAGGTCTCACAAAGTTATTGAATATGAAGGACACTGTCAGATAATAATCCAACAGTGGATATGGCGGTCCACAAGGGATCTGACGTGAGCATCAGTACTCAACTAGAGGAAGAAGAATGCAAGGAGATCAAACTATAGAAACAACTGACTAACTCAATTGTCAATTGCAAAGGAATTATGATTCCCAAATCAAGGGGTCAGAAGCAATGCTCTGTTTAGGGATGGATAAGATGAATAGCCTTAGGGTACAATCAACGACACGTGGTTTGGTCGAGAACCAATTCCAGCTTGAAGAATGGCAGCTCAGCCGTAAAGGTAGTTTATAAGGATCAATGATGATTATGGTATTCAGAAACATATTGAGTCAACAGACTCAAAATGATAATGACAAGGGATATCAATATGACTACGAGACTTATGGGATTAACCATAATGCAAGCAAGTTAAGAATTTCAAGAGCCAAAGGCTCCAGAGGATTCTCGGAAGATCGAATAGTATTTTGAAGAATTTTGTGTAACACATGAACAACAGGATGAGCGGATACCGACAAGTGCGTAGTATTTATTTGAGGGGTATTCATGTAGTAAGGAACTGCTAGGCAGTAGGCACAAAGTACTCTCGGAACAATAGAGAAAACTTCGGGTATCTTGTAATAACAAGATCAATGGGGGTGATCGATGAACGGCAAGGGTAAGTAGTTATCCATACGGATTTATCGGTGATCGTAAATAGCAAAAGTGATGGGCACAAAGTCTCGAGAGAACATCAAAGAGTATCTTCGAATCTTCCGATTAGCGATCGATCATCTCGAAGTGAGGGGCTCTCCGGAGAAAGTACTTATGAGAACCTAAAGTTAGTGTTGTTTTTAGCAAATTCATTTAACCCGAATAGAAGAGAGTTCGAATCCCGAGTAAAGATCGAGGAGTAAAAGATCCTAATACCACCCGATGGCGACGTGGGCCCGTAAGGCACACATCCATGTTAGTAAAAGTTTTGCAATGTCTAGACTCGACTTCGCCAAGGAGTTGGGAAGGGGATTCCTACAGCAATCGGCTCGATATTAACTTCAGACGCCCTCGATTCAATCGTACACTAATCATGCACGCAAATGTGTACGATCAAGATCAAGGACTCACGGAAGATATCACAACACAACTCTACAAATAAAATAAGTCATACAAGCTTCATAATACAAGCCAGGGCCTCGAGGGCTCGAATACAAGTGCTCGATCATAGACGAAGTCAGCGGAAGCAACAATATCCGGGTACGTACATAAGATAAACAAGGTGCCATAAGATGGCTAGCACAAACTGGGATACAGACGAAGAGGCGCAGGCCTCCTGCCTCGATCCTCCTAGGTCACTCTGGTCGTCGCCGCCGGGCTGCACGTAGTAGTAGGCGCCACCAGAGTAGTAGTCGCCATAGGCGGTGGTGTCTGCCCCGGCTCCATCGCCCGTTGCAGCAATCGAGTAGAGATAGGGAAAAGGGGAACAAGGCAACCGTGAGTACTCATCCAAAGTACTGCAAGCAAGGAGCTACACTACATATGCATGGATATATGTGTAAAGGCCATAATGAAGGACTGAATCTGCAGAATGCCGAATAAGAGGGGATAGCTAGTCTTAACGAAGACTACGCTCGACACCGGTCTTGCAATGCATGTAAGAGGACAACGAAGTCCTCCAAGTAACATCATATAGCAATAATCCTACCCGCAATCCCCGCCATAACCCCGAGCGAGAGCGACCACCGTTGTATCCGCACTTGGAAGGGTGTGTTTTATCAAGTATCCGGTTCTAGTTGTCATAAGCTCAAGGTACAACTCCAAGTCGCCCTGTTATCAAGATCACGGCTATCCGAATAGATTAATCACCGCAGGGTGCACCATCTTACCCAAAGACGCTTGATCCCATTTGGCCGGACACACTTTCCGGGGTCATGCCCGCCCAGAAGATCAACACGCCGCAGCCCCACCTAGGCACAACAGAGAGGCCAACACGCCGGTCTAAACCTAAGCGCGCAGGGCGGGCCCATCGCCTCGAAAGCACACTGCAAGACGCTATGTGACGCTGCCGGAAGCGCACTCTAGCCCAAAGAAGCGTTCCAGTCCAATCCGGCGCGGGCCGCCTCCGTCGCCGACGTCCAAGTGCTTCGGCTGATACCACGACGCCGGATACCCATAACTACTCCCGCGTAGATGGTTAGTGCGATAAGCTCAGAGTCGACCCAGATCAAATACCAAGACCTCGTTGTTGCAGTTAAGTAACCGCTGAACGCCGAACAGGCCAGGCCCACCTCTCTCCTAGGCGGTCTCAACCTGCCCCGCCGCCCGCCACAAAGTAACAATCGGGGCCGTCGGGAACCCAGGCCCACCTCTACCGGGATGGAGCCACCCGTCCTTTCAGCCCCATCTCCTAACAGTACCACATGTAATGTATAGTGTAAGGTATATAGTATATACCCGTGATCAACTCCCGAGTGATCACGGCCCGATAGTATAGCACGGCACGGACAAGTATGAAGGGCCACAGATGAATGTACTAGCGACTATACTAAGCATATAGGTTTGCGATAAGGTAACAACCGGGTTACAAGGTCGCTATGCAGAAAGATAGGAGTATCGTAGCAAGAATATGCTATGCTACTCTAATGCAAGGTGGTAGATAAGAGTAGGCGATATCTGGTGATCAAAGGGGGCTTGCCTGGTTGCTCGGCAAGAGAGAGGTGTCACGACACCGTAGTCGATCACAGGGGGTACCGGCGTGCCCTGGGTTCACCGAAAAAGTAACGAGGGGGAACATAATAAATAACAGAGCAATCAACTCATAACAAGACAAAGGCGGTGCTAGAGGTGATCTAACGCAGGATAGGTGATACCGTGAAGGGGGAAAACATCCGGAAAGTTTTCCTGCCCGACGCCTCACGACAGATGAACCGAGAGGAAAGTTTGCAGGTTCGATAGGTTAGGGGGTGTGGCGACGAACGGACCGCGATCCGGATTCGCCTCGCCGCTCGAGCAACTTTCATGTTGAAAACATTTTAATCCGGATTACGGATTAAAAGATATGATTTTTAAAAGATTTTATTAATTTCTGGAATTTTATTAATTATTTAATTAATTTCGAAAAATGCATTTATGACATCAGCATGATGTCATGCTGACGTCATCAGTCAACAGGGTTGACTGAGTCAACCCTGACATGTGGGTCCAGGGGGACCCACCTGTCATCCTCTAGTTAAGTTAATTAGGATTAAGTTAAATTAATTATAGTTTAATTAGTCTTAATTAGTTAATTGAATTAATTAACCCGGATTAATTAACTTAAGTAATTAATTATTAATTTATTTATTTATTATAATTTTATTTTTAATTTTATTAATTTTTAATTATTATTTATTTTTATTTTAAACGTTATGGGCGGGCCCTTTGGTCAAGGGCCTGTGGGGGGGTTTGTGGGCGCAAGGGGCCGGGTTACTGGGCAAGAATCTTGTTAGCCTCGAGCCGGCCGGTGCGGTTAAGGGGCGCCATGGGTACACGGGAGCGGGAAGAAGCAAGGCCAGGGGACGCGCAAGGACAAGACGCCGGCGAGGCGAGGCTACATGGCGCCAATGAGCCGGGGAAGAGGGCCTCGGCGTGAGGCACGCAAGGGAAGGGGAAGGAGGGGGCCTCATAGGGAAGGCAGGGTCTATGCAGCGGTGGGGGTGAGGAGGTCGCCGGGGACGACGGCGCGGGCGAGGAGGAAGGCTCTGAGCGGCGGACGAGGGCGATGAGTGGCGATCATGGGTCGGCCCTGATCCGACCTGGTCGGGGAGAGGGAGAGGCGGCGGGCGTGGCGTGGCGCTCCGGTGGCGGGAGGCCCGGCAAGGCGCGGGCGAGGTGATGAGGCGGCCGGGGAAGGGCGCCATGGGACGCTGGCTTGAGGCGGGCACCGGTCCCCAAGGCGTGGCGTGGGCAGTGATGTCCCATGGGGTGGTGGCGCCGAGGCGGGGGGGGGGAGGGGCTCGGCCGGGGAGAGGCGCAGGGACGAGGGCGGGGGGCATGAGGTGAAGGGCGAGTGCCCCGATCCAGATCGGGAGGGGCGAGAGAGAGCGGGCGAGAGGAGTGGGGGGGGGATCGATCCCGTCGGGATCGGCCGAGGGGAACGGTGGGGAGCTAGGGTTTGGGGTGGGAGCGAGGGGTTATGGAGGCCCGACTGGCTGGTGGGCGGCGGCAGTGGGCAATGGGCTGCTCGCCCAGCCGAGAGGGGGGTTGTTCTCTTATTTTTATCTTTCTTCTTGTTTTCCTTTTTATTTATTTTACCTTTTTACTTTTCTATTTTATTTTAGTCTTAGCAATTTACTAAAGTGGCACCTAATAGAATTTACAATTTATGCCAACGCCACATTAGTTTATTACTTATAACAAACCAGTCTTGAAAATGTTTATTAATTTTAAAGCACTTATATGGTTGCATTGCTACTGTTTTATTCATTTTAGAATATCTAAATATTTTATAAAAGTGTGGTTCCTCCACCATAATTACTTATGAATTATTTGGAACCACCCGAACACTTTGTTTTGATGTTTGACAATATTTAAACTTTGAATTTGAAAGTTTCGAACCGACGCGAGAATATTCGCAGTAACCGAGGTGACGTGTCCTCATTAACGCGGGTTTACTGTTGCGTAATCACCCGGGCGTCACAGATTAAAGCTTTGAACCCACAAATATCACGTGAGTGTTAGGAATTGTGAAAAATTAAATGATAGTTGAGTATGTGGAGTTTGCTGAATCAAAGCTCTTACATAGACCCTTCCCCAAAATAAGATGAATTGCAATTGTTTGATGACTAAGAGCACGGTTTGTTGGATTTCAAGAAAGTTTATGATCTATATTTTAACGTGTGAATAGCTTGTTACTTGATCATGAGAAGTTTCATGAGTTGAGCTACTATATGATATATAGTGATGCTAGAAAAAGTGATTGGAACTATCATTGATAAAACTTATGCATTTGCTAGCATTCACATTTCATAAATTATTTCTTTTATCATTTACCTACTCGAGGAGCAGGAATTAAGCTTGGGGATGCTGATACGTCTCCAACGTATCTATAATTTATGAAGTATTCATGCCATGTTTACAATAGTTTTATATAATTTTGGTATGATTTAATTAGATCTAACCAGACTGACGTTGTTTTCAGCAGAACTACCGTGGTGTTGTTTTTGTGCAGAAATAAAAGTTCTCAGAATGCGATGCAAATCAACGGAGAATTTTTCTGGAAAATATAAAAAATACTAGAACAAAAATCTACCAGAGGGGAGTCCCGTGGGACCCACGAGGGTGGGGGCGCGCCCACCCCCCTGGGGCGCACCCCCCTATCACGTGGCCACCTCGGGGACCCCCCTGACTTGTTCTCGATGCCATCCTGTCCTATAAATACGAAAACCTTCAGAAAATAACCTAGATCGGGAGTTCCGCTGCCGCAAGCCTATGTAGCCACGAGAAATCAATCTAGGCCCTCTTTGGCACCCTGCCAGAGGGGCCATCATCACTGGTGGCCATGGAGGAGGATCCCGGAGGGGCCATCATTGCCATGAAGGCCAAGATCCAGAGGGAGAACCTCTCCCCATCCAGGGGGGAGGCCATGGAGGAGGAAGCACAAGGGGGAGAACCTCTCCTCCTCTCTCTCTCGGTGGCGCCAGAGTGCCATCGGGAGGGGAATCATCACCGCGGTGATCGTCTTCATCAACATCACTACCAACATCACCATCCTCATCTCTTTTACGCGGTCCACTCTCCCGCACCCCGCTATAATCCCTACTTGAACATGGTGCTTTATGCCACATATTATGATCCAATGACGTGTTGCCATCCTATGATGTTTTGAGTAGATATCTTTTGTCTTTGGGTTGATTGATGATCTAGATTGGTACGAGTTGTATGTTTTATTTTGGTGCTTTCCTATCGTGCCCTCCGTGTCGCGCAAGCGTGAGGGATTCCCGCTGTAGGGTGTTGTAATACGTTCATGATTCGCTTATAGTGGGTTGCTTGAGTGACAGAAGCATAAACCCGAGTATGGGGGTTGTGGCATATGGGAAAAAGGGGACTTGATGCTTTAATGCTATGGTTGGGTTTTACCTTAAAGATCTTTAGTAGTTGCGGATGCTTGCTAGAGTTCCAATCATAAGTGTGTATGATCCAAGAAGAGAAAGTATGTTATCTTATGCCTCTCCCTCATATGAAATTACAATGACGACCACCGGTCTTGTTAACAATTGCCTAGGACAATTCCGCACACCGATCCATCATTATTCCACACTCGCTATTTATAATATTTAGTAATATATTCTAACTTTATGATAACATCACCTACTTTTATATTTTATCTCTCCGATACCATGCAAAGTTATCCTCTTCATACCTACAACGTAGTTTTATTTCTCGTTTCTAGTTGGAAGCAAATGTTCGGTGTACGTAGAGTCGTATCAGTGGCAGGTAGGACTTGAGAGAATATTGATCTTACCTTTAGCTCCTTGTGGGTTCAACACTCCATACTTATCACTTCCACCTTTGGGAATTGCTATGATGATTCCCTGCACTTGGGGATTATCACCGAGGTGTTAGACTGTGGAGGGGGGGGGGGCACCGCACACGGCTAAGAGAATAACTGTTATGCTATGGGGTGCCCCCTTGCCCCCATATAGAAAGGAGGGAGGGACGATGCCGTCAGCCAGGAGGGGCGCGCGCCATGGGGAGTCCAACTAGGGTTCCCCTACATTTCCATCAGGAGGAGAGAGGGAAGGAGTAGGAGAGGGAGAAGGAAAGAGGGGGGCGCCGCCCCCTCCTAGTCAAATTCGGACCTGCCATGGGGGTGTGGGACGCGGACACCCTGCAGACCTCCTCTCCTTTCCACTAAAGTCCATTAAGGCCCACTACTTCCCCCAGGGGGTTCCAGTAACCTCCCGGTACTCCAAAAAAGCCCGAACCTTTCCGAAACCTTTCTGGTGTCCGAACATAACCTTCCAATATATCAATCTTTATGTCTCGACCATTTCGAGACTCCTCGTCACGTCCATGATCTCAGCCGGGACTCAAACAAACTTCGGTCATCAAAAACACATAACTCTTAATACAAATCGTCATCGAACGTTAAGCGTGCTGACTCTACAGGTTTGAGAACTATGTATACATGATAGAGACACGTCTCTCATCAATAACCAATAGCGGAACCTGGATGCTCATATTGTCTCCTACATATTCTACGAAGATCTTTATCGGTCAAACGCATACCAACATACGTTGTTCCCTTTGTCATTAGTATGGTACTTGCCCGAGATTTAATTGTCGGTATCATCATACTTAGTTCAATCTCGTTACCGGTTAGTCTCTTTACTCGTTTCGTAATGCTTCATCCCGTAACTAACTTATTAGTCACATTGCTTGCAAGTCTTATAGTGATTAGCATTACCGAGAGGGCCCAGAGATACCTCTCCGATACACGGAGTGACAAATCCTAATCTCGATCTATGCCAACCCAACAAACACCTTCGGAAACACATGTAGAGCATCTTTATAATCACCCAGTTATGTTGTTACGTTTGATAGCACACAAGGTGTTCCTACGGTATTCGGAGTTGCATAATCTCATCGTCTGAGGAACATGTATAAGTCATGAAGAAAGAAGTACCAATGGAACTTTAACGATCATAATGCTAAGCTAATGGATGGGTCTTGTCCATCACATCAATCTCCTAATGATGTGATTCCGTTCATCAAATGACAAAACATGTCTATGGTTAGGAAACATAACCTACTTTGATTAACGAGCTAGTTAAGTAGAGGCATACTAGGGACACTATGTTTTGTCTATGTATTCACACATGTACTAAGTTTCCGGTTAATACAATTCTAGCATGAATAATAAACATTTATCATGATATAAGGAAATATAAATAACAACTTTATTATTGCCTCTAGGGCATATTACCTTCAGTCTCCTACTTGCACTAGAGTCAATAATCTAGATTACACAGTAATGATTCTAACACCCATGGAGTATTGGTGCTGATCATGTTTTGCTCGTGGAAGAGGCTTAGTCAACGGGTCTGCAACATTCAGATCCGTATGTATTTTGCAAATTTCTATGTCTCCCTCCGCGACTTGATGCCGAATGGAATTGAAGCATCTCTTGATGTGTTTGGTTTTCTTGTGAAATCAGGATTCCTTTGCCAAGGCAATTGCACCAGTATTGTCACAAAAGATTTTCATTGGACCTGATGCACTAGGTATAACACCTAGATCGGATATGAACTCCTTCATTCAGACTCCTTCATTTGCTGCTTCCGAAGCAGCTATGTACTCCGCTTCACACATAGATCCCACCACGATGCTCTGCTTGGAACTGCACCAACTGACAGCTCCACCATTCAATATAAATACGTATCCGGATTGTGACTTAGAGTCATCTGGATCGGTTTCAAAGCTTGCATCGACGTAACCATTTACGACGAGCTCTTTGTCACCTCCATAAATGAGAAACATATCCTTAGTCCTTTTCAGGTATTTCAGGATGTTCTTGACCGTTGTGAAGTGCTGCACTCCTGGATTACTTTGGTACCTCCCTGCCATACTTATAGCAAGGCACACATCAGGTCTGATACACAGCATTGCGTACATGATAGAACCTATGGCTGAAGCATAGGGAATGACTTTCATTTTCTCTCTATCTTATGAAGTGGTCGGGCAGTGAGTCTGACTCAACTTCACACCTTTAAATACAGGTAAGAACCCTGTCTTTGACTGATCCATTTTGAACTTTTTCAAAACTTTATCAAGGTATGTGCTTTGTGAAAGTCCAATTAAGCGTCTTGATCTATCTCTATAGATCTTGATGCCCAATATGTAAGCATCTTCACCGAGGTATTCCATTGGAAAACTCTTATTCAAGTATCCTTTTATGTCATTTCCAATCAACAATATGTCATCCACATATAATATTAGAAATGCTACAGAGCTCCCACTCACTTTCTTGTAAATACATGCTTGTCCAAAGGTTTTCTATAAAACCATATGCTTTGATCATACTATCAAAGCGTTTATTCCAACTCCGAGAGGCTTGCACCAGTCCAATAATGGGTCATTGGAGCCTTCATGCTTTGTTAGCACCCTTTGGATCGACAAAACCTTTTGGTTGCATCATACACAACTCTACTTCAAGAAATACATTAAGCAATGTAGTTTTAACATCCATCTGCCAAATTTCATAATCATAAAATGCGGCAATTGCTAACATGATTCAGACAGACTTAAGCATTGCTATGGGTGAGAAAGTCTCATCGTAGTCAACTCCTTGAACTTGTCTAAAACCTTTCACAACAAGTCGAGCTTTGTAGACAGTAACATTACCGTCAGCGTCAGTCTTCTTCTTGAAGATCCATTTATTTTCTATGTGTCGGTGTACTAGAGTAGGGGTACCCTAGTATCCCGAACTCGTGCATGGACAGTTGCAGCACCCCGCGGCGGGGCTGATTCGGTGACTGCCAAGATCCTCAACAGCTCCTTTGGAACCATTCAAGAACAAAGTAATCAAGACCCCGACAAGAGGAGCTTGCCGGGAAGGCCACTCACGGCGTGAAGGAAACGAGGCCCCGGCAAGAGGAGCTTGCCGGGAAGGCTTGGTGAGCGACAAGCTCCCGAGCGCGACAAGAACCTTGCCGCGGCAAGGTGCTCGCCGCGGCAAGTGACCTCTCCTCATCTCCGCTCCAGCTCATCCGCCAACGTGTCGCCATGGGGCCTTCCCAAGCACGCGTGTCGACGGGCTATGCAGCCAGCGGGGAGCAGCGATAAGCGGCGCTGACAAGCTACCCTCGTGGCAAACGGAGGCGCGCTTGACAGTCCCTGTTGCACTGTTCGAGCGACGGGGACGGGCATTAATGACTCTTGTCCCTTGCCGTCAGAGTTAGGTATAGATCACTGTACACTGTACAAAGCGGTGTACCAACCCATGTTTTTACTACCTTACCCTTGTCTACTTGGCACATGTGGTGACCCCTTGCGCCTATAAAAGGAGGCCCAAGTGCAACGTAGAAAGGGTTCGGTTCAGCTCCGGCTTAGTTCATCCTACTCATACGAGACCACACACTCAGGTTAGGTTTTGTAGCTCCCGTTGCTCCCTAGGAAGAACACAAGATAATCCACAAAAGCAGCAGTAGGAGTATTATCTGCTCGTGTGCATCGTTTCGATCCGCTCTTTGTGCAATCTCCGCCCCCCTCCGAACCACAAGGGACCCAGGTCCCATAGGTGTTTGTGGGACACGATCAGTTCTCCCCGACATCTTTGGCGCGCCAGGTAGGGGGCGTCGAGGCTGTGCGAACCCGATCCGGCGTTCGCACGAGCAGTTTCTTCATCAACAATCTTCGTCAACATGGCGCCGAAGAAGAAGTCTTCAGCAGCAGCAGAGCCGTCCGCGTCGAACCCACCACCGCCGGAGCTGTCAGGTGGTGGGGGAAACGCTGGCGGAGGAACGGGCGTCGTCGAGAGAGCCCACAACGCCGCCAGGTCCAAGACAAGGCAGCGCAGGCGTCGGCGTCCGAATCCTCACCGCGTCCTTCTCAGGAGGCGAGGGACCGACAGCGTCATGATGCTCGCGGCACCATACGCTCGTTGGATCAAGGCCAAGCTGGAGGATCCCGAGGCCCTCGAGACCCGCATGCACACCAGCATGCTGGTACGAGCGGAGTACGGTCGGCATGGATGCTGCTCCTCCTAACTTGGTTAGAGTCCGAGCACATCCCGTTTTTCGCCCGCACGCCGTTGCCGCCAACCACACCAGCGGAAGCCTTGGCAAGAGCTCGTTACTTTTAGATTACCTCCAACGGCCGATAAGGTCGACGTAATGGAGGGCCACAACCAGAGTCTCATCGGCCGCCAACGGCGACGCCCCGCAACCAATCTGCGCCTCGCAGGCGCGGCAAGGCGACAAGACGCGAGCTGATGGCGACGAGACTTGTGGGGGTGCAGCCACCGTACACTCCCCCTCTCGAAGGCCAAGATCGCCGACTCGCCGGATCCACATCGACAGCGACTCCACAGCGTCGTCGGATCCGCGAGCTCGTCGCGACCAGCGCCAAGTTCTTCGAGAATGGCAAGAAGAAGACGCCGAACCCGTGACGAGCGCCAAGAGAAGCGTCGTCATCCGACCAAAGGCGCCGGGCCCATCGTTGATATGCATGCGCCAGGGGAACCGGGCGACTTGCCGTACGCGATAGGTTGCCCTGCGTTCATCCGTGAGCTGCGGCAAGTCTGGTGGCCCGACAAGAAAAACTTCAAGCCAGACGTGCCGGAGAAGTATGATGGCAGGACACACCCATCGGAGTTCTCAAAGATCTACACCATTGCGGTGCAGGCTGCGGGGGACGAGACGACAAGATCCTCGCCAATTACTTTCCCCTGGCGCTCAAGCCAAACGTCAGATCTTGGCTCATGCACTTGCCGGATGGCTCTATTTCTTCTTGGGCAGATTTGTGCCACCAGTTTGTTGGCGCCTTCACAGGAAGCCACAAGCCTCATGGACAGGAGAGTGACCTTCACCTACTCGCCCAGAAGGAAGGAGAGTCCCTGCGCAAATTCATCCAGAGATTCAGTCGAGTGCACTACAACATCCCAGACGTCCATCCCGCCGCGGTGATAAGTGCATTCCATCAGAATGTGCGAAACCGCAGGATGAGAGAGGAGATGGCGATGTGCAAAGTGAAAGACGTCAGAGAGCTCTACGCCCTGGCCGACAAGTGTGCACGCGCTGAAGAAGGAAGAAGACTCCCAGGAGAGAACATGGGAGCAGAGTCTGATAGTGAGGAGACCGCCCCGGCAAGGAAAAGCCGGCGGCGAAACAAAAGAAGGAAGAAAAACCAAGAAGTACTAGTTGTCGAGCAGTCCGGCAAGGATGGTGCCGCCAACAAAACCAAGGCTAGTGGCTCCGGCAAGGAGGTTGCCGTTGATGCCGACCGCCAAGCTGTGGGGCCGCCGACAAGCCCGACAGCTCCAACAAGCAAGATCAAAATCCACCGCACTAAGGGCCACGATCTCCGAGCTGCAAGAAAGTCGAGCAGCTTGTTGAGCTACGTAAAGCTGAATACGAGACGGTAGACAAGGAGAAGGCCCAGGAAGGTGCAGTGCAGAAAGTAAGAAGAGACCCGGCCGGGAGGACGCCATGGCAAGGCCAAGCAGCGGCAAGGAGACAGACTCCCGCGGCGGCGCAACAAGGAAGAAGATGAAGATGAAGATGACGAAGACATGGAAGACGATGAAGTCGACGAGCAGGAGTTTCAAATGGCAACAGAGGTCCTTTGCGCTGACGGTGGTGCTTCTTCATACTCGCACCGCCAACTCAAGCAATGGATGCGTGAGGTTAATGCAGCAGAACCATCCATAGAGTCGCGCAAACCTCTAAAGTGGTCTGAAGACGCCCATCATCTTTGACATTGAGGACCACCCCGATCGCATCATCACTGCGGTCGGGTGCTTGCCGATGTTGGTCTCACCAACCATCCGCAACCTCAAGGTCACAAAGATGTTGGTTGACGGCGGGCCGCCTAAACCTAATCTCCTCTAAAGGCTCCATAAGCTTCAAATTCGACAGCGAGCTCAAGAAACTGGTACTTTCAAGGAATCAACCTGTGAAGGAGCAAGCCCAAAGGGAAGATCACGCTGCCGGTAACATTTGGCAGCGAGCTCAATTTCAGAACCGAGAGGGTCACATTTGACGCTGCCGATTTCCCATTGCCCTACAATGGCATACTTGGCCGCCCAAAGACTCTCCAAGTTCATGGCCGCCTCATTATGCCTACAACTTATTCAAGATGCCCGCCCGATAAGCGCCATCTCTGTCCATGGGGACAATAGGGATGCGCTTATCTGCGCCGACAAGATTTACCGGGATGCAGCAGCCGCGCAGATAGCAAATCACTTGTCACCTGAAGCTCCCGGGGAAGAAGAAGACCACCAAGTCCGCAAGAGCTCGATGCCCACTCCGGCAAGCGCACCTCTTGGAGTGCTGCGCTACCGCCGAGGACGCACCATCGAGCTCCACCGCAAGTGCAAGAAGACGATGGCGGCTCCGCCAAGACCAAGAGGGTGCCCGCTAAGGAGGACGGCACGGTGGTACCTTCACCATCGATTGCACGCTTGACCCTAAATAAGAAGGCGAGCTCGTTGCTTTCTGCGGGCGAATGTCGATGTGTTTGCATGGCAACCATCCGACATCCCCGTGTTCCTGTGAAAGTAATTGAGCACCACCGCTGTCTGTCCTCACGCCGCCCGTCAAGCAAAAAGTTAGGAAACAAGCGGTGGAGCGCCAAGAGTTCATAGCGGAAGAAATCAAGAAGTTGGAAGCAGCAGGACTCGTGTGGGAGTACTCCATCCCACGTGGTTGGCCAATCCGTAGTTGTACGCATAAGGCTAATGGGAAATGGAGACTTTGTATTGACTTTACGATGTTAATAAAGCTTGTCCCAAAGACCCATTTCCCTTGCCACGATCGACCAGATTGTTGACTCCACGGCTGGATGTGATCTGCGCTCGTTTCTTGATGCATATTCAGATATCATCAAATCTTCATGGCGAAGAGGATGAAGAGAAACCGCATTCATTACACCATGTGGCACGCACTGCTTCATACGGATGCCTTTCGGTTTAAAGAATGCTGGTTCAACTTTTGCAAGAGTAGTCCATGATGCCTTTGAGCCGCAGATACACAGAAATGTAGAAGCCTACATGGATGACATAGTGGTCAAAAGCAAGGACGAAGCAACTCTGATTCAGGATTTGATGAGACATTTGCAAATCTGCGCAAGATCAACCTCAAGCTCAACCCCGAGAAGTGCGTGTTTGAGTCCCTTCCGCAAGCTTCTCGGTTCTTTGTATCTCAACGGGAATCAAGCCAATCCCGACAAGATCAAGGCTATTGAGCAGATTGAAGCACCAAAGCGCCAAGGATGTAAGAAGGCTTGCCGGTTGCGTGGCTGCTCTCAAAGAGGTTTATCTCTAAGTCTGCTGAGCGCGCCCTGCCATTTTTCAAGATTTTGAAAAAGGAAGGTCCAATGAAATGGACTCCCGAAGCGGAGGCTGCGCTGCAAGACTTGAAGAGATACCTGTCCTCCCCTCCAATACTTGTCGCACCTAAGCCACAAGAGAAGTTGCTGCTGTATATAGAGGCAACCAATCAAGTGGTTAGTGTTGCGTTAGTAGCAGAGAGGGAGGCAGATGATGAGCCGGCAACCGAGGCAGGCGCATCCAGCGACAAGTGGGGCTTCACCACAAACTCGATCCCGACAAGGGCGATCAGCAGCAGGTTGCGACAAGATCTGAAGAAGATGGTGCAGCGCCCGGTTTACTTTGTCATTTCCCTTCTGCAAGGGGCTAGGTCAAGGTACTCTGGTGTGCAAAAGTTGCTTTTCGGCCTCCTCATGGCCTCGAGAAAGCTGCGCCATTACTTCCAAGCACACGAGATAACAGTTGTCACTCGCTTTCCGCTGAAGAGGATTTTGCAAAATCCAGAAGCAACAGGCAGGATTGTCGAGTGGGCACTGGAACTGTCAAGCTTTGGTCTCAAGTTTGAAAGCACTTCAACTATCCAGAGCAGAGCATTGGCGGAATTCATAGCAGAATGGACGCCGACGCAAGATGAAGAAATTCCAGAGACAAGCATCCCCGTCAAGGAGGCAAATAAAGAGTGGCTGATGTACTTTGATGGTGCCTTCTCGCTGCAAGGCGCCGGTGCCGGCGTGTTGCTTATCGCACCCACCGGAGAGCACCTCAAGTACATAGTCCAGATGCACTTTCCCAAGGAACAAGCAACAAACAATACTGCAGAGTATGAAGGTTTGCTTGCCGGTCTCAGGATTGCGGTAGACCTTGGGATCAAGAAGCTCATTGTCAGGGGGGACTCGCAACTTGTCGTCCGCCAAGTAAATAAAGATTATCGAGCCGCTGATGGAAGCTTACGCCGATGAAGTGAGAAAGCTAGAAGAGCACTTTGAAGGTTTGCAAATGGAACACGCTCCAAGAGCTCGTAATGATATAGCTGATGGCCTCTCCAAATGTGCCCCACTTAAGTTACTGTGGAACCAGGAATTTTGTGCTCAAGCTGACTCAGCCAACAAGAACACCATCAACAGACAGAGCAAGAAGAAGAAATTGGTTTCCGCGACTACTTTCCGCAGAGCTCCCTCAAGCCGCCGCCAAGAAGGTCCCTAAAATCAATGCAATGCCATCGAGGAGCAGTCTGTCGACAAACCATGCAGTTTGTATCGCTGAAGCAAACGCCCCGACAAGTTTCGCCCGCAAGCTTGCCGGGATCATCAAGCTCGGCGGACTCCACGTGTTCTTGCCGAGAAGCTGATGTTCCTGCAGTGATAGATGAGCCTTTAGTCCTTGTTGTTGAGCCACGTGCTCCAAAGATGGGCACATCAAATCAGACAGAGAACTTCCCAAGAGCAAGAAGAAGCGGAAAAGTAGCACGGCGGTCAAGTATGTACCAGTTTGTTGACAACATCCCGTATGTAAGAAGACTCAACGGTGTGAAATTGAAGTGCATTTGCGGGAAGATGGATGAAGCTGTTGGCAGAGATACATGGAGGCATATGTGGTCACCACATTGGCGAAGAGCACTTGCCGGCAAAGCTTTCGGCAAGGTTTCTTCCGCCGAAGCCCTCCAGATGCAACCGCACAAGTAACAAAGTGTGAAGCGTGGCCCATTCCAAACAGATACACCAACCAGCTCAAGCTCTCCAGACGATCCCTTTATCCTGGCCCTTCTCGGTCTGGGGGCTCGACATCCTCGGCCCTTTCCCCCGAGCCGTCGGGGGCTTTGAGTCCTTGTACGTCGCAATCGACAAGTTCACAAAGTGGCCAGAAGTGGAACCAGTGAGGAAGGTGACAGACAGTCAAGCAGTCAAGTTCTTCAGTCAATTGTTTGCCGCTTTGGGATTCCTAACAGAATCATCACCGACAACGGCACACAGTTCACGAGCCGCACCTTCATGCAGTACGCCCAAGATCTTGGCGCCAAGATCTGCTTTGCTTCTGTTGCTCATCCGAGAAGCAACGGTCAAGCAGAGAGAGCAAACGCCAAGTGCTGCGAGGACTCAAGACCAGAACTTTCGGCTGTGCTGCGCAAGTGCGGAAGGAACCGGATCGAGGAGCTGCCGTGGTTCTTTGGTCAATCGAACGACGCCAAATCGAGCCATCGCCGACACCTTTCGCCTAGTCTATGGAGCAGAGGCGTTCTCCCCACGGAACTCGTACGGGTCACCTCGAGTGCTCGCTATGATGAGCTTGAGCAAGAACAATCTGGATAAGATGACGCGCTGCTCCTCGAGGAAGATCGCCTTCAGGCTGTGGCGAGCTGCTCGTTACAGCAAGCTTTGCGCCGCTACCATAGCCGCAGTTAATGCCGAAGCTTCGAGGAAGGCGACCTTGTTCTTCGCGCGCTCAATCCGCCAAGAATTCCAACAAGTTGACGCCAAGTGGGAAGGCCCTTATCGGGTGAAACGAAGTCACTAGGCCCGGCGTTGTCCGCCTTTGAGACCAAGATGGCGCCCGTGAGCAATTCCTGGAATATAGAGCATCTTCGCAAGTTTTTTCCATAAGGCGCGGTTGCCGGAAGACCCTTTTGTACAAGTCTTGCCGCTGTTGCATGTAATCCTTTGTACAAAGCTGGGCGCAGACCCGTGCATCAAGAAGTTTATGTGTTGCGCATAACTTGTCAATACATGCCCTCATAATCATATATGCATGTGTTCACTAACATTTTGTGCAGCATCCACACCCGTAAGTTTATAACGAGCCACTAGGCTCCATAACTTTATTTTCTTCTTTCTTCTCAAACAAGAAGAAGGTTCATCCACCCACAAGTTAACCGGGGAAGGGAAGATAATGGTGGGCCGCCAAGCGCCGCCGAGGAACTGTCGCCTTGCCGAAATGGGCAGCAGAAAAGCTAAGTTGCTAAGTTTAAACGACCAGTTTTAAATTTTTAAGTTATCTTCCTCGAATGATAGTACTTTGTATGGAAAACTTGTGCGCGGAGGAACCGACTCATGATTAGCTTGCGCCTTACTTTGTTTCGAGTCCGCTCAACAACTTAAGTGTGCTGCAACTACTTGCATAAGGTTGCTTGTGGAGGCGGCATCGCCAGCAAGTTGCTGAAGTTCAAGACTCAGCGCCGCGCGAAGGTGTTCATGACCGACAAGTTCCCCGAAAGCGAGGGTATAAACATACAAAGGAAGAAATCGAGTAAAGGAAATAACATTGCATTCGATTGCCTAAGATAGTGTATATTACATAATAACTTGTCGCGGATCTAATAGACTTTTTACCTAAACATGATCTACAGCGACAAGAGAAAGATAGACTTGGCGGCCTAGTCCGCGGGTCGCCTCGAGCCTCTTAACTCCGCTCACCCTGTCCACAATGGGTGCGACAAGGGCCTTCAGCGCTTCAACATCGGCGGATGGAGGCAGGGACTTGAGGGCTTTGGTGAAGTCGACGCCTGGGTTGCGGAAGGCCACCTTCATCAACACCTTCTGGAGAGCCTCGGCGCGAGATTTTGACGCGATTCCTCCGCCAGATTGCTTTGGAATCTCTTCCGGAGCCGCTGGATACCCGCCAACACGCCTTTGAAGAATAGGCTGAGCTTGACGCTGGGTTGGAGGTTCTCGTCTGTGGAGTATCCAAGATCTGTCATCCCCAACTCCATCACTCATTATGGATGCCGCGGCGGTGTCCACAAGACCTTCTCCCAAAGGCATTATGCTGTCTCAAGATTCTTCCGGCGGTCACAACATTCGACAAAGAACTCCTCGGTGGCCTTGATCTTTTCCAGCAGGCCCGCTTCCGATCCTTGGCGCCATTCAACGCCTCCGCTGTGGTGGTCAGCTTCAGCTCCAGATCCGCCTTGACGCCCTTGGCGGCATCGATCTCCTTGATCTTCTCAAAAACGACCCGCAGCTCGCCGAGGCTGTAAGCGCCCTTCTCACGCGCGCTTCAACCCGGCGACCTCCTCGGCACTCTTCCGGAGGGTGGACTCCAGATGAGCCACCCGCCTCCAATTCCCTCTTGGCGGCCTCGGCAGCCGCAGCAGATCTTTGCCTCCCGAAGTGGCCCGCTAATCGCTTGTTTCGCCGGGCGAGATCTTCCTCATAGCTGTCGAGGTTGATCTTCCGCGCCGCCTCACCTTCTCGCTGGAGAGCTTCTCGCCGGCAAGCCTCTGCTGCTCCTCGACCTCGCCCTTCTCCAAGATGAAGGCCAGGCGCCTCAGCAAGCTGCTCCCGCCTCTGCTATATCCGGAGAGTTTTTTTGTTGGCGCGCGGAGCTCTTCCGCTTCTCCAAGTCAGCTCCGCCCTCGCGACAAGCGCCCCACGACTCCAGTTTGGCTTGTCGGGCGCGGTAGAGCGACATCAACCTCCTTAGCAGCTGCTCCTCCTCAGCTCACACGCTGCTGCTGCTCGGGCATCAACCAGCGACAGCCCGGCGGAGGCAAGCAGTTCCGATCGAAGGTCTCCCCTTGGCCGGTGCCTGGAGCATGATGCCCATGGAGCTTAATAAAGACACCTCGCCGCCTTTAGGTAGGCGCTGGGCTGGGGCTCTTCGAGTCCAGTGCGGCATCGGTGGCGGGAGGATCGGCGGTCGGTGCAGCGCTGGCGCCTCCCGCTGCCTCGGGGCCGCCAAGGCGACGTCGCCAGATTCTCCCAGCCTCTGCGCCAAGAGCCTTGGCGGCTCTCGCCCGGCCAGGCCCGCGGCGCCAGCCTCCTCCTCCATGTTGGTGGCGCTGACATTGTCACCGCAAGCGCCCTCCTCGCGGCAGCCTCAATCTCCATCGGATCTCCGCAGATGGATCTGATGGTCAAAAAGAAAGCACAAGTCAAGTTTAATGTTCAAAGATAAGAATGAAGAAAAGAACCCAAGGGAAATTATCAAACAAGAAGGTTACCTGCAGTAGGGTCTGCTGTCGCGGTCTCCACCACTGGAGGGTCGTCGGCGCTGCCCTTGTCGGGAAGCTCCTTGTCGGAGAGGCCTCCTTGCCGGAGAGCGCTCCTTGGCGGAGAATTCTCCCTTGGTGGCGTAGTTGAAGCAAGCAGAATTTCGGGGGTGACCTCCGGAGCCTCCTGATGAGGCTGGACCTCAGGAGTAGCCTCCGGTGCTTCCTGATGAGGCTGCTCTGTTCCTACATAATTCAACAAGCCAGATATCAGTGACGGAGAAGCACCCAAGCACGCCTAACCATGAGAAGTATACCAAACACTTACGCTGGGGGCTGTGCCGGGGGCTGCTCTATTGAAGGGTTGCCGGGTCCAGCAAGGGAGTTCCAGACGTGCTCCCTGTCGCCACGGGGGAATCATCTGAGACGACAACCACCGGGGTCTTGGCCCTCTTCGACGCCCTCTGAGCTAGCGTCCTGAAGGAGAAAGTTCAGAGTGAAGCCAGTCAGATATAAGATAAAGCAATAAATTGGAAGATTACAAGTAGCCACGACAAGATCTTACTCTTCCTCTTCTTCCTCGGAGCTGAGGGCGGAGAGATCAAACTCCGCTCCGGCGCGACGAATTGGGGGAGAAGATTCCCTCGAACGCTTGGCGGGTGCAGGGGCCGCGACTCTAGAAGACCCCGCGCCCGTCGCCGTGGCGGAATGAGGCGCTCCCGCGGCAACAGTGCTTGCCATGGTGGAGCGCGTCGGGCGGCGAGGCGGCTGTTGGACCATAGGCCGCCCCGCCACTTCTCCAGTCTTGCAGAGGCGTCTCCTTGGCGGGACAGCGGGCCCCTCCTGCGGCAAGCTACTTGACGGCGGAGGAGAGATGTCCCCGGCAGGCTCGCTCGGTTCGTTGTCGGGCTCGGGCTGCTCCTCCTCACCGACGAACTCTTCCCGGTCGGCAAGGCTTGCCGCCTCGGCCGTCTCCGCCTCCTCGACAGTAAATCCAAATATGCCGGCGGCAGCAGCCTCTGCAGCCTCCTCCAACCTCGTGGCGATGCGCGCCATCTCCCGATCGATGGTGTCATGGTGAGCCGCCTCTGCTTTCGTCGGCGCGGCTCGGCACTTCAACCAAGTTGTCGAAGAACTGCTGCACGACGTCCGCCGGCGGGCTCTGCCAAGTTGGAACGATTCCATGGGAATCGCACAACGCATTATCGCGGATGTCTGTCAAGCGACGAGTTGTTGCACAAGGCACAACTCCCTCGCAACATGCACCACCCGGGGTTATCCGCTTCAGGCTTGAACAATTCCCGCAGCATGCCGTCAAGCTCCAAGGTAGTAAAATTCCAATTCAGACCTGGGCGCAGCCTCATGATATCCGCCGCGTTCTGGAATTCCCAAGCAGGCCTCCCTCTCTCCTGCAAGGGCGCAATGCGGCGGCGAAGGAAGTCCGCGCCAACTGCTCCTACGGTAAGCCCTGCTTGCCGGAGACGCAAAATCCTAGTCGTGGCAATCTTCAACTTGTCGTCCTCCGGCGCCAAGTTGCTCCAATCGTTGCCGCGAACTATGGGGGTCTGGCGCAGGGCGGTGAAAGGCTGTGGCTCCTCCTCTAAGATCCAACACCAGTCAGCTCTCCACTCCTCCCACTTGCTGCGCAACTCTCCGTCAAGATACGCTTCCTTCTTGCCGATCCTAGAGGTCCATGCAATTCCTCCGGCAAGCGGCTCTCCTCTCTCTACGCGGGGTGAGAAGTAATGGCGGAAGAGTGCGACATTTGGATGGACCCCGACGAAGTTCTCGCAGAGGTGTGCGAAAACGGCCATGGTGAGGATGGCGTTGGGGGTGAAGTCAAGGAGGCGGAGGCCATATGTGTTCATGACATCACGAAGAATTATAAAAGGCGGGCAGAGCCGCGATGGAATAAAATCGCGAAAAAAGGGTACCCGATGGAGACCTTAGCGGATGTGGCGGCGGAGATGACCCTCGTGCGCGGGTGCGCCCGGGTCTCCGTCGACCAGAACAGATAGTACAACTCCCGTAGCTCCTTCCTGTTGAGCAGGGGATCGAAGAGGGCCCGCTCCTTCCAAGAAGGCCATGAGCCGCTGCGCCCGCCGATTCCGCCTTTTCCCTTGTCGGCCTTCGGAGCCATAGGGAGAACTGGTGGAGGAGGTCGACGACGTTGGTGGCACCGATGGCGATGGAGGGGGCGGAGCGTCGATCTCATTAGGCTCAAGAAGAAAGGGGGAAGCGGCGGAGGTTTCTAATGTGACAGCAATGGCAAGTGGGCGTCCTGCCTCTGTTCCCCCTGCTTATAAAGGGGAGAAGGGACGGGCGTTCTGATTTTTCCCATTAAAGAAAGCCCCACGATCTCCCCCACGACGCCACGTCTGGTGCGTGCCGTTCGTGGGAGACGTGGTGGGTCCAGTGCGAGTAACGGCGTAATCAAGACCATGCGTGCCCGTGCACTGTTTTGGGCCTGGCCCAACAGAGCTTGGCGCCATGTGTAGCCCAGGCCCGGCGGCTCCTGTCGGTGTACTAGAGTAGGGGTACCCTAGTATCCCGAACTCGTGCACGGACAGTTGCAGCACCCCACGGCGGGGCTGATTCGGTGACCGCCAAGATCCTCAACAGCTCCTTTGGAACCATTCAAGAACAAAGTAATCAAGACCCCGGCAAGAGGAGCTTGCCGGGAAGGCCACTCACGGCGTGAAGGAAACGAGGCCCCGGCAAGAGGAGCTTGCCGGGAAGGCTTGGTGAGCGACAAGCTCCCGAGCACGACAAGAACCTTGCCGCGGCAAGGTGCTCGCCGCGGCAAGTGACCTCTCCTCATCTCCGCTCCAGCTCATCCGCCAACGTGTCGCCATTGGGCCTTCCCAAGCACGCGTGTCGACGGGCTGTGCAGCCAGCGGGGAGCAGCGATAAGCGGCGCTGACAAGCTACCCTCGTGGCAAACGGAGGCGCGCTTGACGGTCCCTGTTGCACTGTTCGAGCGACGGGGACGGGCATTAATGACTCTTGTCCCTTGCCGTCAGAGTTAGGTATAGATAACTGTACACTGTACAAAGCGGTGTACCAACCCATGTTTTTACTACCTTACCCTTGTCTACTTGGCACATGTGGTGACCCCTTGCGCCTATAAAAGGAGGCCCAAGTGCAACGTAGAAAGGGTTCGGTTCAGCTCCGGCTTAGTTCATCCTACTCATACGAGACCACACACTCAGGTTAGGTTTTGTAGCTCCCGTTGCTCCCTAGCAAGAACACAAGATAATCCACAAAAGCAGCAGTAGGAGTATTATCTCTCCGGAGAGCTCCGAAGCTGGGTAAATCTGCTCGTGTGCATCGCTTCGATCCGCTCTTTGTGCAATCTCCGCCCCCCTCCGAACCACAAGGGACCCTGGTCCCATAGGTGTTTGTGGGACACGATCAGTTCTCCCCTCCGAACCACAAGGGACCCAGGTCCCATAGGTGTTTGCGGGACACGATCAGTTCTCCCCGACACTATGGCTTGCCGATCATCAGGAAAATCCACCAAAGTCCACACTTTGTTATCATACATGGATCCCATCTCAGACTTCATGTCCTCAAGGCATTTCGCGGAATCTGGGCTCATCATCGCTTCCTCATAGTTCGTAGGTTCATCATGGTCTAGTAACATGACTTCCAGAACATGATTACCATACCATTTTGGTGCGGCCATACTCTGGAAGACCTACGAGGTTCGGTAGTAACTTGATATGAAGTTTCATGATCATCATCATTAGCTTCCTCACTAATTGGTGTAGGAATCACTGGAACTGATTTCTGTGATGAACTACTTTCCAATTCGGGAGAAGGTACAATTACCTCATCAAGTTCTACTTTCCTCACACTCACTTCTTTCGAGAGAAACTCCTTCTCTAGAAAGGATCCATTCTTAGCAACGAATATCTTGCCTTTGGGTTCGAGCTTATCAGGTTGAAGCTTTTTCACATAAGCATCGCAACCCCAAACTTCAAGAAACGACAACTTTGGTATCTTGCCAAACCACAGTTCATAAGGCGTCGCCTCAACGGATTTCGATTGTGCCCTATTTAAAGTGAATGCAGCCGTCTCTAATGCATAATCCCAAAACGTTAGTGGTAAATCAGTAAGAGATATCATAGATCGCACCATATCCAATAAAGTACGGTTACGACGTTCAGACACACCATTACGTTGTGGTGTTCCAGGTGGCCTGAGTTGCGAAACTATTCCACATTGTTTCAAATGAAGACCAAACTCGTAACTCAAATATTCGCCTCCACGATCAGATCGTAGAAACTTTATTTTCTTGTTATGATGATTTTCCACTTCACTCTAAAATTCTTTGAACTTTTCAAACGTTCCAGACTTATGCTTCATTACGTAGATATACCCATATCCGCTCAAATCATCTCTGAAGGTAAGAAAATAACGATACCCGCCACGAGCCTCAACACTCATTGGATCACATACATCAACATGTATTATTTCCAATAATTCAGTAGCTCATTCCATTGTTTTGGAGAACGGCGTTTTAGTCATCTTGCCCATGAGGTATGGTTCGGAAGCACCAAATGATTCATAATCAAGTGATTCCAAAAGCCCATCAACATGGAGTTTCTTCATGCGCTTTACACCAATATGACCTAAACGACAGTGCCACAAATAAGTTGCACTACCGTTATCAACTTTGCATCTTTTGGCTTCAATATTATGAACATGTGTATCTCCACGATCGAGATTCAATAAAAATAGACCACTCAACAAGGGTGCATGACCATAAAACATATTACTCATATAAATAGAACAACCATTATTCCCTGATTTAAATGAATAACCGGCTCGCATCAAACAAGATCCAGATATAATGTTCATGCTCAATGCTGGCACCAAATAACAATTATTCGGGACTAAAACTAATCCCGAAGGTAGATGTAGAGGTAGCGTACCAATGGTGGTCACATCGACCTTGGAACCATTTCCGACGCGCATCGTCAACTCGTCCTTCGCCAATCTTCGTTTAATCCTTAGCCCCTGTTTTGAGTTGCAAATATGAGCAACATAACCAGTATCAAATACCCAGACGCTACTACGAGCATTAGTAAGGTACACATCAATAACATACATATCAAATATACATTTCACTTTGCCATCCTTCTTATCCGCCAAATACTTGGGGCAGTTCCGCTTCCATTGACCAGTCCCTTTGCAGTAGAAGCACTCAGTTTCAGGTTTAGGTCCAGACATGGGCTTCTTCCCGAGAGTAGCAACTTGCTTGCTATTCTTCTTGAAGTTCCCCTTCTTCCCTTTGCCCTTTTTCTTCAAACTAGTGGTCTTGTTGACCATTAACACTTGATGCTCCTTCTTGATTTCTACCTCCGCTGCCTTTAGTATTGCGAAGAGCTCGGGAATCGTTTTCGTCATCTCTTGCATAATATAGTTCATCAGGAAGCATTTATAGCTTGGTGGCAGTGATTGAAGAACTCTGTCAATGCCACTATCATCTGTTAGATTAACTCCCAGCCGCGTCAAGTGGTTATGGTACCAGACATTCTGAGTATGTGTTCACTGACAGAACTATTCTCGTCCATTTTGCAGCTATAGAACTTGTTGGAGACTTCATATCTCTCAACTCGGGCATTTGCTTGAAATATTAACTTCCACTCTTGGAACATATCATATGCTCCATGACGTTCAAATCTTCTTTGAAGTCCAGATTCTAAGTCGTAAACCATGGCACACTGAACTATCGAGTAGACATCAGCTTTGCTCTACCAGACGTTCATAACGTCTGCAGTCGTATCTGCAACAGGCCTTGCACCTAGCGGTGCTTCTAGGACGTAATTCTTCTGTGCAACAATGAGGATAATCCTCAAGTTACGGACCCAGTCCATGTAATTGCTACCATCATCTTTCAACTTAGCTTTCTCTAGGAATGCATTAAAATTCAAGGGAACTGTAGCACGGGCCGTTGATCTACAACAACATAGACATGCAAAAACTATCAGGACTAAGTTCATGATAAATTAAGGTTCAATTAATCATATTACTTAAGAACTTTCACTTAGATAGACATCCCTCTAGGCATGAAAATGATCACGTGATCCAAATCAACAAAACCATGTCCGATCATCACGTGAGATGGAGTAGTTTTCAATGGTGAACACCACTATGTTGATCATATCTACTATATGATTCACGTTCGACCTTTTAGTCTCAGTGTTCCGAGGCCATATCTGCATATGCTAGGCTCGTCAAGTTTAACCCAAGTATTCTGCACGTGCAAAACTGGCTTGCACCCGTTGTATGTGAACACAGAGCTTATCACACCCGATCATCATGTGGTGTCTCGGCACGACGAACTATAGCAACGATGCATACTTGATACGTCTCCAACGTATCTACTTTTTAAAAACTTTTGCCCTTGTTTTGGACTCTAACTTGCATGATTTGAATGAAACTAACCCGGACTGGCGGTGTTTTCAGCAGAATTACCATGATGTTGTTTCATGCATAGAAAACAAAAGTTCTCGGAATGACCTGAAAATCCTCGGAGACAAGTTTCAGAAAATATAAAAAATATTGGCGAAAGAATCAAGACCAGGGGGCCCACACCCTCTCCACGAGGGTGAGGGGCGCGCCCACCCCCTCTGGGCGCGCCCCCTGTCTCGTGGGCCCCCTGCAGCTCCGCCGACCTCAACTCCAACTCCATATATTCTGTCTCGCAGAGAAAAAAATCAGAGAGAAATTTTCATCGCGTTTTACGATACGGAGCCGCCGCCAAGCCCTAATCTCTCTCGGGAGGGCTGATCTGGAGTCTGTTCGGGGCTCCGGAGAGGGGGATTCGTCGCAGTCGTCATCGTCAACCATCCTCCATCACCAATTTCATGATGATCACCGCCGTGCGTGAGTAATTCCATCACCAATTTCATGTTCGGGGCTTACTGGACGGTGATGGGTTGGATGAGATTTACCATGTAATCAAGTTAGTTTTGTTAGGGTTTGATCCCTAGTATCCACTATGTTCTGAGATTGATGTTGCTATGACTTTGCTATGCTTAATGCTTGTCACTAGGGCCCGACTGCCATGATTTCAGATCCGAACCTATTATGTTTTCATGAATATATGTGTGTTTTTGATCCTATCTATTGGGGAACGTAGTAATTTTAAAAATTTCCTACGCACACGCAAGATCATGGTGATGCATAGCAACGAGAGGGAAGAGTGTTGTCTACATACCCTTGTAGACCGTAAGTGGAAGCGTTAGCACAACGCGGTTGATGTAGTCGTACGTCTTCACGGCCCGACCGATCAAGCACCGAAACTACGGCACCTCCGAGTTCTAGCACACGTTTAGCTCGATGACGTCCCTCGGACTCCGGTCCAGCCGAGTGTCGAGGGAGAGTTCCGTCAGCCCAACGACGTGGTGACGATCTTGATGTTCTACCGTCGCAGGGCTTCGCCTAAGCACCGCTACGATATTATCGAGGTGGACTCTGGTGGAGGGGGGCACCGCAAACGGCTAAGAGATCCAAGGGATCAATTGTTGTTGTGTCTAGAGGTGCCCCCCTGCCCCCGTATATAAAGGAGCCAGGGGGAGGAGGTCGGCCGGCCAGGAGGGGCGCGCCAGGAGGAGTCCTCCTCCCACCGGGAGTAGGACTCCCCCCCTTCCTTGTTGGAGTAGGAGAGAAGGAAAGAGGGGGAGAGGAGGAAGGAAAAGGGGGCTGCACCCCTTGTCCAATTCGGACCAGAGGGGGGCTGCGCGCCTCCTTCCTTTCGGTCTCTCTCCTCTATTCCCGTATGGCCCAATAAGGCCCATATACTCCCCGGCGAATTCCCGTAACTCTCCGGTACTCCGAAAAATACCCGAATCACTCGGAACCTTTCCGAAGTCCGAATATAGTCGTCCAATATATCGATCTTTACGTCTCGACCATTTCGAGACTCCTCGTCATGTCCCTGATCTCATCCGGGACTCCGAACTCCTTCGGTACATCAAAACTCATAAACTCATAATATAAGCATCGCATCGAAACCTTATAAATGCGGACCCTACGGGTTCGAGAATAATGTAGACATGACCGAGACACGTCTCCGGTCAATAACCAATAGCGGAACCTGGATGCTCATATTGTGTGACGCCCGGATAATCAAGCTACAGTAAACCCTTGCTAATGATGTCACGTCACCTCAATTGCTGTTGCTAATCTCCCGTTAGTTTGAAACCGGTTCGAATTCAAGTTCAAAATCAAGCAAACAATTAAAAAATTCAAATGTTAAAACTAAAATGTTCGCAGTGAGCCAAATAATGCATAGGTAATTATGGTGGAGAAACCCACCATCTTTAGAGGTGTTTGAATGTCCTAACATAAATAAACAGTAACCGGAACAATTAATTAAATGCCCTTTTCAATTAATAAAATATTAGGCTAATTTATTTAGATGCCCTGAGTTACGTGGCAGTAGTATATTGTTTAGGCTGATTTAGGAACCAGTTAGGTATTTATTTCAAACTAAAATGAAAACTATAAACTATTAAGAAATAAAAGAAAATAGAAAAGAACAAGTAAAATAACATAATAAATAAAAGGCCAAAAGGCCTCCCCCTCCCACCGGGCCTCGACCCACCAGCCCATTGGCCCAGGCCGGCCCCCACTCCCCCATAACCCCACTAAACCGAAACCCTAACCCCCACTCGCTCCACTCCCTCCCCAGATTCCCCTGGATCGGGATCGATCCCCACTCTCCCCTCACCCTCGCTCCTCTCGCTCCCCCCGAACTAGATCGGGGCGCAACAGTGCCCCTTGCTGACCACGCCGCCCCTGGCGCCCGTCGCCACCACCGCTCCGCCATCGCCAAGACGCCTCCTTGCCGGAGGGGGGACGGATCCCGGGGGCCCTGTCGCGGATCCGGCCTCCTTCGCCACCCGTCCACGACCACGCTGATGCGGGACCCCGCCCGGAGCTACCTCGCCCCCGTCGCACGAGGACCGCGTCGCCGGACTGCCTCCTCGATGCCGTTGTCTCCGCCCTCCTCCTCAACCCCTCACTGCCTCGAACCCTACGGTCCCTCGGTGAGGCCCCCGGCCTCCTCTTCCATCCCTGTCATCGTCGTCTGTCAAGTCGCACCGCTCGATCGCGAAAATACCACGCCACTTGACCGCGACCGACTTCCCCCTCCACTTTTCGACATGATCGGCCTCGGCCGTGTCGTCCACGCCGCGTCGCTGCGTCGCGCCAGCTCACGGCGCCTTGCCCGCGTGGTCCCGCTCCGCCCTGCCGCCCGCTCGCGGTGGCCTTGTGCCCTGCTTTCCCGTGCTGTCGCGCCGTGGCTGCGCCTTTCGCCACCCCCTGCAGCCTGTAGCTGTCGGCGCCTACCGCGCTCCCCTGCGCCTGCCGAAGGCCGCCACGGCTCGTCTTGCCGGCGCGCGTGCCCCGCAACTCCCCGTGCTCGGTGCTGCTCCCGTCGTCACCGGCCACCGAGGCCCCAGGCGTGCTCGCCCTCGCCTCTCCTGGCGTCGGGTGCGAGCACCCGCACCAGTTCGCCCGTCGCCCGCTTTCCCCTCGCCCGTTGGCCCGACCCGCTATGGCCTCTGTGCCACTGACCAGAGGGGCCCAGTCCACAGAACGTTTTAACAGAAAATGAAACAGAAAATAATAAATAAATAATAATAACTAAAATATTAATTAATTAATTAAAGAACTAATTAACTTAATTAATCCTGATTAAATTAATCTAATCACTAGTTAACTTAATTATACCCTGATTAGCCTATTCAGTCAATGACATGCGGACCCCCACATGTCAGCGACCCAGTCAACACCTCCGTTGACTGCTGACGTCATGATGATGTCAGCATGCACTATTCTGGATAATGTTGAATCAAATTATTTAAATAAATTATAAAAATGATTTAAAACTTTAAAAATTAAAATAAAATAAACCATAGCTCGGATGTAAATAATTTGTACATGAAAGTTGCTCAGAACGACGAGACGAATCTGGATACGCAGTCCGTTCGTCCGCCACACATCCCTAACATATCGAACACGCAACTTTCCCCCTCCGGTTCATCTGTTCGAAAACGCGAAACACCGGGAATATTTTCCCGGATGTTTCCCCCCTTTACCGGTATCACCTCATACCGCGTTAGGGCACGCCTAGCATCACACATTGCTTTGTAATGCACCGTTATGCATCTGTTTGCATTGTATTCATTGTTTCTTCCCCCTCTTCTTCCGCTAGACACCGAGACCGACGCCGCTGCTACCCAGTACGACTACGGTGTTGACGACCCCTCTCTCTTGCCGAGCAACCAGGCAAGCCCCCCCGATCACCGGATATCGCCTATTCTTCTCTATCTGCTTGCATTAGAGTAGTGTAGCATATTCTTGATTTTAGTTAATCCTATCTTGCTGCATAGCCTATCCTTGCTACTCTTGTTGTTACCTTTACCTGCTATCCTCCGCTTAGTATAGGATGCTAGTGTTCCATCGGTGGCCCTACATTCTTGTCCGTCCGCCATGCTATACTTATTGGGCTGTGATCACTTGGGAGGTGATCACGGGCATATACTATATACTTTACACTATTACATTACCCGTGATACTGTTGGAGATGGGGGCTGAAAGGACGGTGGCTCCATCCCGGTAGAGGTGGGCACAGGTTCCCGACGGCCCCGATTGTTACTTTGTGGCGGGGCGACAGGGCAGGTTGAGACCACCTAGGAGAGAGGTGGGCCTGGCCTGCTCGGCGCTCATGGATACTTAACACGCTTAACGAGATCTTGGTATTTGATCTGAGTTGGGTCGTTGACCTTATACGCACTA
Organism: Aegilops longissima; assembly: GCA_021605205.1. Taxonomy (NCBI): domain Eukaryota; kingdom Viridiplantae; phylum Streptophyta; class Magnoliopsida; order Poales; family Poaceae; genus Aegilops; species Aegilops longissima. Next base: position 611,240,946 of record CM038681.1, on the reverse strand, counting down.
ACCGCCACGTGGGACAAGATATGGGCAACCGGCATCGTGGTATCAACCGAAGCACTTTGTGACGTCGGCGATCGAAGCGGCGTGCGGATTGGATGGAGCGCTGCTAGGCTAGGTCTACTTCCGGCCACGTACGCAACGTGCAGGTGTGCTAAGGGCGATGGGCCCAGACCCCTGTGCGCTTAGGGTTAGACCGGCGTGCTGACCTCTCTGTTGTGCCTAGGTGGGGCTGCGACGTGTTGATCTTCCGCGGCCGGGCATGACCCAGGAAAGTGTGTCCGGCCAAATGGGATCGAGCGTGTCGGGTAATGTGGTGCACCCTGCAGGTGATTAATCTATTGAATAGCCGTGATCTTCGGTAACAGGACAACTTGGAGTTGTACCTTGACCTTATGACAACTAGAACCGGATACTTAATAAAACACACCCTTCCAAGTGCCAGATACAACCCGGTGGTCGCTCCCTAACAGGGCTACGAGGAGAGGATCGCCGGGTAGGATTACGCTACGAGATGCTACTTGGAGGACGTCAGTCTACTCTCTTCTACATGCTGCAAGACGGAGGCTGCCAGAAGCGTAGTCTTTGACAGGATTAGCTTTCCCCCTCTTATTCTGGCATTCTGCAGTTCAGTCCACTGATATGGCCCTTTACACATATATACATGCATATGTAGTGTAGCTCCTTGCTTGCCAGTACTTTGGATGAGTACTCACGGTTGCCTTGTTCCCCCTTTTCCCCCTTTCTTTACCCGATTGCTGTGACCAGACGATGGAGCCCAGGAGCCAGACGCCACCGTCGACGACGACTCCTACTACGTTGGAGGTGCCTACTACTACGTGCAGCCCGCTGACGACGACCAGGAGTAGTTTAGGAGGATCCCAGGCAGGAGGCATCCGCCTCTTTCGATCTGTATCCCAGTTTGTGCTAGCCTTCTTAAGGCAAACTTGTTTAACTTATGTCTGTACTCAGATATTGTTGCTTCCGCTGACTCGTCTATGATCGAGCACTTGTATTCGAGCCCTCGAGGCCCCTGGCTTGTATTATGATGCTTGTATGACTTATTTTATTTTTAGAGTTGTGTTGTGATATCTTCCGTGAGTCCTCGATCTTGATCGTACTACGTTTGCGTGTATGATTAGTGTCTGATTGAATCGGGGCGTCACAAGTTGGTATGAGAGCCGACTGCCTGTAGGAATCCCCCTTACACACTTCTTGGCCAAAGTCGAGTCTAGACATTACAAAACTTTTACTAACATGGCTGTGTGTCTTACGGGCCCACGTCGCCATTTGGGTGGTATTAGGATCTTTTACTCCTCGATCTTTACTCTGGGACTCTGAGCTCTCTTCTATTCGGGTTAAATGATTTTCTAAAAATCTAACTTTAGGTTCTCGAAAACACTTTCTCCCGGAGAGCGCCTTCAGTCCAGATTATCGCCGGCTGCACCTGAAGATTTCGAAGTTACTCTCTGATACTCTTTTGAGACTTTGTGCCCGTTGCTTTTGCAATTCCCTACCACCGAAATATCCATATGGATAAATACATACACTTGCCGTTCTTACTTTTATTCCCAGTTGATCTTGTTATTACAAGATACCCTGAATTCCTCTTTATTGTTCCGAGAATATTTTGTGCCAACTGCCTTGCAGTTCTTTGCCACATGAATACCCCTACAGATAATTTCTCGCCCTTATCGAGTATCCGCTCATCCCCCAGTTGTTCATGTGTTTCACAATGGTCTTCGAAATAATATTCGATCCTCCAAAAATCCTTAGCAGCTTTATTGCTCTGCAAATTCTTGTCTACTTGCATTATGGATGCTTCCCATATATCTGGCAATATCCACTAGTATCTTTTGACACCGTCATTTTGATCCTATTGATTCAACATGTGTGCGAATGCACACAATCATCTACCAACCCTTCTAAATTATCTTTCCGGCTCAGACATCATTTTTGAACATGAGCTGGTTCTCGACCAAACTATTGGTCGTCAATTGTGCCTCTGGTCTATCCAACTTATCCATCCTTGATCAGAGCGACTGCTTCTGATCCTTTGTTTTGGAAATCGTAATTCCTTTGTTATCTAAGCATCGAATTATTCAGATGTTCATATGATGCCCGTGCATTCTTCTTCCTGTGGTTGAGTACCGATGCTCACATGAGATCCCTTGTGGACCATCGGTTCCTTTGTTGGATTTTATCCGACAGTGTCCTTCATATTGAATAACCTTGAGAGACTCTCCATGGGTATATGATGCCTTTGGTAAATTGTATTATCTGCTTTTGAACATGCTCTACTTTTGAGCTTGTGTTATTTACTCCTGAAGTTCATGGTATATGTTCTAAGATGCCCCGATGGGTTGAACCTATGCTTTCCGTAAACTGTGTGAACCCGAAAGTTTTCACGGGTCATACTCCTCTGGTATTTCACCAGGTAGGTTTTGACACTGAAATCATTTTTATTTTGAGAAGTGAATGGAAGGTTATACATTGAAGAAGTGGGAGTCGACCTTGAACTTGTGTTCATGGCCATGGACACGATGTAGATCCTATCATGGAAGCTTCTTGTAATAATAACTATTGCCTTGATATAATATCATCTGGTATATGTGAATTGATCCTTTGCAATCATGGTTCCCACCATATTTTCTACTTGATCCCATTTCTCAAGAAAGTGAAAATACTTGTCTTCTGCGGATCAATACATCTCCGCAACCCCTATGTCAATCTTCCTTCGAGTAATACCCTCCAGTATCTCGAGAATATCAACAAACTGTGTTGTTTCCTATGAGTCTTCATCTATTATTGCTTCTCACCGATTTCAGATTTCCCCAGGGTTCTGAGTTATTTCACTCGAGAACACCGGTAAGTGAATCAATTCCGCACCTCGATTCAATAACTCTAAGTATTCTTCATTGCTTATGTGTTTATTAATCCTTCAAGTCATTGCTAGCCTGATCGGCTATATCATTATCGTGCAACTTTTTAACTGTGCTACCTGGCCCCTCTTTCCGGAGCACAGATTTAGATGGTAAGCTAATCTTCCGTGATCTTCCTCGTCATATCATTTCTCCTTGAACAGACTTGATTTTGAGTTTGTGTCGTACCCATGGTTCCAATAATCTTTCGCTTCATCATTCATTTGACTGGATGTCATCGCCGACCGATGTCATGAAACCTCTCGACAATTGTGTCGGGGTCATCATCAACATTTTGAGCTCTTCCAGGATATCAATGGAATTCATGAAGAGAAATACAATCCTTGCCCTCGATGATTTATATCATCATCGACCACTTTATTGCCTCCCGTTCAACACAAACTTGTTCATGTTTCGTGTTATACCTTGAGCTCCATGCTATCCAGCAATTGTTCTTCTTTACCTTGGAGTATTACCTTCCTTTATGTCAATAATGTCGTGAGAATTTCACCACCTCTTATGCATTCTTGGTACAAGTGATACTTCCTGCCATCTCCGCTCCTTCCTTGGTTCCCGTGTTGTTTCTAACCGGAAAACCGACAATTGAACTATGTTGTACGACTTCAAAATTCTAGCAACCCTATTGCTTTCAAGTTACTGGTCGATATTTCAGTTTTAGACCATTGGTTATCGAATCACCATACTAACATTGATCGTGCTACCTAGGCCCATATTTCGGGTGCACCTTTCAACCAATGTTTAATTGGGTATGTTTCCTCGAGCATACCTCTTTGTATCATTTGCTCTGACAATTGTTATCTCCTTGTTCACCTAATCATGGAGATCCATCTTTTCGAAATCTCCATGAATTGTAGCTGAGTTCATCATCCACCCCTTCATCCTCTCCTTGGTTAAATGGCGAACTCATGAATCTTTTGTCTACTTCTCGTCAATTCGTGTCGCACCTTTTTATCTCTGGATCCAGAGTCTGAGTTATCCTGACACCGATCAGATCTGAATCTCGGTCAGATATGATGGTTGGGACATGTTTCCAAGAGTTATAGCACTGGTCTTTATATGACCCGGTAAGGTAATGTCATGAAATTTCTCTCCTCTTATCTAAAGGGTTTTCTACTTTCTATCCTATCTTAGATATCATCCTCTGCTTGACTTTGGAAAGGATATACCCCTGATATACGTGTTTAAGCACATTTCCTTTCCATTGCCTGTTTAACCTGGTAATCACCTTTCCTTTCCTTTGGTTTGCTTAACGCTTCTTGTGATCTATATTATATAAGCAGTATTAATCTTCTGCTTATGTAAAACACCTTGGTGTACAACCGTGTCAGTAAGACCCTGTTTCTACTGTTGATGACATTTCGGTAGCCACCGACGGACGGGAACTTTGCCTATTGGTCCGCCTCGTTCAACGAGCAGGAAAATGGTTCTCTTCGTCCCTCGCCCTTGGTATCGATGTTGTTGCCGACATAATCGACAGGCTACCCTCTGACATGCCTTGCTTGCATGATCACGCAAGACGTCTCCGCCCTTCCTACCTTTAACCCACATGGTGGGCCCTTAACCCACAGTTCCACAGGATCGAAACCTGACTCTCCTGTACACCTTGCTGTCAAAGTTATTCCTCATGCTTGACTTCGTATGTAATTCACGGGCCACCTGCCTAGTAATCTATTCTGGTATCAGACGCAATACCTATTCTCGTTGGTCTGGACCCCTTTTCACACTTTGTTTCAGACTGAACGATTGCCTACCCGCTTGAAACTTCTCATGGTACCTTCTTACTTTACTCTCGAATTTTTTTCTCTCTCTTAAGTTTCAGTTCGAGAGTTACTTTCCGCCACCTTTCCCGATGTTAGCTACCAGATAGTCAACCTTGTAGAGGTCCGTTCTCTCGGAATAATTCCGCCTTATTCTATCGTAAGTACGATGGAGATCCCGAAGAAAGGATGCCGACTTCTTCATGATGACCTGAAGCAGAGAAATGATGACATCAACGTAATGGATCGACCTCTTCGAGAAGAGTAACTAAGACCAAGAAGATTCGTTAGAATTTCGTAACCAGGCCTTTCCCCCTTAGTCCCCCTCTTAAATCTCGGGACGAGATTCCTTGTAGTGGAGGAGAATTGTGACGCCCGGATAATCAAGCTACAGTAAACCCTTGCTAATGATGTCACATCACCTCGACTGCTGTTGCTAATCTCCCGTTAGTTTGAAACTGGTTCGAATTCAAGTTCAAAATCAAGCAAACAATTAAAAAATTCAAATGTTAAAACTAAAATGTTCGGAGTGAGCCAAATAATGCATAGGTAATTATGGTGGAGAAACCCACCATCTTTAGAGGTGTTTGAATGTCCTAACATAAATAAACAGTAACCAAAACAATTAATTAAATGCCCTTTTCAATTAATAAAATATTAGGCTAATTTATTTAGATGCCCCGAGTTACGTGGCAGGAGTATATTGTTTAGGCTGATTTAGGAACGAGTTAGGTATTTATTTCAAACTAAAATAAAAACTATAAACTATTAAGAAATAAAAGAAAATAGAAAAGAACAAGTAAAATAACATAATAAATAAAAGGCCAAAAGGCCTCCCTCCCACCGGCCTCGACCCACCAGCCCATTGGCCCAGGCCGCCCCCCACTCCCCCATAACCCCACTAAACCGAAACCCTAACCCCCACTCGCTCCACTCCCTCCCCAGATTCCCTTGGATCGGGATCGATCCCCACTCTCCCCTCACCCTCGCTCCTCTCGCTCCCCCTCCCCGAACTAGATCGGGACGCAACGGTGCGCCCTTGCTAGACCCCGCCGCCCCTGGCGCCCGTCGCCACCACCGCTCCGCCATCGCCAAGCCGCCTCCTTGCCGGAGGGGGGACGGATCCCGGGGGCCCTATCGCGGATCTGGCCTCCTTCGCCACCCGTCCACGACCACGCTGACGCGGGACCCCGCCTGGAGCTACCTCGCCCCCGTCGCACGAGGACTGCGTCGCCGGACTGCCTCCTCGACGCCGTCGTCTCCGCCCTCCTCCTCAACCCCCCACTGCCTCGAACCCTACGGTCCCTCGGTGAGGCCCCCGGCCTCCTCTTCTATCCATGTCACCGTCGTCTGTCCCGTTGCACCGTCTGGATCGCCGAACGCCACCACGGCTACTGCACCGCACTGCCTTCCCCCTCCTCGCGCTCGCACATGATCTGGCCTTGGCCGTGTCGTCCACGCCCGTGCGCGTCCGGCGCCCAGCTCACGGCGCCTTGCCGCTGCGGTCCGCTCCGCCCTGCCGCCCGCTTCGCGGTGGCCTTGTGCCCTGCTTTCCCGTGCTGTTGCGTCGGGGCTGCGCTTTTGCCGCCCGCAGCTCACTGTGGTATCCGGCGCCTATCGCGCTCCCAGCGCTGCGAAGGCCGGCATGGCTCGTCTCGCCGGCGCGCGTGCCCCGCAACTTCCCATGCTCGGTGCTGCTCCCGTCGTCACCGGCCACCGATGCCCCAGGCGCGCTCTCCCTCGCCTCTCCTGGCGTCGGGTGCGAGCACCCGCACCAGTTCGCCCGTCGCCTGCTTTCCCCTCGCCCGTTCGGGCGGTGCCCATTGGCCCGACCCGCTATGGCCTCTGTGCCACTGACCAGAGGGGCCCAGTCCACAGAACATTTTAACAGAAAATGAAACAGAAAATAATAAATAAATAATAATAATTAAAATATTAATTAATTAATTAATTAAAGAACTAATTAACTTAATTAATCCTGATTAAATTAATCTAATCACTAGTTAACTTAATTAAACCCTAATTAGCCTATTCAGTCAATGACATGCGGACCCCCACATGTCAGCGACCCAGTCAACACCTCCGTTGACTGCTGACGTCATGATGATGTCAGCATGCACTATTCTGGATAATGTTGAATTAAATCATTTAAATAAATTCTAAAAATGATTTAAAACTTTAAAAATTAAAATAAAATAAACCATAGCTCGGATGTAAATAATTTGTACATGAAAGTTGCTCAGAACGACGAGACGAATCTGGATACGCAGCCCGTTCGTCCGCCACACATCCCTAACATATCGAACACGCAACTTTCCCCCTCCGGTTCATCTGTTCGAAAACGTGAAACACCGGGAATATTTTCCCGGATGTTTCCCCCCTTTACCGGTATCACCTCATACCGCGTTAGGGCACGCCTAGCATCACACATTGCTTTGTCATGCACCGTTATGCATATGTTTGCATTTTATTCATTGTTTCTTCCCCCTCTTCTTCCGCTAGACACCGAGACCGACGCTGCTGCTACCCAGTACGACTACGGTGTTGACGACCCCTCTTTCTTGCCAGAGCAACCAGGCAAGCCCCCCCTTCATCACCGGATATCGCCTATTCTTCTATATCCGCTTGCATTAGAGTAGTGTAGCATATTCTTGATTTGATTAATCCTATCTTTGCTGCATAGCTCGTCCTTGCTACCATCTGTTGTTACCTTTAATCGCTATCCTATTGCTTAGCATAGGATGCTAGTGTTCCATCGGTGGCCCTACATTCTTGTCCGTCGCCATGCTATACTAATGGGCTGTGATCACTTGGAGGTGATCACGGGCATATACTATATACTTTACACTATTACATTACTCGTGATACTGTTAGGAGATGGGGCTGAAAGGATAGGTGGCTCCATCCCGGTAGAGGTGGGCCTAGGTTCCCGACGGCCCCGATTGTTATACTTTGTATGGAGGGCGGCAGGCAGGTTGAGACCACCTAGGAGAGAGCTGGGCCTGGCCCTGTTCGGCGTTATGGATACTTAACACGCTTAACGAGATCTTGGTATTTGATCTGAGTTGGGTCGTTGAACTTATACGCACTAACCGCCACGTGGGACAAGATATGGGCAACCGGCGTCGTGGTATCAGCCGGCACTTCGTGACGTCGGCCGATCGAGCGGCGGCGCGCGGATTGGATCGAACGCCTGCTAGGCTAGGTCTACTTCGCCACAGCGCATAGCGTGCAGGTGTGCTAAGGCGATGGGCCCTGCACTCGTGGCGCTTAGGGTTAGACCGGCGTCTTGACCTCTCTGTTGTGCCTAGGTGGGGCTGCGGCGTGTTGATCTTACTGTGCCGGGCATGGCGCAGAAAGTGTGTCCGCCAAATGGGATCGGCGTGTCGGGTAATGTGGTGCACCCTGCAGGAAGTTAATCTATTGAATAGCCGTGATCTTGATAACAGGGACGACTTGGAGTTGTACCTTAACCTTGTGACAACTAGAACCGGATACTTAATAAAACACACCCTTCAAAGTGCGGATACAACCGGTGGTCGCTCTCTAACAGGCTACGAGGAGAGGATCGCGGGTAGGATTATGCTATGCGATGCTACTTGGAGGACTTGGTCTACTCTCTTCTACATCTTTGCAAGACGGAGGCTGCGAGCGTAGTCTTCAACAGGATTAGCTTTCCCCTCTTATTACGGCATTCTGCAGATTCGGTCCACCGATATGGCCCTTTACACATATATCCATGCATATGTAGTGTAGCTCCTTGCTTAGTACTTTGGATGAGTACTCACGGTTGCCTTGTTCCCCTTTTCCCCTTTCTTTACCCGATTGCTGCGACCAGACGATGGAGCCCAGGAGCCAGACGCCACCGTCGACGACGACTCCTACTACGCTGGAGGTTCCTACTACTACGTGCAGCCCGGCGGCGACGACCGTGAGTAGTTTAGGAGGATCCCAGGCGGGAGGCCTGCGCCTCTTCGATTTGTATCCCAGTTTGTGCTAGCCTTCTTAAGGCAAACTTGTTTAACTTATGTACGTACTCAGATATTGTTGCTTCCGCTGACTTCGTCTATGATCGAGCACTTGTATTCGAGCCCTCGAGGCCCTGGCTTGTATTATGATGCTTGTATGACTTATTTATTTTTAGAGTTGTGTTGTGATATCTTCCCGTGAGTCCCTGATCTTGATCGTACACTTTTGCATGTATGATTAGTGTACAATTGAATCGGGGGCGTCACATATTGGTTCCCACATATTCTATGAAGATCTTTATCGGTCAGATCGCATAACAACATACGTTGTTCCCTTTGTCATCGGTATGTTACTTGCCCGGATTCGATCATCGTATCTCAATACCTAGTTCAATCTCGTTCTATCGCAAGTCTCTTTACTCGTTCCGTAATACATCATCCCACAACTAACTCATTAGTTGCAATGCTTGCAAGGCTTAAGTGATGTGTATTACCGAGAGGGCCCAGAGATACCTCTCGGACAATCGGAGTGACAAATCCTAATCTCGAAATACGTCAACCCAACATGTACCTTCGGAGACACCTGTAGAGCACCTTTATAATCACCCAGTTACGTTGTGACATTTGGTAGCACACAAAGTGTTCCTCCGGTAAACGGGAGTTGCATAATCTCATAGTCATAGGAACATGTATAAGAAAGCAACAGCAACATACTAAACGATCGTGTGCTAAGCTATCAGAATGGGTGAAGTCAATCACATCATTCTCCTAATGATGTGATCCCTTTAATCAAATGAAAACTCATGTCTATGGCTAGGAAACGTAACCATCTTTGATTCAACGAGCTAGTCAAGTAGAGGCATACTAGTGACACTATGTTTGTCTATGTATTCACACCTGTATTATGTTTCCGGTTAATACAATTCTAGCATGAATAATAAACATTTATCATGAAATAAGGAAATAAATAATAACTTTATTATTGCCTCTAGGGCATATTTGCTTCACTATCTTGCAAGTCTATAGTCACCTATTATGTGTTATGATCCGACAACCCCGAAGTGACAATAATCGGGATACTTCTTGGGGAGTGACCGTAGTTTGAGGAGTTCATGTATTCACTATGTGTTTATGCTTTGGTCCGGTTCTCTATTAAAAGGAGGCCTTAACATCCCTTAGTTTCCACTAGGACCCCGCTGCCACGGGAGGGTAGGACAAAAGATGTCATGCAAGTTCTTTTCCATAAGCACGTATGACTATATTCGGAATACATGCCTACATTACATTGATGAATTGGAGCTAGTTCTGTGTCACCCTATGTTATAGCTATTACATGAGGAATCACATCCGATATAATTATCATCACTGATCCATTTCCTACGAGCTTTTCACATCTTGTGCTTCGCTTATTTACTTTTCCGTTGCTACTGTTACAATCACTACAAAACCCAAAAATATTACTTTTGCTATCTTTATCTTTTGCACTGTTACCATTACTATCATATTACTTTGCTACTAAATACGTTGCTGCAGATACTAAGTTATCCAGGTGTGGTTGAATTGACAACTCAACTGCTAATACTCAAGAATATTCTTTGGCTCCCCTTGTGTCTAATCAATAAATTTGGGTTGAATACTCTACCCTCGAAAGCTGTTGCGATCCCCTACACTTGTGGGTTATCAAGACTAATTTATGGCGCTGTTGCCGGGGAGCATAGCTCTATTCTCTGAGTCACTTGGGATTTAAATCTGTTTATCACTATGAAGAACATGAAAGACGCAAAAACTAAAATCTATCCCTCAACTACGAGGGGAGGTAAGGAACTGCCATCTAGCTCTGCACTAGATTCTCCTGCTATTATGAATAAGCTTGCAACACCTAAACCTGCTACTGCTATGAATTCTGATATGTCGCATGTTATTGATGATGCCACTTCTGCTATGCATGATACTTACGATGAAACTACTTCTATGCTTGATACTACTGTGCCATTAGGTGAATTTCTTGATGAACAACTTACTAAGGCTAGAGAGAATGAAATTATTGATGATAGTGATGATGAAAGTTCTTCGAACGATTATGAATTGCCTGTTGTTCCCGAGGGTTATGTTATGGATGAAGAAACTGCTAGATATTTTCTTGCTTGCAATGATAGATCAGATCTTAAGAAATTGTTAGCTAAGCTGAACCAAAAGACTTTAAATGCTAAAATGAAACATGACCCTGCTTTTTCCACTTCACCTATCTTTGTTACTGATAAGGAATATGAATTCTCTGTTGATCCTGAGATTATTACTTTAGTTGAATCCGATCCTTTCTATGGCACTGAATCTGAAACTGTTGTGGCACATCTCACCAAGTTAAATGATATAGCCACCCTGTTTACTAATGATGAGACGTCTCGGTATTATTACATACTTAAGATATGTCCGTTCTCATTAAAGGGTGATGCTAAAACTAGGTTTAATTCTCTTGATCCTGGTTGTGTGCATAGTCCCCAGGATATGATTTATTACTTCTCTGCTAAATATTTTCCTGCTCATAAGAAACAAGCCGCCTTGCGGGAAATATATAATTTTGTGCAAATCGAAAAAGAGAGTCTCCCACAAGCTTGGGGGAGGCTTCTCCGATCTTAATGCTTTGCCTGATCATCCACTTAAGAAAAATGAAATACTTGATATCTTCTATAATTGACTAACTGATGCTTCCAAGGACCACTTTGATAGTTGTGATGGTTGTGTTTTCTGGGAAAGAACAGTCGACGAAGCTGAATTATTATTGAACATATGTTGACTAATGAGAATAATTGGACTCTTCCTGAGCCAATTCCTAAGCCAATTCCTGAGGCAATTCCTGAACTAATTTAGCCAACTCCTGAGCCTATACCTAAACCTACTCAAAAGAAGAGAGGTGTTCTATTTCTCAGTCCTGAAGATATGCAAGAGGCAAAGAAGTCAATGAAAGAAAAAGGTATTAAAGCTGAAGATGTTAAGAATTTACCACCTATTTAAGAAATACATGGTCTTAATATACCGCCTGTTGAGGAATCACATCGTCTTGATAACCCGACAAAGGTAGTGAAGGTAAATTCTCTCTATAGATATGATAAAGATGAAATCCCATCTACTATATTTCATAGTCCATGATTAGGTGAATTTGATGATTTCATGGACAGACAAGCAAATTTCAATGATTATGTTGGTAGAAAATTGAAGAATAATGCTTATATGATAGGACGCTTGGATGATTATATAGCTAGAGTTAAAGGTGAACTTAAACTCACTAGTAAACATGCTTCTATGGTTGCTACTCAAGCTGAACAAGTACTTAAAGCTCACAATGAATTGCTAGTTGAATTAAATAATAAACATGACTTTCTTTGTTAGAGTGGCTACTAGAATCGGTAAAATGACTCAGGAACCTTTGTATCCTGAAGGCCACCCTAAGAGAATTGAACAAGATTCTCAGAATAATAATCTAGATGCTCCTAGTTCTTCTAAGAAGAAGAAAAAGAAAATGATAGGACTTTGCATGCTTCTAGTGAACCTAATGTAGAAACACTGAGAATCCTAATAATACTTCTATCTCGATCTTTGAAACACAATCCGGAGATGAACATGAACACGATGATAATGATAATAATGATGTTCATGTAGATGCTCAACCTAGTAATAACAATGATATAGAAATTAAACTTGCTATTAGTCTTGATAACCCACAATCAAGAAACCAACGTTATGATAAGAGAGATTTTGTTGCTAGGAAGCATGGTAGAGAAAGAGAACCATGGGTTCAAAAACCCATGCACTTTCCTCCTAAACCATCCAAGACAAAGGATGATGAGGACTTTGAGCGTTTTGCTGAAATGATTAGACCTATTTTCTTACGCATGAGCTTAACAGATATGCTTAAAACAAACCCTTATTCTAAATATATGAAAGATGTCATCACTAATAAGAGGAAAATACCTGAAGCTGAGATTTCCACCATGCTTGCCAACTATACCTTTAAGGGTGGAATACCTAAGAAACTTGGTGATCCCGGAGTACCCACTATACCTTGCTCTACTAAGAAAAAATAATTTAAAACTGCTTTATGTGACTTAGGAGCCGGTGTTAGTGTTATGCCTCTTTCCTTGTACCATAGACTTGAATTAAGTAAGTTGACACCCACTGAGATATCTGAGGGAGTCCTGGATAAGGGGGTATCCGGACAGCCGGACTATATTCATCATCCGGACTATAGAAGAGTCAAGATACAAGAATCAAGACTTCGGCTCGTGTTTGGATGGGACTCTCCTTTGCGTGGAAGACAAGCTTGGCGATCCGGATATTATGTTTCCTTCCTTGTAACCGACTCCATGTAAACCCTAGCTCTCCGGTGTCTATATAAACCGGAGAGGATGGTCCTTAGAAGGCCGATCACATTTACAATCATACCATCATAGGCTAGCTCTAGGATTTAGCCTCTACGATCTCGTGGTAGATCTACTCTTGTATTCCACGTATCTTCAATATTAATCAAGCAGGAAGTAGGGTTTTACCTCCATCGAGAGGGCCCGAACCTGGGTAAACATTGTGTCCCTTGCTTCCTGTTACCATCAACCTAGGGCGCTGCAGATCGGGACCCCCTACCGAGATCCGCCGGTTTTGACACCGACATTGGTGCTTTCATTGAGAGTTCCTCTGTGTCGTCGCTTCGAGGCTTGATGGCGTCTTCAATCGTCAACAACACGGTCCAGGATGAGACTTTTCTCCCCGGACATATCTTTGTGTTCGGCGGCTTCGCACTGCGGGCCAATTCGCTTGGCCAGTTGGAGCAGATCGACAACTTTGCCCCTGGCAACCAGATCAGGTTCGGAAACTTGAACTACACGGCAGATATCCGCGGAGACTTGATCTTTGACGGGTTCGGGCCTGCGCCAGGAGCGCCAGACAGTCACGACGAGCACGGCCTAGACTTGCTGTCAGACAGTGCCCGAGACATCATCGCCAAGGCAGCCCCAGATCTAAATCTAGGGCAGGTTGCGTTGCCTATGGACGGAGGGCTGGACCCCGCCCCGCAGGCCGCACACGTATCGGCTGAGGACATCATTCAACACTCGCCTTTCAGCGACATGCTGAGCTCATTGAAGTCTCTCTCTTTGTCAGGATGCTCTGGGCCGAACTATGTGCGGCCTGAGTGGGAAGCAGGCGGCGAAGGAATTTGCTACCCACCCACCACCCACTTTGTCGCCACGTTCGATGATTTAACCGACGTACTCAACTTTGACATCGAAGACATCGACTGTATGGGCGACGATGTAGGAAACATATCTGAGGCCACCGCTCATAGGGAGTGGACATCCACCTCTTCATATGATATATATATATATATATATATATATATATATATATATATATATATATATATATATATATATATATATATATATATAGTGGACATTTTAAAGAAACCAATGGCGATGAGGCAGCGGAGGATAACCCCTCCAAGAAGAAAGCAAAGCATGGGCGTGCAATGCCGCTCAAGCCCGCCAAGGCAATACCGGCACCGGAGACGATAACAATCCGGACGGTGCCGACGACGAATACAACCCCAAACAGCCCGCCTTCGAGCAGGTCGAACAGGAAGACAGGCATGACAGCCCAGATGAAGAGGCGGCGGACGGGTATCCGGAGGAGGACAACCACATGCCCCTCTCCGAAGACGAGATTAGCCTCGGCGACGACGAGTTCGGCGTACCCGAAGACCCCGGGAGCAGGAACGCTTCAAGCGCCGGCTTATTGCCACTGCGAGAAGGCTGAAGAAGAAGCAGCAGCAGCTCCAAGCTGATCAATATGTTCTCGCAGACAGATGGACAGAAGTCCTGGCAGCCGAGGAATACGGACTCGAGCACCCCACGGCTGACCGACCACCTCGAGGTTGGGACAAAACGGCATATCAGCCGAAATACCAGCCCCTACCCCCGCGCCGGTTTACTACGGCCCGGGGCAATACTCAGACCTGCGCGATAAACTGGATAACTCCGCAGGACAACCAAGATCGATCTACGGATCACGGGGGCGCGCCGAAGCACATGACGATGACCGTCATACCGGATACACTAAATACGGCCGGGCCGAATACAACCTGTCAGACACAGCCGTACTGCGCCGTGACATAGCCCGACATAGAGGCGCCGCACACCCCCTCTGCTTCACCGCTGAAGTGATGGATCATGAATTCCCAGAAGGGTTTAAACCCGTAAACATCGAATCATACGATGGCACCACAGACCCCGCGGTATGGATCGAAGATTTCCTTCTCCACATTCGCATGGCCCGCGGAGATGATCTACATGCCATCAAATATCTTCCCCTTAAGCTCAAAGGACCTGCCCGGCACTGGCTAAACAGCCTGCCCGCCAATTCCATTGGCAGTTGGGAAAATCTGGAAGACACATTTCTTGACAACTTCCAGGGCACATATGTGCGACCTCCGGATGCCGACGACTTGAGCCACATTACTCAACAGCCCGGAGAATCGGCCAGGAAATTTTGGACTTGGTTCCTAACTAACAAGAACCAAAAAGTCGACTGTCCGTACGCCGAAGCCCTGGCGGCTTTCGAGCATAGTATCCGTGACGAGTGGCTCGCCAGACACCTCGGCCAGGAGAAACCCAAGTCCATGGCAGCTCTGACGACACTAATGACGCGCTTTTGTGCGGGCGAGGACAGCTGGTTGGCTCGCAGTAGCACTACGCCACACTCTGGAACTTCAGATGTCCGGGACAGTAATGGAAAGCCACGGCGCAACAGACACAAGCGACGGAACAATGGTGACAACACCGAGGATACGGCGGTCAATGCCGGATTCAGCGGATCCAAATCCGGTCAGCGGAAGAAGCCATTCAAGCGTATCAATCAAGGACCGACCAGTATGGACCGTATACTGGAGCGCTCGTGCCAAATTAATGGCACCCCGGACAAGCCAGCCAACCACACCAACAGAGACTGCTGGGTATTCAAACATGCCAGCAAAATAAACGCTGAAAACAAGGACAAGGGGCTGAACAACGACGATGACGATGAGCCCTGGCGTCCGAACACGGGGGGGCAAAAAACCCCCGGTGTGGCGGTCAATATGATCTACGCCACCCACATCCCCAAGCAGGAACAGAAGCGAGCACTACGGGACGTATATGCGATGGAGCCAGTCGTCCCCAAATTTAACCCATGGTCAGCTTGTCCGATCACCTTTGATCGTAGGGATCATCCTACTAGCATCCGTCACGGCGGCTTAGCCGCATTGGTTTTAGAACCAATTATAGACGGATTTCACCTCACAAGAGTCCTTATGGACGGAGGCAGCAGCCTAAACCTGCTTTATCAGGACACAGTGTGCAAAATGGGCATCGATCCTTCAAGGATTAAGCCCACCAAAACCACCTTTAAGGGTGTCATTCCTGGAGTAGAGGCCCGCTGTACCGGCTCTGTAACATTGGAAGTGGTCTTCGAATCTCCGGATAACTTCCGAAGCGAAGAATTAATCTTCGATACCATCCCTTTCCGCAGTGGTTACCACGCACTGCTCGGGCGAACCGCATTTGCCAGATTCAATGTGGTACCACACTATGCATACTTGAAGCTCAAGATGCCAGGCCCGCGCGGGGTCATAACAGTCAACGGGAATATGGACCGCTCTCTCCATACGGAGGAACACACTGCGGCCCTTGCGGCCGAAGTACAATGCGGCCTCCTCAGGCAAACCACCAATCCGGCGACGACAACCCCAAGCTCCGTCAAGCGAGGGCGGAACACCCCACAACAGGATCAGCAGGCACGTCAAGAGCACGACTAGCAGTCTGGCCTCCGCCCAAGTCCCACCCAGGCAGCATTCGTGCCACCCGTACACAATTACGCACTCAAAATACCATGGGCACAGGCGGAGGTGTAGCAGTGGCCCAGTCAACAGTACGGTATTGCTTCGTAACCTTTCCTTTTATCCTTAAGGACATCGCTTTAGTGCAGCTTCTCCAGAAGAGCCGGATTGTCAGACTTACAGAGGAGAGGAAACCCAGGAGGTAACATGCTTCAGGCACACCAGGAAACACCCAGGTGGAATCTATTCACGATCATTGTTCCTGCTTTATCTATCTGTATGTAGCCTGCTCCTGGATAGGATATGTCAAATAATCCTATTTATCTCCACGAAGTGCATTCATTGTAAACATACGCTAAACGTATTATTTATCAATGGGAGACAATATACAGCGTCAGCTTATTATTGCTTCTTATTTTTTGCATTTTTTATAAATGTTTATTTGATTTTACATCCGTACACTTTGGTACGCTGAGTTTGTCAGGGGCTTCGTATAGCGCCCCATAATACGGCAAGACAAGTCCGAACACTTTCAATAGTGCGGCACCCCGAACTTATAGCATTATATGCATCAGCTCCGAATCATGTCTTGGGTTACAGTTGGGATAGCCCGGCTCCCTTGCTTTGGTACCTTACATTCCGTTAATTCGGCTAAGGTAGTGCAGGGAGAACTACTGCGATTGTGCCCTGGTTTTTCCGGACGAGCACCTCAGTAGAGAAAGCACAAAACTGTCCAACATGATGTGGCGACAGACTGGTCGCTGTTCGAGAGGTCTTAAAATCCTTAAAGATTTTTCTGCCTTAGGTGATTATTGGGCTTTGTCCGATATAGGCGTGTATAGCACCCCAATTCGGCCTTCCGTATACTAGGGGCTTCACCGAAATTTAAAATCATAGACTTCTATGGCTAAGTGAAGGTTATAAAGTCATATAGTCCGATTTCCTGGTTCGCTACGCTGGACACCTCCTTAAGGGACCAAATATTTGGACAAAGAGTGTCCGGGTTTTCCACGAACACCCCAGTACTAGTTACACGGGGGCAGAAGCCGACGACTTGCCTACTTTCAGAATTTGATAAACAACCGCACGAAAGGTAATATTTTAAATCACAAAGGTGCTACATAGCGCAAGTAACTTCGTCTTTAAATTACAAACATGACAGAAGTGAATTCATTCAAAAATTATGTCTTTACTACATTCATCGGCCACAAGGCAAGCACCCTTCATAACGCCATCATAATACTTCTCGGGGACGCGATGCGACTTGCCCTCCGGCGGCCCGTCCTTCACCAGCTTCTCCGCATCCAGCTTGCCCCAATGCACCTTGGCGCGGGCAAGGGCCCGGCGGGCACCCTCAATCCAAACGGATCGCTTGATGACTTCCAGTCGCGGACAGGAATCCACCATCCGCTTGATCAGGCCGAAGTAGCTGGTGGGCAGAAGCTCGCCAGGCCATATCCAGACTATGAGACTTTCATAGCCACTTCGGCCGCCTTGTGGAGTTCGACCAACTGCTTCAGTTGGTCACTGAGAGGCGTTGCGTGTTATTTGACATCTTTGGGACCGAACACCTTCTCCGTTGAGCTCCCCTCCTGGGCACGGTAGAACTCCGCGGCGTCGGACACGCTGCATGGCAGGTCTGCGAATGCCCCTGGAGAGCTAGGGATTCGAGTAAGTAAAAGAAACGCCTCCTCCGCATGTTTGCTTTGCATAAAAAATTTCTTACCCGCCGCTATTTTCTTGGCCTCCTGGATCTCTTGCTGAGCCCTCTCGGCTGCGGCTTTGGCGTCTTTTGTATTTGTAAGGGCCTTCGCAAGTTTGGCCTCTTTTGCTGTCAGCTCCTGCTCCGCAAACTCGAGCTTCTTGCCGAGCTCCCGGAGCTCTTCTTGTACCTCGCCCACTCGAGCCTCTTGCTTTTCGCGCTCCTTGTGTTCCAAGGCCGCTTTGTGTTCGGCGTCGGACAACGCCTTCTTGAGAGACGCCACTTCGATGGTGGCCTCTGTTCCCACATCACGACGTCTCGTCGTTAGCATAATCAAATTTTCTTTGCTATTTATTATAGAGAGAGGGGAATCATTTACCTTTGCTCTCCTCGAGCTGCCTCCTGGCCGAGCTCTCCCTGTGCCCGCTCTAAATCCTGCGTTAGGCTGGCGATTTCGGCCGTGCGAGCAGCAGCAGCCGGCAGCACAGCCTGATTATTTACATTTATAATTATTGTCAGACTCCTGCGGATTATAATTGACCCTCCGTTTGTTTTTTCTTTCCAAACACCAAATGGAGTATCAGGGGCTACTACCTATCGGGTGGCAACTTCACATATTTTTTACCGCTTACCTCAAAGCCTGTTAGGAGGCTGGTGCAGGCTTCGGTTAGTCCGCTCTTGGCAGATGAAACCTTCTAAATCACCGCACTCATGAGAGTACGGTGCTCTCCATCTAGGGAAGCGCCACGAAGCGCTTCCAGCAGACAATCCGGCGCCTGGGGAGCAACGGAAGTCCTTGATACAGACGGCCCTCCCTCCATAACGAGGGGTTGCTCGCCTAAGTCCAGAACCACTGAAGGCTCTGGAACAGTGTTCGGCTGAGAGCCCGGCTTACCGTGGCTCTCATCAACACGATCCGCGGGGACCTTGAACCCCGCAAGTCCGACGTCTGGGACGCTGCCTTGAGGCGCCTCCAGGGCCACCTCCGCCATCTTCGGGAGCCTTCGGGACAACACTTCTGTGTCGTCCGCAGGTCGAGGAGACGTGGCCGTCGGGAGTGAGTTCATTGCTGACTCACTCAAAGACCCGTCCGAAGATGACACTTCGGGATGGACCCTGGCCGGACTGCATACAAGTTCGGCATTATAAACAATACTATGAAGCGAAGATACTATTGAGTGCGGACACTTACGATCGCACAAAGGGCTTCTTCCTGGGCAGCCACCCTTCCTCGCTATTGGCGGCGGTGGCGGAGTAGTTCGGAAGGGATGCTTTTCCCTTCTTGGACGTCCCAGTCTCTCCTATCGGGGCGGCCTTCCTCTTCTTCCCTCCCCCAGTGCGGGGATGTGGTGTTTCTCCTTGTTCCTCCTCGCCTCCGTGGGACGAATCTGCCTCGTCGTCATCGGACGACAAGGGTCTGACGGCCTTACGCCGTGGGCCTCTCCTCGCCCCCTGGCTTGCCGTGTCTGGCCCCCCATCCTTTCCGGGCGGGGCGGCCTCCTCTTCTTCTTCTTCTTCCCTTCGGGGGAGGAATGCGCCTCGTCGTCTTCGGATGAATCTTGCACAACCTTATTTCGGAGACCCTTTCAGGTCCCCGTGGCCTTCTTCTCCGGCCCCTTATAGGGTGCCGGGACTAGCATCTTCATCAGAAGATCATTAGCTGGGCCTTCTGGCAGTGGAGCCGGACTATCGATCCGCTCCGCTGTCTCCACATACTCCTAAAATGAATATACACAATCACTTAGGAATTTTCCATAAATACGTTGGGAAGAACCAGACCCGGTGGCGGTCTGGGAACTCACCTGGGTGGGGTGCCGTGCGGCGAGGAGCCCGGGGTCCTCGGTTATAAGAGGAGGTATTTCGGAGGCCTTGAATAGCGCCTTCCACGCGTCCTTGTGCTTCATGCCGTAGAGCCTCTGAAGCGTTTGGTGTTCGGCCGGGATGAACTCCCACAGATTGAATGCCCGCCTTTGGCATGGCAGAATCCGGCGAATGAGCATAATTTGGATCACGTTGACAAGCTTGATGTTCTTGTCCTTCATGCCCTTGATGCAGTTGATGAGTCCGGTCAGCTCTGTAGATTCGCCCCATAGCAGGCCCTTCTGTTCCCAGGAGGTGAGCCGCATAGGGGTTCCAGATCGGAACTTGGGGGTCGCCGCCCAGTCGGCGTCGCGCACCTCGGTGATGTATAACCACCCCGATTGCCACCCCTTCACGGTTTCCACAAAGGAGCCTTCAGGCCAGGTGACATTAGGCATTTTGCCCACCATGGCTCCTCTGCACTCCGCATGTTGGCCACTCACGATCTTCAGCTTCACGCAGAAGATTTGCAGCCACAAGCCAAAATGAGGCTTGATGCGGAGGAAAGCCTCGCATACGACGATGAACGCCGAAATGTTGAGGACGAAGTTCAGAGCTAGATCATGAAAGTCTAGCCCGTAGTAGAACATGAGCCCACGGACGAAGGAGTGGAGTGGAAACCCCAGTCAACGGACGAAGTGGGCCAGGAACACGACCCTCTCGTGGGGTCCTGGAGTTGGAATGACCTGCCCCTCGTCTGGTAGCCGGTGCGCTATATCTGCGGCCAAGTATCCGGCCGCCCGGAGATTCGTGATCTTCTTCTCCGTCACGGTGGAAGCCACCCACTTGCCTCCTGCTCCGGACATGACTAACTGTGCGGAGAAAACCTGGGCTAGGGCGCTGGAGCTCGAGGGGGCAAGAGTATGCGAGGGAGAAAGAAGGCATGGGTAAGAATGGGGAACTCTTATCCCTTTATATAAAGGCGACGAAAGCGGTGCGCGTCCCCACTAGCCTGTTGAGAATCGCCTACTTCCGAAGCGCCACGATTGATGGCACGGGGGGATTACCCATACCCGTATTGATGAGAATCCCGTGATAAGGGGACATGATCTCTGCTTTGACAAGACGGGTCAAGGAAACCGCCTCGCAATGTGCGTTGTGGCTGGTTGTGAAAAACGGTTCAAATAATGACCTAGCTCTAGTGGCATGTCACGTCGTCTAAAAATCGTCAGCTGAAGTATCATTCTCTCTACGGTGGTATGTGAGGATCATTTTGCAGATCCGGACACGACCTACGTGTTCAATAATAACCTTGGAGTATTCGGAGGAGGAACCCGCCTTGCAATGCCGAAGACAAGACTGCGCGCCGAACTCATCGTCATTGAAGCCTGGTTCAGGGGCTACCGAGGGAGTCCTGGATAAGGGGGTATCCGGACAGCCAGACCATATTCATCGTCCGGACTATAGAAGCGTCAAGATACAAGACTCAAGACTTCGGCTCGTGTCCGGATGGGACTCTCCTTTGCGTGGAAGACAAGCTTGGCGATCCGGATATTATGTTTCCTTCCTTGTAACCGACTCCATGTAAACCCTAGCTCTCCGGTGTCTATATAAACCGGAGAGGATGGTCCTTAGAAGGCAGATCACATTTACAATCATGCCATCATAGGCTAGCTCTAGGGTTTAGCCTCTACGATCACGTGGTAGATCTACTCTTGTATTCCACATATCTTCAATATTAATCAAGCAGGAAGTAGGGTTTTACCTCCATCGAGAGGGCCCAAACCTGGGTAAACATTGTGTCCCTTGCTTCCGGTTACCATCAGCCTAAGACGCACAGATCGGGACCCCCTACGCGAGATCCGGCGGTTTTAACACCGACAATATCCTTGCAAATGGCTGGTAAATCAACTGCTATACCTGTCGGCATTTTTGAGGACGTGTCTGTTGTTGTTGCGAACGTTACTATCTTAACAGACTTTGTCATTCTTGATATCCTTGAGGACGACCGTCTGTCGATTATCCTTGGTAGACCCTTTTTAAATACTGCAGGTGTTGTTATTGATTGCAACAAAGCCAATGTCACCTTTCATGTTAATGGAAATGAGCATACGGTACATTTTCCGAGGAAACAACCTCAAGTTCACAGCATAAATTCTATCAAGAAAATGTATGATATTGTTATTGTTGGGGATGTTCGTATCCCCGTTGAGGTAACCTAGTGTCACTTCGAAATTTCTCCGGTTCCGTGTTATTCGGAATGAGTTTGCTAACAAGACTTGATCAACCTTGTTAGTGGATTCATTTTGATGATCATGAGATGGATGAAACTAGAAGGCACAACCTTCTGTACTTTCTTTTTGCTTTCTGTTATTTTAAATAAATAAAGCAAAAATAGTACTATCTGTCTGTTTTCTGAATTATCCGTGCAATAAAAAAATATCCCGAAAATAAAAGTGCTCCAAATGCCCTTCAAATTTAGTATGATTTTTTATGGAATATTTGAGGATTTTAGGCACTCAAATCACTTCAGGAGGGGCAAGCACCTGGCCACGAGAGTGGAGGGCGCGCCCACACCCCCTGGGCGCGCCCCCCTGTCTTGTGGGCCCCTGGTGCCCTCCTCCACTTATGCCACCACCCGCACACTGCATCTTCTTCCCAAAAAAAATCCCCATCCAGCTCAAGCACGAGTTCTAACTCATTTTGCTGCGATTTTCGATCTCCTTGCTCAAAGCTCCATTCACAAAACTGCTTTGGGAGATTGTTGCTTGGTATGTGACTCCTCCATTGGTCCAAATAGTTTTTTTTCTAGTGCTTTATTCATTGCAAATCTTTGCTGCCTTGGCGACCCTGTTCTTGAGCTTGCATGTTAAATTTATGAGGATCCAAGTAATTCTAATGCATGATATAGGCTCTAGGCACTTGTAGGAGTAGTTGCTACCAATCTTGTTTAGTTATTTTCAATTTTATTTTGAAGTTACTAAAAATTTCAGAAATATCACGGAAAAGGAAATATGTTCAGGAGAATGTACCAAGGTGGTTCTTCAAGGAAGAAAGGACCTCGGCTCGCGATACGTGAGCTTGACGACAAACCACCAAGGGAAGCTGATGTGCAGCCTTGTGAATGGCCGTCAGAACAGTTTATGGTTGCAGCGGGTATCAAGGATGAATTCGATGCATATGTGCGTAATGCTGACCTCGAGGAATTCATGCAAGATAAGTGTCCGCAATACCAATATTTGACTGATTCATTTGTGAGAAGGTTTAAATTTACATCCTCGCGCAATTCTCAAAGTGTCTTGTTTGATATCTATGATAAATCATATACCATGGATCTAGAAGATTTTACAATTGCTTGCAAACTCCCACAATGGGGCAATGTTAATGATCCTCACAAATCTGAATTTAAAGACTTCCTTGCTAGAATTACTGTGGGAGAATCTAGGGATATAGCACAAGCTACCATAGGGAGCATCCATTTTCCTTCTATACATTATTTTGCTCTCTTCATTGGTAGATGTATTAATGGTAAAGATGAGGCATGTCATATGTGTGCCCCTGATCTTTGTGTCCTCAAGAGTGCTGTATTAAGTGATAAACAATACAACTTGGGGGCAATTGTTGCATGTAGATTGCACCATAATGCTTTAGCTACAGACTTTTTCGGAGGTATTTACGCAACCCGTGTGGCTAATTATCTTGAGGTACTTATACATGAAAATTATACAAAGCTGCCTCCCGCTTATGTAGATCATAATGCCATGCTCATTCATCATTTTCTTGAGAGGAATGAACAATTCCTCCAATATCGACTAATCTTTGACAGACGTCGTGCTGTCCATATTACTCTCCCTGCTCCGACCCTTTTTGATTCTCAGGCAAAACGAAGATATGTTGTTACCAGGGAGGAGAGAGCTGAATACGAGAGGAGAGCAGAGGCGGCTCGCCAACATGCCGTAGCTCAGGATGCATTTGCTGCTGCATCTCAGTATGACCCCAGTTACAACTACGGATATCAGCCAGGCTACCCTTGGCATTAGACCAACTTAGGCCAAAAGCCTAAGCTTGGGGGAGTACGTATTTCTCACCGACTTTACATTCATGTTCACACACTATCCTAGTCATCGGTGCTCATACTCTTTCATTGTATTATCCATATTAGATTAATTTTCTAGTTTCTTCTTGTTTGTTTGATAAACCTTAAGAAAAACCAAAAAAATAGTTAGTTTAATTTCCATGCTTGTAGTAGAAATTAAAATGAAAACCAAAAAAGATTTCTCATTCTTCTTTTACTTGTTGGGAGCTTTCCCGTGTAAATAGTTTTATTTTCTTTTCTTTCCTTTGGGAGGTTGAGAATAGAAGACCGTATTGAAAATGTTTATTGGCTCTCATGTGCATGATGGTTTATTTAATTTAGAGCCATATTATTTTGTCTTCTCTCTTGAGTTGAATGCTTGCAGATTCCAGCTTAGTCCAATGCACGTGCACTATTATTATTATACACATCGTTCGGTCGTGCAAGTGAAAGGCAATAATGATGATATATGATGGACTGATTGAGATGAGAGAAGCTGGTATGAACTCGACCTCTCTTGTTTTTGTAAATATGATGAGTCCATCGTTCCTGATTCATCTTATTATGAAGTTGTCGGATTTCGGGTTCCGGCAGACCCTTGAGGTTCGAACACTGGGGTGCGCGCGGAATCTCGCCCTCTACCTACCTGTACCCCGCCGCCTCGCTAAGATCTAAGCTACGAAAGGAACAACACAAGAGACACAAGGTTTATACTAGTTCGTGCCAACATTGTGGTGTAATACCCTACTCTAGTTTGTGGTGTGGTGGATTGCCTCTTGGGCTGATGGTGATGAACAATACAGGGAAGAACAGCCTCGTGAGGGTCTGTTCTTGGCCGGCGCGATGAACTGCTAGGGGGAGTTCAGTCGCTCTCTCTCTCTGATTCCAGCTTGCCTCTAGCTACTCATTCCAGACCCCAGATCCCCCTACCATGTGGGTGGCTAGTCCTATTTATAGGCAAAGGCCCTGGGCCTCTTCCCAAATATTGAGCGGGAAGGGCGCCAACAATTGGCCATTTTGAAGGGGAACATCTGGTAGACTTATCCTGACTAAAGTTGGTCCTCGCCTGTCAAAGGCTCTGGTGGTGATGCCGGCTTGGGCTCCACAATGACTTCCTTCCTGCCGTTGGACTGGTCTTGGTCTTGTTGCACGAAATGGGCGCCTTTGCTTGATGCTC
Organism: Aegilops longissima; assembly: GCA_021605205.1. NCBI lineage: Eukaryota > Viridiplantae > Streptophyta > Magnoliopsida > Poales > Poaceae > Aegilops > Aegilops longissima. The sequence goes on along the minus strand of CM038681.1, from coordinate 611,215,670 downwards.
TCGCTGCGCTTGCTCCTTTGCACCAAAGAGGAAAGGAGGACACTGCTGGCTGGCGCCCTTGGCGCCCTTAGTCGTCATGGCTTGCGTCATGGGCACCTCGTGAGGTACCCGCCTTGATCTCTCCGCCTCCTCGCGAGCCAGCTGATGAGGCCGTGCACGAGGAAGCTCCTGTTGTCCGCCCAGCAATCTGGCCCCTCGCGAGAGTCTTGTGCTTGTGTTGATGAAGATGGGCCATGATGGGCCCCCTTTGAGCCACGCTGCAGGCCGGAGGCAGGCAAGTCTGGGGACCCCCGTTCCCAGAACACCGACAGTAGCCCCCGGGCCCATGGCGCGCCCGGGCTTGGCCGAGCAGAGAGGCGAAGGGGCAAGCGCGAAGCACCGCGGACCCTAACAGCTTGCGGCCTTGGGCGCCGCGTGGCGGTTGATTGGACGTGGGTGTCTCCACTTCCCCATGACGCCTCGGCCACTGCACTAATTGACAAGTCCCTGCATGCACAGCGGGTCATGATTACCCGCGATCATGGAGGCCGGTGGTTGGCCTCCTCTGGCATTAAGTACGGAACGGCGAGCGCTCCTCTAGTTCGTTCCTTCTTGCTTCTCCTTCTTGCCGGTCCTTGCTCCGTCTTGCTGCAATGGCTCCGATCCGCCGGTTATCCACGGCAGAGAAGGGAAAGGCTCCCCGAGAGGGTCCTGACCCGCTCCCGCCGAAGAAACGGCTATCCCTCTGCCATCGGAATGAGGGTGCCCACCAGGTGGTGTCGAGGCCCTAGTGCGAGCGGCCACCACCAGGGTTTCCGCTTCCCTTGTATGCCCAGATCGAGGGCTCTGAAGGGGTTGATGTCGAACGCCACGGGCGACGCCGCCGTCGGTGCCGGCGGGTCACGAAGGTGCGCGTCGTTCCCCCTGGAGTTTACGCCGAGGGCTCCTCCCGAGAGTTCGTGCTCCACGCCACCATGTCTCCTCGGTCTTGGATTCGCCTTCCTCCCTTCTTCGCTTCCGCGATCCCGCGGGGAGGATCCATGGAGCTCTGGCTGCAGCACGCCGGCTGCGGCACCCTTGCGACCGAGGCAGAGGTTGAGGTCGTTGCCCTGGGCGAGGTCTTCATGACTCGAGGCTGGGGCGAGATCGCCCGGGTCTGCAGGACAAGGGGTGCCCTTGCGATCCACCTGGAGTACGGCGGCGCTTCGGTCATTCTCTTCAAGGTCTTCGATGCGGAAGGGCGCCAGCTGGAGTGCTGCCCCGGGAGAGGTGATCGAGGCCCCACCACGGCGAGGGCTAGGCTCGCCGACCACTCCCTTGGCAGCTCCTCAGGCGGTGGAGGCGTCGGAGGATCCAGCGACTCCGCCGAGCTCTTCGCCACTCCAGAGACGAGCGACGATAGCTACGAGCCTCCGAGCCTGCGCCGTTCTCGGAGCAGGGCGGGCTCGGCAGGCCGTCGCCACCTTTGATCTGGATGGGGTTGGCGCCGGTGCCTGGCGGCCCACTGTTGATGATGGCGTCTTTTGCAGGAGCGCGTGTAGTTGGCGTTCTTTAGGACCTGCTCCCTGCGAGGAATCAAAAGCGCGCCCCGTGGGGGCTTGTAAGGTGCCTGTGGTCCTGTTTGTTAATATGATCCTCGTTGTGAAGCAGTGCGAGTTGCTCATTCCGTCTTAGCTCAGTTATCCCTTTCGAAGCTTACGAGGGCTTGACGCTCTGCGCCGACAGGTCCCAGTCCCAAGGCAAGCTTCAGCCGTCGCTGGTATGCCAGGTCGCGATGCCGTGGTCAAGGCCAGGAGGTGAGCGGCCCGGGGTCCGGTAAGAGCCCCTGAGTCGCGATGCTCAGGTGGTCCCCCTTAGCGCTCAAGCATCCATCGTTCGGCGAGAAGGGAGAGCGATGTTGCTAACTCGGGATTGCGTTTGGTGAGGGGACGGTGCCGTGTTAATTAATGCTTCCGGAGGGTGACTTATCTCGAGAATCAGGAGTCGTTTCTTGGTGCGTTGCCGGGTCCTTGCATCGGCAGGAGAGGGGTCACTTGGCGAGTTCCTCACGTGTCTCTCCTCTCTCGCCTTTGCTCCCCTTTCTGCTCTACGTCCTCGGGTCCCGGCCCTCGGCGAGTCTCGGTGTCGCTGGTATGCGGTCGCGATGCCGTGGACAAGGCGGAGGGTGAGGGCTGGAGAGCCAGGAGCCACTGAGTCGCGATGCTCGGGCACCCCCTTTAGCGTGCAAGCGGTTCGCGCGGGTGAGAGTGAAGGAGACACCGTGGGGGCCTCGCCTGACGCTGCTCCTTGAAGAGATCCTGCGGGCTCATCACAGAAAGAATGAAAGTTTGCCGTCACGACCGACAGTCAACCGTTGGTTGCCCCGGAGGGGTGGCGAGGCACTGAAGGCTTGACGAGGTGGCGCTATGCGGGGCTGCCGCGGCCAGAGCTCAGCCATTCAGGTTTGTCGGCGTTGCATGGACGGACCCATGCGCAAGCGTCGTGCCGTTAAGGAGCAGCTCCAGCAGTTGGTGTCAGTTGAGCGGGCAACTAGGTCAAGCATGTTAATCATGAAGAAGCAAGTCCATTTAGATAAGCGCAAAGAAGACGAACATCGCCAGGACGGACCCGAGCGACCTGGGGATGATGCAGCCCAAGGGGCGCCACCAACAAGATAAGCTAAGAGCATGAAGTAAAAGGGATACACGCCGCAGGGACGGACCCACGCGGCCTGGGAATAATGCAGCCCTGGGGGCGCTCCCAGCAGGAAATGAAACTTGAAAGATGTCACCTGATAGCGTTGAAGACGAAAGGGTGTTGGTGCAGCAGACTCGGTGGGCTGCGGGAGCCGATCCTCACGAGCCCCCAGGCTCAGGGGCCTCGGGAGGCTCCGGAGACGGTGGTGGCTCCTCGTGGGCCATCTCCATCTCTGCCAGGGCTGCGGGCGCTGGCCTCTTGAGCCTCAGGATGTCCCTCATGAGGCGCTGATGCGTGGCGGCCGCGTTCGGCGGGCCGTAAGGCATCTGACGTGGCTGTGGGGTGGACCTTGGCGCCCCACACGAGAGGGCAGGCGCTCGAGAGGCGGCTCGGTTGAGCCTGGTATGTCGATGCAGACGCGCAGCCCACCATCCTCGCCTAGATGGGGTGCTACGGCAGGTAAGCAGCGGCTGCCACTCATGACTCTTGACTCCTGCAGCTCCTGAATGGCCTTGCTGACGAACTCCTGAGGGTTTTGTCCTCCTTGCCTTGCTCCTTCTTGAGGGAAACGTGCTTCGAAACACGCCTCCAAGTGGTGCCCAAGCGCCTCCCTCGTGACCTTAGCAAGGTCGATGGCCCTCCAGGGGGAGCCCCCGAGCCCTGCCTGAGGAGGCGCCAGGGCGCTTTCCTATGCGATAGAAGGAGGTTCCCCTGAGCAGGCACGGACCACGAGGGGCCTGCCTCCGAGGGGCCAGGCAGACGATGTCTTCTTCTTCTTGGGGCGGTCTGGAAGCCTCCTGCTTCCATGATCCGGGTCTTCAATGATGCGGCTGAAAGGCTCGCTCAGGAGCACACCGCGTCCTCCTTTTCGCGAGGGCACCGTGATGACTCCGCCACTTCTGGCATCTTGAGGGCGTTGTAGCCGTGGTGGGTTCTGACCATGAACAGCCAGCGCTGGGTACCCGAGGATGGCGTTGTATGGCAGGCGAATGTGGGCGACGTCGAAGTCGATGAGCTCGGTGCGGTAGTTGTCGCGTGCGCCGAAGGTGACAGGGAGGCGAGCCTGCCCGATCGGGACTGTGGAGCCGTGGGTGACAACAGAGAAAGGCTTGGTTGGCTGAAGCTGATTGTAAGGCACTTGGAGATTGTTGAACGTTTCCACAGACAGGACGTTGAGCCCTGCCCCGCCATCGATGAGGGTCTTGGTGACTAGCACGTTGCTGATGATTGGGGAGCAAAGCATCGGGAGGACTCCGGCTGTGGCAGCACACTTGAGCTAATCCGCTGAACTGAACGTGATGGCGCACGCCGACCACCTGAGGGGGCATGTGGCTTCGAGCTTGGGGAGGACAACATTCACTTCGCGAGCGAACTACTTGAAGATGCATTGAGAGGCTGGGGCTTGAGCTCCGCCCGGGATCTGAGCGATCGCATGCTCCCGGAAGCCCCAGACCCCTCGTCCTGATGATGGTCTTCATTTCTCCTTGGCTGCGGTGGCAGAGGAGGGAGGCCTGCGTTGCCTTGCGGGCGATCCTCACGAGGCTGATCCCTCCAGCCTCCCACGCGAGGCGGGTCTTGCCAGCGATCCTCGCGAGGTTGGTCGCGCCACCCTTGGCGAGGGCCACGGTCTTCCCAGCGTCCTGCGTTCCTTCCTCCTCCTCGGTCGTAGCCCCGGTCGCTGCGGTCTGGACGTCGGCCGATCCTCCCTTCTCGCATGGCCCGGAGCTCTTGACATTCGTTGGTGTTGTGGGTGTGGAGGTCGTGGTACATGCAGTACCGGCTGCCCTTGGAAGACTCGGGCTGATCTCGGCCCCGCTTGGTGTCCGGTTCTGCTGCGAGCACGACAGCCCCCTTGCGCTTCACGTCCTTGGCCTTGGATTTCTTCTCTTCTGGGTCTGCGGCAGGCAGCTCGAGGAGGGAGAGATGCCCTTCCTCGGCCCTGGCACACTTGGTCGCCAAGTTGAACAGCTCCAAGGAAGTCCACAGATCTTCATGCATCGCCAGCTCCTCCTTCATCTTGACGTCATGCACACCGTCGGAGAAGGCGGAGATGATGGCCTCCTCGATCACCTTGGGAATCTTGAGGCGTGCGTTGTTGAAGCGCTGGATGTACTTCTGCAGGTCTCCCCAGTTTGCTGCTTGATGCGGCGCATGTCGCTTCTGGCGGGTGGCGGTCACGAGTACCTTGAAGTTGGCGATGAAGCGGGCACATCTCGTCGAGGAGGAGATCGTGCACGGGGTCAGGAGTTCAGGAGCAGTGCGGGCCCGTCCTTGGCGCCATGGGAAACCAGTTCGCCATGACCTTCTCGTCTCCGTTGGCGGCTTCGATGCCCAGCTCGTAGAGCTGGAGGAACTCCGCGGGGTCGGCCGTACCATCATAGCGAGGAGGCAGGTCCGGCTTGAACTTGCCGGGCCACACGACGCTGCGCATCTCGGGGGTGAAGCCACGGCAGCCTGCTGTGGCCACGGGAGGCCTTGGGTGACGAAGAGCTTGATCTTGCGGGTCCCCATGTGCTGCAGCTGGGAGCAGCGCGGGGTCTTGATGTGTCGGAGCAGGAGCGTGGTCGCGACGAACTGGAGCGGGGAGCACTCGGGCAGCTTCTTGCGGGTGAGGGACCTCCTGGCAGCTCTGCTCTTGCCGCGCTGGCGCCGGACAGATCGGGTTCCGCCCAGGGACCACGCGCCTTGGGGCCAGGGCGCCTTCTTGAGGGGGAGGCGGCCGAGGCGCCCCCGAAGCTTCGTCGCCCAGGGGACGAGTGCGGTGCAGCGGGGACGGACGGCGAGGGAGCCTTTGCGACGCAGACGAGCTCGGCGGCGCGTCGAGCCACTCTTCGAGACGCGTCGTCGGCCGGGCCAGTAGCGCAGGAGCTCGTTTGCCGCGATGAGCGCAGCTCGAGCCTCCATGGGCGCGCGGAATGCGCGAGACGAAGAACCAGCCGGGGTGAGTGTGGGGGTAGTAGTGCGGCCGTCTTGCCTCACGGAGGGATGCCGGGACGATTCTTGCTGCTCGTTCCCCGCCGGGCCGGTGGTGGCGTTGACGGCAGGCGACAGGGAACGACGGGGGCGCCCGCCGATGCGAGCCGTCTGGGCGACGCGGGAAGCGAGAGCGGCTCAGCGCTTAAGCGGGCCCCGCCTGCGGCGTCGGACATGGATCTTGGTGGTCGACGGAGAACAGGCGGTGGAAGGCGATTCGCGCACACCTACTGGTGCGCCAAATGTCGAATTTCGGGTTCCGGCAGACCCTTGAGGTTCGAACACTGGGGTGCGCGCGGAATCTCGCCCTCTACCTACCTGTACCCCGCCGCCTCGCTAAGATCTAAGCTACGAAAGGAACAACACAAGAGACACAAGGTTTATACTAGTTCGGGCCACCATTGTGGTGTAATACCCTACTCTAGTTTGTGGTGTGGTGGATTGCCTCTTGGGCTGATGGTGATGAACAATACAGGGAAGAACAGCCTCGTGAGGGTCTGTTCTTGGCCGGCGCGATGAACTGCCAGGGGGAGTTCAGTCGCTCTCTCTCTCTCTCTCTCTCTGATTCCAGCTTGCCTCTAGCTACTCATTCCAGACCCCAGATCCCCCTACCCTGTGGGTGGCTAGTCCTATTTATAGGCAAAGGCCCTGGCCCTCTTCCAAAATATTGAGCGGGAAGGGCGCCAACAATTGGCCATTTGAAGGGAACATCTGGTACACTTATCCTGACTAAAGTTGGTCCTCGCTTTGTCAAAGGCTCGGTGGTGGCGTCGGCTTGGGCTCCACAATGACTTCCTTCCTGCCGTTGGACTGGTCTTGGTCTTGTTGCACCGAAATGGGCGCCTTTGCTTGATGCTCTCGCCTGCGCTTGCTCCCTTTGCACCAAAGAGGAAAGGAGGACACTGCGCGGGCTGGCGCCCGCCTGGCGCCCTTGGTCGTCATGGCTTGCGTCATGGGCACCTCGTGAGGTACCCCGCCTTGATCTCTCTGCCTCCTCGCGAGCCAGCCTGATGAGGTCGTGCCTGAGAAAGCTCCTTGTCGTCCGCCCGGCGAGGCTTGGCCCCTCGCGAGGGTCTTGAGGTTGTGTTGATGAAGATGGGCCGTGATGGGGCCCCCTTTGAGCCACGCTGCAGGCCGCAGGCAGGCAAGTCTGGGGACCCCCATTCCCAGAACGCCGACAGAAGTAAACATATTTGCAATGACATTTAGAGATTATAGTTTCTTGTGTCATGCTTGATTAGTTATGAGTTATAATGGTTTACCTTGCGTGCCAACATGCTATTAGAATGATTTATGATGTGATATGATGGGATGGTATCCTCCTTTGAATAAATTGAGTGACTCGATTTGGCACATGTTCACGCATGTAGTTGAAACAAAATCAACATAGCCTTCATGATATTTATGTTCATGGTGGATTATATCCTACTCATGTTTGTATTTGGTGTGAATTAGTTTTGATGCATGTTTATGATTGTTGTCGCTCTCTCAGTTGGTCGCTTCCCAGTCTTTTGTTAGCCTTCACCTGTACTAAGCGGGAATACTGCTTGTGCATCCAAACTCCTTAAACCCCAAAGTTATTCCATATGAGTCCACCATACCTTCCTATATGCGGTATTTACCTGCCGTTCCAAGTAAATTTGTATGTGCCAAACTCCAAACCTTCAAATGAAATTCTGTTTTGTATACTCGAGCAGCTCATGTTTCCACTAGGGTGCCTATATCTTCCATGCTATGTGGGTTATTCTCAAGAGGAGTGGAATCCGCTCCTTATTCACGAGAAAGGGCCGGTAACCAGGATGCCCAGTCCCATGATCCAAAAAGATCAAAGAAAATCAATATAATTAAACAAAACTCCCCCGGGGCTGTTGTTAGTTGGAGGCACTCGTTGTTTCGAGCAAGCCATGGATTGATGCTTGTTGGTGGTGGGGGAGTATAAACTTTTACCATTCTGCGTGGGAACTGCCTATAATGCATGTAGTATGGAAGATACAAGCATCTCATAGTTGTTGCGTTGATAGTGAAAGTATGCCGCCCAAAATGTTATTCCATCTCTATTTTAAAATCGAGCTCCGGCACCTCTACAAATCACTGCTTCCCTCTGCGAAGGGCCTATCTATTTACTTTTATGTTGAGTCATCATCCCTCTTATTAAAAAGCACCCGCTGGAGAGCACACTGTCATTTGCATTCATTACTATTGGTTTATATTGGGTATGACTTGACCGGATCTCTTTTACCATGTATTACAATGTTTAGTCAGTCCTTGATCTTTAAAGGTGCTTTGCATTTATGTTTTGCGGTCTTAGAAAGGGCTAGCGAGATACCATTTTGTTATATCATGTTATGATTGTTTTGCGAAAGTGTTGTCATCCAAGTTTTATTATTATGGCTTGCTAGCTGATTATGCTATTGATATGCGTAATTGTGAGACCGAGGTGTCATTGTGAGTATGGTTAGTTTATAATATTTGTTGAAACCTGAATGCTGGCTTTGCATGTTTACAACAACAAGAGCAAACAGAGTTTGTAATTTTTTTTCTTTATCACTTTCATTTTATCAACTGAATTGTTGAGGACAAGCAAAGGTTTAAGCTTGGGGGAGTTGATACGTCTCCAACGTATCTACTTTTCCAAACACTTTTGCCCATGTTTTGGACTCTAACTTGCATGATTTGAATGAAAATAACCCGGACTGATGATGTTTTCAGCAGAATTACCATGATGTTGTTGTAGAAAACAAAAGTTCTCGGAATGACCTGAAAATCCTCGGAGACAAGTTTCAAAAAATATAAAAAATACTGGCGAAAGAATCAAGACCAGGGGGCCCGCACCCTGTCCGCGAGGGTGGGGGGCGCGCCCACCCCCTCTGGGCGCGCCCCCTGTCTCGTGGGCCCCCTGCAGCTCCGCCGACCTCAAGTCCAACTCCATATATTCCGTCTCGCGGAGAAAAAAACCAGAGAGAAAGTTTCATTGCATTTTACGATACGGAGCCGCCGCCAATCCCTAATCTCTCTCGGGAGGGCTGATCTGGAGTCCGTTCGGGGCTCCGGAGAGGGGGATTCGTCGCCATCGTCATCGTCAACCATCCTCCATCACCAATTTCATGATGCTCACCGCCGTGCGTGAGTAATTCCATCGTAGGCTTGCTGGACGGTGATGGGTTGGATGAGATTTACCATGTAATCAAGTTAGTTTTGTTAGGGTTTGATCCCTAGTATCCACTATGTTCTGAGATTGATGTTGCTATGACTTTGCTATGCTTAATGCTTGTCACTAGGGCCCGAGTGCCATGATTTCAGATCTGAACCTATTATGTTTTCATGAATATATGTGTGTTCTTGATCCTATCTTGCAATTCTATAGTCACCTATTATGTGTTATGATCCGACAACCCCGAAGTGACAATAATCGGGATACTTCTCGGTGATGACCGTAGTTTGAGGAGTTCATGTATTCACTATGTGTTTATGCTTTGGTCCGGTTCTCTATTAAAAGGAGGCCTTAATATCCCTGAGTTCCCACTAGGACCCCGCTGCCACGGGAGGGTAGGACAAAATATGTCATGCAAGTTCTTTTCCATAAGCACGTATGACTATATTCGGAATACATGCCTACATTACATTGATGAATTGGAGCTAGTTCTGTGTCACCCTATGTTATAGCTATTACATGAGGAATCGCATCCGACATAATTATCCATCACTAATCCATTGCCTACGAGCTTTTCACATCTTGTGCTTCGCTTATTTACTTTTCCGTTGCTACTGTTACAATCACTACAAAACCCAAAAATATTACTTTTGCTATCTTTATCTTTACCACTGTTACCATTACTATCATATTACTTTGCTACTAAATACCTTGCTGCAGATACTAATTTATCCAGGTGTGGTTGAATTGACAACTTAACTGCTAATACTCAAGAATATTCTTTGGCTCCCCTTGTGTCGAATCAATAAATTTGGGTTGAATACTCTACCCTCGAAAGCTGTTGCGATCCCCTACACTTGTGGGTTATCAATACTCAGGGAGAACACTTATACCTTGAAATTTAGTAAGGGATCATCTTATAATGCTACGCCGTACTAAGCAAAATAAGATGCATAAAAAGATAAACATCACATGCAATCAAAATATGTGACATGATATGGGCATCATTGTCTTGTGCTCATGATCTCCATCACCGAAGCATTGTCATGATCTCCATCTTCACCGGCTTGACACTTTGATCTCCATCGTAGCATCGTTGTCGTCTCGCTAACTATTGCTACTACGACTATCGCTACCGTCTAGTGATAAAGTAAAGCAATTACATGGCGATCGCATTTCATACAATAAAGCGATAACCATATGGCTCCTGACAGTTGCCGATAACTCTGTTACAAAACATGATAATCTCATCCAACAATTTATATCACATCATGTCTTGACCATATCACATCACAACAAGCCCTGCAAAAAAAAGTTAGACGTCCTCTACTTTGTTGTTGCAAATTTTATGTGGCTGCTACGGGCTTCTAGCAAGAACTGTTCTTACCTACGCATCAATACCACAACGATTTTTCTTCAAGTGTGTTGTTTTAAACTTCAACAAGGACCGGCCATAGTCAAACTCAATTCGACTAAAGTTGGAGAAACAGACACCCGCCAACCACCTATGTGCAAAGCACATCGGTAGAACCAGTCAAATGAACGCGGTCATGTAATGTCGGCCTGGGCCGCTTCATCCAACAATACCGCTGTATCAAAGTAAGACGTTGGTGGTAAGCAGTATGACTATTATCGCCCACAACTCTTTGTGTTCTACTCGTGCAAATAACATCTACGCATAGAACTGGCTCTGATGCCACTATTGAGGAACGTAGTAATTCAAAAAAAATCCTACGATCACGCAAGATCTATCTTGGAGATGCATAGCAACGAGACGGAAGAGTGTGTCCACGTAACGCGTAGACCGAACGCGGAAGCGTTTAGTAACGCGGTTGATGTAGTCAAACGTCTTCACGATCCAACCGATCCAAGTACCGAACGTACGGAACCTCTGTGTTTAGCACACGTTCAGCACGATGACGTCCCTCGAGCTCTTGATCCAGTAGATGGTCGAGGGAGAGTTCCATCAGCACGACGGCGTGGCGAAGGTGTTGATGAAGTTACCGGCACAGGGCTTCGCCTAAGCACTACGACGATATGACCGAGGTGTTAGACTATGGAGGGGGCACCGCACACGGCTAAGAGAATAATTGTTATGCTATGTGGTGCCCCCTTTCCCCCGTATATAAAGGAGGGAGGGAGAAGGCCGGCGGCCAGGAGGGGCGCGCGCCATGGGGAGTCCAACTAGGATTCCCAATCCTAGTTGGAGTCCCCTTCCTTTCCAAGAGGGGGGAGAGGGAAGGAGTAGGAGAGGAAGAAGGAAAGATGGGAGGGGGCGCCCCTCCTAGTCCAATTCGGACATTCCATGGGAGGGCGGCCACCCTACGGCCCTCCTCTCCTTTCCACTAAAGCCCATTAAGGCCCACTACTTCCCCCCGGGGGGGGGGGGGTTCCGTAACCTCCCGGTACTCCGAAAAATGCTCAAACCTTTCCGAAACCTTTCCGGTATCCGAACATAACCTTCCAATATATCACTCTTTATGTCTCGACCATTTTGAGACTCCTCGTCACGTCCATGATATAATCCGGGACTTCGAACGAACTTCAGTCATCAAATACACATAACTCATAATACAAATCGTCATCGAACGTTAAGCGTGCGGACCCAACGGGTTCGAGAACTATGTAGACATGATCGAGACACATATCCAATCAATAATCAATAGCGGAACCTGGATGCTCATATTGGCTCCTACATATTCTACGAAGATCTTTATCGGTCAAACCGCATAACAACATACGTTGTTCCCTTTGTCATCGGTATGTTACTTGCCCGAGATTTGATCGTCAGACTCATCATACCTAGTTCAATCTCGTTACCGGCAAGTCTCTTTACTCGTTCCGTAATGCTTCATCCTGTAACTAACTCATTAGTCACATTGCTTGCAAGGCTTATAGTGATGAGCATTACCGAGAGGGCCCAGAGATACCTCTCCGATACACAGAGTGACAAATCCTAATCTCGATCTATGCCAACACAACAAACACCTTCGAAACACCTGTAGAGCATTTTTATAATCACCCAGTTACGTTGTGACGTTTGATAGCACACAAGGTATTCCTCCGGTATTCCGGAGTTGCATAATCTCATAGTCTGAGGAACATGTATAAGTCATGAAGAAAGCAGTAGCAATGAAACTGTAACGATCATAATGCTAAGCTAACAGATGGGCCTTGTCCATCACATCATTCTCCTAATGATGTGATCCCATTCATCAAATGACAACACATGTCTATGGTTAGCAAACATAACCATCTTTGATTAGCGAGCTAGTCAAGTAGAGGCATACTAGGGACACTATGTTTTGTCTATGTATTCACACATGTACTAAGTTTCCGGTTAATACAATTCTAGCATGAATAATAAACATTTATCATGATATAAGAAAATATAAATAATAACTTCATTATTGCCTCTAGGGCATATTTCCTTCATTCCCAGCAAGGACCCCTTGTAGGAGAGGATTCTCGAGACGTGGCCGGGAGTGGCGACGTGGCATGGCTGGTCATGGAGCTCGGCGACATGTGGATCCGATGTGGTTGGACGATAGCCACCCCACCACCTCCCACCTCTGGTTTGGATCCAGCAAAGAAGCAAGCGCGGGGTAGGGCGAGGCGACAATATGCACAACCGCGGGGGGATTGAATCTCACAGGTCGCACCGGCGAATTGAATGGTTGCGGGGGGAGGGGTGAGGGACTACAATCTCCCTCATTGTGGTCTTCGGCGAATGAACTTCAGTCAGGTAGATCTCACACCCACTTGCGAGTAGATCTCACACCCACTTGTGAAGTAGTAGACAACAAAGTGTCATTGAGATCGGATGTCGACAGGGACCAAGAGCAGGAGGTGAACGGTGGCCCGATAGCTCCCCGGACAAGAGGTATAGTTACATCTTTAAGTCTACAAGCATTCTTGCATTTCTGCGTTATAGTTACGAATGATGGTTTAACTTGATTTAAGTTTACATCCTATGTTTTCAAATGTATTTTGGTTGTCCACATATGAGCTTTACTATGAATGTTTTGTACAACGAAACACTAACCTTTATATTATCACTAGAATTGGAAAGTGTGTTTCAATACGGACCCAATAGTATCAAGTTGTGGTAACATAACTCACATATTATTAGATTAATTCTTGATCAAATAATTTGAGAAGTCAAAATATACCTTGCATAAAGGAACCAAGGCAGAAGTGCAAGAATGCCTTGTAGGATGAAGGAGGGTTTTCGGCTGGCTGAGCCTCCCCCCACCTCCTCCCGCGACGCCCCCGCGGGCGCACGGGAGGCTTACTGTAACGCCCCGGTTTCGATGCGCCAGGTGTCCGCTAGTTATTCGCCGTCGTTGCCATGTCATTTGCTTGCGTGTTGCATTTTGCCATGTCTTCATCTGCATTTCATATCATGTCATCATGTGCATTTCATTTTGCATACGTGTTCGTCTCATGCATCCGAGCATTTTCCCCGTTGTCCGTTTTGCAATCCGGCACTCCTATGTCTCCCGGCGCCCCCTTTTACCTCTTTTCATGTGCGGGTGTTAAACGGTCTCGGAATGGACCGAGGTTTGCCAAGCGGCCTTGGTATAGCACCGGTAGACCGCCTGTCAAGTTCCGGATCATTTGCAGGTCGTTTGGTACTCCAACGGTTAACGGGTAACCGCAAAAGCCTCTTTTGTGTGCAGCCCAACACACCTTCCAAAGTGGCCCAAAACCCAGCAAACTCCTCTCCATGCTCTCGGTCGTTCGATCACGATCGCGTGGCCAAAAACCGCACCTCATTTGGAGTCTCCTAGCTCCCTCTACCTATATAAACACCTCCCCCTCCGAAATTCGCGGTCAAATCCCCCCTAACCCTAAAAATCGCCCTCCGCCGCCACCGGACACGTCCGGCCGCAGCCGGACACGTCCGCCGTCGTCCCTCGGCGAATCAGAGGGTGCCACGTCACCCCGCCGCCATCTCCACCTCGCCGGCCCTCCCGGCCCAGATCGGGCCCGCCGAGCTCATCGGGCCCAGACGAGCCCATCCGCCGCCGCGCCACACACGAGGCGCTCGCTCGCGCCGCCGCCGCCCGTCGGCCGGCCGGCGCTTCGCCTCCGCCGCCGCCCGCCATTGCCGCCACCCCTCCGCCCGCAGCTCCTGCCGGACCCGCAGCCTCCTCCGCCACAAGGCTTGCGCCGTCCCGCCGCCACACCTCCCGGCCGCCGGAGCCGCCCGTGTGCTGCCGCAGCTCCTCCCGCCGCCGTCGGCGCGCTCGCCCGCCGCCTCGGCTCGGCACCCCCTCGCCATGAGCCGCCTCCGTCCTCCCTCGTCGCCCTCCGGCTCGCCCCGGCCGGCTCCGGCGAGATCCGGCCCGGACTCGTCTTCTCCGGCCATCCCCGAGTCCAACTCCGGCAAACCTCGCAATCCGCGCCGCGGTTGACTTCTTTCCCCCCCTCCAAATTCACTAAGTCCCCGAGTATTTTACATTTTCATGCAATATTCATCATGCCATAACTCTCTGCATACTGCTCTGTTTCGTGCGTATAATATGTCAAATTGTTCGTCTCGACGAGTACATCATTTCATCTCATTGCATAATTTTCATTTGAGCTCATCTTGATGCCCGAAATGCTGTTGGAAGAGTGCTATGTGATGTTAGTTTCAGATTATTATCAGAACATGCACTTTTGTCATTTTTGCCATGATTGATGTGTGCATCCTATGAACTTGAGTCCTATATGTGTTTTGTAATATGCCATGCCATCTTTACAGGGGTGTATGCCATGTATTTTTGTGATCTCTGTGGTGACTAGCACAAGCATGCAAACTAGGCTTCATGATGTTGCTGATTTCAGCCCCTGTTTTGCTGATATTTTTATGCTATGTTAACTTGATGCTACCGAGAGATCCATGCTTATTTTGAGTTACTTCAGTAAGGATGTTTTGAACATTTTGTTATTATCTATCCATCCATGCCCTTGCTTGCAATTATGGAGTGTCATAGCTTGAGTCAATCGAGCTCTACTTTTGCTATAAAATGTTTCCTGGCAGATTGTTTACATGTTATTCAATTTTGCCAAGGTTGTTGTAGTTGATCCATGCACCCTATGATGTTGTTCTTGCCATGTATAGCTTCTATGCCATGTCTTATTGATGGATGTATGCTTAGTTTATCATGTATTGCTCTGTGGTGAGTGATTCAAGCTCACCAACATGCCTACTTATTGTTGTTCCTGCCATGTATGAATCTGTAATATAACTTGCCATGTTTACATGGGTGCCATCATATTTTCTGATCCTTTTTGGCTTATGGTCAGTAAAAGACTTTTGTTCTATGCAATTAGTAGATTCATGCCATGCCTTTGTTTGCCATGATAAGTTCCTGTAGCATGTTGTTTGATAGCTCTAAACATTGCAACCTGATGTTATTTCTGCAAAGTCTGAAACTGTTATTATTTGCAATCTTGCCATGTGTTTTTGAGCATGTTCTAGTAATTTCTGGAGATAGCTCAGTGTTCATGTTTTTTCATGCTTTACCTTTACATCATGCCCATGCCTTTTATTCTCATGTTAAGGTGCTGTAGCTTGTTGTTTTGATGCTTGCAATATGCCTAGTTGCTGTTTTGGACTGATTGTTGCTATAACTTGTATAGGGTGTATGTGTTGAACCGTTGCTCCGTTTTGAGTGTGCTCTATATGAAACTTGCTTAGAATTGCATGTAGTTTCATATTATCATGTTGCATCCATGTTTTGAGGTGTTTGCTTGATGTTCGTATGCATTTTGCATCAATGCCATGTTCATCTTGTTTTGCTCATATCTTCTAGGCCGTAGCTCCGAATCTAATGAACTTTATATGTAACTTGACTAGAATTTCGTGTAGATCATCATGGTGCATCTTAACTTGCTGTTTAAACACTTGAACATAAGGTTTATTCAGTTCTGGACCAATTTCGAAATTTGCATATGAGGACTTACCGGAATTGTTATATGTTGTTCCCGGCCTCATTTAAACTTGCTTTGATGTGTTGCTCTTGTTTGCATCATCTTTTGCCATGAGTAGCTTCATGTAGCTTTGTCATGCTTCATGCTTGGTTGTGCATCATGTCTTGTCTATGTGTGGTGTGTTTACTATGTTGTGTGCTTCTTCTTGTTAGTTCCTGTTTCGTTGCGATCGTGAGGATTCGTTCGTCTACGCTTGGTTCGTCTTCGTGGCTTCATCTTCTTCATGGACTCGTTCTTCTTCCTTGCGGGATTTCAGGCAAGATGACCGCTACCCTGGATCTCACTACTATCATTGCTATGCTAGTTGCTTCGTTCTTTCGCTATGCTGCGCTACCTATCACTTGCTGCTCAAGCCATCCCATATTGCCATGAACCTCTAACCTTTGACACCTTTCCTAGCAAACCGTTGTTTGGCTATGTTACCGCTTTGCTCAGCCCCTCTTATAGCGTTGTTAGTTGCAGGTGAAGATGAAGTTTGTTCCTTGTTGGAACATGGAGATGTTGTTCCTTGTTGGAACATGTTTACTTGTTGGGATATCACAATATATCTTATTTAATTTAATGCATCTATATACTTGGTAAAGGGTGGAAGGCTCGGCCTTATGCCTGGTGTTTTGTTCCACTCTTGCCGCCTAGTTTCCGTCATATCGGTGTTATGTTCCCAATTTTGCGTCCCTAACGCGGTCGGGTGATTTATGGGACCCCTTGACAGTTCGCTTTGAATAGGACTTTTCAGCAAGGCCCAACATTGGTTTTACCATTTGCCTCACCTAGCCCTTTTCCCTTGGGTTTCGGAGCCGAGGGTCATCTTTATTTTAGCCCCGGGCGATTGCTTCTCTAAGCGCTGGCTGAACAGCTACTGCTGGGGCCCCTTGGAGCAACTCGAGGTCTGGTTTTACTCGTAGCTAGTCTCATCCGGTGTTGCCCTGAGAACGAGATATGTGCAGCTCCTATCGGGATTGTCGGCGCATCGGGCGGCTTTGCTGGTCTTGTTTTATTGCTGTCGAAATGTCTTGTGGCCGGATTCGAGACTAATCGGGTCTTCCGGGAGAAGGAATATCCTTCGTTGATCACGAGAGCTTATGATGGGCTAAGTTGGGACACCCTGCGAGGGTATAAACTTTCGAGAGCCGTGCCATGCGGTTATGTGGCAGATGGGAATTTGTTAACATCCGATTGTAGTAAACTTGAAGCAAACTCTTCTAAAATACACCAACCGTGTGCGTAACCGTGAGTGTCTCTTTTCGGGGTTGATCGAGAGGAGAACACGGTTTCTGGGTTATGTCTGACGTAAGTAGGAGTTCAGGATCACTTCTTGATCATTACTAGTTGACGACCGTTCCTTTGTTTCTCTTCTCGCTCTCATTTGCGTATGTTAGCCACCATATATGCTTAGTCGCTGCTGCAACCTCACCACTTTACCCCTTCCTTACCCATTAAGCTTTGCTAGTCTTGATACCCATGGTAATGGGATTGCTGAGTCCTCATGGCTCACAGATTACTACACCACCAGTTGCAGATACAGGTTGTGCGATGATCATGACGCGAGAGCGATGTTTGCTTGTGTTGGAGTTCTTCTTTTGCTTCTTCGATCAGGGGATAGGTTCCAGGTCGGCAGCCTGGGCCAGCAGGGTGGATGTCGTTTGAGTTTCTGTTTATGTTTCATCCGTAGTCGGATGTTGATCTTGTATATGTTGTTGATGTATTCTTGTGGCATTTGTGCCGTATGTATGTATCCCCACTATTATGTAATGTTGATGTAATGATATCCACCTCGCAAAAGCGTTTCAATATGTGGGTCTATCCTTGGTGGGACCGTCGAGTTCCTTTTGGATAGGGTCGCATATTGGGCGTGACAAGTTGGTATCAGAGCCTCGACCGACCCTAGTAGCCCCCCTTGATTAATCGTGTAGTTTGGCTGTTGTTGAGTCTAGAAGAAAACTGTTTTCGGAGTCTAGTTATATCGGAGAGTAGGAATTCTTTTTACTCCTCTGCCTCTTCGTCGCTCTGGTGAGAAATCTTGACGTAGGTGTTTTGAATTACTTCTCTTCCCCTTCAAATTTTCTTTAGGATCACGCAGTTGGTTTTCCGATCGTTGGGTCTCAGCTCTTTTTGTCCGGTGCATTTCTCTCAAGTTGACTCGAGCCTCTTCATCGTTGTCAAGTTCAATCCCCAGTTGTTTTTTTTTCACCCACCCACCCTTTTCTTCTCGAAGCCGGAGCCTGTAAGCGAGTGTCCATCCTACTCGTGCGAAGCCTTTGCTTTCTTTCCTCAATGTTTTCAACCGGTGTTTTCTCTTCAAGATATTCGTCGATTTCCCCTTCCAAGCTGATTTTGTTTTCCCGCCCTCCCACCCTCTTCTTCCCGGAGCCTCAGTCTCTTTCGAGCATCAATTTTCATTCGTACGGAGGTTCTTCAGTTTTCCCTCAATCATTTCAACCGGTGAATTCTCGTCTCGGTGGACATTCTTCATCTCTTTTCTTCTCCGGTGGACTCAATTCAAGTTTTTTCGGGTTAATCATATTCTTTTCCTTGGATCAAGTGTGCTCCTTGCTTATTTTCCTCTCGCCATTCTATCATTCCGGAGTTCGGAAGACATCTCAGGAGATTTGTCTGTGTTTGAATTAATTCGAGGTTGTCACTTCATTCAAATATTTCAATTGTTCCGGTGCATCGTCTATCTGTTCAACAATTCTTTCCAACGGTGTTTTTCTTTTAGTGGGCCCTAACCCACAGGTCTTTTCCCAGGATCTTACCTGACTCTTCTAATTCTTCCGGAGTTATTCTCAATTCTTTTCAAGTCTGACGTAAGAATGAATTTCATCAGTCACATGCCTTCTCCAAGATCGTTTTCAAATGCTTTCATTGTTGGCTCAACCTCTTCGCTTGTTAGTCCATCCGGAGTATTTCAGGAGTTGATTTCTGTTTCTTTTCACCGGAGGCCATCATTCCAGTTATCGTTCTCTATTTATCCCGGCGTATCTGTCAAGTGTTCTTTAATTAGCTCACGATCTCTTCGTTCTTTTGCATCTAAATCCCCTCAAGCAGATTTGTTCTTCTAATTCTTCCCAGTGATTCATTCTCTTTCATCAGTCATTTCCAAATTCTTACGGTGGTTCGTTCAAGATTATTTTCCTTGTTTATCATATTAATCCATTCGTTCTTTTCAACCTACCGGTGATTCATGAAGTCCTTCTCAAGTTTGTGTTATGTCACTTCTCAATTCTTTTTCAAGAAGAATAAGTAATATGCAAAATCCATTGTTTGTCATCAATTTAATTTGATGAAGGATAAGCATACAATAAATCTTATTCTTATTTCATCCAAGTGTTTAATCCCCTCCTTCAGAGTTTGTTCTTGATGAATAAATTCTAGTTCTAAGTGTTTTCATCTTTTCTTTTCCGGAGTTCAAATTTTACTTGGCCATCTCGTCGGAACCTCCATCTAAGTCACCGCAAGGCTCATCTTTTTCTTTCTTCCTTCATTCTATCTCATCATTCTTTTTGTCAACGGAGTTCTTCATGGTGGTTCTTCATGATTTAATTCACTCCTCAAGTGTTCATCAAGATTCTTGTTGGTGGAGTTCAAGTATCTTTTCTTCTTGCATCTCTAAGTGTAATTAATTCTCCGTATTCTTTACAATTGGAGTTTTGCATTTCTTTGTTCTTCTCAAATATTCAAATCCACTCAATCCTTCCTTCCAAGTTCTTTTCATTCAAATTCTTTCAATTCTTTCCGGAGGTTTGTGTCATGTCTTCATCAAGTATCATTCCATCCTCTCAAGTTCTTGTTCTATTCTTTCCTTGTTCAACCGGAGTGCTGCCTAAATCCTTTCAGTCTTATTCGTTTCTTTTTCTCATTCTAACCACTCTGGTTAGAACGAGTGCTTTCATAGTCTATCTGATTCAGTGAGCTTTCGATTCTCGTCATTCTCGTCGTTCGTCTCTTCTTCTCGAGTGCTCTCGATTCTTTGGTTCTTCTCTTGAGTTCTTGTTTCACCTCATCCCTTTTTTTCCCTTCCGTCTCGGTCCTAAGATCTCGGGACGAGATCTCTTGTTAGTGGAGGAGTGTTATAACGCCCCGGTTTCGATGCGCCAGGTGTCCGCTAGTTATTCGCCGTCGTTGCCATGTCATTTGCTTGCGTGTTGCATTTTGCCATGTCTTCATCTGCATTTCATATCATGTCATCATGTGCATTTCATTTTGCATACGTGTTCGTCTCATGCATCCGAGCATTTTCCCCGTTGTCCGTTTTGCAATCCGGCACTCCTATGTCTCCCGGCGCCCCCTTTTACCTCTTTTCATGTGCGGGTGTTAAACGGTCTCGGAATGGACCGAGGTTTGCCAAGCGGCCTTGGTATAGCACCGGTAGACCGCATGTCAAGTTCCGGATCATTTGGAGGTCGTTTGCTACTCCAACGGTTAACCGGGTAACCGCAAAAGCCTCTTTTGTGTGCAGCCCAACACACCTTCCAAAGTGGCCCAAAACCCAGCAAACTCCCCTCCATGCTCTCGGTCGTTCAATCACGATCGCGTGGCCGAAAACCGCACCTCATTTGGAGTCTCCTAGCTCCCTCTACCTATATAAAGACCTCCCCCTCCGAAATTCGCGGTCAAATCCCCCCCTAACCCTAAAAATCGCCCTCCGCCGCCACCGGACACGTCCGGCCACAGCCGGACACGTCCGCCGCCGTCCCTCGGCGAATTAGAGGGCGCCACGTCACTCCGCCACCATCTCCACCTCGCCGGCCCTCCCGGCCCAGATCGGTGCCCGCCGAGCCCATCGGGGCCCGGACGAGCCCATCCGCCGCGCCGTCACCCGAGGCCGGCGCTGCCGCTCGCCGCCGCCGCCGTCGCCGGTGGCGCTTCGCCCTCCGCCGCCCGCCCGGCGGTGTCGCCACCCCTCGCCCGCGGCTCCTGCCGGACCGCGGCCTCCTCCGCCGGCGCCACGCGCCGTCCCGCCGCCACACCTCCCGGCCGCCGGAGCGCCCGTGTCGCCGCAGCTCCTCCCCGCTTGCCGTCGGCGCGCTTTCGGCCCGCCGCCTCGGCTCCGGCACCCCCTCGCGCCGCGCCGCCTCCGTCCTCCTCGTCGCCCTCCGGCTCGCCCGGCGGATCCGGCGAGATCCGGCCGGACTCGTCTTCTCCGGCCATCCCGAGTCCAACTCCGCGAACCTCGCAATCCGCGCCATGTTGACTTCTTTCCCCCTCCAAATTCACTAAGTCCCGAGTATTTTACATTTTCATGCAATATTCATCATGCCATAACTCTCTGCATACTGCTCTGTTTCGTGCGTATAATATGTCAAATTGTTCGTCTCGACGAGTACATCATTTCATCTCATTGCATAATTTTCATTTGAGCTCATCTTGATGCCCGAAATGCTGTTGGAAGAGTGCTATGTGATGTTAGTTTCAGATTATTATCGAACATGCACTTTTGTCATTTTTCCATGATTGATGTGTGCATCCTATGAACTTGAGTCCTACATGTGTTTTGTAATATGCCATGCCATCTTTACAGGGTGTATGCCATGTATTTTGTGATCTCTGTGGTGACTAGCACAAGCATGCAAACTAGGCTTCATGATGTTGCTGATTTCAGCCCCTGTTTTGCTGATATTTTTATGCTATGTTAACTTGATGCTACCGAGAGATCCATGCTTATTTTGAGTTACTTCAGTAAGGATGTTTTGAACATTTGGTTATTATCTATCCATCCATGCCCTTGCTTGCAATTATGGAGTGTCATAGCTTGAGTCAATCGAGCTCTACTTTTGCTATAAAATGTTTCCTGGCAGATTGTTTACATGTTATTCAATTTTGCCAAGGTTGTTGTAGTTGATCCATGCACCCTATGATGTTGTTCTTGCCATGTATAGCTTCTATGCCATGTCTTATTGATGGATGTATGCTTAGTTTATCATGTATTGCTCTGTGGTGAGTGATTCAAGCTCACCAACATGCCTACTATTGTTGTTCCTGCCATGTATGAATCTGTAATATAACTTGCCATGTTTACATGGGTGCCATCATATTTTCTGATCCTTTTTGGCTTATGGTCAGTAAAAGACTTTTGTTCTATGCAATTAGTAGATTCATGCCATGCCTTTGTTTGCCATGATAAGTTCCTGTAGCATGTTGTTTGATAGCTCTAAACATTGCAACCTGATGTTATTTCTGCAAAGTCTGAAACTGTTATTATTTGCAATCTTGCCATGTGTTTTTGAGCATGTTCTAGTAATTTCTGGAGATAGCTCAGTGTTCATGTTTTGTCATTCTTTACCTGTACATCATGCCCATGCCTTTTGTTCCCATGTTAAGGTGCTGTAGCTTGTTGTTTTGATGCTTGCAATATGCCTAGTTGCTGTTTTGGACTGATTGTTGCTATAACTTGTATAGGGTGTATGTGTTGAACCGTTGCTCCGTTTTGAGTGTGCTCTATATGAAACTTGCTTAGTATTGCATGTAGTTTCATATTATCATGTTGCATCCATGTTTTGAGGTGTTTGCTTGATGTTTGTATGCATTTTGCATCAATGCCATGTTCATCTTGTTTTGCTCATATCTTCTAGGCCGTAGCTCCGAATCTAATGAACTTTATATGTAACTTGACTAGAATTTCGTGTAGATCATCATGGTGCATCTTAACTTGCTGTTTAAACACTTGAACATAAGGTTTATTCAGTTCTGGACCAATTTCGAAATTTGCATATGAGGACTTACCGGAATTGTTATATGTTGTTCCCGGCCTCATTTAAACTTGCTTTGATGTGTTGCTCTTGTTTGCATCATCTTTTGCCATGAGTAGCTTCATGTAGCTTTGTCATGCTTCATGCTTGGTTGTGCATCATGTCTTGTCTATGTGTGGTGTGTTTACTATGTTGTGTGCTTCTTCTTGTTAGTTCTGTTTCGTTGCGATCGTGAGGATTCGTTCGTCTCACGCTTGGTTAAATCTTCGTGGCTTCATCTTCTTCATGGACTCGTTCTTCTTCCTTGCGGGATTTCAGGCAAGATGACCGCTACCCTGGATCTCACTACTATCATTGCTATGCTAGTTGCTTCGTTCTTTCGCTATGCTGCGCTACCTATCACTTGCTGGTCAAGCCATCCCATATTGCCATGAACCTCTAACCTTTGACACCTTTCCTAGCAAACCGTTGTTTGGCTATGTTACCGCTTTGCTCAGCCCCTCTTATAGCGTTGTTAGTTGCAGGTGAAGATGAAGTTTGTTCCTTGTTGGAACATGGAGATGTTGTTCCTTGTTGGAACATGTTTACTTGTTGGGATATCACAATATATCTTATTTAATTTAATGCATCTATATACTTGGTAAAGGGTGGAAGGCTCTGACTTATGCCTGGTGTTTTGTTCCACTCTTGCCGCCCTAGTTTCCGTCATATCGGTGTTATGTTCCCGGATTTTGCGTCCCTAACGCGGTCGGGTGATTTATGGGACCCCCTTGACAGTTCGCTTTGAATAATACTTTTCCAGCAAGGCCCAACATTGGTTTTACCATTTGCCTCACCTAGCCCTTTTTCCCTTGGGTTTCCGGAGCCCGAGGGTCATCTTTATTTAGCCCCGGGCGGTGCTTCTCTAAGTGCTGGCCTGAACCAGCTTACTGCAGGGGCCCCTCGGAGCAACTCGAGGTCTGGTTTTACTCGTAGCTAGTCTCATCCGGTGTTGCCCTGAGAACGAGATATGTGCAGCTCCTATCGGGATTGTCGGCGCATCAGGCGGCTTTGCTGGTCTTGTTTTATTGCTGTCGAAATGTCTTGTAGCCGGATTCGAGACTAATCGGGTCTTCCGGGAGAAGGAATATCCTTCGTTGATCGCGAGAGCTTATCATGGGCTAAGTTGGGACACCCTGCAGGTATAAACTTTCGAGAGCCGTGCCAGCGGTTATGTGGCAGATGGGAATTTGTTAATATCCGGTTGTAGTAAACTTGAAGCAAACTCTTCTAAAATACACCAACCGTATGCGTAACCGTGAGTGTCTCTTTTGGGGTTGATCGAGAGGAGAACACGGTTTCTGGGTTATGTCTGACATAAGTAGGAGTTCAGGATCACTTCTTGATCATTACTAGTTGACGACCGTTCCTTTGTTTCTCTTCTCGCTCTCATTTGCGTTTGTTAGCCACCATATATGCTTAGTCGCTGCTGCAACCTCACCACTTTACCTCTTCCTTACCCATTAAGCTTTGCTAGTCTTGATACCCATGGTAATGGGATTGCTGAGTCCTCGTGGCTCACAGATTACTACACCACCAGTTGCAGGTACAGGTTGTGCGATGATCATGACGCGAGAGCGATGTTTGCTTGTGTTGGAGTTCTTCTTACGCTTCTTGATCGGGGATAGGTTCGGTCGGCAGCCTGGGCTAGCGGTGGTGGATGTCGTTTGAGTTTCTGTTTATGTTTCATCCGTAGTCGGATGTTGATCTTGTATATGTTGTTGATGTATTCTTGTGGCATTTGTGCCGTATGTATGTATCCCCACTATTATGTAATGTTGATGTAATGATATCCACCTTGCAAAAGCGTTTCAATATGCGGGTCTATCCTTGGTGGGACCGTCGAGTTCCTTTTGGATAGGGTCCCATATTGGGCGTGACACTTACCCTAGCCACCAGCGGGGCGCCCCTCCTCCCCTCCCTCGCCACCGCCAGGAGGCGCGGTGGGGCGAAGTGGCCGGCTAGTGGCAGCGGCGGGGCACTCTTCTTCCCTTTGCGCGGGTGGCGAGACGCGGGGCGGCTCACCCGGGCCTGGTTGCTGCGCTAGGCACCGGGCACAGTAGCACAATGGCACACCGGGGCTGGTCAACGGCGGCGGCGCGGCAGTGGTGCGTTGGGAATTGCGATGGTGGCGGGCACGCCTTGGTCGCCGGGGTTGACGAGGTCGAGGCCATATCTGGGGCCGGGAGGTGCAGGCTGCAGGTCTCCGCCCCTGCCATGGCCACGACGGGTGGTGTGCGACGCAGCAGCTGGCCCGTGGGCGGGCCGGCCAGAATCCCGGGGCTACGGCGGCTGGAAGACGACAGGCAACACAGTTGGGCTCCTCGTGAGCTTCCTTCGCGATTGGCGGCGGTTGTTGGGGTCTCTTATTGCCGGTGGACGGGTGTCTGTTGGTGGCTTCGCGTGGAGCTGTGTTCGCCGTCGAGGTGGGGCGACACAGGCTGTGTCCGGTAGGGAGGCAGGCTGGAGGGATGGGAGGTGCCGACGAGCTTGGGCCACCCTTTGCTGGCACAGGGGTGTGCCGCCCCGGATGCGTCTGCTCCCCCTCCTCTGCCGTTCCCCGGCCATGTGTGGGCTGACACGGCTCCGGCGTTGCTCGAGGCGGGATGTATCCTGCGGTCTCTTTGGTCGGGTGTGCCCTTTGGCCCACTGCAGATCAGTTTGGTCAGTCTTGGGGGTATCTGGATGCAGGGCGGCGGCCCTGGCGGCGGGAGGCACGACTTTCGTGGGTGGAACTTGCGCCTCGGGTGCGGGCGAGCGGCCATGGCCACGAGGGTGGGTGGCCGCTGGTGTTTGGCGGAGCTAGGATACGTCGGAGGGGTGGGCATGCCGGGGTACATCACTTGCCCAATCTTGTATTGGCCGACGGCGGCGGCGTCCGTGGACACCGTATCCTTTATGAAGGCTCTGTCGCGGTGCCCTTACTCCTTGAGCCACTCCGGGTGAAAACTCGATCTTTGGGATCGGAATGTGGCGGCTTCAGTGGTCGTTCGCTTCTAGGAGGCACCATCTTGGAGTCCTTGTTCCATCGTTTTCCGTCTCACCTCTCCTCGGAGGCTTGGAGGTCTTCGTTGGCTCCAAGTGGTTCATCCTCACGCATGTGTACTGGCTTGGTAGTGGTGGCTTGGTAGTCGTTGGGGTGGTGTGGCGGTCCTCAGCACCTTTGTATCTTGCCTTGGGTGTGTGTGTCATGTGCGGTGGTGGCATGAGTTTGTATCATGATGCTTGTGGATCGGTGCTTTATATATAAAGCGGGGCAAAAGCCTTTTTCGGTAATGCCTTATAGTCAAGTTACCATCCAAGATGGCAAGATCATGAGCCAGCCGATGGGTCATTTATACAGAATCAAAGTTTAGAACACTAGCTTGTTTGAAGTTTATGCGGGATAGTAGATCAGTCTGCATAATTCATCAATTCTACTTCACCTAGACATAGATAATTATATTGATCCATCCCTGATCTGCATGTTAATGATACCTGATTAGAACATGGAAGTAAACTTCAGATTGCGAGTTCTCTGACCTTTTGAACATGATACTGAGTTAGTGCACATAATTTATACTTCAGACAGCAAATGACCATTTGTCTGCTCATTGTAGTCCTTAATTAAGATGTGATATTAGATCACTATGCAAAATTAAAATCTGAACTGTGGCCTGCTCGCCTGCCACTCTGCTGACCTTGTAGATTCTTAAAAAATTCACAGAAATAAAGTTGTCAACGCAAAACAAGTAGGTCGCTTGTATGTGACATTAGGAAAACATGTGGAGTTGATATCTGGATGGGCAAATGTTTAATAAGACCCGTAGGAAGACCTAATGCCCATGTAGCATTTGTGAGGTGTTAAATTGGGAATATGACGGTGATTAAAAATAAAGAAATACAATGAATTCCTGTAAAAAAAAAACAATGAATAGCATGTTGAGAGCTCTCAGTACTGGATGTGTCATCGTAAAGCAACAAAACAACTTTTATGGAAAATAAGCAATGATCTGTTTTGATGGAAAATATTTCTAAAATCCGCTATTTTGGAAGCAAAATTTTAACACACAACACAAGCTGTTGTTGTTATTTATCTTCAACATTACACAAATATGTCTAACTTAGATGTAAGAATGGCATTTGCTTGAATTCAGTTTATGCTTTTTCGAAGTTTATTTGATTCTATTGATGTTTTCACCTACAGTATTTTTATTTGTCCCCTAATGTAATATATAACACCATATTCAATAGGTATTTTGTTATTGTCGATGACTTGTGGGATCAAGGAGCATGGGAGATTATAAGATGTGCCTTTCCAGAAAATGGTAATGGGAGTAGAGTAATAGTAACCACACGAGTGGAAGACGTTGCAATGTCAGCATGTTCTTGTCACTGTGAGCACATTTACAGAATGAAGCCCCTCAGCACTGAAGATTCCAGAAGCTTATTCATGAAGAGAGTATTTGGGTCTGAAAACATGTGCCCGTCTAATTTTGAAAAAGTTTCAACTGAAATTCTGAAGAAGTGTGGCGGATTACCACTTGCAATAATTACTATAGCTAGCCTATTGGCTTGTCGCCGAGAAAGATCAAGGAATGACTGGGAGAACATACGGAATTCTCTAGGTGCCCAGTTTGCCACAAACCCCACACTGAAAGATACGAGGAGTATATTAAACCTCAGCTATATGAATCTTCCTCTTCATCTCCGCACTTGTTTTCTTTACCTTGGTATGTATCCAGAAGACTATGAGATTGAGAGGGATGATCTAGTCCGAAAATGGATAGCCGAAGGCTTTGTCAGTAATTTGCATGGAACAAATTTGGAGGATGTTGGGATAAGTTATTTCAATGAGTTAGTCAACAGAAGCCTGATTCAGCCTATAGGAACCGGATACTTTTTCAAGGTGCATGATATGATGTTGGATTTGATCCGAAGAAAGTGTGCAGAAGATAATTTTAATAGTGTGGCATATACTTCTGAAGACATGACAAGACTCTGTAACTGCACGTACAAGATTCGTCGGCTGTCCCTCATCTCAAATGTTGATAGAAGAAAAAGGGAAACAGTATCATGGACAGTTTCAGGTAGCATATCACAAGTTCGGTCATTTGTGTGGTTCGGAGATTGCAAGTTCATACCTCGTCTTTCTCAGTTAAAGTATATCCGTGTGTTATGCTTTGAACAAGATTTATATGCGGATTCAGATCTCGATTCATGTCACGACCTCACTGCTGTCAGCCAATTGTTTCATCTGAGGTATTTGAGGGTATCAGAGTATGTGTATGCAGAGCTTCCTGCTGAAATTCAGGGGCTTGTGCATTTGGATACGTTGGATGTCACAAATGGAAGCATCCCGTCAGACATAGTGCACTTGCCCCGCTTGTCCTATCTCATAATGAGTCGTTTTGATGGGCTACCTGAAAGGATCGGGCTTATGGAATCTCTCCGCACACTAGATGGTTTCGAACTGGTGGACAGCTCGCTGGAGGCTATTAAGGGCCTCGGCAAGCTGACTAATCTCAGGAACCTGACCCTTGTTATTAGTGCGGAGAGCACCACTGGCAATCTGGAGAAGGAGAAGTTTGATGCTTTAGCCTCTTCTATTTGTAAGCTACGCAACCTCAAATATCTCGGGATCACAAGCATGATTGATGATAAGTATGACGTTCTAGGCTCAATTTCAGATCCTCCTGCCCTTATCGAGGAAATATATGTTGACATGTGGAAGTTCTTGAGAGTTCCTAAATGGATCGGTGATCTCCATTGCCTGCATACCCTGCAATTATGCCTCAGGGAGATGAAAACTGATGGGATAACTATTCTCGGAGGACTGCCATCCCTCGTCGACCTCTGCCTTTCCTTTGATAAATGCTTTAAAGAAGAGGTTGTAATCTTCAGCAAGGGCTTATTTGAAGTTCTCGAGTGTCTTCAATTCCGCTGCATGGAAGGTGTTGCAATATATCCAGGCTTCCAGGCAGGAGCTATGCCCAAGCTACGAGAGCTCACTTTGCGACTCAAACTGCCGAAGTGCGGTGGAGAAACACCAGTCGGCATGGAGCATCTGTTAGAGCTCCAGCAAATCACTTTACATGTATTCGGTGTGCGAGATGCGGAAACGTCTTACCCTCGTTGGAGGAGACGGCTTCGTGTTTATAGGCAGGGGCGCAATAACCCCGATGCGCATACAGAGAGGTTGAGATATTACAGGAGATTACAATCTTGGAGAGAAAGGGATAGAGATGGTTACAATAGATAGATATGAAAGCTAACTACCAAGTCTATCTCTAAGCCGAGCGTATATCTCCTTGAACAGCCGTGACAGGTACAATAACCTGTTTAACACCCTCCCTTAATCATAATTTTATCAAGTTGAGATTATGTTTGAAGTCTTCAAAGCTTCTTGTAGGCAACGGTTTTGTGAATCCATCTGCTATTTGATCTCTGGAATGCACAAACCTAATGTCAAGTTGCTTCTTGGCAACTCTTTCTCTTACAAAGTGAAAATCTATCTCAATATGCTTGGTCCTTGCATGAAAGACAGGATTAACAGATAGGTAAGTGGCACCAAGGTTATCACACCACAAACATGGAGCTTGAGTACTTTTGACACCAACTTCCTTCAACATGGATTGTTGTAACGCCCCGAGACCGACGATCCAGAAGACTTCCATATTTTTGTGACCTCCGTGTGTTTTTATTTGTGCTTGCTCTATTTATTTTTGCATTGCATCATGTCATCATGCCAGCATGTCTTTTAATTTTTAAAACCTCAACTAAATAAACTGCATAGATCTTTTGATCTATTTAAATCGAGGGAATTCACATGGTGTTTTCTCTTTATAACATATCCTCCTAATATTTATGGAGCTATTATAAAATATTTCATTAATTTGGAATTCATCATAACACACTTGCAAATAATTCTCCATGCCTTTGTTATCTTAATTCTTGGTCTCCAACATTGCCCATAATTTCTTTCATCATTTTCCGGAGGTCCACCAAAAATCCGAACATTTTTGGACCTTCCTTTTGTCAAGTCCTAGTTCAAACCCATTTGAATTAAATTCAAATGAGTTTGAATTTACATCTTTCAACCGTGGCCTTTCTATTTTTCTTGGAACGAGCATATTTTTGTGAGTCCGGGAAAATTATCCCCTTGCGCTTTTATCTTTCCCTAACCCTCTCTTTCTTTTTCTTCTCTTTTATTGTTTTCTGCTAAAGAAAATATAAGAGAGAGGGAGAAGAGTGCCTAGCCGGCCTCTTAGGCCCAGCTCTAACCCAGCCGGCCCAAGGCCCAGCCGCGCCCCCTCTAGGCCTCTAACCCTAGCCCAGCCTCCCATCGGTCTCCATCTCTCCCTCGTCCTCCCTCTAGCGCCCATAACGCTCGATCCCCATCTCCCCACGCCCGATCCTTCGCCTCCTCCACCACGAGACCCCACGCCCGACCACCTCCTCGCCGCCCTTGGTGCCGCGCCACCAGGACCTCCCCGTCGCCCTCGTCGACGACCAGCCAGTGCCCGTTCCCGAGCGCCTCCCCCCTTGCTGCTTCGCTTGTCGCCGAGCAGGAGCTCCGCTGCCTCGACTCCTAGTCCGACCGCTCCCTC
Organism: Aegilops longissima; assembly: GCA_021605205.1. Taxonomy (NCBI): domain Eukaryota; kingdom Viridiplantae; phylum Streptophyta; class Magnoliopsida; order Poales; family Poaceae; genus Aegilops; species Aegilops longissima. The sequence continues at coordinate 611,185,590 of CM038681.1, read as the reverse complement.
CCCGACCTCCAGCCTTGTCCAGGCCATCCCCGCCGTCGCCTCTCCAGCCCCGTCGACCCGCCTCCAGACCCGTGCTCGACCCCAGCCTTCTCTGCGTTGCCTTCTCGCCGGAGATCGCGTCCCTGCCGTCTTCTTCACCTCCTGCCCGAGACCCACCTTCGGCCTCGCCATGGTTCGCATGTACCAGCTCCGTCCGACAAGGACGTCGCCCCGCTGCCTTCTCTTGTCGCGACCAGGATCCCCCTCCTCGCACCTCTGGTGACCTCCCGAGGCAGGGCCTTGGCAAGTCCCTTGATGCCCCTACAGATTCATCAAGACCGGCAAGTTCGAACTTCGGCGCCAAGTTCATCTTCAAATCTGTACGACTACATCCGATGTGGATTTCGGCAAGTACCTCGAGGCCACAATGACGCCAAGTACCACGACGACCGTCGAGACCGCCAAGTTCCACTACCGATGAACGTTTTGGAATCGCCAAGTCAGACTACAACGTGAAGACCATGTACAACTACTGACACCCGTGGATTTCACCAAGTACCTATACCGACGACCGAGACCCTGGTTTCGACAAGTTCCTTGTGGTGACCCCGAACATCTACGGAGTGTGTACAACTACGAACGTGTACCCCTACTTCCCCTACCGTCACGAGAACAACTACTTCCTCTACATTGCACCGTCCCGTTTGAACGCTTCGAAGGTATAACCGCTGAGATGACCGCCGTGGACCGAATGCATGTGTTAAATGAGATGCACCGTTTTCACCGTGTCCGAATTGTCACTCGTTTCCATGCCCCTAACCCGTGGGAACCCGGTAGTCGGGAGCACCCCACCATCCTTGCATGACACGCTCACGCCCACTTCTTTTGCACCGGTATCTCCGTGAGCTACTGGAACCGATATGCTGTCGTGGCATCATTTTTGGTTTCGTTGCCGTGGCACCCGTTTCGTTCCGCCATGGTGACCAAATGCCTCGTATCATGCTCTTGTCAACATTTTCATAAAATTGCATAAAACTTGCTTATGTCATCCGCATCATGATAACAACAGTTAAAATGTTTAAAATTGTTGTTGCATTAAATTGCTAAATGCATATGGGGATTTACCGGATTTGTTGTTTTTATATCTGGCCCCATTTAAATTGTTTAGATGGTATAGTTTTGTTATGCTTCACCACTTGCCATGTTAACCAATATTTAACATTGTTGGGTACATAAACGAGAGAGAACTAAATAATTGATGTGGTGTTTCGTCAATATGCAACTCGTTGCATATTGGGCTCCATTTAACTTGTAGTTTTGTTTGTGCATATTGCCATGCCATGCATCATTAAACCGGACATGCATCATACTTGATTGTGCATCATGCCATGTTTATGATTGTGTGTTTACTATGTTGTTTGTTTGTTTCCGGGTTGCTTCTCTCGTTAGCTTCGGTTTCCTTCCAGAGTTGTGAGGATTCGTTCGACTACGTCCATTTGTCTTCTTCATGGACTCGTTCTTCTTCCTTGCGGGATTTCAGATAAAAATGACCATACCCTCGAAATCACTTCTATCTTTGCTTGCTAGATGCTCGCTCTTTTGCTATGCCTATGCTACGATGCCTACCACTTGTTATATCATGCCTCCCATGTTGCCATGTCAAGCCTCTAACCATCCTTTCCTAGCAAACCGTTGTTTGGCTATGTTACCGCTTTGCTCAGCCCCTCTTATAGCGTTGTTAGTTGCAGGTGAAGATGAAGTTTGTTTCTTGTTGGAACATGGAGATGTTGTTCCTTGTTGGAACATGTTTACTTGTTGGGATATCACAATATATCTTATTTAATTAATGCATCTATATACTTGGTAAAGGGTGGAAGGCTCGGCCTTATGCAGTGTTTTGTTCCACTCTTGCCGCCCTAGTTTCCGTCATATCGGTATTATGTTCCCGGATTTTGCGTCCCTAACGCGGTTGGGTGATTTATGGGACCCCCTTGACAGTTCGTTTTGAATAAGACTCCTCCAGAAGGCCCAACCTTGGTTTTACCATTTGACTACCTACCACATATACCCCTTCCTTGGGTTCTGCAGACTCAAGGGTCATCTTTATTTTAGCCCCCGGGCGGTGCTCCTCAGTGTTGGTCCGAACCGAGCAACTTCTTGGGCCACCACGGGAAACTCGAGGCTTGCTTTTACTCGTAGCTTGACTTATCCGGTGTGCCACGAGAGCGAGTACGTGCGACTCCTATCGGGATTTGTCGGCACATCGGGCGGCTTTGCTGGTCTTGTTTTATTACTGTCGAAATGTCTTGTAGCCGGGATTCCGAGACTGATCGGGTCTTCCCGGGGAGAAGGAATATCCTTCGTTGATCGCGAGAGCTTATCATGGGCTAAGTTGGGACACCCCTGCAGGGTATTATCTTTCGAAAGCCATTCCCGCGGTTATGAGGCACATGGGAATTTGTTAATGTCCGGTTGTAGAAAACCCGAAGTTGACCTTAATTAAAATACATCAACCGCGTGTGTAACCGTGATGGTCTCTTCTCGGCGGAGTCCGGGAAGTGAACACGGTGTTGGAGTTATGTTTGACGTAAGTAGTTTCAGGTTCACTTCTTGATCATAGTTGTTCGACCGTGCTTTTGCCTCCTCTTCTCGCTCTCTTTTGCGTATGTTAGACACCATATATGCTAGTCGCTTGATGCAGCTCCACCTCACTACCCTGTCCTACCTTTAAGCTTAAATAGTCTTGATCTCGCGGGTGTGAGATTGTTGAGTCCCGGTGACTCACAGATACTTCCAAAACCAGTTTGCAGGTGCCGATGAAACCGTGCAGGTGACGCATCCGAGCTCAAGGAGGAGCTCGATGAAGATCTTGTTCATTGTGTTGTTTCGTTTCAGTTGATCAGTAGTGGAGCCTAGTTGGGACGATCGGGGATCTGTGTAGCATTTGGGGTAGTCTTCTTTTATTTTGGTTCTGTAGTCGGACCTTGATTGTATCTGTATGATGTAATGCTTTACTCATGTATTGTGTGAAGTGGCGATTGTAAGCCAACTATGTATCTCTTTCCCTTATGTATTACATGCGTTGTGTGAAGATTACCTCACTTGCGACATTGCTTTCAATGCGGTTATGCCTCTAAGTCGTGCTTCGACACGTGGGAGATATAGCCGCATCGAGGCGTTACAAGTTGGTAATCGAGCCATCCCGACTTAGGAGCCCCCGCTTGATTGAATCGCTGACTTTGTTGAGTCTAGAAAAAATGTTTTGAGTCTTGGGATTTTATATATCGGAGTAGGATTCTTTTACTCCCAGTCCCTTAAATCGCTCTGGTGAGGTCTCTGACGTAGAAGTTTTGACTCTCCTCTCCTCAAATTTCACTAAAAAATTTTAGGATCACGCGGGTATCTTGGAATTGTTCGATGGTTTTGTGGCGAGAACATTGTTCTTGGTGCCTCTTGACATTTAGGGGTTGTGGCAGTGTCCCGGGGAGTTGAGCTCCGAGGTGTTGTCGTCACAATTTTATCGTTGCAGTTCTGGAATACCTGAGCTTTGCCGACATCGAAAATCTCTTTTGTACAGTTGTTGGTGAGATAACCCGATAACCCGATCTTGAGGCGAGCTCGAGAGTATTGCCATAACTTCGTATAACGGATGCTTTTCGAAGGTTGAGGTAAACGATTTCCGGAGTTTTCTTGGTTATGTGTTGAAGGATGGATACAGCTGGATCTAGGTATTGTTAGTTTGGGTGATATATTTTGTGTCCCCTGTATCCCCAACGCCAGATTGCATAACCAGAAAGTTTCGGGAGTTTATAAGTGGGAATTCAAGTAGCTCCTAGATTATCTTTCCAACAGACACATGATACGATATGGGATCTATCTATGTTTGTTTCCGACTTATTCTGCAAGCCAAATCCTTTGTTTTGTTTTAGTGGTATTCGAGTTGCTTCGAAGTCAAATGTTGAATCCATACCTTCCCTAAACGGTGTTCTCATATTGCTATGTGAATATTAATCCTTCCTGATCATCGAGGTTGCCATGTTAATTCCTTTCCAACCGGCGTGCTTCTGTTCAAGTGGATCCGATCATTTCAACATTTGCGAGATCAACTCTAAGTTTTCTGAGCGATGTTTGTTTCATCCGTTCCCAAGTTGCCTTTGTTTTCCCGCCCTCCCACCCTTTTTCTTCAAGGACTCAGATTTCTTAATCATGTATCCTTTTATTTGTGGGAAGTCTCTTCATTCTTTTCTTTCAATGTTTTATCCAGTGATTTCTCATGAAGACGCTAAGGAAGCTTCAACCTTATCATTGTTCCATTCTAATTTTCTTCTCCAGTGGATTTAGTTCAAGATTTCGGTGTTGATCTTATCCCTTTTCCTCTTTTCACAATGCTTTCCCATTCCGATGCACCAATTAATCATTCACCTCTCGCTATTCATTTGTTCCGGAGTGTTGAAGATATCTCTGAAGATTCGTGTTTCCACTCTGCATCAATTCTAGCTATTTCGAGGTCTTACCTTATTCAGCCATTTAATTCAACCGGCGCAATCTCTCTTTAAATTGTTCAACGGTGGTTCTTTTGAGTGGGCCCTAACCCATAGGTCTTTTTCCAGGATCTTACCTGACTCTTTAATTTTCTTGGAGCTATTCCCAAATTCTTTTCGAAGTTTGACGTAAGAATGATTTGTCTTCAGTCATATGTCTTTCTCCAAGATCTTTCACATTCTTTTCATCGTTGGTTCAATCTTTCTATTCTTCATTATTCCAAAGTGTCTCAACAATTCATGGTGGTGTTTCTCATCGTCATTCTTGGATTTGAAGACCGAAGAAGAGTTTCTCTTTAATCTTGCTCCTTTCTCTTCAAGATTCATGGTTCTAGCTTCGTGCCATCCTCATAATTGTTTTGATTGTGAGAATTCTTTTCACCCATCCGGAGTAATTCAGGAGACTTTTCAGTTTGATTCTTCTGAGCCCATCATCTCAGAATTATTCATTCAAGCTTTCAGCTCTTGTTCCCCAAATCTTACCGGTGCATCATTCAAGTATTCTATAATCAGTTCATGATCTCTCCGTTCTCATGTATCTAAATTCTCTCAAGTATCTTCATTCATTTCTAATTCCTTACGGCGATTCGTTCTTTTTCTTCATTCATTTTCAATTCTTACGGTGGTTCGTTCAAGAGTTCTCTTCCTTCGTTATCATATAGATTCATTCGTTCTTTCCAATCCTACCGGTGGTTCGTTGAAGACCTTCCCAAGTTGAGCAATATCTCTCTTCAATCCTTTTTCAACGAGAATAAGTAGTATGCCTAATCCGTTGCTTGTCATCAATCTAAATTGGTGAAGGATACACATAACATAATTCTTGTTCTTGTTTCATCCAAGTGATTGATTCATTCTTCCGGAGTTCGTAATGGTATCAATTTCTCATTTCTAAGTTGTTCATCTCTTCTTTCCGGAGATTGTTCATCATATCACATTCTCGGTCCGAGATGCTTCATCTTTTCTTTCCGGAGTTCAAAGTTTTCTCGGTTATATCATTTCAAAGCTTCATCTTATCACTGCAAGGCTTCACCTTGTGTTTTCAACTTCTCTTTCTTTTATCATCCTTTTCTTACCGGAGTTCTTCATGGAGGCTCTACATGGTGCTTCGTCAAGCATTCAATTTTTCTCGATTTGTCCTTCAAGTTTCTCTCGGAGTTAAGATCCGCCAAGCTATACTCTAAAATAAGCATGGTGTTCAACACATGTTTTGTTTTGAGGAGTTCAAGCATTCTTCATCTTGCATTCCGAAGTGCAATTCTTTCGACCTTATCTTTTGAGGTGGTGTTATGTCATTTTGACAATTTCATTCATGTTTCATGATGCACTTGTTGTCAAGAATGAGATATTTAAATCCATCAATCTCTTCATTGGAGTTATCTTCGGTTATATTTCACTTAAAGCCTTCCCTAAGGAATGTTGCTATTATGGTGCTTATCAATGATCCAAGTTTTCCTCCTATCCTCTCAATGAAAGAAGTTTTCATCTTCTTGTTGATCTTAATCCAATCAACTGTTTCCGTTAGTGGCGGGTTGTCACCTCATAATTTTGAGATGTGTTCCATAAGCCCACAACAAGCTTGTTCCTTCCGTTGTTGATAATCCAACAACTCCGTTCTATCATTTCTTGTAAGCGTGCTCTTTCAAGATCTTGTTTCCCTTCGTCCATTCCATTCCATTCTTTCATTTCTTCCGGAGGCATTGTGATGTTGCTCTCTTCGACCCATCATCTTGTTTTGTCAAGATCATGTTCTTCTCCTTGCTTCTCTGTTTAGCCGGAGTGTCATGTTTTCATTTGAGTTCTCTCATCTTATCAAGTTTTGCCTGCTTCCTCAACCGGAGAGCTGACTGAAATCTTTCTTACCCCTTGTGCCACTCTTTCAATAGTTCCGGAGGCAGTGTGTTGTTGATTTCATCAAGTATCATCCCATCTTTTCAAGTTCATGATTCTAATTCCTTCCATTTTCAGTCGGAGTGCTGCCAAAATTATATCATTCTTAATCCTAGTCTATCTTGTTTTAACAGGAGTGGCTTCAAAATCTATCTTGTCCCCTAGCTCTTGGTTCTCATCATGTTCTTTGTTCTTCTCTGCTAACGCATTGTTTGCAATCTCGTTCACCTCCATTGTATTCTTTCTTTCGATTTGCTCAACCTCTCAAGGTTCGTGGTTTCACTCGTTTGTCGTAGAAGCAACTTTGTTTTACCTCTTCCTCTTCCGCTTTTCTCCGGTGCAATCCTAGATCTCGGGACGAGATCCTCTTGTAGTGGTGGAGTGTTGTAACGCCCCGAGACCGACGATCCAGAAGACTTCCATATTTTTTTGACCTCCGTGTGTTTTTATTTGTGCTTGCTCTATTTATTTTTGCATTGCGTCATGTCATCATGCCAGCATGTCTTTTAATTTTTAAAACCTCAACTAAATAAACTGCATAGATCTTTTGATCTATTTAAATTGAGGGAATTCACATGGTGTTTTCTCTTTATAACATATCCTCCTAATATTTATGGAGCTATTATAAAATATTTCATTAATTTGGAATTCACCATAACACACTTGCAAATAATTCTCCATGCCTTTGTTATCTTAATTCTTGGTCTCCAACATTGCCCATAATTTCTTTCATCATTTTCCGGAGGTCCACCAAAAATCCGAACATTTTTGGACCTTCCTTTTATCAAGTCCTAGTTCAAACCCATTTGAATTAAATTCAAATGAGTTTGAATTTACATCTTTCAACCGTGGCCTTTCTATTTTTCTTGGAACGAGCATATTTTTGTGAGTCCGGGAAAATTATCCCCTTGCGCTTTTATCTTTCCCTAACCCTCTCTTTCTTTTTCTTCTCTTTTATTGTTTTCTGCTAAAGAAAATATAAGAGAGAGGGAGAAGAGTGCCTAGCCGGCCTCTTAGGCCTAGCTCTAACCCAGCCGGCCCAAGGCCCAGCCGCGCCCCCTCTAGGCCTCTAACCCTAGCCCAGGCTCCCATCGGTCTCCATCTCTCCCTCGTCCTCCCTCTAGCGCCGCAACGCTCGATCCCCATCTCCCCCACGCCCGATCCCTTCGCCTCCTCCACCCTGAGACCCCCACGCCCGACCACCTCCTCGCCGCCCTTGGTGCCGCGCCACCAGGACCTCCCCGTCGCCCTCGTCGACGACCAGCCAGTGCCCGTTCCCGAGCGCCACCCCCCTTGCTGCTTCGCTTGTCGCCGAGCAGGAGCTCCGCTGCCTCGACTCCTAGTCCGACCGCTCCCTCCCCGACCTCCAGCCTTGTCCAGGCCATCCCCGTCGTCGCCTCTCCAGCCCCGTCGACCCGCCGCCAGACCCGTGCTCGACCCCAGCCTTCTCTGTGTTGCCTTCTCGCCGGAGATCGCGTCCCTGCCGTCTTCTTCACCTCGTGCCTGAGACCCACCTTCGGCCTCGCCATGGTTCGCATGTACCAGCTCCGTCCGACAAGGACGTCGCCCCGCTGCCTTCTCTTGTCGCGACCAGGATCCCCCTCCTCGCACCTCCGGTGACCTCCCGAGGCAGGGCCTTGGCAAGTCCCTTGATGCCCCTTCAGATTCATCAAGACCGGCAAGTTCGAACTTCGGCGCCAAGTTCGTATTCAAATCTGTACGACTACATCCGATGTGGATTTGGGCAAGTACCTGGAGGCCACAATGACGCCAAGTACCACGACGACCGTCGAGACCGCCAAGTTCCACTACCGATGAACGTTTTGGAATCGCCAAGTCAGACTACAACGTGAAGACCATGTACAACTACTGACACCCGTGGATTTCACCAAGTACCTATACCGACGACCGAGACCCTGGTTTCGACAAGTTCCTTGTGGTGACCCCGAACATCTACGGAGTGTGTACAACTACGAACGTGTACCCCTACTTCCCCTACCGTCACGAGAACAACTACTTCCTCTACATTGCACCGTCCCGTTTGAACGCTTCGAAGGTATAACCGCTGAGATGACCGCCGTGGACCGAATGCATGTGTTAAATGAGATGCACCGTTTTCACCGTGTCCGAATTGTCACTCGTTTCCATGCCCCTAACCGTGGGAACCCGGTGTCGGGAGCACCCCACCATCCTTGCATGACACGCTCACGCCCACTTCTTTTGCACCGGTATCTCCGTGAGCTACTGGAACCGATATGCTGTCGTGGCATCATTTTTGGTTTCGTTGCCGTGGCACCCGTTTCGTTTCGCCATGGTGACCAAATGCCTCGTATCATGCTCTTGTCAACATTTTCATAAAATTGCATAAACCTTGCTTATGTCATCCGCATCATGATAACAACAGTTAAAATGTTTAAAATTATTGTTGCATTAAATTGTTAAATGCATATGGGGATTTACCGGATTTGTTGTTTTTATATCTGGCCCCATTTAAATTGTTTAGATGGTATAGTTTTGTTATGCTTCACCACTTGCCATGTTAACCAATATTTAACATTGTTGGGTACATAACCGAGAGAGAACTAAATAATTGATGTGGTGTTTCGTCAATATGCAACTCATTGCATATTGGGCTCCATTTAACTTGTAGTTTTGTTTGTGCATATTGCCATGCCATGCATCATTAAACCGGGCATGCATCATACTTGATTGTGCGATTTCTTCATTATTTTGGCCCTGGTTTTTTTCTGCATGTTCTCCTGCATCATCACAAGGCTCATACATGGGATTAGTCAATAGTTGATCATCACAGTTATTACCCCCTTGATCAAGGCCAGTGAGATGAGGAGACAAGAGAAGGATTTCTTTGCGAAGAAGAGCTCCGGCGTTTGGGTGTAGATCAGAAAAAGGGAACTTTGTTTCGTCGAAAACCACATCACGGGATATATAGACACGACCAGTGGCAACGTCAAGGCATTTAACACCTTTGTGTTGGGCACTGTACCCAAAAAATACACACTGTTTTGACCTAAACATAAGCTTCCTATTGTTATAGGGACGGAGATTTGGCAAGCACGCACAGCCAAAGACACGAAGGGATTTGTAGTCTGGCTTGGTGTTGAGTAGCCGTTCCATGGGAGTTTCGTTGTGTATGACACGACTAGGAAGCATGTTAATAATATGCATGGCGGTCAAAAAGGCTTCGTCCCAAAACTTAAGGGGCATAGAAGCACCGGCTAGAAGAGCAAGACCAACTTCAACAATGTGGCGATGCTTGCGCTCAGCCGAACCGTTTTGTTGGTGAGCGTGTGGACATGACACGTGGTGTGAAATGCCAAGAGTTTGGAAGAAGGAATTCAACTTTTCGTATTCCCCTCCCCAGTCCGATTGGACAGCAATGATCTTACGATCAAACTTGCGTTCTACTAACGCTTGGAAATTCTGAAACACTTGGAAAACATCGGATCTTTTCTTAAAAGATAAATCCAAGAGAATTTACTGTAGTCATCGATAAAACTAACATAATACGTGTGTCTACCAATAGAACTGGGGGCAGGGCCCCAAACATCTGAGAAGATTAATTGCAAAGGTTGAGTAGAAACACTAGTAGAAATAGGGTATGGCAATTGATGACATTTTGCTCTTTGGCAAGAATCACAAATAGTTTCAGTATTACGCTCTCCAACAAACGGGAGCTTATTCTTTCTAAGCAAACGTTCAACCAAAGAAAAAGAAGCATGTCCTAAGCGATCATGCCATCGTGTGGAAGATAATTTGATGGCATTGTAGACTTGTTTATTGAATCTTGAAAACTCCGGAAGCAACGGATAAAGCCCTCGAACACATCTACCTCGATAGAGTACTTTCTTCGTGGCCTGATCCTTGATCAAAAAGAAGAAAGGGTGAAACTCAAGGAAGACATGGTTATCAATGGCAATTTTATGGACAGAAAGAAGATTCTTATGAGCACTAGGGACATGCAAGATTTTTCTAAGGTGTATTTTGCGATGAGGGGTATGTATAACAAAATGACCAACATGACTGATCCTCATACCTGCACCGTCGGCGATGTGAATCTGATCCTTGCCGTGGTACTTTTCACGGAGAGTCACTTTTTCCAGCTCTCCAGTGAGATGGTTGGTGGCGCCGCTGTCGAGGTACCCGTTGGTGTCGACGCCGTAGGAGCCATCTGCCGCCGCTGCGACCTTTTCATCATCTTGGGGGTCTTCCTCGTCCTCGTCATAGCGGTACCAGCAGTCCCTGGCAGTATGACCAGGTTTGCCGCAGATCTGGCACCGCGGAGCATCGGGACGGGTCCTGCCAGAGCCACCACCGCGACGTCCTCAGTTGCCAGATCGGCCGCCTCCGCCGCCACTGGTGGGACGTGCACCTCCTGACCTCCCCTTGCCACGGGAAGGAGCGCGATAGCGAGAGCCACCACCGCGCCCACGGGTAGCAACGTTGGCTGAAGACTTGAAGCCGCCACCGCCCGATCCGTGGAACTGCGCCATGCGCTGCTCGAAGTTGCTGAGCATGGAGAAGATTTCGTCGAGGGAGGCAGGTGTGACGCGCGCGTCGAGAGCCGAGATGAGGGGCTGGTTCTCCATATCCAGCCCATGCAAGATATACGAGATGAGCTCGTCATCCTGGATCGGTTTGCCGGCGGCGGCGAGCTCGTCTGCGAGGCCGCGCATGGAGGCGAAGTAGGAGGCGGCGTTCTGGTTTCCCTTCTGCGCGTTGATAAGGGAGGTGCGGATGTTGTTGACGCGGCTCAGCGACTGCGACGAGTACATGCCCGCCAGCGTCGTCCAGAGCGCCTGCGCCGTGGTGACCGTGGTCACCGTGACGAGCACCTCCTTGGAGAGGTTGCTCAGCAGATAAACGAGCACCTGCTGGTCCTCCCTGACCCAAATTGGGTGGAGAGGGTTGGGCTCGAAAGTCTCCTTGCCGTCCTTGTCCTTGGCGGCGAGAAGCTTGGCCGGCTCCGGCGAGGTGCCGTCAACATAGCTGAAGACACCGGCGCCACGCAACTGCGGCGTGATCTGTGTGCGCCATAGCACGTAGTTCGTGCGGGAGAGTTTCTCAATGACCTGCCCACTGAGGCCGGGGTGAGATGCGCCGGAGGAGGAAGACATGGTGTAGGGCACGATTGGAAATCGGGAGATGGGAAGTATGAAGGCTCTGATTACCATGTGCGAGATGCGGAAACGTCTTACCCTCGTTGGAGGAGACGGCTTCGTGTTTATAGGCAGGGGCGCAATAACCCTGATGCGCATACAAAAAGGTTGAGATATTACAGGAGATTACAATCCTGGAGAGAAAGAGATAGAGATGGTTATAATAGATAGATATGAAAGCTAACTACCAAGTCTATCTCTAAGCCGAGCGTATATCTCCTTGAACAGCCGTGACAGGTACAATAACCTGTTTAACATTCGGCACTGGCAATGAATCTCCTGAACAAGTGAAGCTCAAAGTCCAGCCTGCGTTTAGGAACGCCATGGAACTGCTGCCAAGGCGTCCTTCGTTGGATATTAAATGTACCTTCCCCTTCCTTGGATAATGTACCTCCCGGGTGAGTGATGCATGAATGGACCATGTGCAGTGAGCAATCTGTCTCTGGACGCTCTCTACTGTAAATTACATCATTTCCTCTGCTATATGTTGTACGTTTTTCAATCATTTCTACGGTGTTTAATTTCTTCAATATTGTACTGTTGTTACATCAATATCTCCGATGCACTCTGAGAGCCTATGCAACCTCAACCATTCATTTATGCTTTGTATTTGTTGGTGTATATCCAGAAAATCACGTGATTAATGAGGGATTATTTGGTTCAGAAATGGCCATTAATGAGGGATTACCTCGTCAATAAGATGTCTGCACTTGCCTCATTACTCAGTTGCAACTTGGATCTCCTGCACAGCCCATCTCTAACAAGGATGAGATAAAAATGTCGAGCGATAGTAGCCAGCAACTTCCAAGAGTGTTCTCTGTTTGCTAATTGAATTAACTATTGATATACCTGACCATTCGGGCTCGAGTAAAATCTATTTTAACCCTTGAACTGATAGAGCACGTCGGAAATGTGTTGGTTTTTGATCGCCGGAACAAATCACCACCAGAACCTCTGCACACTCACGTACAAAGCAACCAAGCTAGCTGCCTAGTAGGTTGATGGATCTACAGTGCACGCACACGTCTAGCCAGTACTTCATGTACGAGACGTGAGCACCTGGTAGAGGCTAGCTCTTGATCGATCGGAACGAATCGATCTAGACGGAACTTCAGCGTAAGTCGTAACTTGGCGAACGGAAAAACTGATCGGTAGACTTTGTTGATGGCTACAGCAGGCTCGTGTCGAGCCTGTTAATCTTTCTGTTGCTTTTCTTGCTGATTGTTTACACGGGGGTATACGCCTATATATACTACTAGAGCCAGCAACCTTGGCTAAACCTACTCGGGTATGAACTCTAGTACTACACGGACAATGACACAGGTACAACATCAAAGCCGTACACCATGTCGTGCTTACCTAACATTCACCCCCTAAGCATGACGTGGTTGTTACTATCGGCCTGGATCCCAAATACGTCTACTCGTACGCTTTACCTTTGGGATATCTTTCGTCGTTTCTCATAGCATCCCAGCTACCGACTTTGCTAGCGTTGGCTCATCAGTAGCTTGACGCCGGCGCTCCTCCTTGGTCGCGTCTTCAACCTTCACCTGTTCTTCGGTGCTTGATAGACTGTCTTTCGGATCATCGAGGGAACATCCTTTGGATCCGAGCGAGACCAAACTTTGATCTAACTATGAGTCCCAAGCTCTTGGCGCTTATTTCAGCCCGTAAAGTGATTTCTTGAGCTTGTAAACTTTCCTTCTTCTTTTTTTTTCTCGTAGCTGAGGGGTTGTTCCACGTATACTTCTTCTATGAGGTCGCCGTTGAGGAAAGCGGATTTCACATCCATATGATGAACCTGCTAATCCTCTTGTGCTGCCAAAGCTAGGAGCACTCTCACCGTCTCGATTCGAGCAACCGGTGCAAACACCTCCTCATAGTCAACTCCTTGACGTTGTACGTAGCCCTTTGCAACGAGTCTTGCCTTATGCTTCACAATGGCACCCGTCGTGTCCTTCTTTAACTTGTGTAAACCCACTTCAAACCTATGGCCTTTTGGTTCGGAGGTCGGGTTACCAAAGTCCACGTGACATTGCTCTCGATCGCCTTCATCTCCTCATCCATGGCGTGCGTCCAACTTGTACTTTTGCTCGCCTCTACGAAGTTCGCTGGCTCCTCAACTCCGAGTAAACACAAATCAGAGTACTCGAGTGTAACTGGATTTGCGTACTTGTAGACTTTTTTGAGGGGCTTGTAGCGACGAGGCCCGGAAGAATCCGTCGTGGCTTGCGAAGGGGGCGACACAAATTGTGTCGGCATTGATGCACTTGAGGAAGACCGTTGAGTCTCGGGCGTGGTAGATGCCGGATCGTTGGCATCGTCGTCGTCGCGATCGTACCATCATCTTGATTGTCATCATCACTATGCGCCTCGTTGTCGATGTCGTTGCCGAGATCTCTACCCATGTCTTGCGCGTCGTTATCGCTATCACCTTGCGACGCATGCGCGTCGTCGTCGGTGTCGGCATCATGGTGATCATTGCCAGTGCGGTCACCTTGGTTGTGCGTCTTGCCAACCACCTGAACGTCCTCCCTTGCATCATCATCAGTTGGAAATTCAACTGTGAATATGTTACCGTTTGGAGCATCGTCGGCTGTTGCGCTCCAATTCCACGCTTGGTTTTTTTCAAACACGACGTCGCGTGAAATCCGTAGACGCTTGGTTCGTGGATTGTAGAAGCGGTATGCCTTGGTGCCGGAACTCCTCTCGTATCCGATTAACACCATCTTGGCGCTGCGATCGGCAAGCTTTGAGAGATGCGGCTCCGCCGTCTTCACATGCGCCACACACCCGAACGTCCGTAGATGAGACACATTCGGCTTCCGTCCGTAAATTGCTTCATACGGAGTCTTGCCGACCACTGCCTTCGTTGGAGCCCGGTTGAGAAGATAGACCGCCGTCGAGACAGCTTCTTCCCAAAAAGTACCCGGCAGGTTCTTGCTCTTGAGTAAACTTCTCGCCACGTCAATGACGGTTCGATTGCGCCTTTCAACAACCCCGTTCTGCTGCGGCGTATAAGGTGCCGTGAGAAACCTCTTTATGCCAATCTTCTCGCAGTAGTCGTTGAACTCGTTTGACGTAAACTCTCCGCCTTGATCTGTCCGTAAAGCGTGAACCTTCAGCTTGTGTTCCATCTCCGTTGCACCCTTCAGCTTCTTGAACGCTTCAAACGCCTCATCTTTAGATCGTAGGAGAATGACCCACATGTATCTCGATTAGTCATCTACCACAAGGAAGAAGTGCTTCTTTCCTCCGTGAGTTGCTGGGGTGATAGGGCCACATAGATCACCATGGAGCAGCTCGAGTGCATCACTTGCACGATAGGTAGACTGAGCAGGAGCGGCCTGCGATGCTGTTTTCAACCAAGCACCCGTCACATACTCGATCAACATGGTCGATAAGCGGCATCCCAGATACCATCTCCATCTTGACATCTTCTTCAAGGCGTAGAAGTTAACGTGTCCAAATCTAGCATGCCATAACCACGAATCATCATCACTCTTGGCGAGCCAACACTCCGGTTGAGATTGATCAAGGTTGAGAATATAGAGCCTGTTCCGCGTGCGATTCACACGCGCTAGCACGTTTCGGAGGTTGTCGAAGATCGTCATCACTCCGTTCTTGATATCCACCTTGCATTCATTCTCGTCAAGTTTCCCGACAGAGATGATGTTGTTGCGAAGCCGTGGGATGTAGTACACTCCGGTGAGTATGCGATGTTCTCCTGTGAGACCCTCGAAGAGGACAGAACCTTGCCCGCAAATCTCCACATTTGAACCGTCACCGAACTTGATCGAGCCTTGAACATCATATTCTAGCTCGAGGAACTTCTCCTTGCACCCCGTCATGTGGTTACTGGCACCCGTGTCGAGATACCACGACACGTTCTGGCTCCCGGATAACTTTGGTGTTACCTTTTTCTCGTGAAGTAGCACCTTCCGGTTTGGTTTCACAACCACCGTTTGGGCGAGATCACAAACTTTGGCCATCAGAAGACCTGGACGTCCGTCTTCCTGCTTCGCCAAATTTGACTTGATCTCCCTCTTGTTAGGCTCCGGACAATCCTTCACAAAGTGACCCATCTCGTTGCAGTTATAGCACTTGACCTCGGACATATTCAAGTTCCGTGGCTTCCGCTCTTTAGATCGGTCCGCCTTACCACGACCTTGTGGCTTGGCTTTTTCTTTGCCTTTTCCGGTTTGTCCGCCGCGCTTCGCGTTGCTTGAGCCTTCGCCATCGTTGCGCCTCCCTTTGCTACTTGGGGACTCCCAAACTGCGCGCGAGTACATGAGTTGGTCACCACCTCCTCCTTTGCCTTTCCGACAACCACGAGCATTCTCTTTCCATGTCCGCAAGCGTCCGATCGCCTCCGTTATGGTCATGTCGTCGATGTCGTAAAGTTGCTCGAGCGTGCCGATGATGTACGTGAATTTATCAGTCACCGAACTGAAAAACTTATCCACAATCTCGATTTCCTCGAGCTTCGCACCAAGCGTGCGGATCTCTCCCACAAAAGTAGTCAGACGCATGGCATAGTCGTTCACCGATTCAGTTTCCTCCATCTGCAACTTGTGAAATTGGCGCTTCAGCACTTGTGCCCGAGCCTGGGTGACGCGATCTTCTCCGATCCTCATCTCTTTGAGTGCGTTCCACGCCTCTCTTGCTGTCTCGAACTCCGCCAATGTCATCAGCATGGAATCCGGCACAGACTGGGCTATGGCAGCCATGGCACCTTTGTGACACCTAATTTTTTTTTGTTTGGTTTTCAACAAAAACCTTGTTGGTTTTGAAGGAAGTCATTTAAAATCCTTTCAAAAATTTCCCCTTTGGCAAAGGATTTTTTTATTTTGGCATCTCCTTCAACTTTGGTGTTTGGTTATTAAAAACCTTTCCTCTGATTCTCTCCCTCTCAATTTATTCTTTTTGGTTTTTTTCTTTTAATAAAGAAAACCTAGGAGTTTTGGGTCTCCTCTTATATTGAATCCATCCATAACTTTTACCATGTCTCATGTGGTTAAATCTCCCCAAAACCCCTCCTTCCACTTTGGGGCAATCCAAATATTCTGTCCAAACAGGTCCAACTCATTTTTGGATTTTATTTCAATTATTTCTTTCCCCAAAACAATTCTGTCCACTATGTTGAGCCTAGGTGATTTGCAAAGCAAGTACCTAAATGCCTTTGAGTTTTGTTCTCAAACCAACTACTCTGGATAGTCCCTAGCACCCACAACCTAGAACCATCAAGATCCACTCTTCTTCTTTTCAAAATTTTCAAGTTTCAGCTTCTGCAAATTTGGATCAGATTTGTCAAATTTGATGAAATTCATATCTCCTCTTCTCCAAAAATTCCACCAATATTCAGGCAGCCCCCAGAGGCAATGAGATGCCGTTCCACCAAAAATCAGCTCAAGGAAAAATCCCCACATACCAAAATCATTATGTCGAACACCTAGCTTGCACTTTCACTTTGCACTTTCAGAGAAATTCAGAGTTTCAGTGAATTCAGTTTCGTCAGAGTCGGGTCACTTGTCAACAGTGCGCCCTGGCGCGTTGCGCACGGCCTCTCCTCCCTGGCCAGAGCGCCGCACGCTGATACGAACATGACAATGTCTGGTATATCAAAGGGTGTGGCTGCTATTGAAGTTAAACAAACCGAGTCGAGGGAGAAGAGCTTATTCGAGAATGTTGGAGGAACTACCAAACTTTCAAATATATTGCACCGTGGTAGAGATGGAAAGAAACGTGAGCTATGTGGACCTGGTTTTTGTGCCATTAGTTGTGGAGACGCAATATACAAGAGGGTCAAAATTACACATCAGCCAAGATTGAAGCAAGGAGTAAATTGCAGTCAACCCATACATATGAGCGTGTGCATGCACACAGGCTTGGAACCAATTAAACCAAGAAATAAAATATTATAAAGTTTGAATCAACTTGTCAAGGGACACAATCAAGAGCCTAAGCCAGAAGAGATTACGCCCACCTTTCGTACACCTCCACGATGGGTTAAAATTGGGACCATGAAGTTGCACGTTGGGTCCAAATTGCATGGAGATTAGTTTATTTTTTTAGTCCCTTTAACTTACGTACGGTTGTGTCCTTTTAATATTAGGAAGTATATCCTTTTGTTAGTTAGTAGTTTCCCTGGTGCTAATTACGCGCCATACAAATCGTGAGGGCAAGTTTTGTTGGTTACGTATAGGTAGGAGTCCAGGTGGTGTGGGGCTTAGGCCATGTGTTCGTTATATAAAAGTGAAGATGGCGTCCATGTATGAGATCAGTTTTAGTTTGTTTTCAGAGTTATGAAATATACAGAAAAACGTCTGACTTAGGGACGACCATATCTTGTGTATTATCTGTGATTTTCCCATCGTGGAAATTTACTAGCGACGGAGGGTTGATCATCACATCGACGCCTACGTGCTGATCCGAGGGGGTCGCTATTTTCGTTTGTGTATTTTCGTACACAGGTGAAGATTATCTTGAAGGTTGCGAGGAGGAACAAGGGGACGAACGGTTGATCAAGCATCGCCGTGAAAGATCGGGCCATCTACGCGCGCGAATTAGCATCTCGCTAGTCTGTGCCTCATCAAGTGGTATCAGAGCAAAGGTTAGTCACGGCGACACAATTTGCAATATCGTCTATGGAGTCGAGCATCAACATGTTGAGCAGGAACATATTGATGGAGGAGGAAGGCATTGGCGAGGTCACTCTTTTTCACACTCGTTGCGGAACGATGTGTCAATCTGATGATCGATGAGAGTACTGCAGTCAACATGGTGAGCATCGAGGTGGTGGAAAAATTGGGGCTGAAGATGGCACCTCTTGGAAGACCGTACACGTTGAAGTGGTTCAAAGGTGACATCAAAATTACTCATCGGATTTTGCTAATTTTTTATCTAGGAAAATATTGTTGTGCAGAATTTTTTCATGTTTGTCCTGTGTCCATGGTGTCGTGTCATCTTGTACTTGGGGGCCTATGGTGCAAGCGTGTTGGGGCTGTTCGGGATGTCAAGAAAAATAGTTATTCTTTATCATGGAAGGGCAAACAAATTTGTTTTATTCCCATGCCAACGGATGTGTTCGCTGCTGATTGGAAAGATCGTTTGCGAAAAAGAAGAGAAGAGTCAGAAGAAATAAAAGAAGAAGTTGATGCACCGATGAAGGGTCTAAATCTCTTAGTGAAGAAGGTGCAGGAGGATAGTGGTGCAAAGGGGCAGGGATGGAGTGTGTTTAAAAAACAGTGCAAGATCAAGGATCGTTCATGCAAGATGATAATTGATGGTGGAAGCTTTACCAATGCTATTAGCAAAGATTTCGTGCAAGCATTGGGTTTGTCCATGTGGCGGCACCCCCAACCGCACCACGTGGAGTGGCTATATGGCTCCGGAAAATTAAAGATTACACATAAGGCACGTGTGCCATTTACTGTTGGAGCTTATATTGACAAGGTAGACTGTGACGTTATACCAATGGATGCGTGCGAGTTGCTATTGGGAAGGCAGTGGCAGTTTGATCATGATGCAGCGCATGCCGGAAAATCTAACAGTCATACATTCATGCATGATGGAAAGAAGCACATATTGAAACCGATGATGGATAGTGCAATTAATGTAGACATGCGAGTTCCAGAGAAGGAGGTGCCTTTGAAAGTTATCTCAAAACCGAGGACGGTTTTGTTTCAAGGAAGGGAGGATGATACGAACATGACAATGTCTGGTATATCAAAGAGTGTGGCTGCTATTGAAGTTAAACAAACCGAGTCGAGGGAGAAGAGCTTATTCGAGAATGTTGGAGGAACTACCAAACGTTCAAATATATTGCACCGTGGTAGAGATGGCAAGAAACGTGAGCTATGTGGACCTGGTTTTTGTGCCATTAGTTGTGGAGACGCAATATACAAGATGGTCAAAATTACACATCAGCCAAGATTGAAGCAAGGAGTAAATTGCAGTCAACCCATACATATGAGCGTGTGCATGCACACAGGCTTGGAACCAATTAAACCAAGAAATAAAATATTATACAGTTTGAATCAACTTGTCAAGGGACACAATCAAGAGCCTAAGCCAGAAGAGATTACGCCCACCTTTCGTACATCTCCACGATGGGTTAAAATTGGGACCATGAAGCTGCACGTTGGGTCCTAATTGCATGGAGATTAGTTTATTTTTTTAGTCCCTTTACCTTACGTACGGTTGTGTCCTTTTAATATTAGAAAGTATATCCTTTTGTTAGTTAGTAGTTTCCCTGGTGCTAATTACGCGCCATACAAACCGTGAGGGCAAGTTTTGTTGGTTACGTATAGGTAGGAGTCCAGGTGGTGTGGGCCTTAGGCCATGTGTTCGTTATATAAAAGTGAAGATGGCGTCCATGTATGAGATCAGTTTTAGTTTGTTTTTAGAGTTATGAAATATACAGAAAAACGTCCGACTTAGGGACGACCATATCTTGTGTATTATCTGTGATCTTTCCATCGTGGAAATTTACTAGCGACGGAGGGTTGATCATCACATCGACGCCTACGTGCTGATCCGAGGGGGTCGCTATTTACGTTTGTGTATTTTCGTACACAGGTGAAGATTATCTTGAAGGTTGCGAGGAGGAACAAGGGGACGAACTGTTGATCAAGCATCGCCGTGAAAGATCGGGCCATCTACGCGCGCGAATTAGCATCTCGCTAGTCTGTGCCTCATCACATGCCCCCTTGGACGGATGCAAGCGTCAGTAGCGGCGAGCCTCGCCGGCGTTGGCGGTTTCTGTGGTGGCTGCGCCACCCATGGCGGCCAGGGAGGGCCCGAGCCCGCTCGCCACGCCACCCGTCGCCGCCCATCGTTCCCTGGCCCTCCGCGTTGCTCATGCACGCCAGCGCAACCCCGTTGCATCGCGCCGCCCCGTTCCGTCGAACTCTCCCAAAAGCTTCTCGTCCAAACTCGTTTAGTGTCTAAATGGAGCCAGTAGACCTCCACGTTGAAGCTCAGCCGCTAAACCACCCCGACCAAGCCCTGCGCCGCCGTAACCTTCGCCGGAGAACTCCGTTCACGGCCAACCCCCCTGATCGCCTATAAAAAGGGGCCCCGAGCTCGCCCTCGAGCACGCACCATCCCTACACCTCACCAACACTCCGCCAGACTGCTAGGAGGACCTCGAGGAGGTCTCCTCCCCCAACTCCGGCCGCCCCGTTCCGCCTCGGCCTCCACCTCGATTCACTCTGGTGAGGCCGTCCCCGGCGCCCTAACCTCGTCAGCACTCCCCTCGAGCACCCAGTAGCATAACCCCCACCTCAATTTTCCCTTCGCAGCACTCTCCGGCGAAATCCAACCCCTCCCTAATCGTCGTCCGCCGGAGCAAGGGCCGCCGTCGACGTGGTACTCGCCGGCGACCACCACCACCACCTACTGACGCGGAATGATGCACTGAGCACAGAGGTACCACCCGATCCCCTTGCCCCGCCGTGGATCGCCGCCGGCGACCACCGCAGCCCTCGGGCGCCGACGAGCTCCGTCTTCCCCCTTTTAAATTTTTAAACCTGACGGGTGGGACCCGCCTGTCAGTCTCTCTTTCTTATTAAACGGACCATTTTCTGAAAACGTATTCTGGCAAAATGCGCTTTCCAGTTTGAACCGTTTTCTGGACTTTTCTGCATAACCCCCTGGGAAGTTTCTGTTTCATTACAGAGAGGTCCTTGGACCAAAACTCTTATAACTTTTAAACAGAAAAGTATTTTTGAGTGATTCCTTTTCTGTCCTCTTCAAAATTTTGTCTAGTTTTTTATCAGATTTATTTGAAAAAAAATTGGAATACTTTTGTGCACCCCACGGTATTTACGTTAGTGAGTGTATTTTGTATGCTGTAGATACCGAAGGAGGTGACGGAACCGCGAACTTCACCGAGCTAGGCCCCGACTACTCCGAACCAGGCAAGCATGTTTGACCTTTTGATATGATGAGTGTTCGGGCATGTTTGCATTAAGTAGTTGCATGGCATGATTATGAGCACCTCAGTGATTGTCATATTACATGCAAAGTGGAGACAAGTGAACTTCGATAATCCATAAGTTGTTGAGTATGAGTTGCATGGCCATGAGATGGCATGAGAAAGGGTAGGATGGCAGTGTTGTGGCATGCCAGTCTTACGCCAGACCGTTGACCCAGTGTCAACATGAATCAGTCAAGTTCCCGTCCGTCTTCCCTTCCGTACTACCACATGTTTTCCGCAAGGGATACAGCTTAGTAAGTTGCAAACTACTATCTGGTACACACCGAATCGAGAGGCCGGGATGAGGGTTCCATGGCCCTGGATTAAAGCCTGTCATCCGGTCAGGGGGCATGGGTGTTTCCGGTTGGGACCGAGAGGGGGGCACCCCTTAGAGCGCGCGTACATAAATTTGATCCCATGCTATTCGAGATTGTGATCTCCCCGTCTCAAAGTTTTTATTGAACGTTGTCTAGGGTGATTCCTGGCATCGTGATGTGGGATGGGTGTGTACTGGTTAGTTGTGTTTCTTCCGAAATGCCGTAAACGGAACTAGTCCTTCGTGACTACGGAAATCCGTTGGCTGTGGGTAATTTAGTACAAACTCTGCAGAGTCAATAATTCCTTTGATTCATCTTATCCATATCCAAGTTCTGTGCTTATCTTATCTTGTCAAGAGTCAGTCTCGGTGACCGGAAACTCCTGAAAACCACATGAGTGTTAAAGGTTTGTTTCCTGTGGATGGACTAACCCGTTATTTATCACATGTTGAATATTTACCGGTGAGCATTAATTCTTGCAAGTTATGAATAATGAATATAAGCCCTTTCTGCGATGTCGCTCAGACGTCCGACTGCAGCATTGTTAATTATTTACTTTTGATATAAGCCCTTTCTGTGATGTCGCTCAGACGTCCGACTGCGGCATTGTTAATTATTTACTTTTGATATAATCCCTTTATGTGATGTCGCTCAGACGTCCGACTGCGGCATTGTTAATTATTTACTTTTGATATAAGCCCTTTCTGTGACGTCGCTCAGACGTCTGACTGCGGCATTGTTAATTATTTACTTTTGATATAAGCCCTTTCTGTGATGTCGCCCCGACGTCCGACTGTGGCATTGTTATTTATTTACTTTTGACATAAGCCCTTTCTGTGATGTCGCCCCGACGTCCGACTGCGGCATTGTTATTTATTTATTTTTGATATAAGCCCTTTCTGTGATGTCGCCTCGACGTCCGACTGTGGCATGCATGTCTTTTATTTTCAGTATAAGCCCTTTGTGCGGCGTCGCTCAGACGCCCGACTGTGGTGTAATTTATTTATTTGTTCACCCTTCGTGGCGTCGCTTCAGACACCCGATTGGTTTCCAGTTATTTTTATTACCACTTGATTTCCTTCTTGCTAATTAATGTTGTGTTACTTCCTCATGTGGATGTACCATATTAATTGCTCATGACGCATTCATGCATGCATTTATTATATCTATTGTCCGAACTGTCTTGCGAGTACTTTCAAAGTACTCACCTGGCTTGTTGATTTGGCCAGATGCTGACGAAGACGATCTCATGGATGAAGAGTTCGATAGCGAGTCCGACGCCTAGAGGAATCCCAGTCAGTCTCGTGCGACCCTGGATTAGTCACTATGTTACTTCCGCTTCCGCTACCCAAATAAATTCATCGAGTCTCACCTCGACGCTCGATGAACCGCCAGTGTAGGAGTCATGTTACCCACTCCACTGTGTTATTCCACCACCTCTTTACCTCGAGTCAGTAGTATGCCACCACTCCATCGTGTCATATCCGCCATTATGTATAATTATTGGCGTGCTTGTAATAAATGGTTGAGCACCCCAGCTCGACCCTGTAATATATTCTAATGCTACTAGCTTATTGTATCAAGATTTTGTCTACCAGTCAGGAGGATTTTTCCTCGTGCTGGACTCAAAAGGTCGGTTTCTCAATAAACATTTTTATTGGAAAATCGGTCGTGACAAGCTTGGTACCAGAGCCAGGCTGACTGTAGGAAGCCACTAGGTGCGATCTCTAACCAGTTATTAGCATATAGAGCTAATTTTTTATTTTTCAAATATAGTCGATTTCTGACAGTCATCATAAATTTATGATCTGACCATTCAGAATTTTTGCCTACTTTTGTAGATGGCTGGCAACAACTGCGAGTCACAAATGTTCGCCAACGAGCCCGATGGGTTCGTCAAGCTTCTCTCCTTCATCGTCCAGGTCGCGATGGGGCCATCCATGCGCCCAGTCTTCACACTCTCTCAGCACAAGGTCAACGACCGTCTGACCATGCACCAGGTCGCGGTGCAATTCAAGGGAGGGCGTGTTGAATTATGCCGCTTCCGGTTCTTGGGAAGAGCGATGCCTACGGAGAAGCACACTATGCAGATGGCAGCTCGTGAGGCGATAGCTCGTCTCAGGGATGTCCTTCCTTCGATGCAGACTCGTCGTTACCGCTACCTTCCATGCCACGTGTCGTACGCCTGCCACTACTCATACTCTTGCCCCAGAGGAGAGCGAGACGAGGCTTTTGAGATGCTCGTCGGGTATCTCCGGGCTCTGGAGGCAGCCTTCGACAACCTGGTGGATGACTTCGTGGCTGCCTGCATGGACTCAGTCCATGGATGTACCGCCAACAGGAGGGAGCTCCTGCACACCGCACCGCTACTGACTTTCGTCTCGTCATCATCATCTTTTGCTCCTACTGCTCTCGCCACTACTCGTCGCCTGCCTACCACGGAGGAGTTCAACCAAGTCATTGTGCCTACTCCAGTTCGTTCTGCACCACCCCTTGCGCCAGCTCGTGTTCGTGTTGTCCCGCATAGGGCACCCGCTCCACCAACTCAGCGCAACACTTCACGTCTGGAGCCTGTTAGCGAGGAAGAGGTTGCATCCCCAGCCTCACTGCATCTCACCCTCGACAGGGAAAATGAGATCCTCCCCATCTCCTCCGACTAAGTACGCTTAGCCGCCATGTGATGCACCGCTTGTACGATGTGTTTATATGTATATAGGCTGTGAGAAGTAGCTTGTTTGCGCATCATGTAGGATCCGGAGGAGTGCACTAGCCAAATAACATGTCAGGAATATGTACGCATATCCTGAGTGATGTATTGTATAATTATTGCCTGCGTGTAAGATATGTAATGAGCAGTCCTTCTCCATGCGCAAACGTTTATTCTCTTGAAAAATCTTGGAGCATTTGAACACTTTTGCGTCTTCATGAGACTTTTGCGACTCAATTTCCTTTCTTATGAGTTTTGCAAAATATATCCCCAGAGTGAACAGTGTCTCGTCCTTGGACGCGCTCCATGCCAACTCCGTCAGAGGAAAATTTTGGCACACCACCAAGCAACAATTTCACACAGGGGCAGTCAAGTCAACAGGACAGTGAAACGGCACTTTCCCAAATGTGCCGTCTTTATGAGCAAAGTCAGCAACAACATCAGGAAATGATGAACCAAGTCATCAATATGGGAAATCACCGTGGACAGTATCAGCAGCAATCAAAGTTATCTGAGCTACAGAAGACGCGTCCCCAAACATTTTCTCACACTGACAAACCTCTTGAAGCCGAGGACTGGCTTCGAGACATGGAAAGAAAATTAATTATTACCCAGTGTTCAGATCTTGAGAAAGTGCTATATGCTCCGCACTATCTCACTGGAGCAGCCGCATCGTGGTGGGAAAATTTCCTACACATGCACCCCAACAAAAATAATATAACCTGGGAGGAGTTCAAAGAAGGTTTTCGTGGGGCACATATTCCTAAGAGTCTTATGAAGATCAAAAAGAGAGAATTTGATGACCTCAAGCAAAGGACAATGACGGTGTCAGAATACAACAGTCAGTTTACTCTGTTGTCTCGCTACGCCAACGAGGAGCGTATGTCTGAAAGCAAGAAGATGGAAAAATTCCTAGACGGTCTGACGCCCGCGCTTAAATGCCAGCTAGTTGTACATACCTTCCCAGATTTTAAGACGCTAGTGGATAAGGCCATTACTTTGGAAAATGAAAGACGCAGCTTGGAAGATTTCCGCAAGCAAAAAAGGGACCAGACTAATCATGCCCGCAACCACCGCAGCAAGACAGATGTTCAGAAAAACTGAACACCCAAACCCATGACAAACGTCTCACGTCCAATCAAGAATTTTCATGCAAGAGACAAGGAGTTCACATACCGCCCAGGCGTTACCTGTTACGCTTGTGGAGAAGAAGGGCACTATGCCAAGCAGTGCCCCAAGCCAAGGAACTCGACCCCAAAGCCGAACAACGGAGGCAATAATTCGGCGCCAAAGCGCAACAATTTCAACCCAAATAACAACCACAGGAAGGGTCATCTGAACCATGTGACCAAAGAGGAAGCACAAAATGCCCCAGATATCGTACTCGGTATGTTTCTTGTCAACACAATACCTGCCATGGTTTTGTTTGATTCTGGAGCTTCTCACTCGTTCGTTTCGAAAAGTTTTGCCTTGCAAAATAATTTTTCGATGCTTCCCTTGGAAAAATCTATGATCGTCAAGTCCCCTGGAATTAAGCAAGTTACCTAGAGTTATTGCCAGGGTGTGGTTATCGAGTTTGAAGGGTTGAAGTTTCATGCAAATCTTATCGTGTTGGAAAATAAAGGACTGGATGTCATCCTAGGGATGGATTGGTTAACCATCAACAAGGGTTTTATTGACTGCTTCAACCGGACCGTGATTCTCACCCACCACCACGGGAAGACCATAAAAGTTTCAGCAAGGAAAGAAAAATATCCCGGCAACCAAGATTGAACAAGGTGGATATTTCTGAATTGAGCAAGGTTCCAGTAGTGTGTGAATTTCCAGACGTATTTCCCGAAGAACTACCAGGCATGCCACCAGACCGAGAGATAGAATTCAGCATTGAGCTAGCACCCGAACTGCCCCCATATACAAGAAACCATACAGAATGGCACCATCCGAATTGGTAGAACTGAAGAAGCAAATAAAAGAATTACTGGACAAAGGTTATATACGAGCCAGCTCCTCACCTTGGGGTTCACCAATATTATTTGCTATCGAGCACTTAACAAGGTCACGATCAAGAACAAATATCCGATGCCACGAATAAATGATTTATTTGATCAGCTCGCTCAAGCCAAGGTATTCTCAAAGATTGACTTGAGATCGGGATACCATCAATTAAAGGTGCGAACCGAAGATATTCCCAAGACGGCTTTCACCTCCAGATACGGATTGTATGAGTTCACCGTAATGCCATTCGGATTAACAAACGCCCCCGCATATTTTGATCACCTCATGAACAAAGTATTTATGAAGTTTATGGACAAGTTTGTTGAGGTATTTATCGATGATATTCTGGTATACTCCAAGACACCAGAAGAGCATCGCTGAGCATCTCCGAATTGTACTAGGGGAACTCAGGAAACATAAATTGTACGCTAAATTCAGCAAGTGTGAATTTTGGCTAAGGCAAGTAGGTTTTCTGGGCCACGTACTAACCCAAGAGGGTATTGCCGTAGACCCGGAAAAAGTCAAGGCCGTACTTGGCTGGAAACCACCAGCCAGCGTAACGGACGTACGGAGTTTCCTGGGGATGGCAGGTTACTACCGAAGGTTTATTGAAGGATTCTCCACCATAGCAAAGCCAATGACGCAGCTACTCAAGAAAGACAAGAAGTTTGAATGGACGGAAGCTTGCGAGAAAAGTTTCCAAGAATTAAAAAGGAAATTAACGTCAGCATCAGTATTAATTGTGTCGGACATACACAAGAATTTCGAGGTGTATTGCGACGCATCCCGGAAAGGCCTCGGATGTGTGTTGATGCAAGAAGGCAAGGTAGTCGCATATGTTTCCAGACAACTTCGCAAGCATGAGGAAAATTATCCCACCCATGATCTAGAGTTAGCAGCAGTTATTCATGCACTCAAAGAATGGAGGCACTTTTTACTTGGAAATCGTTGTGAGATATACACGGACCATAAGAGCCTCAAGTATATTTTCACACAACCGGAACTGAATTTACGGCAACGACGCTGGTTGGAACTAGTGAAGGATTATGACGTTGGAATCCACTACCACCCAGGTAAAGCAAATGTAGTGGCAGACGCTCTAAGTCGGAACCCTAGCCCAAACGACGACGGCCTGCCAAACCTAAGACCTGAATTTCGGCAGGAGTTTGCTAAACTCAACTTGCTGGTAGTCACCGAAGGCAGCATATCAAATTTAGAAATACAGCCTACCCTAATGGAAACAATCAAAGAGGCTCAGCATGGACACCCCAGCATTGAAGGCATTAAACGGAAAGTGAGTTTGGGCAAGGCCCCAGAATTCATTATCGATAAGCAGGGAATATTGTGGTACGGGGATAGACTTTGCGTACCAAATATCAAGGATCTTAAACAACAGATCTTAGCTGAAGGCCACACCGCCCCGTATTCGATACATCCCGGAGGGACAAAAATGTACAAGGATATTCAGGAAATTTTTTGGTGGCATGGTCTAAAAAGGGACATAGCCACGTTCATCGCATGTTGTGACTCTTGTCAGCGCATCAAGGCCGAGCACCAGAAACCGGCTGGACTTTTACAGCGAAATAAAATACTCGAGTGGAAATGGGACGAGATTGGAATGGATTTTATTGTTGGGCTACCTCGGTCACGGCACGGAAATAATGCCATTTGGGTCATCACTGATAGACTGACTAAAGTAGCACACTTCATCCCTGTGAAGACAACCCACACCACTCAAAAACTGGCTAGGCTTTATCTTTCCTGTATCATCTGCTTACATGGAGTCCCAAAGAAAATAATCTCGGACAGAGGCACTCAATTCGTCTCCCAATTTTGGGATCACTTACAACAAGCTCTGGGAACTCAATTGGCATTCAGTACCGCATACCACCCCCAGACAGATGGGCAAACTGAGCGCGTAAACCAGATTCTAGAAGATATGCTGAGAGCATGTGTCCTCACCTATGGGACCAGTTGGGAAGAGAGCCTACCATACGCAGAATTCGCATACAACAACAGTTACCAGGCCAGCCTGCAAATGGCACCATTTGAGGCTCTGTACGGGCGAAGATGTCGTACCCCGCTAAATTGGTCGGAAACCGGAGACAGCCATATCTTCGGCCCAGACATGCTCAAGGAGGCTGAAGATAAAGTCAAGGTGATTAGGGATCGACTCAAGACAGCCCAAAGTCGACTGAAGAGTTATTACGATCAAAAACATCGGGGAATCAGCTTTGAACCCGGTGAATTTGTGTACCTGCGAGTATCCCCTATGAGAGGCCTGCATCGATTCAAGATTAAAGGGAAGCTAGCACCAAGATTTATCGGACCATTCTGCATAGTGGCACGGAAAGGCACGGTAGCCTACCAGCTAGACTTACCCGAAGATTTATCCGACGTCCATGACGTGTTCCACGTCTCGCAACTGAGGAAGTGCGTGAGCAACCCAGAGAAGCAAGTATCCCATGAAAACATTGACGTGCAGCCAGACCTCACATATCGAGAGCATCCAATAAAAATCTTCTTCTGAAAGGAGAACCCGACAGAAAACCATCAAGTTTTTCAGAGTTCAGTGGAGCAATCACACCGAGAGTGAAGCCACTTGGGAAAGAGAGGATTTTCTTCAGACAGAGCACCCACACTTATTTGAGGATCAGCTGAAATCTCGGGGACGAGATTTTTCCTAAGGGGGTAGGTGTTGTGACACCCAATTTTTTTTTGTTTGGTTTTCAACAAAAACCTTGTTGGTTTTGAAGGAAGTCATTTAAAATCCTTTCAAAAATCTCTCTCTCAAAAAATTTCCCCTTTGGCAAAGGATTTTTTTTATTTTGGCATTTCCTTCAACTTTGGTGTTTGGCTATTAAAAACCTTTCCTCTGATTCTCTCCCTCTCAATTTATTCTTTTTGGTTTATTTTTCTTTTAATAAAGAAAACCTAGGAGTTTTGGGTCTCCTCTTATATTGAATCCATCCATACCTTTTACCATGTCTCATGTGGTTAAAGCTCCCCAAAACCCCTCCTTCCACTTTGGGGCAATCCAAATATTCTGTCCAAACAGGTCGAACTCATTTTTGGATTTTATTTCAATTATTTCTTTCCCCAAAACAATTCTGTCCACTATGTTGAGCCTAGGTGATTTGCAAAGCAAGTACCTAAATGCCTTTGAGTTTTGTTCTCAAACCAACTACTCTGGATAGTCCCTAGCACCCACAACCTAGAACCATCAAGATCCACTCTTCTTCTTTTCAAAATTTTCAAGTTTCAGCTTCTGCAAATTTGGATCAGATTTGTCAAATTTGATGAAATTCATATCTCCTCTTCTCCAAAAATTCCACCAAAATTCAGGCAGCCCCCAGAGGAAATGAGATGCCACTCCACCAAAAATCAGCTCAAGGAAAAATCCCCACATACCAAAATCATTCTGTCGAACACCTAGCTTGCACTGTCACTGTAACGCCCCGAGACCGACGCTCGAGAAGACTTCCAGCTATTCCGAGTTTCGCCGTGTGTTTCATTTGTGCCTGCCCTTTTTATTTTTGCATTGCATCATGTCATCATGCCATCATCTCATAAATCTTTCGCAAATCAACTAAATAAATGGCATGGATCTTTGATCCATTTAAATCGAGGGAATTCACATGGTGATTCTCTTTAAAACATATCCTCTCGATATTTAGAGAGCTATAGTAAATATTCCAATTATTTGGATTTACCGCAAACACACTTACAAAATATCCTAATGCCTTTGTTGTCTTAATTCTTGATCTCCAACTTTGCCATTTATTCTTTCATCATCTTCCGGAGCTCCACCAAAAATCCCAACATTTTTGGAAACCTCTAATTCCTAGTCCTTGCTCAAACCTTTTGAATTAAATTCAAATGACTTTGAATTTAATTCCTGCAATCTTGCCACTCCTATTTTTCATGGACCGTGCACATTTTTACGAGTCCGTGGAAATTATCCCCGTGCCCAACTCTTTCTCTAACCTTTCTTTTCTTCCCTTTTTCTTTCTCTTTATTTTCTGTTTTGAAAAGAGAATTAGAGAAAAAGAGAGAGAGAAGGAGCCCAGCAGCCTGGGCCTCCCAACCTCCCGCGCCGGCCCAAGGCCAAGGCCCAGCCGCCCCCACCAATCCCTCCTAACCCTAGCCCACCTGGACCTCTGCTTATCCCCTCGCCCTTGCAGCCACTCATCATCTCCCTCTCGTCCTCCCACGCCGCCGCTACACACGCACGCAGAGGGGCAGTGCCCCACGCCCGATCCCCTCGACCGCTACCTTGGTCCCCGGCCATGGCGACCGCGCCGGCGACCCTGGAGGCCGCTGCTCTGCGCCATCTCCGCTTCCTCGTTCCTCTGCCCGTGCGCCATTCGTCCTCCAGCCCTCATCCACGACCACGCCAAGACCAGCGAGCAACTGCCCGCGTTCCACGCTCGAGGTCTCCTCCTCGACTCCTCCGCCTTTTGCGCCGGCAACGGCGTCGCCATCCGTCCTCGCGCGCCCGCAGCTCTTGGTCTCCTTCCCGTGCCCGAACCTCCATGGCGTCGTCGCCCCCGTCTCGAGCCCCGCCGGTGTCCAGCCTCCCCGTGCTCGACCTCGACCTCCTCTGCTTCTCCTTCTTGCCGCAGATCGCGTCGCGGCGTCTCCTTCACCTCCTGCCCGAGTCCCCTATCGGTGGTCTCCGCTGTCCCCATGCACCTCCGCTTGCTGTTGCCGTTGACGCCAAGACGGACGACTCCGAACAGGGAGTAGCGCCAAGTTCGATCGTTGAAGATTTCGCCAAAGTACCACGACACCCACGTTCGTCTACAGAATGTGTACCGCTACGCCGAAGAGCTTGGATGCACCAAGTTCCACTACTTCCACAACCAGCGCCTTGGGTTTCGGCAAGTTCCTATACGACCCGTGTACTACTACCATTGCCAAGTTCAACTACGGTTGCCGTGTACGACTACCGTCGACCCTGAAGACTCCGTGGACGTCAAGTTCCTCGCCGTGACCTCGAACATCTACCGTCGTGAGAACAACTACTTCCTCTACGAACTCGGTCCGCTTCGAAAATGCACGCTTCGAAGGTATAACCCCGAGACGACCTTCCGAGAACGAATGTGGGTTGTATGAGATGCCCGTGTTTGCACCATGTCCGAGTTGTTCCTTGCGCGTTCCTCATTGCCTTGTCATCGACACGTGGGAACCCGGTGACCGGGATCACCCCACCATCTTGCGTGGCACGCTCTCCACACTTTCTTTTGCACCGACATCTCAATCGAGTTATCGGAACCGGAATGTTGCCGTGGCACCATTTCCGTTGTCATTGCCGTGGCACCCTTCCTCGTTCCTCTGCCCGTGCACCATTTTCGTTGATTATGTCATCCGCATCATGTTAACAACATTTAAATGGTTAAAACTGTGTTTGCATTAAATTGCTAAATGACATATGGGGATTTCCGGAATTGTTGTTTGTTGTTTCCGGCCCCACTTAAACTTGCCTAAATAGTTAGTTTTCATTTGCTTCACCCCTTGCCATGTTGAATAACATTTAATATTGTTGGGTACATAACCGAGAGAGAAACTAAATAATTGATGTGGTGTTTCGTCAATATGCAACTCGTTGCATATTGAGCCCCATTTAACTTGTAGTGTTGTTTGTGCATATTGCCATGCCATGCCTCATTAAACCGGACATGCATCAAAATTGTTTGTGCATCATGACATGTTTATTCTTGTGTGTTTACCATGTCTTTTGCTTCTTTCCGGTTTGCTTCTCTCGTTAGCTTCAGTTTTGTTCTGGAGTTGTGAGGATTCGTTCGACTACGTCCTTTTGTCTTCTTCATGGACTTGATCTTCTTCCTTGCGGGATTTCAGGCAAGATGACCATACCCTCGAAATCACTTCTATCTTTGCTTGCTAGATGCTCGCTCTTTTGCTATGCCTATGCTACGATGCCTATCACTTGCTTATCATGCCTCCCACATTGCCATGTCAAGCCCCTAACCATCCTTTCCTAGCAAACCGTTGTTTGTCTATGTTACCGCTTTGCTCAGCCCCTCTTATAGCGTTGCTAGTTGCAGGTGAAGATGAAGTCTGTTCCATGTTGAAACATGGATATGTTGGGATATCACAATATCTCTTATTTAATTAATGCATCTATATACTTGGTAAAGGGTGGAAGGCTCGGCCTTATGCCTGGTGTTTTGTTCCACTCTTGCCGCCCTAGTTTCCGTCATACCGGTGTTATGTTCCTTGATTTTGCGTTCCTTACACGGTTGGGTCATTTATGGGACCCCCTTGACAGTTCGCTTTGAATAAGACTCCTCCAGCAAGGCCCAACCTTGGTTTTACCATTTGCCACCTAAGCCTTTTTCCCTTGGGTTCTGCAGACTCAAGGGTCATCTTTATTTTAACCCCCGGGCCAGTGCTCCTCCGAGTGCTGGTCCAAATTAGAGCCACTTGCGGTGCCGCCCCGAGGCAACTTGGGGTATCTTCGGTTGCCGTACGTAGTGTTCATCCGGTGTGCCCTGAGAACGAGATATGTGCATCTCCTATCAGGATTTGTCGGCACATTCGGGCGGCTTTGCTGGTCTTGTTTTACCATTGTTGAAATGTACGTATTATAAACCGGGATTCCTATACTGATCGGGTCTTCCCGGGAGAAGGAATATCCTTCGTTGACCGTGAGAGCTTATAATGGGCTAAGTTGGGACACCCCTGCAGGGTATTATCTTTCGAAAGCCGTGCCCGCGGTTATGAGGCAGATGGGAATTTGTTAATGTCCGGTTGTAGAAAACCCGAAGTTGACCTTAATTAAAATACACCAACCGCGTGTGTAACCGTGATGGTCTCTTCTCGGCGGAGTTCGTGAAGTGAACACGGTGTTGGAGTTATGCTTGACGTAGGTTGTTCTAGGATCACTTCTTGATCATAGTTGTTCGACCGTGTTTTTGCCTTCTCTTCTCGCTCCCATTTGCGTATGTTAGACACCAGATATGCTAGTCGCTTGCTGCAGTTCCACCTCACTACCTTCCCCTACCCATAAGCTTAAATAGTCTTGATCTCGCGGGTGTGAGATTGCTGAGTCCCCGTGACTCACAGATACTTCCAAAACCAGTTTGCAGGTGCCGATGAAACCGTGCAGGTGACGCACCCGAGCTCAAGGAGGAGCTCGATGAAGATCTTGTTCATTGTGTTGTTTCGTTTCAGTTGATCAGTAGTGGAGCCTAGTTGGGACGATAGGGGATCTGTGTAGCATTTGGGGTAGTCTTCTTTTATTTTGGTTCCGTAGTCGGACCTTGATTGTATCTGTATGATGTAATGCTTTACTCATGTATTGTGTGAAGTGGCGATTGTAAGCCAACTATGTATCTCTTTCCCTTATGTATTACATGGGTTGTGTGAAGATTACCTCACTTGTGACATTGCTTTCAATGCGGTTATGCCTCTAAGTCGTGCTTCGACACGTGGGAGATATAGCCGCATCGAGGGCGTTACAAGTTGGTAATTAGAGCCATCCCCGACTTAGGAGCCCCCTGCTTGATTGAATCGCTGACTTTGTTGAGTCTAGAAAAAAATGTTTTGAGTCTTAGGATTTTATATATCGAGAGTAGGATTTTTTACTCCTCGGTCCCTTAAATCGCTCTGGTGAGGCCTCCTGACGTAGAAGTTTTGACTCTCCTTTCCTCAAATTTCACTAATTTTTTTTTAGGATCACGCGGGTATCTTGGAATCGTTCCGATGGTTTTGTGACAAGAACATTGTTCTTGGTGCCTCCTGTCATTTAGAGGTTGTGGCAGTGTCCCGGGGAGTTGAGCTCCGAGGTGTTGTCGTCACAATTTTATCGTTGCAGTTCTGGAATACCCGAGTTTTGCCGACATCGAAAATCTCTTTTATGCAGTTGTTGGTGTGATCACCTCGACGCCACCCAGTACTGGGGCGGGAGTTTGGGAGTATTGCCATAACTCGTATAAGGGATGCTTTTCGAAGGTTGAGGTAAACGATTTCCGAAGGTTTCTTGGTTATGTGTTGAAGGATGGATACAGCTGGATCTAGTTGTTGTTAGTATGGGTGATATATTTTGTGTCCCATGTATCCCCAACACCTGATTGCATAACCAGAAAGTTTCAGGAGTTCATAAGCGGGAATTCAAGTATCACGTAGGATATCTTTCCAACAGACACATGATACGATATGGGATCTATCATATGGTTGTTTCCGGTTTATTCCGCAAGCCAAATCCTTTGTTTTTGTTTTGTTTTGTGGTATTCGAGTTGCTTCAATGCCAAGTGTTGACTCCATACCTTCCCTAAACGGTGTTCTCATATTTCTATGTGAACACTAATCCTTCTTGATCATGGAGGTTGCCATGTTAATTCCTTTCCAACCGACGTGCTTCTGTTCAAGTGGATCCGATCATTTCAATATTCGCGAGATCAATTCTAAGTTTTCTCAATGGTATCCATTCCATCTGCCCAAGTTGCCTTTGTTATCCCGCCCTCCCACTCTTTTTCTTCAAGGACTCAGATTTCTTAATCAAATATCCATCGTATGGATGTGAAGTCTCTTCATTCTTTTCCTCAATGCTCTTATCCGGTGATTCTCATGAAGATGCTAAAGGAAGCTTCGAGTTTATTATCCTTCGTTCTCTTTTCTTCTCCGGCGGATTCAATTCAAGCTTTGTCGATCATATCTTTCCCTCATTTCAAGTGCTTTCTCATGCTAGTGCCCCCCCTAATCATTCACCTCTCGTTATTCATTTGTTCCGGAGTGCTGAAGATATCTCTGGTTTCCACTCTGCATCAATTCTAGCTATTTCGAGGTCTTACCTTATTTAGCCATTTAATTCAACCGGCGCAATCTATCTTTTAAATCGTTCAACGGTTTTTCTTTTGAGTGGGCCCTAACCCACATGTCTTTTCCCAGGATCTTACCTGACTCTTCTAATTTTCCCGGAGCTATTCCCAAATTCTTTTCGAAGTTTGACGTAAGAATGAATTATCATCAGTCATGGCTTTCTCCAAGATCTTTCAAATTCTTTTCATCGTTGGTTCAACCTTTCTAATTTTCATTCCGGAGTGCCTCAACAATTCATGGTGGTGTTTCTCGTCGTCATTCTCGAATTTTGAAGACCGAAGAAGAGTGTCTCTTTAATCTTGCTCCATTCTCTTCAAGATTCATGGTTCTAGCTTCGTGCCATCCTCATAATTGTTTTGATTGTGAGAATTCTTTTCACCCATCCGAGCAATTCAGAGTCTTTTCAGTTTGATTCTTGAGCCCATCATCTCGAATTATTCATTCCAGCTTTCAGCTCTTGTTCTCCAAATCTTACGGTGCATCATTCAAGTATTCACTAATCAGTTCATGATCTCTGTTCTCATGTATCTAAATCCCTCAAGTATCTTCGTTCATTTTCTAATTCTTCCCAAGGTTTCGCTATCTTTTCTTTGTTCGTTTTTTAATTCTTACGGTGGTTCGCTCAAGAGTTCTCTTCCTTCTTATTATATAGATTCATTCGTTCTTCCCAAATCCTACCGGCGGATCGTTGAAGACCTTCCCAAGTTGAGCAATATCTCTCTTCAATCCTTTTCAACGAGAATAAGTAGTATGCCTAATCCGTTGCTTGTCATCAATCTAAATTGGTGAAGGATCGCATAACATAATTCTTGTTCTTGTTTCATCCAAGTGATTGATTCATTCTTCCGGAGTTCGTAATGGTATCAATTTCTCAGTTCTAAGTTGTTCATCTCTTCTTTCCGGAGTTTGTTCATCATATCACATTCTCGGTCCGAGATGCTTCATCTTTTCTTTCCGGAGTTCAAAGTTTTCTCGGTTATATCATTTCAAAGCTTCTTCTTATCACTGCAAGGCTTCACCTTGTGTTTTCAACTTCTCTTTCTTTTATCATCCTTTTCTTACCGGAGTTCTTCATGGAGGCTCTACATGGTGCTTCGTCAAGGATTCTTTTCATTCTTCAATTGTTCATCAAGTTTCTCTCGGAGTTAAGATCCATCAAGCCATACTTCAAAATAAACATGGTGCTCAACACATGTTTTGTTTTGAGGAGTTCAAGCATTCTTCATCTTGCATTCCGAAGTGCAATTATTTCGACCTTATCTTTTGAGGTGGTGTTATGTCATTTTGACAGTTTCATTCATGTTTCATGATTCACTTGTTGTCAAGAATGAGATATTTAAATCCATCAATCTCTTCCTTGGAGTTATCTTGGTTTAGATTTCACCTAAAGGCTTTCCGAAGGAATGTTGCCAATTGTGGTGCTTATCAATGATCCAAGTTTTCTCCTATTCTCTCGGCGAATCAAGTTTTCATCTCCGTGTTGCTCTCAAGCAATCAATTGTTTTTCGTAGTGGCATGTATTCACCTGTAACTTTTGAGTTGTTTCCATAAGCCCACTACAAGTTTATTCTTTTCATTGTTCATTTTTCAACAACTCCGTTCTAGCCTTCATCGTAAGGATGTTTCTTTCAAATTCATTTGTGGTAGAAGTTGTCATTTTCTTCTCCGTCCCTTTATCCCAACAATCTAGATTCTATTCTTTCGTTCCGAAGGCATTGTGATGTTGCTCTCTTCGACCCATCCTCTTGTATTTTCAAGATCATGTTCTTCTCCTTGCTTCTCTATTTAGTCGGAGTGTCATGTTTTCATTCGAGTTCTCTCATCTTATCAAGTTTTGCCTGCTTCCTCAACCGGAGAGCTGTCTGAAATCTTTCTTACCCCTTGTGCCATTCTTTCAATAGTTCCGGAGGCAGTGTGTTGTTGATTTCATCAAGTATCATCCCATCTTTTCAAGTTCATGTTCAATTCCTTCCATTTACAGTCGGAGTGCTGCCAAAATTATATAATTCTTATTCATTCTTATCCCGTTTCAACCAGAGTGGTTCCAATTCCTTCTTGTCCATTGTAATCGTCATTCATAGCTTTGCAACCCCCAAGGTTCACATGGTGTTCCTTGTTTCTATTTTCTACTGGAATGCTCTCAATTTCGTTCAACTCTATTGTGTTATTCTTTCAAGTTTTCAACCTCTCGAGGTTCATTGGTTTCACTCGTTTGTCAAAGAAGCAACTTTGTCTTACCTCTTTCTCTTCCGCTTCTCTCCGGCGCCATCCTAGATCTCGGGACGAGATCCTCTTGTAGTGGTGGAGTTTTGTAACGCCCCGAGACCGACGCTCCAGAAGACTTCCAGCTATTCCGGGTTTCGCCGTGTGTTTCATTTGTGCCTGCCCTTTTTATTTTTGCATTGCATCATGTCATCATGCCATCATCTCATAAATCTTTCGCAAATCAACTAAATAAATGGCATGGATCTTTGATCCATTTAAATCGACGGAATTCACATGGTGATTCTCTTTAAAACATATCCTCTCGATATTTAGAGAGCTATAGTAAATATTCCAATTGTTTGGATTTACCGCAAACACACTTACAAAATATCCTAATGCCTTTGTTGTCTTAATTCTTGACCTCCAACTTTGCCATTTATTCTTTCATCATCTTAGGAGCTCCACCAAAATCCCAATATTTTTGGAAACCTCTAATTCTAGTCCTTGCTCAAACCTTTTGAATTAAATTCAAATGACTTTGAATTTAATTCCTGCAATCTTGCCACTCCTATTTTTCATGGACCGTGCACATTTTTACGAGTCCGTGGAAATTATCCCCGTGCCCAACTCTTTCTCTGACCTTTCTTTTCTTCCCTTTTTCTTTCTCTTTATTTTCTGTTTTGAAAAGAGAATTGGAGAAAAAGAGAGAGAAGGAGCCCAGCAGCCTGGGCCTCCCAACCTCCCGCGCCGGCCCAAGGCCAAGGCCCAGCCGCCCCCACCAATCCCTCCTAACCCTAGCCCACCTGGACCTCTGCTTATCCCCTCGCCCTTGCAGCCACTCATCCTCTCCCTCTCGCCCTCCCACGCCGCCGCACACGCACTTGAGAGGGCAGTGCCCCACGCCCGATCCCCTCGACCGCTACCTTGGCCCCCGGCCATGGCGACCGCGCCGGCGACCCTGGAGGCCGCTGCTCCGCGCCATCTCCGCTTCCTCGTTTCTCTGCCCGTGCGCCGTTCGTCCTCCAGCCCTCATCCACGACCACGCCAAGACCAGCGAGCAGCTGCCCGCGTTCCACGCTCGAGGTCTCCTCCTCGACTCCTCCGCCTTTTGCGCCGGCAACGGCGTCGCCATCCGTCCTTGCGCGCCCGCAGCTCTTGGTCTCCTTCTCGTGCCCGAACCTACATGGCGTCGTCGCCCCCGTCTCAAGCCCCGCCGGCGTCCAGCCTCCCCGTGCTCGACCTCGACCTCCTCTGCTTCGCCTTCTTGCCGCAGATCGCGTCGCGGCGTCTCCTTCACCTCCTGCCCGAGTCCCCTATCGGTGGTCTCCGCTGTCCCCGTGCACCTCCACTTGCTGTTGCCGTTGACGCCAAGACGGACGACTCCGAACAGGGAGTAGCGCCAAGTTCGATCGTTGAAGATTTCGCCAAAGTACCACGACACCCACGTTCGTCTACAGAATGTGTACCGCTACGCCGAAGAGCTTGGATGCACCAAGTTCCACTACTTCCACAACCAGCGCCTTGGGTTTCGGCAAGTTCCTATACGACCCGTGTACTACTACCATTGCCAAGTTCAACTACGGTTGCCGTGTACGACTACCGTCGACCCTCGAAGACACCGTGGACGTCAAGTTCCTCGCCGTGACCTCGAACATCTACCGTCGTGAGAACAACTACTTCCTCTACGAACTCGGTCCGCTTCGAAAATGCACGCTTCGAAGGTATAACCCCGAGACGACCTTCCGAGAACGAATGTGGGTTGTATGAGATGCCCGCGTTTCCACCATGTCCGAGTTGTTCCTTGCACGTTCCTCATTGCCTTGTCATCGACACGTGGGAACCCGGTGACCGGGATCACCCCACCATCTTGCATGGCACGTTCTCCACACTTTCTTTTGCACCGACATCTCAATCGAGTTATCGGAACCGGAATGTTGCCGTGGCACCATTTCCGTTGTCATTGCCGTGGCACCCTTTTTTGTTTCAGCCATGACGACAAATGCTTCATAACATGCTCATGTCAAAATTTTCATAAAAATTGCATAAACCTTGATTATGTCATCTGCATCATGTTAACAACATTTAAATGGTTAAAACTGTGTTTGCATTAAATTGCTAAATGACATATGGGGATTTCCGGAATTGTTGTTTGTTGTTTCCGGCCCCACTTAAACTTGCCTAAATAGTTAGTTTTCATTTGCTTCACCCCTTGCCATGTTTAATAACATTTAATATTGTTGGGTACATAACCGAGAGAGAAACTAAATAATTGATGTGGTGTTTCGTCAATATGCAACTCGTTGCATATTGAGCCCCACTTAACTTGTAGTGTTGTTTGTGCATATTGCCATGCCGTGCCTCATTAAACCGGACATGCATCATACTTGTTTGTGCATCATGACATGTTTATTCTTGTGTGTTTACCATGTCTTTTGCTTCTTTCCGGTTTGCTTCTCTCGTTAGCTTCGGTTTTGTTCCGGAGTTGTGAGGATTCGTTCGACTACGTCCTTTTGTCTTCTTCATGGACTTGA
Organism: Aegilops longissima; assembly: GCA_021605205.1. Lineage (NCBI taxonomy): Eukaryota > Viridiplantae > Streptophyta > Magnoliopsida > Poales > Poaceae > Aegilops > Aegilops longissima. Next base: position 611,145,425 of record CM038681.1, on the reverse strand, counting down.
TCTTCTTCCTTGCGGGATTTCAGGCAAGATGACCATACCCTCGAAATCACTTCTATCTTTGCTTGCTAGATGCTCGCTCTTTTGCTATGCCTATGCTACGATGCCTATCACTTGCTTATCATGCCTCCCACATTGCCATGTCAAGCCCCTAACCATCCTTTCCTAGCAAACCGTTGTTTGGCTATGTTACCGCTTTGCTCAGCCCCTCTTATAGCGTTGCTAGTTGCAGGTGAAGATGAAGTTTGTTCCATGTTGGAACATGGATATGTTGGGATATCACAATATCTCTTATTTAATTAATGCATCTATATACTTGGTAAAGGGTGGAAGGCTCGGCCTTATGCCTGGTGTTTTGTTCCACTCTTGTCGCCCTAGTTTCCGTCATACCGGTGTTATGTTCCTTGATTTTGCGTTCCTTACACGGTTGGGTGATTTATGGGACCCCCTTGACAGTTCGCTTTGAATAAGACTCCTCCAGCAAGGCCCAACCTTGGTTTTACCATTTGCCACCTAAGCCTTTTTCCCTTGGGTTCTGCAGACTCAAGGGTCATCTTTATTTTAACCCCCGGGCCAGTGCTCCTCCGAGTGCTGGTCCAAATTAGAGCCACTTGCGGTGCCGCCCCGAGGCAACATGGGGTATCTTCGGTTGCCGTACGTAGTGTTCATCCGGTGTGCCCTAAGAACGAGATATGTGCAGATCCTATCAGGATTTGTCGGCACATTCGGGCGGCTTTGTTGGTCTTGTTTTACCATTGTCGAAATGTCTTGTAAACCGGGATTCCGAGACTGATCGGGTCTTCCCGGGAGAAGGAATATCCTTCGTTGACTGTGAGAGCTTATAATGGGCTAAGTTGGGACACCCCTGCAGGGTATTATCTTTCAAAAGCCGTGCCCGCGGTTATGAGGCAGATGGGAATTTGTTAATGTCCGGTTGTAGAAAACCCGAAGTTGATCTTAATTAAAATACACCAACGCGTGTGTAACGTGATGGTCTCTTCTCGCGGAGTCCGGGAAGTGAACACGGTGTTGGAGTTATGCTTGACGTAGGTTGTTCTAGGATCACTTCTTGATCATAGTTGTTCGATCGTGTTTTTGCCTTCTCTTCTCGCTCCCATTTGCGTATGTTAGACACCAGATATGCTAGTTGCTTGCTGCAGTTCCACCTCACTACCTTCCCTACCCATAAGCTTAAATAGTCTTGATCTCATGGTGTGAGATTGCTGAGTCCCGTGACTCACAGATACTTCAAAACCAGTTTGCGGTGCCGATGAAACCGTGCAGGGTGGCCACCCGAGCTCAAGGAGGAGCTCGATGAAGATCTTGTTCATTGTGTTGTTTCGTTTCAGTTGATCAATAGTGGAGCCAGTTGGGACGATCGGGATCTGTGTAGCATTTGGGGTAGTCTTCTTTTATTTTGGTTCCGTAGTCGGACCTTGATTGTATCTGTATGATGTAATGCTTTACTCATGTATTGTGTGAAGTGGCGATTGTAAGCCAACTATGTATCTCTTTCCCTTATGTATTACATGGGCTGTGTGAAGATTACCACACTTGCGACATTGCTTTCAATGCGTTTATGCCTCTAAGTCGTGCTTCGACACGTGGGAGATATAGCCGCATCGAGGGCGTTACAGTCACTTTGCACTTCCAGAGAAATTCAGAGTTTCAGTGAATTCAGTTTCGTCAGAGTCGGGTCACTTGTCAACAGTGCGCCCTGGCACGTTGCGCACGGCCTCTCCACCCTGGCCAGAGCGCCGCACGCCCCCTTGGACGGATGCAGGCGTCGGTGGCAGCGAGCCTCGCCGGCGTTGGCGGTTTCTGTGGTGGTTGCGCCACCCGTGGCGGCCAGCGAGGCTGAGCCCGCTTCGCCACGCCACCGTCGCCGCCCATCGTTCCCTGGCCCTCGCGTGGCTCATGCATGCCAGCGCAACCCACAGCACCGTCGCCGTGGCGGCAAGCACAGAGGCACGCCCGGCCGCCGACGGGCCCGCGCCGCCCCGTTCCGTCGAACTCTCCCAAAAGCTTCTCGTCCAAACTCGTTTAGTGTCTAAATGGAGCCAGTAGACCTCCACGTTGAAGCTCAGCCGTTAAACCACCCCCGACCAAGCCCTGCGCCGCCGTAACCTTCGCCGGAGAACTCCGTTCACGGCCAACCCCCTGATCGCCTATAAAAAGGGGCCCCGAGCTCGCCCTCGAGCACGCACCATCCCTACACCTCACCAACACTCCGCCAGGCTGCTAGGAGGACCTCGAGGAGGTCTCCTCCCCCAACTCCGGCCGCCCCGTTCCGCCTCGGCCACCACCTCGATTCACTCCGGTGAGGCCGTCCCCGGCGCTCTAACCTCGTCAGCACTCCCCTCGAGCACCCAGTAGCCTAACCCCCACCTCAATTTGCCCTTCGCAGCACTCTTCGGCGAAATCCAACCCCTCCCGAATCGCCGCCCGCCGGAGCAAGGGCCGCCGTCGACGTGGTACTCGCCGGCGACCACCACCACCACCTACCGACGCGGAATGATGCACTGAGCTCAGAGGTACCACCCGATCCCCTTGCCCCGCCGTGGATCGCCGCCGGCGACCACCGCAGCCCTCGGGCGCCGACGAGCTCCGTCTTCCCCCTTTTAAATTTTTAAACCTGATGGGTGGGACCTGCCTGTCAGTCTCTCTTTCTTATTAAACGAATCGTTTTCTGAAAACGTATTCTGGCAAAATGCGCTTTCCAGTTTGAACCGTTTTCTGGATTTTTCTGCATAACCCCCTGGGAAGTTTCTATTTCATTACAAAGAGGTCCTTGGACCAAAACTCTTATAACTTTTAAACAGAAATGTATTTTTGAGTGATTCATTTTCTGTCCTCTTCAAAATTTTGTCTAGTTTTTTATCAGATTTATTTGAAAAATATTTGGAATATTTTTGTGCACCCCAAGGTATTTACGTTAGTGCGTGTATTTTGTATGCCGTAGATACCGAAGGAGGTGACGGAACCGCGAACTTCACCGAGCTAGGCCCCGACTACTCCGAACCAGGCAAGCATGTTTTTACTTTTGATATGATGAGTGTTCGGGCATGTTTGCATTAAGTAGTTGCATGGCATGATTATGAGCACCTCAGTGATTGTCATATTACATGCAAAGGGGAGACAAGTGAACTTCGATAATCCATAAGTTGTTGAGTATGAGTTGCATGGCCATGAGATGGCATGAGAAAGGGTAGGATGGCAGTGTTGTGGCATGCCAGTCTTATGCCAGACCGTTGACCCAGTGTCAACATGAATCAGTCCAGTTCCCGTCCGTCTTCCCTTCCGTACTACCACATGTTTTCCGCAAGGGATACGGCTTAGTAAGTTGCAAACCGCTACCTGGTACACACCGAATCGAGAGGCCGGGATGAGGGTTCCATGGCCCTGGATTAAAGCCTATCATACGGTCAGGGGGCATGGGTGTTTCCGGTTGGGACCGAGAGGGGGGCACCCCTTAGAGCGCGCGTACATAAATTTGATCCCATGCTATTCGAGATTGTGATCTCCCCGTCTCAAAGTTTTTATTGAACGCTGTCTAGGGTGATTCCTGGCATCGTGAGGTGGGATGGGTGTGTACTGGTTAGCTGTGTTTCTTCCGAAATACCGTAAACGGAACTAGTCCTTCGTGACTACGGAAATCCGTTGGCTGTGGGTAATTTAGTACAAACTCTGCAGAGTCAATAATTCCTTTGATTCATCTTATCCATATCCAAGTTCTGTGCTTATCTTATCTTGTCAAGAGTCAGTCTCGGTGACCGGAAACTCCTTAAAACCACAGGAGTGTTAAAGGTTTGCTTCCTGTGGATGGACTAACCCGTTATTTATCACATGTTGAATATTTACCGGTGAGCATTAATTCTTGCAAGTTATGAATAATGAATATAAGCCCTTTCTGCGATGTCGCTCAGACGTACGACTGCGGCATTGTTAATTATTTACTTTTGATATAAGCCCTTTCTGTGATGCCGCTCAGACGTCCGACTGCGGCATTGTTAATTATTTACTTTTGATATAAGCCCTTTTTGTGATGTCGCTCAGACGTCCGACTGCGGCATTGTTAATTATTTACTTTTGACATAAGCCCTTTCTGTGATGTCGCTCAGACGTCCGACTGCGGCATTGTTAATTATTTACTTTTGATATAAGCCCTTTCTGTGATGTCGCCCCGACGTCCGACTACGGCATTGTTATTTATTTACTTTTGACATAAGCCCTTTCTGTGATGTCGCCCCGACGTCCGACTGCGGCATTGTTATTTATTTATTTTTGATATAAGCCCTTTCTGTGATGTCGCCCCGACGTCCGACTGTGGCACGCATGTCTTTTATTTTCAGTATAAGCCCTTTGTGCGGCGTCGCTCAGACGCCCGACTGTGGTGTAATTTATTTATTTGTTCATCCTTCGTGGCGTCGCTTCAGACACCCGATTGGTTTCCAGTTATTTTTATTACCACTTGATTTCCTTCTTGCTAATTAATGTTGTGTTACTTCCTCATGTGGATGTACCATATTAATTGCTCATGACGCATTCATGCATGCATTTATTATATCTATTGTCCGAACTGTCTTGCGAGTACTTTCAAAGTACTCACCTGGCTTGTTGATTTGGCCAGATGCTGACGAAGGCGATCTCATGGATGAAGAGTTAGATAGCGAGTCCGACGCCTAGAGGAATCCCAGTCAGTCTCGTGCGACCCTGGATTAGTCACTATGTTACTTCCGCTTCCGCTACCCAGATAAATTCATTGAGTCTCACCTCGACGCTCAATGAACCGCCAGTGTAGGAGTCATGTTACCCACTCCACTGTGTTATTCCACCACCTCTTTACCTCGAGTCAGTAGTATGCCACCACTCCATCGTGTCATATCCGCCATTATGTATAATTATTGGCGTGCTTGTAATAAATGGTTGAGCACCCCAGCTCGACCCTGTAATATATTCTAATGCTACTGGCTTATTGTATCAAGATTTTGTCTACCAGTCAGGAGGATTTTTCCTCGTGCTGGACTCAAAAGGTCGGTTTCTCAATAAACATTTTTATTGGAAAATCGGTCGTGACAACCTTCGTCGCACTCCTCGTCGACGTCGTCGTTGGTTATGGCCTCCCACACTCGAAGGGTTTGGAGAATAATCTTCATCTTGACCGCCCACACGCCGTAGTTGGCATCGGTGAGCATCGGGTACTGGATGGGGATATTGCGATGCGCGAGTACGTTGGCGCCGCCCGTTCCACCACCACTGGTTGCTGACTTGCTGCCCTTCTTCACCTTGTCGCCGTTCTTGGACTTGACGGACTCAGCGTCGCTGTCCGTCATCGTAGATCATCGAGGCTCTAGATACCAATTGTTCATTTTTGATCGCCGGATCAAATCACCACCAGGACCTCTGCACACTCACATACAAAGCAACCAAGCTAGCTGCCTAGTAGGTTGATGGATCTACAGTGCACGCACACGTCTAGCCAGTACTTCACGTACAAGACGTGAGCACCTGGTAGAGGCTAGCTCTTGATCGATCGGAACGAATCGATCTAGACGGAACTTCAGCGTAAGTCGTAACTTGGCGAACGGAAAAACTGATCGGTAGACTTTGTTGATGGCTACAGGCTTGTGTCAAGCCTGTTAATATTTCTATTGCTTTTCTTGCTGATTGTTTACACGGGGGTATACGCCTATATATACTAGAGCCAGCAACCTTGGCTAAACCTACTCGGACTCAGTTGAGTTGCCTACGAGCTTTTCACATCTTGTGTTTCGTTTATTTATTTCTCCGTTGCTACTGTTACAATCACTACAAAACCCAAAAATATTACTTTTGCTATCTTTATCTTCACCACTGTTACCATTACTATCATATTACTTTGCTACTAAATACCTTGCTGGCAGATACTAAGTTATCCAGGTGTGGTTGAATTGACAACTCAACTGCTAATACTCAAGAATATTCTTTGGCTCCCCTTGTGTCGAATCAATAAATTTGGGTTGAATACTCTACCCTCGAAAGTTGTTGCGATCCCCTTCACTTATGGGTTATCAATACTCAGGGAGAACACTTATACCTTGAAACTTAGTAAGGGATCATCTTATAATGCTACGCCGTACTAAGCAAAATAAGATGCATAAAAAGATAAACATCACATGCAATCAAAATATGTGACATGATATGGGCATCATCATCTTGTGCTCATGATCTCCATCACCGAAGCATTGTCATGATCTCCATCGTCACCGGCTTGACACTTTGATCTCCATCGTAGCATCGTTGTCATCTCGCTAACTATTGCTACTACGACTATCGCTACCGCCTAGTGATAAACTAAAGCAATTACATGGCGATTGCATTTCATACAATAAAGCGACAACCATATGGCTCCTGCCAATTGCCGATAACTCTGTTACAAAACATGATAATCTAATACAACAATTTATATCACATCATGTCTTGACCATATCACATCACAACAAGCCCTGCAAAAACAAGTTAGACGTCCTCTACTTTGTTGTTGCAAGTTTTACGTGGCTGCTACGGGCTTCTAGCAAGAACCGTTCTTACCTACGCATCAAAACCACAACGATTTTTCGTCAAGTGTGTTGTTTTAACCTTCAACAAGGACCGGCCGTAGTCAAACTCAATTCGACTAAAGTTGGAGAAACAGACACCCGCTAGCCACCTATGTGCAAAGCACATCGGTAGAACCAGTCAAATGAACGCGGTCATGTAATGTCGGCCCGGGCCGCTTCATCCAACAATACCGCTGTATCAAAGTAAGACGTTGGTGGTAAGCAGTATGACTATTATCGCCCACAACTCTTTGTGTTCTACTCGTGCAAATAACATCTATGCATAGACCTGGCTCTGATGCCACTGTTGAGGAACGTAGTAATTCAAAAAAACTCCTACGATCACGCAAGATCTATCTTGGAGATGCATAGCAACGAGACGGGAGAGTGTGTCCACGTACCTCGTAGACCGAATGCGGAAGCGTTTAGTAACGTGATTGATGTAGTCAAACATCTTCACGATCCAACCGATCCAAGTATTGAACGTACGGAACCTCTGTATTTAGCACACGTTCAACATGATGACATCCCTCGAGCTCTTGATCCAGTAGATGGTCGAGGGAGAGTTCCATCAGCATGACGGCGTGGCAAAGGTGTTGCTGATGTTACCGGCACAGGGCTTCGCCTAAGCACTACGACGATATGACCGAGGTGTTAGACTGTGGAGGGGGGGCACCGCACACGGCTAAGAGAATAATTGTTATGCTATGGGGTGCCCCCTTGCCCCCGTATATAAAGGAGGGAGGGAGAAGGCCGGCGGCCAGGAGGGGCACGCGCCATGGGGAGTCCAACTAGGATTCCCAATCCTAGTTGGAGTCCCCTTCCTTTCCAAGAGGGGGGAGAGGGAAGGAGTAGGAGAGGAAGAAGGAAAGATGGGAGGGGGCGCCCCTCCTAGTCCAATTCGGACCTTCCATGGGGGGGGGGCACCCTGCGGCCCTCCTATCCTTTCCACTAAAGCCCATTAAGGCCCACTACTTCCCCCGGGGGGTTCCGTAACCTCCCGGTACTCCGAAAAATGCTCGAACCTTTCCGAAATCTTTCCGGTGTCCGAACATAACCTTCCAATATATCACTCTTTATGTCTCGACCATTCTGAGACTCCTCGTCATGTCCATGATATAATCCGGGACACCGAACGAACTTCAGTCATCAAATACACATAACTCATAATACAAATCGTCATCGAACGTTAAGCGTGCGGACCCTACGGGTTCGAGAACTATGTAGACATGATCGAGACACATATCCGATCAATAATCAATAGCGGAACCTGGATGCTAATATTGGCTCCTACATATTCTACGAAGATCTTTATCGGTTAAACCGCATAACAACATACGTTGTTCCCTTTGTCATCGGTATGTTACTTGTCCGAGATTTGATCGTCAGACTCATCATACCTAGTTCAATCTCGTTACCGGCAAGTCTCTTTACTCGTTCCGTAATGCTTCATCCCGTAACTAACTCATTAGTCACATTGCTTGCAAGGCTTATAGTGATGAGCATTCCCAAGAGGGCCCCGAGATACCTCTCCGGTACACGGAGTGACAAATCCTAATCTCGATCTATGCCAACCTTACAAACATCTTCGGAAACACCTGTAGAGCATCTTTATAACCACCTAGTTATGTTGTGACGTTTGATAGCACACAAGGTGTTCCTTCGGTATTCGGGGGTTGCATAATCTCATAGTCTGAGGAACATGTATAAGTCATGAAGAAAGAAGTAGCAATGAAACTGTAACGATCATAATGCTAAGCTAACGGATGGGCCTTGTCCATCACATCATTCTCCTAATGATGTGATCCCATTCATCAAATGACAACACATGTCTATGGTTAGAAAATATAACCATCTTTGATTAACGAGCTAGTCAAGTAGAGGCATACTAGGGACACTATGTTTTGTCTATGTATTCACACATGTACTAAGTTTCCGATTAATACAATTCTAGCATGAATAATAAACATTTATCATGATATAAGGAAATATAAATAACAACTTTATTATTGCCTCTAGGGCATATTTCCTTCATTCCCAGCAAGGACCCCTTGTAGGAGAGGATTCTCGAGACGTGGCCGGGAGTGGCGACGTGGCATGGCTGGTCATGGAGCTCGGCGACATGTGGATCCGACGTGGTTGGACGATAGCCACCCCACCACCTCCCACCTCTGGTTTGGATCCAGAAAAGAAGCAAGCGCGGGACAGGGCGAGGCGACAATATGCACAACCGCGGGGCGATTGAATCTCACAGGTCGCACCGGCGAATTGAATGGTTGCGGGGGGAGGGGTGAGGGACTACAATCTCCCTCATTGTGGTCTTCGGCGAATGAACTTCAGTCAGGTAGATCTCACACCCACTTGCGAGTAGATCTCACACCCACTTGCGAAGTAGTAGACAACAAAGTGTCATTGAGATCGGATGTCGACAGGGACAAAGAGCAGGAGGTGAACGGTGGCTCGATAGCTCCCCAGACAGTACCATCCTAGCACGGTCGGGGGAGGGGGTGGAAAGAGACAAGGGGGGATGGTGCTCGCACGGCCTCGTGGTGCTGGCCCTAGTCATTGCCCAGCGCCACGGAGCAGGACAGAGGAGTCGAGAGCGACCGAGCCTCGAGTAAACGACCGAGGAAGGGGACAACGTGAGTCGGTGCTCCATGTGGGGAAAAAGCAGGCGGGATGTCGCTGGTTCCTGGCGGCAGTGACGCGACACAGGGCAGAGGGATCGGCAACAATCGGTGCCGCTGACCAGAATTTTTTCCCATGGGGGAATTTTATTGAGGGCGAGAGATACAACTGACATATGGGCTCCCTGTCATAACGTCCAATGTGGTCAAACAAACAACATTAACTTTGCCACGTCAACGCAAGTTTGTGGGCCATCCCTGTCATGATCGCGCTCAGTTTTAACCAGCTGTGCCATCAATGTTTTTAGCTAAATTCTACGCCAAAATTGATAGGTACTCTCTTTGTTTCAAAATAGATGACCCAACTTTGTACTAACTTTAGTATCATCAAAGAAAAATATTTGGTTGTAGCCATCTTATATCTTATATTTACTAATTGGAAGCACCAATCGAGGTTCCACGTTAATTCTCAAAAACTAATCTAATTAACCACACGATCTCCACATTATGTATCTAGAGCCGTAGGATGAAGGACTTGAGGAGTCCACGCCATGTGTCCCACCTCCCACGTGCAAAAGCTATCAAACTCTTCATGGGCTTTGGAAAACAAACTCTTCCATGGCCTGCAAAAAAGCCTCTCGCATTGCAGCAATTCAAACAATTCTAAAAAAAAAAGCCTCTCGCAGTACATGACTCTGCCCGATCCCAAACCATCAATGCCTGTCGGCGAAGATCCCTAGCATCACGTCTCCACATAGCAGCCGCGAACCCTAGCCTAGGCGCCTCCTCGACAAGATTCCATGCTCTTCACATCGTCGAGGACGGCAGCAAACTAGCAGCCTCTGCGCATAGCAGCCGTGTACCCTAGCCTCGCTGCCTACTCGAAAAGAAGCCTCGCGTGTCTCACCGTCGAGGACCGTTGGAACGCCGGAGTCGTGCTTGAGTCAGCTCCTGTGCCGACTCGCTGACCTTCTCCTCTACATCACTCCAATTAATATCCTCCTCCTCCTTCCCATTGTCAGACTCCATGTAAAGCTATACAATAAGTCTCCTTCATCTTCATGTAGCAATCTCAAGTTCTTAACTTCCCAACCACGTTGCACACCGGAGGTCCATCTTGGCTGAGGATAAGGTCCTTTCAATTACTCAGATGCCATGCCCTGACCATACGTCAACCCATGAGGAGAAGGAGGTGCTGCCTGAATCAAATCGGACAGCTGCCATTGTTGTTGAAGCCACAAAGTCGTCAAACTAAGGTAGACTGATTGCAGGTAAGCAATATGCTAGCCAAGATGTAGTAGGTTTTTGTTTTGGGGATTTTATGTTCTGAGACTTTGGGTTCTAAGGAACAAGTACAACCTAGAGTTTCATCTTGGGGGATTTTGATAATGCGTTCTTTAGTTTCAGGCCTATCTGCATGCTTATTGCTAGGATTTGTAGGTGTCTACACATATTACTGGGATGGATAAGATTTGTACGTGTCTATGCATACTTCCTATTTTGTTGGAAAGTGTAGAAGTCTTTTTGGAGCATTACATTACATGGTCACTCTTAGTCTACTTCTCTTTGTTTAGTATAGGCAAAAACTATGGGTTTGTTTATTTGGATCTATTCTGACAATTTTACGCCAATTATCCAATAGGATAGGTGTAACTTAGTAGAACAGATCATACTCTGTTCTGATGGATTTTTATTTATAATGTGGTCTGCACTTTCTTATATTGTTATTTGCAGACATGAAATGTATATGCATTCAAGAGGTAAAGAATATGGCAGCTTAGTAGTATCTATTTGAAGCAAGCCTAGGGATCAAAATTTTACACTCAAGTTAACGTCATGGTACAGCTTAACGGTTAGCTGTTCACCTCCTCGACACTGATTAATTTTATCACCGCCACTCCAAGTAGCCCCGTATGTAAAATAAAAAACGCCAAGTTCTGTCATCTTATTTCTCTCTATATTATGCAGCAAGTGCTAACTGTTACGGTTGCTTTCATCCCTACAAAACAAATCAATTGTTGGTGCGTCATTTCTCAAGTAAATAAACTGTTGTAGTAGGAGGATTATCCTAACCAGAGAGCCTTTATTTTTTTCTCAGAGATCTGTACGGGTTAGTTTTCAAAGTTTTGTTGTTGATTCACAGTGCTTAGCTTGCTGCTGTTAAGATCAAGTTTCAACCTGTCTTACATTGTAAATTGGTTTGTGTTTCTGTGCTAATCGACTTAAAGGTCTAAAGTTCTGTGAGAAACCAATCTGTATGGTCTTCGAATTCAGGATAACTCTGAGCCTAAATTCACATATATTTCGAGGTAATCATATGTTAGCTGCAAACTAGATTATATGAGCATAACACGGCTGTTTAAATCAGATCGGTCAGCCGCCACTATTGGAAAGCATGCAGAGTGTTGTTGGAGTTGGTCGCCCATCACTCCCATCCCCACGAAACTATGATGAAGGCAAGTAACCAATCATCCTTAATTGCCGACAAATTAGATTAGTTGTGAATACACGATGAAGAAAATCTGGTATCTTAGATGTCCATCTATTTGTACCACTCCTGGCGGATTTCTAAAAGAGGGAATAATAACATAGAAGTCGTGTTTTGTGGAATCTTGAAGTATACCAAGCAAAGTAAGGTACTGTGACATAGCCCTGATTCAAAAAATATGTAGTATTTAATTCGTTTCAACGGGGATTTACGGAGATCTTCATCGAGGTTCCTGCAAGCTCGAGGTTCATCGATGCGTTTGCTCTTGGAAAAGGATCGAGGTTTGTTTTATCATTCTGCTTAAGGTTACAATTTTTTGTAGATCTTAGTTTCTTACCCAGTAGTTCAGTTATAATATGATAGTTAAGTCTGACACTTTCTTCCAGATTCACATGGCTTTAAGTTTGGCGAACGTACAGATCCAAGGGTTCTTTAGGGGCTGACTGCATTTCCTCCAGTGGCATCTCGAAATTCCTAGAACAGAGTTGAGCGTTAACTACACTAACTAAGAAAACACCAGCAGAGACTTTACAGATTTTTCTCCATTTCCACTACCAGAATCAACTAATTCGCCAAGTGTCATCAATCATACTTCCAAAAGTCCACGAGCAACAACCTCGCACGTTCAACTTGATGGATGGACGTTGGCTAAAATTGGTGTTCTGCCAACGTACAACCCAGCAGAAAAGAAGGACTACCATTGCAAGAAATCAATGAAGGGCCTGCAGCCGGCGAGTTAGATTCAGGTCAGTTTAGTTTTCCATCCCTTACTATCGCTCCGGTGCTTCTCATTAGATCATAGTATTTTGTTTTGTATGGATGCAAGCAACCAGATTGCAGAAGCTGTTCGATTGGTGAGGTTCCAAAGAAATACAGTACAATTGACTTGCGTTTTCCTGTCGGACATGGCCTGATTTGGCTAAGAGGTTTACTCCTCATGGTGCTGCTTGCATCACTATTCCGTGCATGCATTAGGACCAAACTAATATCTAACATGAAGTTGCTCGGAGACGGAATTTGTTAGCAGGTCCTACTACTTGGTGACTACCTAAAGAATTAAATAGCATTAATAGCTGAGTAAAAGAATCTATAGTTATACTTTTCAATAGCTGCCTAAATATCCTGCCGTGCCTTAATCGCTTATTTGAAATTTTCAACCCTTACTTTTCGATAGCTATCTAAATAATCCTACCGTGCCTTAATAGCTTATTTGCATATTTTCAATCTTACTTTTCAATAGCTGTCCAAATAATCCTACGCTACCTTGAAACCTTATTTCGAATAGTTTAATCCTTACTTTACAATGGTCATCTAAATAATCTACCGTGTTTATTTTGGACGTTTAGTTTGCAGTTACCAGTTTAATTACTAATTTGTTGGATACTTGGACTGTGAGTTTTCTGTTCTCGGTGTAGATGTACTAAAGTTTGTATTTTATTTTCCATGTAGACCCTAAATAAGATTTATAACCTGGACGATCATAATAGAGATATGGGGTACACCATGTAATTTGTTTTCCAAGAATACTTTATATGTTTCCCCTTTTTCAAGAACCGCACTAAGGTTTGCGCTATGCTTGGAGGTCGCATTATTAATTATGACACCCGCCACGGGTGAGAAGCAAGGTTTGAAACCTATTATGGAAGGTCCTACAAACTCAAATTGCTATTGTCCTCTACTATTTATAGGAATTCAATTCTTAATACCTTATTGATGTGAACTTACAAGCTATACAGATGGAGTTTACGAACAGATCTACCGAACTATGTACTCTATTTTATTTTAGTTTTTGAAATTAAGGCTATTATTAGAAGGATTTCAGTTTCTCTTATATCAGTACATTTTCTTTATTGCATATCCTTAAGTAATACTAATTGATATAAACAATTCCTTATATCACACCTTGCACGCTTATTCTACTCCCTCCATTCCTAAATAATTGTCTTTCTAGAGATTTCAACAAGTGACTACATCTGAAGCAAAATGAGTGAATCTACACTCTAAAACATGTCTACATACATCCGTATGTTGTAGTCCATTTGAGATGGCTAGAAAGACAATTATTTGGGAACGGAGGGAGTAATATATAGCTATTATTTTTTGGAATGTCTGATCTGAGGTAAAGAATGACGAAGAGTCACATGTACCATGCATGCAATAGCGAATACATCTTCAATAATTCAGTTAACGAATTTGTCCGTGCGAAGGTCCACACTTCTACATCAATTTTCCATACATCTTCAATAATTCAGTTAACCGAATTAATCTGTGCGAAGGTACACACTTCTACATCAATTTTCCATCATATACACACTAATAAACCGCACATTCAGGACAAGCAGGTGCAATAAAGCTCACCCATTAATGTAAACACATCTTATCTTTGCTTAATAATCAAATCTCATGATAGTGATTAACTGCCTGCTCATGTTTCAATTATAGTTCAATTCTTGCATGCTTACATCAATAAAAATGCTTAAACTCCTAGACATCTGAATGTATTATGCTTGGATTGCATTTGTAACTACAACTTCCTCATAGAAACGATAAGAATAGGTATGAGGTTGCTTAATAATGTAGTCTATCATTTAGAAGTAGCTTCACCCGTTTAAAAAAAAAGTAGCTTCACCTATTTGTTAAAAAGTATTTCTAGAGTACATATCACAAGAGTTCCAGTAATCAACCCTCTTATCCAAACCTAACTAAAGAAATATTTTCATATTACGACAATAAGGATTCATTGACGTCATATAAATCCTCCAATAATAAATACTTTTCTTTCAAAATTTACTAGCCCGTGCAGCAACACGGGTTGATGACTAGTAACACCAATTGTGGTAGTTCTTTCTTTCAATTTATTCTCTTATTTTACTTTGGTGGCATTGCACTTCATCTTTCTTACTTCAGTGACATTGCATAATACTCTTATATAAGCTAATTTTAAATTGCAAGGATGAGAAAGTACGGTACGCACAAATAAGGATCCAACTAAGAGCATCTACAGTCAGACTTAGCAAATCTGCACTCCCTAAACGCCCGCAGATGCGTCTGGCCAGTGACCGGGCGTGTATGCTTTGAGCCCCTATTTGTACGGTGTACCTAGGCTTTATCAAACCACCCGACACAAAACATGCATAATGATTCTTACATATATATGATTGCATTAGGTTAACCTTGGCGTGGATCTATAGGTGACAATTAAGTAATAACTAAACCAATTGCAAAAGGTAGCATTAGGTTAACCCCGGCGTGGATCTATAGGTGACAATTAATTATCTAGACCAATTGCAAAAGGTACAGCACGCAGCTCTCCTTGGAGTGTACTGCCGCGAATCTCTCAAGAATAAATAAAAAGCTGCCGCAAATTTTGGGGAAATATAGTGCTAATGGTGCTCGAATCAAGGATTACAGCAGGGTGGAACTGTAGATTTATGACATGGATTTTGCTAAGCATCATTCTGCTCTCTGCATCAAGCCAGTGCGTACTACAGCTCGCCGCAGACAAACGTAGCTTAGTGGCTACTGGCTAGTGAGCGAGACTAAGCTTGAGATCTTAGTGGCTAGTAGCATACTACGTCAAAATATAAAATTATTTTTTAGACTTTGCAGGGTGGCCAAATTATATGCCATGCACACACAACAAGTGAACTTTTTTTTCAAAAAGGGGACTCCCCGGCCTCTAATCAGAAAAATGCATACGGCCACACACAACAAATGAACTACAGATTATTAATTTTATTTCCCTTCCAATAACGTTGTACTGGATCTACTCCACACTCCACCCTGCAAACTCTACGCTCCACACTCCACACCCGGCAATATGATGAGTGGGGAGTACTTTGTAAGAGCCAGACAGGCAGACACTAAGCATCGCCTTGGCTTAAACAACTCCACACTGCACAGACATAGAAATGCTCCCCCGATGCAACGTAAATAATTAATTTCCAGTACAGTCTGCAGACTGTTTACATTAACTAATGAATGTGGATCTCGAGGGGGAAATAATATGAATTTAAAGGATTGCAGTAGTAGATACTATTAGATGACACCATCAAGTTAGGCAGCTCTCTTCACCAGCCTTTGCTCGCTTCTCACGCGCTCACACTGCACACAAACGCAGCTAGCTAGCTCACTAGTGAACCGAGAGAGGAAGGAGGCCAAGCTCGAGATGGCAATGCCAATCGTGAGCGCCGCGACGGGGGTGATGAACCCCCTCATCAGCAAACTCACCACGCTGATGGGAGATGAGTACAAGAAGCTCAAAGGAGTGAGGAAGGAGGTGGCTTTCCTCAGGGACGAGCTCAGTGCCATGAATGCTGCCCTTGAGAAGCTGGAGTTCGTGGAAAAGCTCGAGCCAGATACCAAGAACTGGAGGGACCATGTCAGGGAGATGGCCTACGACATGGAGAACTGCATCGATGACTTCATGCAGAATATTGGAGGTGCCGACGCCAGCGCCAGTGCTGGCTTCATGAAGAGGACTGCTCGGCGCCTGAAGACATTGCGTGTGCGTCACCGGATTGCTGGCCAGATCCAGGAGCTCAAGGCTCTTGCAGTAGAGGCGAAGGAACGGCAAATAAGGTACCACAAGATTCGCTGCTCTTGGTCCATAAAATGCTGTCTATTTTTGTATTAGAAGGTGGAGTAAACATAGATATGCTTTAGTTTATCCGACAATAAATCTAAAAAGGTTTTCCCTGAGAGCAAGTTCAGGCATAGCGCCCAAATCCCTACTCTAATTTTCTCCATTTCTCATTTATATTATACGTAAACTATATTCGTAAACCAACTTCTACCACAATATTCCAAACATACATATTGTGCTGCAATCCGCATATAGTTTCACAATATTTCAAATATGCAAAAATCATCAATTCAAATTCGGATTCAAAACAAAAAGCATGGTAGCCATCAAACTTAGACATGCCAAACAGTTTAAAGGCACTCAAGGGAAACTGTGATGTGCCATGGCATTGCCACATGTGTGCCCCTAGATAATCTCCAATTTGCGAATAAATCTACATCTCGCAAATCTAGCTGTGTATTTCAAGAAATGCCTCAACTACGAACATTGTTTAAGGCGCAATACTTTTGTGAGAAACATATGCAATTGTAACTTCCTCCTTTGACATTCTAATCAATTCCAGGTACAAGATTGATGGTTGTAATACTAGTTGTGGTACTGTGGATATCGATCCTCGGATTTCAGCGATCTACAAAGACGCTGCTGGACTTGTGGGTACTGATGGCCCAAAGAAGGAGGTTGTCAATTTGTTGGCAGACACCGAGAACAAGCTCAAGGTGGTGTCCATCGTGGGATTTGGGGGACTAGGTAAAACTACACTTGCTAATCAGGTGTATGATGATCTTAAAGAGCAGTTTGACTGTAAGGCATTTATTCCTGTCTCTCAAAAACCAGACATGACACGGCTTCTCAATAGCCTAAGATTAAATCTTGGGATAAATGAGTCATCTGGTATTTGTGAGGTGCAAGATATCATCCGTCAACTTAGAAAACACCTTGCAAACAAGAGGTATAGTTACATCTTTAAGTCTACAAGCATTCTTGCATTTCTGCGTTTTAGTTATGAATAATGGTTTAACTTGATTTAAGTTTGCACCCTATGTTTTCAAATGTATTTTGGCTGTCCATATGAGCTTTACTATGAATGTTTTGTACAAAGAAACACTAATCTTTATATTATCACCAGAATTGGAAAGTGTGTTTCAATACGGACCCAACAGTATCAAGTTGTTGTAACATAACTCACATATTATTAGATTAATTCTTGATCAAATAATTTGAGAAGTCAAAATATACCTTACATAAAGGAACCAAGGCAGAAGTGCAAGAATGCCTTATAGGATGAAGGAGGGTTTTCAGCTGAATGAGCCTCCCCCCACCTACTCTCACGCCGCCCCCGCGGGTGCACGGGAGGCTTACCATAGCCGCCAGCGGGGCGCCCCTCCTCCCCTCCCTCGCCACCGCCAGGGGGCGTAGCGGGGCGAAGCCCGGCCGGCCGGCGGCGGCGGTGGGGCGCTCTTCTTCCCCTCGCTTGGGTGGCGAGACGTGGGGCGGCTCACCTGGGCCTGGGTGCTGCGCTAGGCACCGGGAGCTGCAGCACGACAGCGCGTCGGGGCTGGTCAACGGCGGCGGCGCGGCAGTGGTGCGTTGGGCATTGCGATGGTGGCGGGCACGCCTTGGCCGCCGGGGTTGGCGAGGTCGAGGCCAGATCTGAGGCCGGGAGGTGTGGGCTGCTGGTCTCCGCCCCTGCCATGGCCACGACGGGTGGTGTGTGACGCAGCAGCAGCTAGCCCACGGGCGGGCCGGCCAAAATCCCGGGGCTACGGCGGCTGGACGACGACAGGCAACACAGTTGAGCTCCTCGTGAGCTTCCTTCGCGATTGGCGGCGGTTCTTGGGGTCTCTTATTGCCGGTGGGCGGGTGTGTGTTGGTGGCCTCGCGTGGAGCTGTGTTCGCTGCCGAGGTGGGGCGACACAGGCGGTGTCCGGTAGGGAGGCAGGCTGGACGGATGGGAGGTGCCGACAAGCTCGGGCCACCTCCTCCGCCGTTCCCCGACCGTGTGTGGGCTGACACGGCTCCGGTGTTGTTCGAGGCGGGACGTATCCTATGGTCTCTTCGGTCGGGTGTGCCCTTTGGCCCGATGCCGATCAGTTTGGTCGGTCTTGGGGGTGTCTGGATGCAGGGCGGCGGCCCTGGCGGCGGGAGGCACGACGTTCGTGGGCGATACTTGCGCCTCGGGTGCGGGCGAGCGGCCATGGCCACAAGGGTGGGTGGCCGCTGGTGTTTAGCGGAGCTAGGATACGTCAGAGGGGTGGGCATGCCGGGGCACATCACTTGCCCAATCTTGTATTGGCCAATGGCGGTGGCATCCGTGGACACCGTATCCTTTATGAAGGCTCCGTCGCGGTGCCCTTACTCCTTCGAGCCGCTCCGGGTGAAAACTCGATCTTTGGGATCGGATGGTGGCGGTTATCAGTGGTCGTTCCCTTCTAGGAGGCACCATCTTGGAGTCCTTGTTCCGTTGTTTTCCGTCTCACCTCTCCTCGGAGGCTTGGAGGTCTTCATTGGCTCCAAGCGGTTCATCCTCACGCATGTGTAGTGGCTTGGTAGTAGTCGCTTGGTAGTCGTTGGGGTGGTGTGGTGGTGCTCAGCACCTTTGTATCTTGTCTTGGGTGTGTGTGTGTCGTGCGCGACGGTGGCGTGAGTTTGTATCGTGATGCTTGTGGATCGGTGCTTTATATATAAAGCGGGGCGAAACCTTTTTCAGTAATGCCTTATAGTCAAGTTACCATCCATGATGGCAAGATCATGAGCCAGCTGATGGGTCATTTATACAGAATCAAAGTTTAGAACACTAGCTCGTTTGAAGTTTATGCAGGATAGTACATCAGTCTGCGGAATTCATCAATTCTACTTTGCCTAGACATAGATAATTATATTGGTCTATCCCTGATCTACATGTTAATGATACCTGATTAGAACATGGAAGTAAACTTCAGATTGCGAGTTCTCTGACCTTTTGAACATAATACTGAGTTAGTGCACAGAATTTATACTTCAGACAACAAATGATCGTTGGTTTGCTCATTACTGTAGTCCTTAATTAAGATGTGATATTAGATCACTATGCAAAATTAAAATCTGAACTGTGGCCTGCTCACCTGCCACACTGCTGACCTTGTAGATTCTTAAAAAATTTACAGGAATAAAATTGTCAACGCAAACAAGTAGGTCGCTTGTATGTGACATTAGAAAAACATGTGGAGTTGATATCTGGATGGGCAAATGTTTATTTAGACCCGTAGGAAGACCTAATGCCCATGTAGCATTTGTGTGAGGTGTTAAATTGGGAATATGACGGTGATTAAAAATAAAGAAATACAATGAATTCCCGCCAAAAAAACAATGAATAGCATGTTGACAGTTCTCAGTACTAGATGTGTCATCATAAAGCAACAAAACAACTTTTATGGAAAATAAGCAATGATCTGTTTTGATGGAAAATATTTCTAAAATCCGCTATTTTGAAAGAAAATTTTTAACTGACAACACAAGCTGTTGTTGTTATCTTATCTTGAACATTACACAAATATGTCTAACTTAGATGTAAGAATGGCATTTGCTTGAATTCAGTTTATGCTTTTTCGAAGTTTATTAGATTCTATTGATGTTTTCACCTGCAATATTTTTATTTATCTCCTAATGTAATATATAACACCATATTCAATAGGTATTTTGTTATTGTCGATGACTTGTGGGATCAAGGAGCATGGGAGATTATAAGATGTGCCTTTCCAGAAAATGGTAATGGGAGTAGAGTAATAGTAACCACACGAGTGGAAGCCGTTGCAATCTCAGCATGTTCTTGTCACTGTGAGCACATTTACAGAATGAAGCCCCTCAGCACTGAAGATTCCAGAAGCTTATTCATGAAGAGAGTATTTGGGTCCGAAAACATGTGCCCGTCTAATTATGAAAAAGTTTCAACTGAAATTCTGAAGAAGTGTGGCGGATTACCACTTGCAATAATTACTATAGCTAGCCTATTGGCTTGTCGCCGAGAAAGATCAAGGAATGACTGGGAGAACATACGGAATTCTCTAGGTGCCCAGTTTGCCACAAACCCCACACTGAAAGATATGAGGAGTATATTAAACCTCAGCTATATGAATCTTCCTCTTCATCTCCGCACTTGTTTTCTTTACCTTGGTATGTATCCAGAAGACTATGAGATTGCGAGGGATGATCTAGTCCGAAAATGGATAGCCGAAGGCTTTGTCAGTAATTTGCATGGGACAAATTTGGAGGATGTTGGGATAAGTTATTTCAATGAGTTAGTGAACAGAAGCCTGATTCAGCCTATAGGGACCGGGCGGTACTTTTTCAAGGTGCATGATATGATGTTGGATTTGATCCTAAGCAAGTGTGCAGAAGATAATTTTAATAGTGTGGCATATACTTCTGAAGACATGACAAGACTCTGTAACTGCACGTACAAGATTCGTCGGCTGTCCCTCATCTCAAATGTTGATAGAAGAAAAAGGGAAACAATATCATGGACAGTTTCAGGTAGCATATCACAAGTTCGGTCATTTGTGTGGTTCGGAGATTGCAAGTTCATACCTCGTCTTTCTCAGTTAAAGTATATCCGTGTGTTATGCTTTGAACAAGATTTATATGCGGATTCATATCTCGATTCATGTCTCGACCTCACTGCTGTCACCCAATTGTTTCATCTGAGGTATTTGAGGGTATCAGAGTATGTGTATGCAGAGCTTCCTGCTGAAATTCAGGGGCTTGTGCATTTGGATACGTTGGATGTCACAAATGGAAGCATCCCGTCAGACATAGTGCACTTGCCCCGCTTGTCCTATCTCATAATGAGTCGTTTTGACGGGCTACCTGAAAGGATCGGGCTTATGGAATCTCTCCGCACACTAGATGGTTTCGAACTGGTGGACAGCTCGCTGGAGGCTATTAAGGACCTCGGCAAGCTGACTAATCTCAGGAACCTGACCCTTGTTATTAGTGCGGAGAGCACCACTGGCAATCTGGAGAAGGAGAAGTTTGATGCTTTAGCCTCTTCTATTTGTAAGCTACGCAACCTCAAATATCTCGGGATCACAGGCATGATTGATGATAAGTATGACGTTCTAGGCTCAATTTCAGATCCTCCTGCCCTTATCGAGGAAATATATGTTGACATGTGGAAGTTCTTGAGAGTTCCTAAATGGATCGGTGATCTCCATTGCCTGCATACCCTGCAATTACGCCTCAGGGAGATGAAAACTGATGGGATAACTATTCTCGGAGGACTGCCATCCCTCGTCGACCTCTGCCTTTCCTTTGATAAATGCTTTAAAGAAGAGGTTGTAATCTTCAGCAAGGGCTTATTCCAAGTTCTCGAGTGTCTTGAATTCCACAGCATGAAAGGTGTTGCAATATATCCAGGCTTCCAGGCAGGAGCTATGCCCAAGCTACGAGAGCTCTCTTTGCGACTCAGACTGACGAAGTGGGGTGGAGATATACCAGTCGGCATGGAGCATCTCTTAGAGCTCCAGCAAATCACTTTATATGTTTACGGCACCGGCAAGGAATCTCCTGAACAAGTGAAGCTCAAAGTCCAGCCTGCGTTTAGGAACGCCATGGAACTGCTGCCAAGGCATCCTTCCTTGGATATTAAATGTTACTCCTTCTAGTGAGTGATGCATGAACGGACCACGTGCAGTGAGCAATCTGTCTCCGGACGCTCTCTACTATAACTCACATCATTTCCTCTGCTATATGTTGTATTACTCTTTTTCATTCATTTTTCGTTCGTGTTAAATGTCTTGAGTGTTGTTACATCAGTATCTCCGATGCACCCTGTATATGCAGAAAACCCGTGATTAATGATGGATTATTTGGTTTGATAAATGGCTGGCAAAACGGTTATTTGTTACTACTAGCTGTCGTAATTTGCAGGGGCAGCCCCAGACTAATTTGAGTCCGATTATTTTCCAAACCATAGTTTCTGTTTTCATATCTTTCGCTTCTGCTAAAGCTGACAAGCTGTCGCCTTGCTACTGATTACTGCACACTGATGTCTGCACTTACCTCGTTAATAAGATGTCTTCACTTACCTCGTTACTCAGTTGCAACATGAATCTCCTGCGCATCCCAGCACCAACAAGGATGATCACTTGAGGAGGAGGCTATGTTGACTGACGAGTAGCGATGACACTTGAGTACTGATCACTTGAGGCTTAGTGGATAGCGTCTTCCATGGGTGTTCAATGTCTGTTCGCTGACTAACTGAATTAGCAATTGACATACATGACCATCAGGCTCTCACGCAAAATCAGGGGAAGCCATTGGAAAAGCAGAGGGCATTGCGGCCATTGTAAGTGCTCTTCAGGCGGTGTATGCAAAGTTTGGAGGAGATTGAGTGTTGGCCAGGTCAGGACAGGATTGAAGTGGTGGCGTGTTTCTGAGTACGGCAGACTCAAACCAAAAGTTTACGGGTCATCTGATCCCGTTCACAAATTCGGAACACAGGGTAGCTCGGCTGCAGCTAGCTCATGGCCTCATGCTGCTGGCGCCGTCGCGGATGGTGATGTAGACGGGCGCGGCGCACTTCTCGTCCGTAATGTTGTACCCGGCGTTGGAGTTTTGTACACCCGGCGGCTGCACGTGAGCGGTGAACATGAGGTCGTCCATGGCGTCGAAGGCACCACTGCTCAAACTGCACGAGCATCGGGTCGCCCTCCATGTACTGGACGTTGTGTTACACTCCTCAATTCTATTGTCTCGAATCCATGGCGATACAGGGAGAAATTGGTGATTGAGGAGGGGAATTGAAGCAGGGAGAGAGAGAGTTCAGAGAGGAAGAAGGGGATCAGGAAAGAGTACAGGTCCAGGCAATTCTCTCGATGCCCTCTCACCCACACGCACACCTACACTTATCCACATAATTCCCAGATTGCTGGCTCAAACTTGTGACCGGGCCGTCTCTTCCTATTCTCCCCTCCTTCAGAATCTGCTTGTCCCCAAGCCACAGCACCTGGGAAGCGACTGCGCAGCTCGAAGTAGTCATCCCATGACGCCAACGAGGCCGGCTGGCCCGTCCACTTGATCAGCACTTGAGGCAGCTTGGCGGCGCCTTTGGTGATGACGCGGCGAGCCAACACTTGTTCTGGGGTTCCCGGCGGTGAGTGCGGCACTGCTGGATTCGGCAGCTCGGGCTCGACGATGGTAGTCGGTGGCAGGGCTCCTCGAAGCAGCGACATATGGAAGACAGGATGAATTTTGCTTGATGCTGGCAATTGTAGACGATAAGCAACCGTGCCAACGCGCGCCAAGACCTGAAATGGGCCAAAATAATGGAAGGACAACTTATGGTTAGCTCGCTCCGCCACAGAGACTTGAACATATGGCTGCAATTTCGCAAACACCCAGTCCCCAACTTTGAATGAGCGCTCGGATCGGTGTTTATCTGCCTGATCCTTCATGCGCTGGCGAGAACGTTCTAAGTGTTGCTTGAGGAGTGCTGTCATCAGAGCCCGTTCATGCATCCAGTCAGCAAGATCGGGGGAAACCGAGGCTGAGGCATCCACGATGCCAAAGTGCCTAGGTGGATGGCCATATAACATCTCAAAAGGGGAGGTGCCAAGTGCTGAATGCATGGAAGTATTGTACCAGAACTCAGCTTGGTGTAGCCACTGAAACCAACGGTGTGGACAGGCATGAACAAAGCAGTGCAGGTAGGATTCTAAACACTGGTTGACCCGCTCTGTGGTGCCATCTGTTTGCGGATGATACGCAGAAGACATGCGCAACTCTGTGCCAGCCTGCCGAAAGAGCTCACGCCACAGTTTGCTGGTAAAGATTCGATCTCGATCCAAAACAAGAGCATAGGGAAGTCCATGGTACTTGTAGATGTTGGCCATGTACACTGAGGCCACTTGAACCGCAGAGAAAGGGTGAGCCAAAGACAAAAATGAGCATACCTCGTTAGTTTGTCCACAACCACTAGAATACAGGTGTAACCCTTCGACACTGGCAGCCCTTCCACAAAATCTAAGGTGACAGTATGCCACGGATGCGGTGGAACTTCCAGAGGTTCCAAAAGTCCAGGTGTGCGTACATGCTCAGGCTTTGCTTGCTTACAAACATCACAGTTGGAGACAAATTTGGTCACTGCCATCTTCATTCCGGGCCAAGCAAACAAACTTTTAAGCCGATCATATGTCACATTGATGCCAGAATGTCCCCCCGACGGACTAGAATGCATTGAACGCAGAATGAGATCCTGAGTTGCCGTGTTGGAACCAAGCTACACACGCCCCTTATACTTGATAACCCCATCTTGCACTGTGTATGGAGTCGCCAGATCGTTTGACCCAGTGTATTTCTGCAGTAGTTCACAAGCCTGAGGGTCTGATTGGTACCCCCGTGTGATATCTGTCAACCAAGTAGGCAGAGCCACTGAAATGGCTAGCAGCACTCCATCCCGACGAGACAAGGCGTCTGCCACTCGATTCTCCACGCCTTTCTTGTACACAATCTTGTATTGAAGCCCAAGCAGCTTGGTGAGAGCACGCCATTGCCAGGGAGTTGTCAGCCGTTGATCATCAAGGTGGGCGAGACTGCGCTTATCAGTACGTATAATGAACTCCCCTGACTGCAAATACGGATGCCAATGATCCACAACCATTAACACTGCCATGAATTCTTTTTCATATGCAGAGAGCCCTTGATTGCGCGGACCTAGAGCCTTACTGAAGAAGGCCAACGGATGGCCATCTTGCATGAGCACCGCACCAACCCCTGTGTTAGATGCGTCAGTCTCCACTTCAAAGGTGCGGTCAAATCGCGGTAAAGCCAACACCGAAGCAGTGATCAGGGCCTTTTTTAGATGCTGGAAAGCTGCCTCAGCCTCGTCACTCCAAATAAAGATCGCCCTTTCTTGAGCAGGTTTGTCAAAGTTCTGCTGATCACACCAAAGTTGCGCAAAAATCGTCTATAGTAGCCAGCCAGCCCAAGAAACCCGCGTACCTCCCTGGCCGTGGTGGGGGTAGGCCAATCCCGAACAGCTGCTATGTTCTTGTCATCGGTCGAGACTCCATCAACACTGATAACGTGACCCAAATAAGTGAGACGCGGTTGCGCAAACTTGCACTTCGCTTGGTTGAGGTAGAACTGATGCTTGTGCAATAGCTGGAACACTTGGTGTAGAAGCTCTTTATGTTTCTCTAAGGTGTCACTGTGGACAAGTATGTCATCAATGAACACAAGCACACCCTTGCGTAACAGAGGCGACAGGACAATGTTCATAGTGCCTTGGAAGGTAGAAGGACCACCGGTGACACCATTGGGCATGACCTTAAACTCATAATGCCCGTGATGTGTCTTGAAAGCCGTCTTGTATTCTTCTCCAGATTTCATGCGAATTTGGTGATAACCAGACCGTAAATCAAGACTGGTAAACCAAACAGATCCCGCAAGCTCATCCAACAATTCCTCAATGATAGGCAACGGATATCTGTTTTTGATAGTGATACATTTAGCCTGCGGAAATCAATGCAAAACCTCCAACTTAAGTCCTTCTTCTGGACCAACAATACCGGAGCAGCATAAGGACTACAACTATGCTGAATGATGCCCTGTTTGATCATTTCTGCTACTTGTCTCTCAATTTCATCCTTTTGAGCTGGAGTGTAACAGTAAGGTCTCAAGTTGACTGGTTGTGCCCTGGAATCAAGGGAATAGTGTGATCAAATGCTCGTTCTGGAGGTAGACTCGATGGTGTCTCAAATAGATGGGCAAATTCTTGCAACAAGGTTGATATAACCGGAGGGATTTTCTCCTCTCCTTCTGATACATCCACTCCACAGAGTTGAATCACTTGATGCATGTCATTATAGTCTAACAGAGCGTGCAACTGAGCTGCAGATAGCTCATAACACTGTTGTACACTTGGTTGTACCCCCTTCAACACTATTTGCTTGCCCTTGTGCAAGAATTGCAACTTCTTCAGCCCCCAATGAATGTCCATGGGACTATGTGCCTCTAACCAATCCATTCCCACAATCATGTCGTAACAGCCACGCGGTAACACTTTAAGGTTAGAGGAGAATTTATTGCCTTTAACCCACCATTCACAATTTGGCACCTCCTAAGCACAACAGAGATCTCCACTATCAGCAATACGCACTTGCAGAGGGTGATCTGAAGCTACCACACCTGTCAACTGAGCAGCTAAAGTGGCACTAATGAAGCTATGAGAACTCCCAGAATCAATCAGCCTCAACACCTTTTGATTCTGAATGAGGCCTTGTAAATGAACAGTTTGAGGAGCCACAGTGCCCTCCAACGCCGCCTTGGAGGTGGTATGACATTCACTGCCCGTGTCCGAATGTTCAGAGGCCATGTCAAAACCTGGAATGCCCAACACATCAAATAACTATTGAACAACATGTAGCTGAACTGTTGTGGCACACTTGTGTTCCCGAGACCATTTTTCACCACACAAATAGCAGAGCCCCCGAGCATGCCGATAATCTCGCAAGGTGGCCAGCCGTTCATCAGTAGATGTACCAGACCGCGACATATCATTGGGCGTCGGTCGCTTCACTTCGCTTACAGGAACTGGGGTAGGAGGACATCCAGGCGGTGGTGGTAATGGCATAGCCCCTCGCAAATGCGAGCACCCCCCACTATTACTGTCCCCCCGACGTGGTTCACGCCTTTTGGAAATCTCCAATGCCTCTTCCTGCAGGTAAGCCAAGGAAAGAGCAGTATCCAAATCTCGAGGATTATGAACAATAATCACCACTCGAATTTCATCCTTGAGACCATCAACATATCGGGAAGGAAAAAGGGCAGGATCCCACGAGCTACTGTGAGCCAACAGGGAGTGCATCAGCTCATGAAACTGAGTGGTGTATTCAGAAACAGTGTCTGTCTGACGAAGGTGAAAAAGTTGACGCAATAGGGAGTTAAACTCGTTGCGTTCGAATTGATCACAGACCAACGAACAGAATTTCTCCCACTCCATCTGACGGAGATCGAAACCTCCATTCTCCAACCATATCATT
Source organism: Aegilops longissima (assembly GCA_021605205.1). Taxonomy (NCBI): domain Eukaryota; kingdom Viridiplantae; phylum Streptophyta; class Magnoliopsida; order Poales; family Poaceae; genus Aegilops; species Aegilops longissima. Next base: position 611,118,132 of record CM038681.1, on the reverse strand, counting down.
GCAGCGCCAGAAAAATGCATGGCTGCGGTGTCGACCCAGAGGTCTGGATCGAGGTGAAACACCCGAAAATAGGACTCACAATTACGCTTCCAACTACGCGGTCGCTCGTCCCAAAACGGAGGAAAATCCAGTTTAGGCCGCGGCGGCAAAGACAAACGCGACCGATAGGGACTGCCAGAGCGCGAGTTGGGACGAAACTGAGGTGTGCCAGACTGCAATGGGCGCGACTCCAGTAAACGAACCAGAGTACGAGAATGGGGTGCGGTAACATACCCGTGACCGGAGTTGGAACAAGGGTAGTCACTACCCCAGCTCGCATCCCCCGGAACTCCATGTCGTCGAGGGAATTGACTATTTATTATTAAGTTCGTTGGACTTTGATTATAACTACAAAGTTCATTTTTTCTTGACAAAACATGGCTAGGGACTAGTCTGTGAGAGAAGATTAGTGCTAGGGAAAAAGAAGAAGATGCCACACGTCGTATACATGTACAAGTACGTGATCGGCCCATAACTATCGATCGCTCCACGCCTCCATCTATACCTAGCCGCCGCAACTCATCAGCAGCGCCGCCGCAACTCATCAGCAGCGTCGCCGCCTCCTCAACCCTAGGCAACGAAGTCATCGTCCGGTGAGCCGGCCGCCGGCAAGTCAGGTCCCCATCAGATCCTTCATTCGTACTTGGCAGTATATGCCGCTAGCCGCTCACAAATCCGTCTAGCTCTTAGTATGCTAATCTCTCCATGTACTTTGTAGTACTCGTAATCACAAGTCCGGCTAAGCCGCTCACAAATACTTAGCCGTATGCTAGCATGATGATCTAATCTGCTTAGAGTATTTTGCTATAGTTTTGATGCAACGTAGTCCATATCTAGGAAGAGTGATGATCTAGGAATCTAATTTGGTCAGAATATTTTACTATTGTTTGGATGCAACGTAGTTCATAGCAGTTTATTCGTCCAGCAAGTAATTAATTGAAGGATTTGGATTCATACAACTTCGTGTGTACGCATGCATGCATCATGGTCATCGAACTAATTATTGCTTGCTGTCGTCGCTGCCGCAAACTGACAGCACCTACCGAAACATACATGCAGGTGAATTAGTTCCCCTAGACGAAATTAAAATCTCTTGTCAAAAACTATACATGCAGGTGACTGAGTTGGAAGACAAGCATATGTGTGCCTCTACTAGCAGGAAGAAAACTAGTACGGCGTCTCAAAGTTGGGTGGCTGAAAGAGCAGCAATAATCATGAAGAAGGATCCAGATATAAGTGCTATTTCCCTACAGAAGAAGCTTCAGAGCGACCATAATGTCACAATTTCATATGACACTGTGTTTAAAGGTCGATAACGAGCTATTGTTGATCTATATGGGAGCTGGGAAGAGAGCTTTCGATCACTTTATAGCTTCAAAGCTGAAATTGAGTTGAGGTCACCGGGAAGTATTGTAGAGATCGCCACGAAGTATAGACTCGACTCGACTAATAAGCCTATTATGGACGGTAATATGCTTTTTGACAAGTTGTTCATTGCATTTAAGCCGTGCATAGATGGATTTTGAATGGGTGCAGACCATACATAAGTATAGACTCTACTCATTTAAATGGCAAGTGGAATGGGCACCTCGCTGCCGTCACAGCTTTGGATGGACATAATTGGATGTATCCTGTCGCTTTTGGTTTTTTCGATGCTGAAACAGAAATAAACTGGACTTGGTTCATGAGACAACTAAAGAAGGCAATAGGTGATCTTCCAGTGCTGGCGGTATGCACAGATGCTTGCAAGGGGTTAGAAAATGCAGTGAAGATTGTTTTTCCTGATGCCGAGCAAAGAGAGTGTTTTAGGCACCTTATGGGGAATGCGGTTAAGAAATTCCGTGGTGAAAACTTTTCCCGCATGTGGCCTGCTGCTATGACATACAAGAAGTCGACATATGATTATCATATGAAGCTTGTAATAACCGAAGAGCCTAAGGTGCTGGACTACCTACAACAGTACCACAATTTGTTGTGGATGAGGTACATTTGCTACTTTTAGCAATTGTTTATTTATTTCGAATACAATTTATTTTTCTTGTCATTTGGTCTCATATATTCAATCTCTTTTTCTCTTATTTTAGGTGCATGTTCAACACGGATATCAAGGTGGACTACATACACAATAATCTTGCAGAATGTTTTAATAGTTGGGTTAGGAAATAAAGGATTTGCCTATCGTCCAACTTTGTGACAAGCTTAGAGAGATGATTATGGAGCTTTTAGGAAGAGGAGAAGGATTGGAAAATGCTTACAAGGTAAAATTCTGCCAGCCATCATGCAAGAATTGAACGGTAGGACTAGAGGATTAGGCCATCTACAGCCACATGCACCAAGTGATATGATTGCCGAGGTCACTGATACAAAGAAAAATCACACTAAAAGGCATGTAGTCAAGGCACTTGCACATGAATGTACTTTCATGGAGTGGCAACATACCGGAAAGCCATGTCCACATGCATTAGTTGTTCTAACTGCGCTGCAGAATGTCAAACTGGAGGACTTTGTGGACAGCTGCTACTCTGTTGAAAAATTCAGGGCAGCATATCAAGGGGAAATAGAACCACTCACAGACAAGACTCAGTGGCCTATAGTGGATCCAGGTTTTGTTCTCTTAGCACCACTGCCGAAAGCAGGTGCGGGAAGGCATAGGAAACTAAGGATAAAGGGTGCTCTTGAGGGGGGTTCAGGTAATAAACCTAAGGTAGGTGGAAAAAACACATGCAAAAAATGCCATGAACTTGGGCATAGGGAAGCTGGGTGTCCTTACAATGGGGCGAAGAAAAGGTACAATCACTTATCCAACTTTTGCAAAATATGTATGTTCTTTCAACCCCGTGCAAATAAGTGTGCTTTTTTTTAGTGCTAGGAAAAGTAGGAGAAATGAGGCTCCATGGGAAGCTGCAAGTAGTCCTCGACCTGTGACAAGGAGGTAAATAGCTTGCTTGCTTTCTTATTTACAATATTTTCTGTTGCTTTCTTATGATATAGTTTCTTTTCATAGTCAAACTGCATTATCACCTGGGCCAGTTACAAGGAGCCAAACTGGAATGTCCCCTGCGAAGACTCCATCCAAAACTCCTGCAGATTCAATGAAGAATCCTCCCAAAAAGCTCACACCGAAGAGGAGGAAGCTTGATCTGTGATATCTGTTTTAGTATCTACAAAGAGTTATTTCTGATGCTGTTGTTTGCAAGTTCTGTGCTATCAAGTTCGTGACGTTTGAAGTTATTTTTTCAATAATTTTGTGAGATGTGAACTCACCTCGATAAGTAGATGGTCAAGCATAAACTACTTATTATGTCTTCTCCTCATGCAACACTCCGCCAGATGACGCTTTTATCTGATATATCTTGTTATTTTGAGATACTCATCATTTGTTGAAATCATTATTGTGTGTTTTCGTATATCTGTCATACGCCAACTGCCAGATTACTGGATGCTGTTGTGTACGCTGGCTACCAGTCGGCATTGTTGGCCTCGCACGAACTTAGCACGAACTGATCTAGAGGCCGGTCAAAAGTAAAAAAAAAAATCGTTGCACGTAAAATAGGATCGTAGCATCTAGCACTGGGCACCATGTCTTTTTTGTCTTGGAACGATTGATCGTTATCTGTGTGTAGCGATCGATATGTATACGACGTGTGGGATCTTCTTCTTTTTCCCTAGCACCAATCTTCTCTCACAAACTAGTCCCTAGCCATATTTTGTCAAGAAAAAATGAACTTTGTAGTTATAATCAAATTCCAACGAACTTAATAATAAATAGTCAATTCCCTCCATGTCGTCGCGGCGGCCATCGGGCCTGGATGAGCTCGTGTCAGGAACGAGCGAGACCCCCGCTGGCGGCTGCTGCACCAGCGGCGGAAGATCCGCCGGCTTGAGGGCGAGGACGGGGTTGCGGATGACGACGTCGAGGTCGCGGTGCACGCCGCTGAGATCCGAGCGTAGATCCGCCACCACCTGGTCCAACTCTGGTCTCCACTCCGCGAGACCCACGACCGATGGCTTGATCTCCCCGAAGAGAGCCGTGGTAGCCGCCACCACCTTCTGGATCGCGGTGTTTAGCTCTTGGATTAACTTGAGCGTGGCCGCAAGTTCCTCGACGCGTTGCTCCATCGCGACGGCTTACCGCTGTTGCCGTGTAGAGAAGGTGGGCTTCTATAAGTAGGTAGGCAAATCTGATACCATATGTTACACTCCTCAATTCTATTGTCTCGAATCCATGGCGATACAGGGAAAAATTGGTGATTGAGGAGGGGAATTGAAGTAGGGCGAGAGAGAGAGTTCGGAGAGGAAGAAGGGGATCAGGAAGGAGTACAGGTCCAGGCAATTCTCTCGATGCCCTCTCACCCACACGCACACCTACACTTATCCACATAATTCCCAGGTTGCTGGGTCAAACTTGTGACCGGGCCGTCTCTTCCTCTTGGGCCGGCCCTCCTTGTTGTCGTGCGCTGTAGAGCTACTTGCACCCGTGACACGTTGTAGCCGTGGTATCACGGAATGAATGAGCACGACGAGCCACGGTGTTAGTCGGCCGATCGGTGTGCGTCCTGCAGCCACATCCACTGCAGTGTGTACTTGTTGTACGCCGATTAGGATACGAAACACGATCAAACATCAAAGTAGATGACAAAGGCATCGATCTATTCATTACTACAAACATTGTCTAAATACTTGCAGCAACTTTAGCAGAGTTGCCGTATGTGTCCAATCGGCATAATGGCCACGCGTATGGCGATTTCAGTCGAAGAAGACTGGTCCATCAGGGGGCACCAAAAACGGTTTGGCATGAGCAACATTTCCCTTCCCACTCCTATTTTCGTCCTTGACTCGCCTCCCTGCCCCCGGTCCCCGCCGATGACGGCATGGACTTCACCTTGACCCCCCGTCCCATTCCCTTGGTTTGGAGGTGGATCTCAAGACTTTTCACGCGTCTCTTGCTCCTCCATCGGCATGGACGGCAGGCCGCCACCGCCTAGGCCAGCACCTCGTCCACCCTGTTGTCAACGATTCAGGGGAAGATGTGTCAGATGATAATCCCCAAGTGCAGGGAATCATCGTAGCAATTCCCAAAGGTGGAAGTGATAAGTATGGAGTGCCGAACCCACAAGGAGCTAAAGGTAAGATCAATATTCTCTCAAGCCATATCTGCCACTGATACGACTCTACATGCACCGAACGTTTGCTTCCAACTAGAAACAAGAAATAAATTTGTGTTGTGGGTATAAAGGGGATAACTTTTCATGATACCGGAGAGCTAAAATATGAAAGTAGGTACTGTTATCATAAAGTTAGAATATATTACTAAATATTATAAATAGCGAGTGTGGAATAATGGTGGATCGGTGTGCAAAATTGTCCTAGGCAATTGTTAACAAGACCGGTGATCACTATTACAGTTTCATATGAGGGAGAGGCATAAGCTAACATACTTTCTCTACTTGGATCATATGCACTTATGATTGGAACTCTAGCAAGCATACGCAACTACTAAAGATCATTAAGGTAAAACCCAATCATAGCATTAAAGCATCAAGTCCTCTTTATTCCCATACGCAGCAATCCCTCTTACTCGGGTTTGTGTTTCAGTCACTCACCAACCCACCATAAGCGAATCATGAACGTATTGCAACACCCTACAGCGAGAATCCCTCACGCTTGCGCGACACGGAGGGCACCATAGGACATCATCAAAGTAAAACATACAACTCATACCAAACTAGATCATCAATCAACCCAAAGACCAAAGATATCTACTCAAAACATGATAGGATGGCAACACATCATTGGAACATAATATGTGGCATAAAGCACCATGTTCAAGTAGGGATTACAGCGGGGTGCGGGAGAGTGGACCACGTAAAAGAGATGAGGATGGTGATGATGATGGTGATGTTGATGAAGACGATCACCGCGGCGATGATTCCCCTCCCGATGACACTCCGGTGCCACCAAGAGAGAGGAGGAGAGGTTCTCCCCCTTGTGCTTCCTCCTCCATGACTTTCCCCCTCTGGTCCTTGGCCTTCATGGCGATGAGGGCCCCTCCGAGATCCTCCTCCATGGCCTCCGGTGATGATGGCCCCCTCCGGCAGGGTGCCAGAGAGGGTCTAGATTGATTTCTCGTGGCTATAGAGGCTTGCGGCAGCGGAACTTTTGATCTCGGTTATTTCCCGAAGGTTTGTGTATTTATAGGAATTATTGGCGTAGGTTTCACGTCAGGGGGGTCTCCGGGCTGTCCACGAGATAGGGGGGCGCGCTCTAGGGGTGTGGGCGCGCCCCCACCCTCGTGGGCAGCCCGGGACTCTTCTGGCCCAACTCCGATGCTCCGTGGTCTTCTTTTGGTCCATAAAAAATCATCAAAAATTGGCACGTCAATTGGACTCCGTTTGGTATTCTTTTTCTGTAAAACTCAAAAACAAGGAGAAAATAGAAACTGGCACTGGGCTCTAGGTTAATAAGTTAGTCCCAAAATACATATAAAATGGCATATAAATGCATATAAAACATCATAGAAGGATAATATAATAGCATGAATACTTCATAAATTATAGATACGTTGGAGACGTATCAGCATCCCCAAGCTTAATTCCTGCTCATCCTCGAGTAGGTAAATGATAAAAGAAATAATTTATGAAGTGTGAATGCTAGCAGGTGCACAAGTTTGATCGATGATAATTTCAATCACCTTTTCTAGCATCAAAATGTGTCATAATAGTAGCTTATCTCATAAAACTTTTCATGATCAAGTAACAATCTATTCACAATGTCAAGTATGGTTCAGAAACTTCATTGAGAACTAACAAACTATAATCTCAGTCATTGAAGCAATTGCAATTTATCATAACATCGGAAAGAGTCAAGAATAGAGCTTTTCAGCAAGTCCACATACTCAACTATCATATAGTCTTCTATAATTACTAACACTCACGCAATACTTGTGGTTATGGAGTTTTAATCGGACACTGAGAAAGATAGGGGCTTATAATTTCGCCTCCCAACGTATTCACCTTTAGGTGATGTCAACAATAATAGCTCATGCTAACTTACATCCAATTGGATATATATATCAGGATCTTTCCAACACGAGGTGCTTGCCAAAGGATAAAATGAAAAAGGGAAAGGTGAGGATCATCTTGACACTTGCATAATATAAAAGACATAAAGTAAAATATATGCCCTTCACAGAGGGAAGCAGAGGTTGTCATGCGCTTTTATGGTTGGATGCACAAAATCTTAATGCAAAAGAACGTCACTTTATATTGCCACTTGTATATGGACCTTTATTATGCAGTCCGTCGCTTTTATTGCTTCCATAACAAGATCGTATAAAGCTTATTTTCTTCGCACTAATAGATCATACATGTTTAGAAAGCAATTTTTATTGCTTGCACCGATGACAACTTACTTGAAGGATCTTACTCAATCCATAGGTAGGTATGGTGGACTCTTATGGCAAAACTTGGTTCAAATATATTTGGAAGCACAAGTAGTATCTCTACTTGGTGCAAGGAATTTGGCTAGCATGAGGGGGAAAGGCAAGCTCAACATGTTAGGAAGATCCATGACAATATACTTTAACTGAGATGTGGGAAAACATAAACCATTACGTTGTCTTCCTTGTTCAACATCAACTCTTTAGCATGTCATACTTAATGAGTGCTCACAATCATAAAAGATGTCCAAGATAGTATATTGATATGTGAAGCTTCTCTTTCTTTATTACTTCCTATTAATTGCAACGGTGACCAAAACTATGTTTGTCAACTCTCAACAAATTTTATGCCTCATACTCTTTATATGTGAAGTCGTTACTATCCATTTTATAAGAATATGAAGCATATATAAATTCAGATTTATGAAATTCAATTCATTCCCCCATTTACTCATAGGATATACATGAAGCACATGAGTAAATGACAAACTACTCAAAAAGATATGAGTGAAGGACACCGAGTAGTCAAATAATTAACTAGCCATGGAGGGTTCCTTTTTATTCAATATTTCAGATCCAAAGATTTTATTCAAACAACAAGTAAAATTGAAAATACGCTCCAAGCAAAACACATATCATGTGACGAATAAAAATATAGCTCCGAGTAAGGTATACCGATAGTTTTGAAGACGAAAGAGGGGATGCCTTCCGGGGCATCCCCAAGCTTAGGTGCTTGAGTCTTCCTTGAATATTACCTTGGGGTTCCTTGGGCATCCCCAAGATTAGGGTCTTCCCACTCCTTATTCTCCTCCTATCGATATCTCACCCAAAACTTGAAAACTTCAACCACACAAAACTTAATGGAACTTCGTGAGATAGGTTAGTATGATAAAGAGTAAACCATTCACTTTGGTGCTGTAAAAGACAAGGTTCATAATTGTTTTCACACAATCCCTACTTTACCATATCATTTCTACAATTTATATTGTGAAATATAAGCCATAGAAACTAGAAAACAAGCAAACTATGCGATGAAAACAGAATCTGTCAGAAACAGAACAGTCTGTAATGATCTGAACAATAACCATACTTCTGCTACTCCAAAAATTATGAGATAAATTGGTGGACGTGAGGAATTTGTATATTAATATTCTTCAAAAATAATCAACTCAAAAGCACTCTTCTGTAAAAAGTGACAGCTAATCTCGTGACCGCAAAGTTTCTGTTTTTTTACAGCAAGATCACATTAACTCTCACCCAAGTCTTCCCAAAGGTCTTACTTGGCACTTTATTGAAACAAAAGCTATAAAACATGATTACTAAAGTAGCTTAATCGTGTAGACACACAAAACAATAAGGTTAAATATTGGATTGTCTCCCAACAAGCGCTTTTCTTTAATGCCTTTTAGCTAGGCATGATGATTTCAATGATGCTCACATAAAAGATAAGAGTTGAAACATAAAAAGAGCATCATGAAGAATATGACTAGCACATTTAAATCTAACCCACTTCCTATGCCTAGGGATTTTGTGAGCACACAATTTATATGAACAAGAATCAACTAGCATAGGAAGGCAAAACAAGTTTAACTTCAAAACTTTAAGCACATCGAGAGGAAACTTAATATTATGGCAACTCCTACAAGCATATATTCCTCCCTCATAATAGTTTTCAGTAGGATCATGGATAACAACTTTGTTCTCATACTCAATTGGAACCTCTCCCGAAATAGTGGAATACTAACTAAAGTTGACAATCTTCCAAATCCACTTTCATAAATATCACACTAAGATTCAACACCCTCCAAGATAGTGGGATCACTAATTCCTAAAGTTGACACTCTTCCAAACCCACTTTAATTTATAGTATGATTCATACTCCAAAAGATAAGTGAAGTTCATGGAGCATTCTAAAATTAATATAGACTAACCAATGTCCAAGCTCAAAATATATAAGTGATGCACACGAAGCATTCTATAAAACCACACTCAAACGATTTAAGTGAAGCACAAAGAGCAATTCTATAAGATCATACTTAAAAGATATAAGTGAAGCACATGAAGTATTCTATAAATCAATGAAGAGCTATCTCATACTAGCATGATTCTTAAATAAAAATAAAAACACAAAGGACACAAATCATGTGAACAAAACAAAAACCGAGGTATACCGATATCTGTTGAAGAAGAAAGATGGGATGCCAACCGGGGCATCCCCAAGCTTTGATGCTTGAGTATCCTTTAAAATATTTACTTGGGGTGCCTTGGGAATCCCCAAGCTTGAACTCTTGTCTCTCTTTATTCTTCTCACATCGGTAACTACTCGTTCTTCAAACACTTCATTCACAAAAACTTAAACAAAAACTTTGTGAGATCCGTTAGTGTAATAAAGCAAACTACCACTTTAGGGTACTGTAATTAACTTATTCTTTATCTATATTTGCGTTAAACCTATTGTATTCCAATTTCTCTATGGTTCATACCCTTACATACTAGCCATAGATGCATCAAAATAAGCAAACAACACACGAAAAACAGAATCTGACAAGAACAGGACAGTCTGTAGTAATCTGGATGTTTATTAAACTTCTGTAACTCTAAAAATTATGAACTAAATTTGAAAATTTAAAAAATTTGTACAGAAGTAATGTGCAAAACGTTTCAGACAAATTTGGCTTTCCAGTAAAATATGTAAATTCATGCACTACAGCCAAAGTTTCTGTTTTTGTTCTGCACATAGTAAGCAAGCAATCTTATCATACTAAAACCAAAGCTTGGCACATTATTTTTATAATACAATGAATATATACAAGGGGATAATTATTTACAGAGAAACTTCCATGAAAAATTCTACATTGTTTCCGTGAGCATGAACACAAGTGCTCAAGGTCGACCCTCACTTCTTCAATGCATAACTTTCCAATCACTTCTCTTTTTGAAAAACTTTTTTAGGCATGAGAGGCAGGTTTTTTTTTTTGTATTTTCATTCTTTAAATTTTTTTTTGTATGTTTCACCCACAACTAAACAGAAACAAAAAGGAAAAACAAAATTTACTTAGTGAAGAAAGCAAAGAAGCACACACGAGAATATCAACCCCACGCTATTGCTCCCCGGCAACGGCGCCAGAAAAGAGTTTGATAATCCCCAAGTGCAGGGAATCATCGTAGCAATTCCCGAAGCTGAAAGTGATAAGTATGGAGTGTAGAACTCACAAGGAGCTAAAGGTAAGATCAATATTCTATCACGCCTATCTGCCACTGATACGACTATACGTGCACCGAACGTTTGCTTCCAACTAGAAACAAGAAATAAAACTGTGTTGTGGGTATAAAGAGGATAGCTTTGCATGATATCGGAGAGCTAAAATATGAAAGTAGGTACTGTTATCATAAAGTTAGAATATATTACTAAATATTATAAATAGGGAGTGTGGAATAATGGTGGATCGGTGTGCGGAATTGTCCTAGGCAATTGTTAACAAGACCGGTGATCACTATTGCAGTTTCATATGAGGGAGATGCATAAGCTAACATACTTTCTCTACTTGGATCATATGCACTTATGATTGGAACTCTAGCAAGCATCCGCAACTACTAAAGATCAATAAGGTAAAATCAACCATAGCATTAAAGCATCAAGTCCTCTTTATTCCCATACGCAGCAATCCCTCTTACTCGGGTTTGTGTTTGAGTCACTCACCAACCCACTATAAGTGAATCATGAACGTATTGCAACACCCTACAGCGGGAATCCCTCACGCTTGCGTGACACGGAGGGCACCATAGGACATCATCAAAGTAAAACATACAACTCATACCAATCTAGATCATCAATCAACCCAAAGACCAAAGATATCTACTCAAAACATCATAGGATGGCAACACATCATTGGATCATAATATGCGGCATAAAGCACCATGTTCAAGTAGGGATTACAGCGGGGTGTGGGAGAGTGGACCGCGTAAAAGAGATGAGGATGGTGATGATGATGGTGATGTTGATGAAGACGATCACCGCGACGATGATTCCCCTCCCGATGGCACTCCGGTGCCACCAAGAGAGAGGAGGAGAGGTTCTCCCCCTTGTGCTTCCTCCTCCATGGCTTTCCCCCTCTGGTCCTTGGCCTTCATGGCAATGAGAGCCCCTCCGAGATCCTCCTCCATGGCCTCCGGTGATGATGGCCCCCTCCAGCAGGGTGCCAGAGAAGGCCTAGATTGATTTCTCGTGGCTACAGAGGCTTGCGGCAGCGGAACTTCCGATCTCGGTTATTTCCCGAAGGTTTCTATATTTATAGGAATTCTTGGCGTAGGTTTCACGTCAGGGTGGTCTCCGGGCTGTCCACGAGATAGGGGGGCGCGCCCTAGGGGGGTGGGCGCACCCCCCACCCTCGTGGGCAGCCCGGGACTCTTTTGGCCCAACTCCGATGCTCCGTGGTCTTCTTTTGGTCCATAAAAAATCATCAAAAATTGGCACGTCAATTGGACTCCGTCTGGTATTCCTTTTCTGTAAAACTCAAAAACAAGGAGAAAACAGAAACTGGCACTGGGCTCTAGGTTAATAGGTTAGTCCCAAAATTCATATAAAATGGCATATAAATGCATATAAAACATCATAGAAGGATAATATAATAGCATGAATACTTCATAAATTATAGATCCGTTGGAGACGTATCATCAGATCCTATGTTTCCACCGGCGTCATATCCACTCCGGGCGATGGCCTCCCCCCGAAAGCACCACAGCTCCACACAATGAAGAAACAAAGGTAGAAGACGGGGGTGCCCCGCATCTGCCTCTTCCACCCTTCGTCTCGGTGGAGGGCGAAACTCGTGTGCCTATCAGATCTTATGCACTCGGATATTTGCCGATGAGGTAAAAAAACCTCCAGCCTTGTATTGTCTTTCAGTTGGTTGAATTGAATGCAATGTGACCAAAGAATGCTTGCAATTGTGCAATGTTGGTGTTCAACGATGATTTTGTGCGTTTCGAAGGATATGTGGTCAATAATGAATCATTCCTAGATAGTATGATGGGTAATTTTGCTGCAATTGATGATGTCGATCATGATGCCGCAACGGTGTGGCACTTTGAACAATTAGATGTCGAGGGCAAAGATATCAAATTTGATCAATTACAGCCCTCTGGTTTGTCAAGGAAGAATGCAATTCGGGTCGCAAACTATGCATGGAAGTACATATTGCTCTTATGAGGGCATGGGAAGACATCACTCCTGATGCGATCTTCGGGGAATATCAAACAAGTGCAAACTATTGGGGACACATCAAGGAGCTTTTCCATCAACACCTTGGCCATAAATCAAACCGTACACTAAAATCTCGCTCAAATCGATGGGGTACGATTCAAGTGATGTGCAATTGTTGGGCGGGTTGTTTGGACCAAGTGAAGCACGCTACTCCTAGCGGTGTCATCACTGACCAATATGTGAGCACTCTTGTTGTTTCTTGTTTGCCACATTTGCATCACTTTGAGTATTTCACCATTTTAGTATTTGTATGTTGTATGATAATATAGCCCAAGAGAGGTGCCGGCAATTGGCTTCCAAGGATTTCTGGCCTCAAAATTTCTGGCAAGAAGAACAGATCAATACTCAAATGGGTTTCAGATTTATTCAAGAGCGAGTCTAGGGATTGGGACGAAAATATCATTAGACAACTTTTTTATCCTCATGATGCGGAAGAGATTTGCGGATTCAATCCTCAGGGGATGGTGATTTCATGAGTTAATTGCATAAAACCACCATATTTTGGACATCGTTTGCAGAAAACCACCAGGTCACTAATTATTTGCAAAAATCATCGCACATTCAGTAATTCTTTTGCATAAAGCACTTATTGCTTGCTTTGCCGCGTTTGATCGCGTTTCCGACAGGTGGGCCCACTCGTCAGGAGCTGACTTGGCAAAAAAATGCCACGTGTGCGTCTTGAGTCTTCTTCCTTGTCCTCTCTTCCACTCTCACACACATTACAACAAACATGCATTACAACAAACATGTTGTGTGCGTGCACTGGTAGGGGCAGGGCTGGCGCTGTCGACTTGGACGGGGAGTGTGGAGCCGTCGGCCGGCGAGCAGCCGCAGCTCGTGTGCGTGGTGCAGGAGGACCCGTTGTTGCCGGGGGTGCAGAGGCCGAGGGAGCCGCATGGCAGCGGGAGGTCTGGTCGCTGCCGTGGGTGAGTAGGCCGTGCTGAGCCTGGATGCTCGCGGCGACGACTTGGGCGCGCAGCCGCTGCAGGCCAGGCGGCGTCGCTGCTGGGGTCGATGGCGACCAGTAGAGCCTGCGGCGGCGTGCCGAGCCTTGTGCAGGCCACGTAGTTGCAAGTGCGAGCGTGCCAGGAGCAGCTTGAGCTGCACACGGAGACCGCAGCCATCCAAAACGCAGGTAAGAGCACGGCGAGGATGATGGATAGTCTTGGAATGGACATGGTTCCCGCTGGCCATTTGGGTGTGGACGGAGAGCTCGGAGATGCAGGGGAGCTCGTGGAGGTCCAAGGACGCATGCGCGCCCGGCGACGGCGCTCCTGACGCGCCCAGCGAGGCCGCTGCGCAGAGGGAGTGTCGGGGGGAGCGAGGCCACCGAGCAGAGGCTCGGGCTCGCGAGGCCGCTTGTGTCAGAGCGCGGCGGCGCAGCAGCGGGTGCCCTGGTCCTGGGCGTTGAGGGAGCGGCCGGCGGCGAGCAGCGGTGAGACTCACCTCCATGGCCTCTCACACGACCACGTTCCTCTGCTCCCCATGATGAATCGGTGCCAACGTCGGGCCTTGCCCTCAACATGTTTGTTGTAATGTGTGTGAGAGGGGAAGAGAGGAGAAGGAAGAAGACTTAGTCAAGACGCACACGTGGCAATTTTTTGCCAAGTCAGCTCTTGACGAGCGGGCCCCACCTGTCCGAAACCTGATCAATCACGGCAAAGCAAGCGATAAGTGAATTCTGCAAAAAGATTACTGAACGTGCGGTGGCTTTTGCAAATAATTAGTGACCTCGTGGTTTTCTGCAAACGATGCCCCAAATGTGGTGGTTTTATGCAATTAACTCGTGATTTCATTGTTTGGCGTTTTGAAAAGAATGGACTATTTTGAGTGAAGAGTGCGTACAAGCTCGCGTTAAAGCTTAAGGATCGGAAAGAGAATGTTGGGCAATCCAGTACTGCTATTAACAGAGAAAGGAGGTTGTGGGATACCATCTGGAAGGCCAAAACATCCCACAAAAGATTAGAACTTTTGGATGGCATGCAACATCTGGTAACCTGCGGTTCAGGTTAATGATTTTTTTTTCAAAACTATGACGTATTTTGTAGCAATTTCGAAAACTATAGCACATAATGAAAAAAATGCAAAACTATGACCCTGTCGGCCACGTGCAGGCCGAAAAGGTAGTTTTCGGCCAACTGTTGGCCGAAGTAGGGTTTTCGGCCTTGCCATGGCTGAAAAGTGGTTGAGCTGGCCGAAATGGCTATTTCTGGCTGCTGTTTGGCCGAAAAGGTCTTTTTGTCAAATGTAGGCCGAAAAGTACTTTTTGGTCTACACTAGGCCGAAAAGTACTTTTTGGTCTAGTGTAGGCCGAAAAGTCCCTTGAGCCCACCTTTCCGTTATCTGTTGGCCAATGTATTTTCCCACCAACCCCTTCCCGCCAACCCTTTCCCGCCAACCCCTTCCCGCCAACCCTTTCCCGCCAACCCCTTCCCGCAAACCCCTTTCTCCTCTGTACCTATAAAAAACCCTTCAGGCGGAGGTGGATAAGCATTCCAGTTTATTGTAGTCGAGATGTCCCATTATCCATTTGATCGTAGTTTTCACCCTGGGATGAGCAGGACTCTTCCGAGTCTAGTTACCGATTTCGGGATGGACAATAGGATAGTTCCATGGGACGAACTCACCGGTAGTGACACCATAATGAATGAGTTGGCTCACCAATTACGAGGTGCAGGTGGCTGAAAGGACTTATGAGGAGGTGCGTAAAGAACTTCTTAGGTTGCATGAAAGGTGGAAGAAGGTGGTGGTGCGAAGAGTGAAACATTGAAGGCTTTCAGCAAATAATCCATCTTTATGGATTGAGGAGAGCGGGGCGAAGATGATATCTTCATGCCACCGCTTCCGGGTTACGCATCGTCGAAGGGCAAGAGTTCTTCATCGTCCAAGGGCAAGACTTCGCATCCTCGAAGGGCAATAGTTACGCATCGACGGATGGCAAAAGGACCACATCATCGAAGGGCAAGAGGGTTGCATCAACGAAGGGTTGGCGGGAAAATACATTGGCCAACGATTAACGGAAAAAGGTGGCCCAAGGGACTTTTCGGCCTAAACTTGACCAAAAGTACTTTTCGCCCACGATTGACCAACAAGTACTTTTCGCCAAAGGGTGGCGAAAACACCCTCTTCGCCAGCTTTGCACCTTTTCGCCAAGGCATGGCGAAAACCCTATTCGCCTAGAGGTGGCGAAAACACTCTTTTCGGCCAACACCTGGCCGACGGGGTGCTAGACTTGATATTTCTCCAAAGCATGCTGTAGTTTCTGAATTTGCTTCAAATAACGTGATAGTTTTGAAAAAAAATCCAGGTTAATAGACACCTGGCGGCTGCGCTCGTACATGTGCACGTGACTGGTGAGCTTGAGGTCGTCCATGGCATCAAAGTCACACTACTCAAACTGCACGAGCATCGTATCGCCCTCCATGTAGTGGAAGTTTGTAGCCGTTGTATCACGGAATGAATGAGCACGACGAGCCACCGGGTCAGTTCATCGATCGGTGTGGGTCCTGGAGCCACATCCACTGCAGCGTGTACTTGTCGTACGGCGAGTTGGATGCCAGAAACACGATCAAAATAGAGGGTAAAGGCCTCGATCTATTCATTACTACAAACATTGTGTAAATATTTACAACAACTTTGGTAGAGTCGTCGTACATGTCCAATCGGTACAATAACCACGTGTATGCCGATTTCAGTCGAAAAAGACCGGTCGATCAAAGTCAGTCATTCTATGTTTGATGGTCATTTGGGGTGGGTGAGGGGCACCAAAATCGGTTTAGCATGAGCAACATTTCCCTTCCCAGTCCTCTTTTCGTCATTGCCACCGACTCACCTTCCTCGCTGTAGCGCCGCCCCCTATCCCTGCCGATGCTGGCATAGACTTCGCATAGAGACCCCACGTCTCATTCCTGGAGGTGGATCTCACGACTTCAACGTGCCTCTTGCTCCTCCTTCGGCCTAGACGGCAGGCCGTCACTGTCTAGGCCAACACCTCGTCCACCCTGTCGTCAATGATTCAGGGAAAGTGGTGTCAGATCCTATGTCGCCACTGCCCACTGGCGTCATCCACTCCAGGCGATGACCTCCCCTCGCAAGCACCACCGCTCCATGCAACGAAGGAATAAAGCTAGAAGATGGGGGTGCCCTGCATCTGCCTCCTCCACCCTTTGTCTTGGTGGAGGGAGAAACTCAGACGCGACTGATGATTTGCCGATGAGGTAAAACAAAAATCTCCACCCTTGTCTTGTCTTTCAGTTGGTTGGATTGAATACAATGTGGTTGTGCAATGTTGGTGTTTAGCAATGATTTTGTGAATTTCAAAGGATCTGTGGTCAATAACGAACCATTCCTAGATAGTATGGTGGGTGATTTTGTTGCGACTCATCATGTCGATCTTGATGGCGCAACAGTGTGGCATGAACAATTAGATGTCGAGAGCAAAGGCATCAAATTTGATCAATAACAGACATCTAGTTTGTCGAGGAAGAAAGCAATTCAGGTTGCAACTATGCATGGAAGTAGATATTGCTCTTGTGAGGGCATGCGAAGACATCACTCCTGATGCAATCTCTGGGAAATATCAAATGAGTGCAAACTATTGAGGAAGCACCGAGGAACTTTTCCAACAACACCTTGAGCATAAACCAAACTGCACACTAAAATCTTGCTCAAATAGATGGGGTATGATTCAAGTGATGTGCGACCGTTGGGCGGGTTGTTTGGACCAAGTGAAGCACGCCCCTCCTAGCAGTGTGATCACTGACCAATATGTGAGCACTCCTGTTGTTTTTGTTTGTATTTGCATCACTTAGAGTATTTCACTGTTTTCGGTATTTGTATGTTGTATGATAATATAGCCCAAGAGAAGTGCCGACAAATGGCCAAATTGAAGGGAAAACACCAACCAACCTGTGGTTGGATGGTTAGAGGGACTGTGGTATCCCCAACCCACCAGGGTTCAAATCCTGGTGCTCGCATTTATTTTTGGATTTATTTCAGGATTTCCGGCGATGCGCATTCAGTGGGAGGAGACGTTCCCGTCAATGACGAGGCGCCTACAGTGACTTCGTAAATCTCAAGATGATATGCCGGCTCAGTCTTTTGGAGGTGCTCGTAGGGGTACGGTGTGCGTGTGTGCGTTCATAGGGATGAGTGTATGTGCATGTATATGAGTGCTTGTGTCTGTACTGATGTTCAAAAAAAATTGAAGGGAAAACTGTTTGGACTCCAACATTGTTGGAATGTGTTGGAAGGCAATAGAAGTGGAAATCAAGGAATGTTGAGTACATGGAGAAGACGAAGCAAGAAAAGTTAGAGATGGAGTAAAATATGCTACAAGAGAACCGGATGATGTGGGATGCTATGCATAAGAGTACAAGGCGTAGGGAAGAGATGGAGGAGCTAGGATAGGATAGGAGAGGACTGGTTGAACAAGCTAGGATAGGAGAGGAGAACCGATTCGTGTTGTTGGATCTGAATGCCAAAGACCCAATCGCAAGATCATTTTGGAAGTTGGCGCTAATGAAGATCATGCATTATAGTATGAAATGGAGCACCCAATGTGCCGGAGGAGGGAACACTATGAACACAGGAGGAGGGGACAATGCACACACCGCAGGAGGGCAAGGTGCTGACATTGCACCACTAGAGGAGGGGAAGATGCAAACATTGGATCTGACGGCATCTGAATGCTTTATCTTTTCTTCATGCAACTTCTTAAAAAAAATACAGGCATGATTTCTTCCAAAACTATATGAAATATTCAATCCAAGTGTTTTAATGAAAAGAAAGCTGAGATATGGAGACCTTGGGTTTGTACATCACCTATGGCGACCCTGCTAGAGTTTCCTTTAGTAGAAGGGCTAGCTACCAAGTGAGAATATTGCATGTTATAAGAGCAACCATCGATGATCTAAGATGATATCTCCATATCTGAGAGAAACTTTAGTATGATCTCCAAGGTTTATGTTGTTCAAAATGCAACCAACCGAGCAAGTAGAGTGAGCTCGGGTGATCTCTCTGTCGATGGTCGTAACTACTATCCATATGAGATCCTTAAAACTTTCACCCCCCCAATTGGTTACCTCCACATGTGTTCAAGCTCAAGATTAACCGTCCTATTATATTCCTCGGAAATATTGACCCTGCGAACGGACTTCACAATGGCACGAGGTTGGTTGTCTGAGGATTCCAGAGGAATCATTAGTAGAAAACAGGGCTATGGTCCAGGCCGGGTAAGCCCATTAATCCCGGTTCACTCACGAACCGGGACCCATGGGGGCATCGGTCCAGGTTCATGAGGCCAGGGGGCTGGCCGGGCCTCGTGGGCCATTGGTCCTGGTTAGTCTGGCCCCTATGGTCCCGGTTCCAGACACGAACTATGACCAATGGGCCTCGCTCCTGGCCCACAACCACTGGTCCCAGTTTGCGGCCTGAACCGGGACCAAATGGGTTCCTTTAGTCCTGGTTCTAGCCATGAACCGGGACCAATGAGATGCCTATATATAGTGCCCGCGCGCTCAGCTCAGTTCACTGCTCTGTTTTTTTTGGGAGAGGTGTGTTGTGCTCTAGCTTACCTCCTATGCACATGAGGTGTTCGATGAAATGTCTAAGCCACACTTAAGCTTTCTCCTCTCGAAGCTCCTTGTCCAAACTCCATTTCCTCAAGATTTGTCTAGGTTAGGCTGTCCGTCTTGTCCCGTCCCCGTCCTCACCATCATCGATCGCCCGCGCCGATCTCGTCGCCGGCACCACCATGGTGAGCCTCTTGTTCTTATCTTCTTTCTAAAAGAAAAAAGTTCTTACTTGTATGATTTAGATAGATACTTGTGTAATTTTCTTACTTATTATTGTTTGTTATTATATAGTGCGATGGTTTTGGTATCCGCCCCTGTCGGCCCTCGTCCTGTCTATGTTTATATATAATATTTTATAACTATTAGTTTATTTAGTGTTTATGACAATTATTCCAAGCAACCACTACTAGAAAAACCGCTACTAATGGCGCACCTAATTTGGCCATTAATGGCGCACCACTGGTGCGCCATTAGTATAGGCTACGGTGCGCCATTAGTATGCCTCCCAGGGGCCATGTATACCCAGGTGCTTTGGCATACTAATTGCGCACGACCACGAGATGCGCCATTAGTAAACCGCAGCATACTAATGGCGCACTGACCAGTGATGCGCCATTAGTATGCTTTGTCATACTAATGGCGCACTGTCATGTGATGCGCCATTAGTATGAATATTAGGTTTTTTTTTCTTTTTTTTTGTTTTTTGCACAGGTTACAAAATGTATAATTTGACAAAATATAGACAGCACACATCAACAACAGATTCATCGAATACAATAGAAGATTAGTCTTTGAATATAATTCATCATATTAGTCTCCGAATACAATTCATCATATTAGTCTCCGAATTGAAAAGACCGAACAAAGATAGAACATTATATTACAAGTCTCGAGACCGCGAGTAGCGAGTTTGTCTTCACATTACAAGTCGATATCGATCATCTAAACTACCATCACATAGAAGAGAGCTGCGGTCATCACGATGAGCATCATCACGATGAAACTCGTCTTCATCCGGTTCCTCCAACGCTCCTCCCTCTCCGCTAGATAGCGGGCGTATCTAGATTCGGCCTCGGCCCTAGTGGTGTACCCATTGTAACTGTTACCGCTGAATCGGTGAACCTGTCTCCGACACTCCTCCTAGTCATCGTAGACTCCGGGAACCTTACCCTTGTACACGACATACGTCGGCATCGCTATGCACTAGCCAAGCGAAGCGTTAGTACCAATTTACAGACAATACATAAGCAATATATAAGTATGCAACGAGCGATCGGAAGAGAAAAGCAAGACATTAATAGCATCGATTACATCTAAGTTGAGCGACTCTCGAAACCAAAGAGACATACTACAAGTTCATTAAAGTTTAATTACAACATGAGCCAATCGATGTTTCAGAACTAGACAACTCGACTCAAGGGACGGAGCGTGGATGAAGCCGCCGTCTATCGTGGGAGTCATGAAAGAGCGGGCGTTGTCATCCTGCATTTGTAGCATTGTGTCGATGTCCTTTGTTGGACGGTTGATTTCGAGGTAGAACTGCCCGAGTACGAAGGACATCTTGATGGATGATTTCGCAAACTCCATTTGGATGCGAAAGAATTCTTGTCGATGTCCGCGTCTGGATTGCCGACACGCTTCGCGCCCAATCTTGAGTTTACTTGGTAGCGAAGTTGATGATGGTCCCGCACGATTGCCGCATGTGATGGATGGCGTAGTAGGCACCCTTCGACCGCCGGCGACTGCTTGACGCAGCGGGCGTCGTATTGTGGGAGAACACGTGCTTGCCGTACTTACGAATAGGCCTGGTGAAGGTGCCTCCAGTTAGGCGTGGCTGGGAGAACATCATCAAGAACCTTCTTGACATTTGTGTAGTCTACGTTCGATTGACGGTCCGGGTCGAAATCGTGGCCATGGAATATTTGGGGCTTAGGAGGATGAGTGTGCAATGTGTCACTGCAGAAAACACGGAATGTTAAAAGAAAACGATCAAAATCTAAGAATTCATATGTTACGGGCGGTTGAGGGAGGACTTACTCGGGAAAGTAAGGCACGAGGAAGTTATCCTTATCTTGGTTTGCGAATGGCGCCTTGAGGTAAGAACTCGCGACTTGCGGTCCCGTGGCTGCCCAAGATCTTGGCACGCATGTAGAAGGGGTCGACTATCACGATGTCCGGGTCTTGTCACGAATGATCGCATCTCCATACTCGGCGAAAATAGCGAGCGAAGGTGTAGTGGAGCGGATGAAGGTTCAACATAGCGTGGATGTCATCAAACCGCAGGGGCGATCATACGCCCGATGGAGTTATCCACAAAGCCCTTGCCCTCTGGAACCTTGGCCACGAAAACCGGGTATGCCACATCCTTCTCTACGAGACGCCGCTTCTCCAAAGAAAGAACAACATCATGCAGACTCCGCATAGCACCGGTTGCAGCATTGAGCATATTTGTCGGTAGCATCGCCCTACCGCCACATGCACCCTCCTCGAGATATCCTCGGTGAAGGTGGCCCGCCCCGAGCACGGATCGTACTCGGTGCTGGCTGGCCCGCACCCTTGTTAGTCTTTCTTTTGCGTGCCTTCTTCTTCTCTGTAATGGGACCGAGTTCGCTCACTGACCGCCTTCTTGAGTGTGTTGGGGCTGATAATATTTCGCACCTCGCCTATCTCGAGGCTCGGTGAAGTCGGCAATGGAGGCGTCTCCGAGAGCTGAGCGGCGACGCGGCGCTGTTGCTACTTGGCTTCTCCGCGGTACCAGCTAGATCGCACACGTCTTTTGTTGGGTTGGGTTCTTGAGAAGGAGGCCCCATGAAGTCGCCACCGCACCCATGATCGGCAAAGTCTTGATCGGCGTTGGCAAATGTATCGTCGTCGTCGTCGTTCGATCCCGTGCCATATGCATGTTTGGATCGATGGCATAGGGATGTCCGCACCGTTGGCGGCGGTCTTGCCATGGGGCCGACTTGGCGGCAACACGTTGGCGGTGTTGTCTTTGGGGTGGTGTCCCCGCCCCCAAACGAATCTGGCTCTTCGCCAAAGCGAGGGCCAGCTCAGGCGGCCGAGGGTCATCACGTCATCATCGTCGGCCCCGACGGGTTGAATCGGAGGTAACAACTCATCGCAGCTCGGCAGCACCGAACCAGTTGAACCCTAAACAAGTTGGGTGGCATCCGGGTACCGTGGAACAAGGGTTGCCGGTTGAGCGATTTTGCCCTTGGCGACATCGACCAACTCGTTGTTCACGAAGTGCGCGGAGAGTGCACGGAACGTCGGCGGCGCCTGCGAAAACATGTAGGGCGTCGGGGATGCCCGATCAAAGGCAAGGAGATGAAGTCCTCGACCGAGAGAGGCTTAATTAGTTACCTTGATGATGGCGTCGAGCTCGGCTAATGTCGAGGCACCGCCAACGGCGAGCGCGGCGATTGACGGAGGGGCCGCTTGCTGCAGAGGTGCGGCGGCGTACACCGGGTGCATTAAGCTCCGTTCGGCGTCGGAGACACCAATGCCGCCTCCGCCAGAGACACCAATGGCCCGCCATCGCATTCTGCGAGTTCTGGCCGTGAAGCTAGGAATCGGGGGCGGCCCCTGTTGGCCACCCGCAATCCACGCACTCAACCCCTGGATCAAGGTAGGCACAATGGCGGTGATCGTCGCTCCGAGTTGTTGTTGCACTTGCTCTTGGACAATCTCCGGAATCCGCGCCACCTGTGCCTTGAGTTCTTGAACCTCGCGCTGGCTTTCCGAGCTGGTCTTTTCTCCTTCCGCACACCAGTGTATAGTATGACCCCATTTTGTGGACAAGCCTTTGCCGCCACCACGACCGGTGACGTAAACTTCTTGAGCTTATCCTTGTTCTTCATTACATTCAACGCCCTATTGAGAGTGGTGTCCCAAGGGTTCCTCTTAGTCGACCCAGCGCTCGCTTTCGATCGCTGCGGAAGGAATGTGAACCATTTAGAAATTTGGCTTCATTAATTAGAATGCAACCATATGGAGCTAATTACCCGGGGTGGTATTCCTTACGAGAACAACCTCAAGCGCCCTGGTCTTGGATCCGTGGTAAGCTCCTTTGTTTTCGGGTCCTTCTTGTACCGGCCCCGACAAAGTTCTGGTGCGCTTGTCACCGTATTTATCGAAGAGGCGGCAGGCCTTGCTCGGCACGCTCCGCGTCCTCCTTGTCCCATATAGGCTCCGCCACTCTGTAACCGCCGGGACCGAGTGTGTGTTCCCCTAAGTTCAGCTCCCGCATTTCTTTCCCCCACTGACTTGATTCGGAGTTAACGTGACATATATATTTTTTTTATCTAGGAGGTATGTGAACCGGAAATTTCAATTGACCATATTGCCGAGAGGTTAAATTTAGTTGAAGAAGAAAACAATTACTTGAAGGAAAAACTGAAAAAAAAAATTGAGGAGGAGAAGATGACATTGGAGTTGCATGTTGCGGATGTTGTCGATGATCACAAGATCAAGATGGATGCAATGCACTTGAAGATTAGAAAGATTAGAAAATATGTCATTCATACTAAGGCTTGGTATCATTATGCCATTGGATCAATTGTTACCTTAGTTGCGATTATGATCGCTTTTGTTGTTGCATTGAAATGTTTTAGATGGTTTCAATGTATGGTTTAATTAGATGCTCTAGAGAGCTATATGTTGTTCAATGAAAACTATGTATGTACTTTGGTTTCAATGTGATGATGAACATCTATTAATTTGGTCACTTATGTATTCATGATGTTCTATAATGGTTTTTGACACACTTAATTATATATAATGCACGCAGATGAACCGGCAATGGATGTACGGTGACAGACGCACCTCCGAGTACATTAAGGGCGTGCATAATTTTCTCAAAGTGGCTAAAGCAAACAAGAAAAATGGTTTTATGTGTTGTCCATGCCTTATATGTGGGAATACGAAGTCTACTCTGACCGGAAAATCATTCATAGCCACCTGCTTTATAAGGGTTTCATGCCACACTATAATGTTTGGACCAAGCACAGAGAAAGAGGGGTTATGATGGAAGACAACGAAGAAGAAGAGGATGATGAAAACTATGTGCCCCCTGAATATGGTGATGCTGCAGCAGGAATCTGAAGATCAAGAGGAACCAGACGATGTGCCCGATGATGATCTTCGCCGGGTCATTGTTGATGCAAAGATACAATGTGAAAGTTTAAAGGAGAAGCTGAAGTTCGATCGCATGTTAGAGGATCACAAAAAAGGGTTGTACCCCAATTGCGAAGATGGCAACACAAAGCTCGGTACCACACTGGAATTGCTGCAGTGGAAGGCAGAGAATGGTATTACCTAACAAAGGATTTGAGAACCTACTAAAAATATTAAAGAAGAAGCTTCCAAAGGATAACGAATTGCCCGACAGTACATACGCAGCAAAGAAGGTTGTATGCCCTCTAGGATTGTAGGTGCAGAAGATACATGCATGCCCTAATGACTGCATCCTCTACCGCGGTGCGTACGAGGATTTGAACGCATGCCTGGTATGCGGTGCATTGCGGTATAAGATCAAGGGATGACCCTGGTGATGTTGACGGCGAGCGCCCGAGGAAGGGGGTTCCTGCCAAGGTGATTTGGTATGCTCCTATAATACCAAGGTTGAAACGTCTGTTTAGAAACAAAGATCATCCCAAGTTGATGTGATGGCACAGAGAGGACCCTAAGAAAGACGGGAAGTTGAGAGCACCCGCTAACGGGTTGCTGTGGAGAAAAGTCGAGAGAAAGTACTGGGAGGAGTTTGCAGGTGACGCAAGAAACATATGGTTTGGTTTAAGTGCGGACGCATTAATCCTTTTGGGGAGCAGAGCAGCAATCCCAACACCTGGCCTGTCACTCTATGTATCTATAACCTTCCTCCTTGACTGTGCATGAAGCGGAAGTTCATTATGATGCAAGTTCTCATCCAAGGCCCAACCCGACAACAATAATGATGTGTACCTAAGGCCATTAGTTGAAGAACTTTAAATTACAACTGTGGAATGGAAATGGTGTACGTGTGTGGGATGAGCACAAACAACAGGAATTTGACGTGCATGCGTTGCTAATTTGTAACCATCAATGATTGGCCTGCTCTCAGTAACCTTTCAGGACAGACAAATAAGGGATACCACGCATGCACACACTGTTTAGATGACACCGAAAGTATATACCTGGACAAATGCAGGAAGAATGTGTACCTGGGGCATCGTCGATTTCTTCCGACCAACCATCAATGTCGAAAGAAAGGCAAGCATTTCAAAGGCGAGGTAGATCACCGAAAGAAGCCTGCCGTCCGTACCGGTGATCACATACTTGCTATGGTCAATGATTTACAAGTAATCTTTGAAAAGGGTCCCGGCGGACTATCTATTCCGAATGACTCTTAGTGACGCGCACCCATGTGGAAGAAGAAATCTGTATTTTGGGACCTACCCTACTGGAAAGACCTAGAGGTCCGCTCTTCAATCGACGTGATGCACGTGACGAAGAATCTTCGTGTGAACCTGCTAGGCTTATTGGGCGTGTATGGCAAGACAAAAGATACACCGGAGGCACGGGAGGACCAGCAACATGTGCACAAAAAAGAGGGCATTCCTCCAAAGTAGTATGAAGGTCCTGCCAGCTACGCTCTTACCAAAGAAGAGAAGGAAATCTTCTTTGAATGCCTGCTCAGTATGAAGGTCACATCTGGCTTCTCGTCAAATATAAAAGGAATAATAAATATGCCAGAGAAAAAGTTCCAGAACCTAAAGTCTCATGACTGCCACGTGATTATGATGCAACTGCTTCCCGTTGCATTGAGGGGCTTCTACCGGAAAACGTTCGATTAGCCATTGTGAAGCTATGTTCATTCCTCAATGCAATCTCTCAGAAGGTGATTGGTCCAGAAATCATACCAATGTTAAGGAGTGATGTGGCACAATATCTTGTTAGTTTCGGCTGGTGTTCCCACCATCCTTCTTCAATATCGTGACGCACGTCCTAGTTCATCTAGTTGACGAGATTATCATTCTAGGCCCTGTATTTCTACACAGTATGTTCCCCTTTTAGATGTTCATGGGAGTCCTAAAGAAATATGTCCGTAGCCGCGCTAGGCCAGAAGGAAGCATCTCCATGGGCCATCAAACAGAGGATGTCATTGGGTTTTGTATTGACTTCATTCCTGACCATAAGAAGATTGGTCTCCCTCAATCGCGGTATAGGGGAGACTGAGTGGAAAAGGTACGCCAATAGGGGACTCAATAATATGTAGGGACGGGAATTCTTGGTCTCAAGCACACTACACAGTTCTACAGAATTCTACCTTGGTGAACCCGTATGTCGATGAACACAAGAACATTCCGCGCTCCAAACACCCAGAGCAGTGTGACGACTGGATTACATGTGAACACATCAGGACTTTTGGCAGTTTGTTGCAAACACGTCTCAGGGGTGACAACACTGTTTCAGATGAGCTATACTCGTTGGCCAGGGGACCATCTGCGACTGTATTGACTTACAAAGGGTACGAGATAAATGGGAATACATTCTACATGATCGCCCAAGATCAAAAGAGCACCAACCAAAACAGCGGTGTCCGCTTTGATGCAGCAACCAAGAGGCGAAAGGACACATATTATGGTTACATAGTGGACATATGTGAACTTGACTATGGACATGTTTTTAAGGTCCCTTTGTTTCAGTGCAAATGGGTCAATCTGTCATGAGGCGGGGTGCAGGTAGACCCACAGTATGGAATGACAATAGTCGATCTGAACAATCTTGGGTACACAGACAAACCATTCATCCTAACCAATGATGTGGCGCAGGTTTTCTATGTGAAGGACATGTCTACCAAACCGAGAAAAAGAAAAGATAAGAAAGCGAATACATCATACGATGAGCCAAAGCGCCACATAGTTCTTTTAGGAAAAAGAGACATCGTGGGATTGGAGGGCAAGATAGACATGTGTGAAGATTATGAAAAGTTTCATAATATTCCTCCCTTCAAAGTCAAGGCTGACCCAAGCACCTTGTTAAACGATGAAGATTATACATGGTTACGGCACAATAAGCAAAGAACACAAGCGAAGAAAAAGTGAAGACTTTCTCTCCACAACTATTATGTTGATGCCTTTAATCTAGAATATCACTGCAGTTACATGTGAAGAAATGAAATGCCTTTTGTAACAGATGAGTTTCCGTCTGAAACCCTGATACTTCGAAAGAGATTGTCCATTTTGTACATGAAGTGCAAACAGTTATTGTTGTAACCCTCTCAACATTTTAACACATGCTATGTGGGTGAAATGATGATACCATGCCAACTTTCAACCTTTTCAGAGTTCATTTGTAGTGCTTTTCAATTTCAGGGCCATTTAGCTCAAAAAAATCAGTAAATGCATGCAAAATACCAAATGAAGTAAAAAAAGGGTTGAAAATTGATGATGCGGCTTTGAATGGTGCATTTTAAACACACAAAAAGTCTGAAGTTCAAATAGTTCAAAAAAATGAAATCCCTTTGTACAGATGAATTTTTGTCCGAAACCCTGATACTTCGAAAGAGATTGTCCATTTTGTACATGAAGTGCATCCAGTTTTTGCCGTAACCCTCTCAACTTTTAGCACATGGTATGTGGGTGAAATGATGATACCATGCCAACTTTCAACCTTTTCAGAGTTCATTTTTAGTGCTTTTCAATTTCAGGGTCATTTAGCTCAAAGAATGAACTAATAGCAAAAAGAATGAACTAATAGTAAATTAAAATAATGAACTAATAGCAAAAAGAATGAACTAATAGCAAAAAGAATGAACTAAAAATAATCAATTAAAATATTCTGTTATGATCAACTAAACAAAACTATAATATTCTTCAATAGCAAAAAGAATCAACTAAAAGCTTTTATAAAACTCTAATAGAAAAGGAATCAACTAAAAGCTTTTACAAACCTCTAGTATTTTTTAAACTAAAATTATATAAAATTTATGCAACTAAAATTATCAAAGTATTTTCTATTCAAAACATTAATAGCAAAAGATTTTCATAAAGAATTCTTTTTGTTAGAAACTTTAATAGCAAACTAAAATAACAAAATATGTTTTTGATTAAAACAAGCATTTAAAATAACCTAAAAATAAAAAATTGAATATAATAATAATAAAAATAATATCAAATAGCAGGAAAATTAATCACTCAATCTATTTTTATATTAAAGTTATTCACAAACTAGTGATTTTTACAAATTTCAAAGAATCACTACAAGAAATATGTCAACTAGTGACCTTCTGTCAGTGACCCTGGAAGAATTGGTCATAGATCTACAACCATTTGAGACCAATTGGTCAAAAGCTGCTCGGGGGGCTCCAAACCCTCAACCATATCGACCATTTCGCCATAAAGGTCATAATTTCCTTACATGAAATGGTCATAAAATAGATAGTTGTGGTCGGCGGCCTTATTTTTGGCTGATTAGGACCTATCTAGATGGTCATAATGTTGTAAACATAGATGCATTAATGTGACTAGATTTCCACATCATCACTTTTGTCTACGTGTCCTATCTAGTTGTCATGACTGGACTGTCACATCATCATTTTCACCTACGTGTCCTATCTAGTTGTCATTTTTTTCCTATGTGTCACTTGATTTGAAGATTAAACTGACCTCTTGGGCTACTACTTACACACGGGACCCACTAACATGTTGTCCCAACCAAACTGTGACATGGGACCCGGCACACATTGACTAGACCTAGTCTGAGTTGTGCGACCTGCTAAATGACATGTGGGCCAAGCTGACACGTAGGACCAAGATCTAGCGCCATGGCGGCGATAAAATGCAACAAAAACAAACCCATGTAGTGCATCAATCCTAACCACCAGGCTACAACTTCACATGTGATACAGGAGCGCACCGGCTGCTTTTAAACAAACTACGTCGCTGGGCCAGGACCTCGGTGAATGGATGGAAATGGGCCGTAAGTCGGCCTGGAGAGCGAGCGCGCGCGCGCTGGCGCGATGACAGCTACTCGCGGCTGTGGATTTGTTTTTTTTACTGTTTTTTACTGTTTTCATTAAATTTGGCCTACAAATTGACCGAGAGCAATTTTCAAAAAAATGAAAAATTAGTCATAGTCATTATAGACCATTTGGAACCATTTTTTACAAAGAAAATACAAGCTTGCCCATGAGTATATATTCCTTTGATAGGGACTTTAGGGGACTTCGAATTAGGGTTTGGGGTTTTTTTGTCTTTTTTAAAAATGGACCCGCATTACTAACTAGTGGACACGCCATGTGGGATCTGCCCTACTAACTAGTGTTAAAAATGATAATCAAATATTTGAAAAATGTTAAATGTGTGTACAAAAAATGTTTACCATGTACTAAAAAATTATGAGAATAGAGAAAATGTGTCTCACATATATGGAAAATGTATACCAAAAAATATAATGTGTATGAAAAAAGTAGATCATCTATGTTAAAAATGTTAATCCGGGCATTCGAAAAATATGTTAAATAGTTTTTTATTAAATGTAGACCATGTTTTAAAAACAATTAAGCTTGCATTTAAAAATGTTAAATATATATAAAAATGGAGTGGTTCCATTTTACAACAATTATTTTCCATTGAAAGATACATAATAGCTTATTTTTTAGAACATTTCTTTTAATATTGGTAGTATTGCAAGTTGGTTATTTTTTATGCCTGTTTGAAAATACGGCCAGAAATAATTGTTGTATTACAAGTTTATTATTTTTCCTGGAAACTTGGTCACATATAATGACACGTATTACAAGTTTATTATTTTTCCTGGAAACTTGGTCACATATAATGACACAATGCGAAGGTTTTCCAATTTTTTGATTTTTTTTGAATTTTTTATGCCCGTTTCAAAATGCGGTCAAAACGCCTGGCTTGACCGTTCCTAGCTAGTTGTTGAATCTTGGATTTTTTTTGGTGTTTCTCTGATTAAATAGATACTTATGTACCTATAAATGATTTTTGGAAAAAAATAAAGAGCAAACTACGAGGCACCTGCAGTTCAAATTTGACCCGCTTCCAACTGAATCGCCGGGAAATTTGTCTTTTTCACCAGAGGTGGATCAAAACTTTTGTCACCCAACCATTTTGTCAATTGTGCATTATATATGGCCTAGTACTTTATAAAATTGATTAGGTCCAATTTTGCAACAAATATATGGTAGGTCCTTCACAAAAAACTCATTTTAGGCACTCGAAAAAATGGAAAATGAATTTTTCGTTCAAAGAAAATGAAAAGTTCCTTAGGCAACATTGTTTGTCATTCCAAGATGCACCCTTGTGCATGATATGAGGTCATTTGAACAAACTATGCCATGAATGTGGCCATAAGATTGATCATTTGGCTTGAAAGCCATGAATCTTCACACATGATAACTCATTTCTAAGAACACTTTTTTAAAATAATTACCGTATTACAAGTTTATTATTTTTCCTGGAAACTAGGTCACATATAATGACATAATGCGGAGGTTTTCCAATTTTTTGATTTTTTTGAATTGTTTATGCCCGTTTCAAAATGCGGTCAAAACGCCGGGCTTGACCGTTCCTAGCTAGTTGTTGAATCTTGGAATTTTTTTGGTGTTTCTCTGATTAAATAGATACTTATGTACCTATAAATGATTATTGGAAAAAATAAAGAGCAAACTACGAGGCACCTGCAGATCAAATTTGACCCGCTTCCAACTGAATCAGCGGGAATTTGTCTTTTTCACCAGAGATGGATCAAAACTTTTGACACCCAACCATTTTGTCAATTGTGCATTATATATAGCCTAGTATTTTATAAAATTGATTAGGTCCAATTTTGCAACAAATATATGGTAGGTCCTTCACAAAAAAACTCATTTTGGGCACTCGAAAAAAATGGAAAATGAATTTTTCGTCCAAAGAAAATGAAAAGTTCCTTAGGCAACATTGTTTGTCATTCCAAGATGCACCCTTGTGCACAATATGAGATCATTTGAACAAACTATGCCATGAATGTGGCCATAAGATTGATCATTTGGCTTGAAAGCCATGATTCTCCACACATGATAGCTCATTTCTGAGAACACTTTTTTAAAATAATTACCGTATTACAAGTTTATTATTTTTCCTGGAAACTAGGTCACATATAATGACACAATGCGGAGGTTTTCCAATTTTTTGATTTTTTTTTGAATTGTTTATGCCCATTTCAAAATGCGGTCAAAACGCCGGGCTTGACCGTTCCTAGCTAGTGGTTGAAACTTGGAATTTTTTGGTGTTTCTCTGATTAAATAGATACTTATGTACCTAGAAATGATTTTTGGAAAAAATAAAGAGCAAACTACAAGGCACCTACAGTTCAAATTTGACCCGCTTCTAGTTGAATCGGCTGGAATTTGTCTTTTTCACCAAAGGTGGATCAAAACTTTTGACACCCAACCATTTTGTCAATTCTGCATTATATATGGCCTAGTATTTTATAAAATTGATTAGGTCCAATTTTGCAACAAATATATTTTAGGTCCTTCACAAAAAAACTCATTTTAGGCACTCGAAAAAATGGAAAATGAATTTTTCGTGCAAAGAAAATGAAAAGTTCCTTAGGCAACATTGTTTGTCATTCAAAGATGCACCCTTGTGCACGATATGAGGTCATTTGAACAAACTATGCCATGAATGTAGCCATAAGATTGATCATTTGGATTGAAAGCCATGAATCTCCACACATGATAGCTCATTTCTGAGAACACTTTTTTAAAATGATTACTGTATTACAAGTTTATTATTTTTCCTGAAAACTAGGTCACATATAATGACACAATGCGGAGGTTTTCCAATTTTTTGATTTTTTTTGAATTGTTTATGCCCGTTTCAAAATGTGGTCAAAACGCCGGGCTCGACCGGTCCTAGCTAGTGGTTGAATCTTGGAATTTTTTTGGTGTTTCTCTGATTAAATAGATACTTATGTACCTAGAAATGATTTTTGGAAAAAATAATGAGCAAACTACGAGGCACCTGCAGTTCAAATTTGACCCGCTTCTAGCTGAATCAGCGGGAATTTGTCTTTTTCACCAAAGGTGGATCAAAAGTTTTGACACCCAACCATTTTGTCAATTGTGCATTATATATGGCCTAGTATTTTATAAAATTGATTAGGTCCAATTTTGCAACAAATATATTTTAGGTTCTTCACAAAAAAACTCATTTTGGGCACTCGAAAAAATGGAAAATGAATTTTTCGTCCAAAGAAAATGAAAAGTTCCTTAGGGAACATTGTTTGTCATTCCAAGATGCACCCTTGTGCACGATATGAGGTCATTTGAGTAGACTATGCTAAGAAAGTGGCCATAAGATTGACCATTTGAGCACACTATGCATGTCGGCGTTCTGGGAACGGGGTCCCAGACTTGCTCGCTGCTGCTTTCTGCGTGGCTCAAGGAGGCCAGGACGGCCCATCTTCATCAACACAAGCTCAAGACCCTCGCGGGGCCAGCCTCATGGGCGGACGACCAAGAGCTTCCTCAGCACGGCCTCGTCAGTTGGCTCACGAGGAGGCAGAGAGTTCAAGGCGGGTACCTCGCGAGGTGCCCGTGGACGTAAGCCATGACGCACCAAGGGCGCCATCGGGCGCCAGCCAGCGCAGCGCCCTCCTTTCCTCTTTGGTGCAAAGGGGCAAGCGCAGCAATGGCATCGAGCAAAGGCATCCGCTTCGTGCAACAAGACCAAGACCAGCACCAACGGCTGGAATGCGATCATCGTGGAGCCCAAGCAAAGGCCATCACCAGAGCCTTTTGCAGGTGAGGACCAACTTTAGTCAGGATAAGTGTACCCGCTGTTCTCCTTCAAAATGGCCAATTGTTGGCGCCCTTCCCGCTCAATATTTGGGAAGAGGCCCAGGGCCTTCGCCTATAAATAAGGGTAGCCACACTCAGAGAGAAAGAGGACGAAGACAGAAAAGGAGGAGGGGACGAAGGATGATCGGATCGAGCATTCGGAATCCAGAGAGAGAGAGAAACCCGTTCCTCAAGCTAGAGCGACGGGGTACCACTTAGCAGTTCATCACACCCACCAAGAACAGACCCTCGCGAGGCTGTTCTTCCCTGTACTGTTCTTCACCAGCCCCAGAGGCAATCCACACACCACAAACTAGAGTAGGGTATTACACCACAACGGTGGCCCGAACTAGTATAAATCTTGCGTCTCTTGTGTTGTTCTTGTTAGTAGTTTAGGTCCCTGCGATTGGCGAGGTATGAGACGGTGGAGGGTTGGATCTGCCGCACCCCTGTAGTTCGAACCTTAAGGGTCTGCCGGAACCCGTGATCCGACATTTGGCGCGCTGTAGGGGTGCACCGAGTCCGCCTTCTTCCACCTCGCCCCGTCAGATCGCTATCGCCATGACCGGCGACCAGCGGGCAACCAGATCCATGGGCAGCGTGGCCCGCCCACGAGAGCCGCTTCGCCTCGGCGACCCGTGCTGTGCAGCTCGCGGTCCGCAGGGCGCGGGCGCGGGCGACGCGGACAAGCCGACGGCGCCACACCGCGACAGCGCGGTCGGCAGCAAGAGCCTCCAACCATGCCGCGACCACTTCACCCTACACCCGCCGGGAGCAGGAGAACTCGAGGGTCGCGCTCACAGTGGCCCGAGAGCTGTTGCAGTGCAGGCTGCTGGAGAGCGGCCGCGACATCTTCTTTGGAGCGAGTGGCGGAGCTCCCGGCCGCCGCCTCGGGGGCTCACCCCTTCTGCACCCAACCCCCACCAACCTCAGGCCGAGGGCGGTCCGCACGGGGGCTCCACGCGCGCCCGCGGGCTCCAAAGCTACTCCAGCACCGGCGAAGCTATCAGCGCCGGGCCAGTGGCGGGGTTGCCCCCGCCCCCGGCCCGCGGAGAAGAAGGACTCGACGCAACTCACGGCCCTGGTGGACCGCCGCACCACCACCCCACGGCGGGCGCATCAAGCAGGGCAGCAAGGCACGCTCAGCACTACGGCGTGGCCTTCGGGATGACGGCGCCGGAAGAATACGTGCCCCACATGATGGATCAGGGGCACCCGCATGAGGGAGAACAAGACTCGCTCCCCAGCCCAATATGGGGGGATGAGGCGCCCGAAGCCGCGCTCTTCCATGAGTCTCGAGATGGTCCCACCGGTCACGCCGGGGGCGACGATTATCGGGTACCACTACTTCCTCAAGAGCAAACATACGCTAACCATAGGTCGCAGGAGGTACAGGTCGCCACGGCGAGCAGTTGCCCCGCTCCCGCAGTCTCCTACCCCTCGGGAGGGGGGCGCAGGGGGCTGCCGGAGAGGGGAAGAGATCCGGCATCACCACCGCGGCGTTCGGAGCAAGGCGTTCTCAGGAGGTAGGCCCTCTGCTGGGGAGGTGCCTCAGGGCCTGCCCCTGGCAGAGGACCCGTGGTCGTCGGGGGAACCGTTGGCGACCGCTCTACCCCACCGGCGGCGTCCTGGTTTCCGATCGTCATTGGTGGCACTAGAGTGTGGCGCAAGGCGGGGCCCTCGTCTGGCGATATGAAGCAAGGCCGGTACCTGTGAAGAAGGCCCAGTGCCTGTGAAGCTCGCCGCCCCGTGACACTCTCACGTAATAATGAGTGGGGCTGTACACGCCCCGGAGTCTCAGGGGTGCCGGCCTCAGGCCCTGGGGCTCCCTCCTACGCCCAGTAGCAGCACTTAGCTCCGCGCTGGTGAGAAGACGTCCAAGACTAGACTAGGTGCCGGACGCGGCCTTTTTCTGCTTTCATTTGGTTTTTCCTCTGGCTGTCGTTTTCCCCGTTGGATTTAAGTTGAATTTGAGCTTGAAGATTTGCGTGTATTCGGGGAAGGGGTGCTTAGTCTCGTTCGAGTAAATCTCTCGCGTTTCGGTTACAACTCCGCCTCAGCCGCCTCCCCTCACGAGCCGGGCCAGGCCAAGCTCGCGCACAGCCCAGCCTGTCGCCGCCGCGTCCCCTCCGGAGGGTTTTTGCTGCAGGTCCTACGGATTCGATCGATATACACTCGGATTGCCGCAGCCTCCCGCGGGCTATCTCGGGGCTCGTACGAAATGAAGGTAAACCATCAAACTAGCGCGTCGCCTAGCCTACCACTTGGCGCGGGTGTATGG
Organism: Aegilops longissima; assembly: GCA_021605205.1. Classification (NCBI taxonomy): domain Eukaryota; kingdom Viridiplantae; phylum Streptophyta; class Magnoliopsida; order Poales; family Poaceae; genus Aegilops; species Aegilops longissima. The sequence continues at coordinate 611,082,708 of CM038681.1, read as the reverse complement.
GCGATGTAACACCTGCTGATACGTAGAACACAAGTCTTACATCAGGGGATCCCCCTCCCAAAATGCTCTCACCTCCATCAGGCCAAAACCTGAGTTCTTCTCGTGCAGGGTAACGGAACAAGGACAATACATAATCAGTCGGACAAATCCCCCAATGCATCCTCAGGAGCACCTCCCGAGCCGTGGCTGGCGTCGCTGGCCTCGCCGTCGCTGCCTGCGTGATCGTCGGCGGCGTCCGGGCCGTTCACCACGCCGCCCTCATCGGCGGCCACGACCACGCCGTCGTCATCTGAAGCGAAGGCCCGAACGAGGGCATCCACGTTGTCTTCCACCCAGTGCGCCAGGTCGCCCCGGACGGCCTGAGTAACTGGGGCGATGGCCGCGTCAAAATCGAAGTGAGGGTCCATGTCCCGGAGATGGCTGAAGACACGAGAGAAGGCGCGCCCGAGCAGCGCGCGACTCCTCTCCTCCACCAACCTGTCAGCCCTGACCGACCGCGCCTCCAGCCGCGCCACCACGTCAGTGAAGAACTGAAGGTTGCCGGCGTAGTTGACCGCGTGCGGCTGGCCTACCGCCGCCTCGCAGATATTATCCAAGGCCACGTTAGCTCTTTCCCGGAGCGTGGCGAGCATGGGGCGGTGCTCATGCTCCAAGACTCGCCACTGACGCATCTCGTCCGCATTCTGGCGCGCAACAGCCTCGGCCTCCTCCACCCGCTCGCGAAGAAGGAGCCTCGGCCGAGAGGTGGTGGACTCCTCTGCGCCACCTCAAGGGCGGCTCAAGAGCATCGCCCGCCGCGACAGACTCCTCCGATTTGGTCCTCAAGGCAGCAGTCCTGCCTCAGCCTCGGCCTTGATCAACCCTAACCGCTCCTCAAACTCGCTACCGAGGTTCGGCGCGCCGCCGCCACTCGGCGTCCGACCTCCTCCATGACGCTGGCTTACCGTGCTGCAACCTCATCCTCTCGCCTGCCGCCAAGCGTTCCCTCGTCTCGGCGCCAGATTGCTGCTCGGCGGCTTCGACCGGCGTCGGCGCCTCTTCACGCTCGAGCTCCGCCGAGTCGCCTGGCCACCTTCATCGATGCAAGGGCTGCCTCGCGCAGCTCCGCTTGCTCCTCCAACGAGTGGCACCGGCTAGGGCTTCCGTGCCCGCTCCTCCGCCGCCTCGCCGCTGTCGGCTGCCGGGCCTCTTCGATGGCCCGAGAAGCGAACCTCTTGAAGGCTGCCGGTGACACCTGGCCTCTTCATCATCAAGCTTACTGGCGACGCGCAGGGCGGCAGCGTCCTCCAGCTCGCTCCTCTCTCGCAACCAGCGCAGCCCTCTGCCTCAAAGCGCGTCTTCGTCGGCAACGAAGTTCTTCATCGAGAAGGCTCACGCGTCGGCCGCCCTTCAAGAAATCTCTTGGCGAAGGCGCGACGCCCCTGGCAAGGCCTTCGCGACGCCCTCCACACCACCGACCGCCCCGGACAGGCGTAAGGAGCCGCGAATCAACACTCCCCCTCCGGGCAGGGGGCTGGGGGCTGGCACCCTCGCGACGGCCGGGCGCGCCGCGCCAGAAGCCCGACCTGGAGCCAGCCCATCCCCAGACGAGGGGCGCAGGAAGCGCCTCAGCCAATCGCCGTCCACGACCAGGCGAGAAGCCCATGGCAGGCTAGCTATGCCTCGGGAAGGCTCACGAGGAAGGATCGCGAGGCGAGCAGGGCCATGACGCGCCTCGGGACGGCTCACCTCCCCGGTCGCCCTCACCATAAGAGCCCCGCTGCTTGGAGCGTTCGAGGACTGGGGGGCGGCCGGGAGGACGCCTCCTCACCCGTCTCCATGAGCTCGGCAGAAGGGGCTGCAGGCAAGGATCAGATACAAGCAGCAGAAGAATCAGGAGCTGGAAAAGAAGAAGGCTCACTCATCAGTAGCGAAGTACTTCCTGCGCTTTAGCAGGCGACAAGGGTAATCATCGCCCAGGGCCTCCCTTCTCCTCCGGAGGGCCTCGAAGTTCACGCGGAAACGGCCCAAGATTTGGGCGCAGGGATCAGCCTGCGGCAAGGGAGAAGCATCAAGGCGGCTTGCGTCAGGGGCGTCTGCCTGACGCGCGCTGCTAGTCGCCTCACCGGGAGAAGCAGCAGGGGCCTCGGGGCTCGGCCCATGGCGCGCGGGCGGCTGCTTGCCGCCTCGACGCAGCGGGCGTGAGCCTCGTGGAGTTGCCCCTCACGAGCATCGCCAGGCGTTGCCACCCGACGGGGTCCTTCACCTCTGGCGGCTCGTGCCTCCCTGCTCCGCCACTTGAGGAGGAGCCGCCTTGGCCGACTGGAAGGGCTATCACCACCACTGGGTTCTCGCGAGGCCCCTGGAGACCAGCGGGGCGCAGCCCCCATTCATCGAAGATAGGCATCTGGTTCACCAGATCACCCCTATTCCAGCAGCGGTACAGCAAGGCCCCTTCATGCTAGATGCAACCGAGGGAAGGATGCCCATCATTGCCTCACAAACGAAGGCGAAGACTGAGAGAAGAGTAATGGACTCAGGACCCGGATGCATCATGTGCATCGATAGTGGGAAAGCACGGCATTGAAGAAATCGGAGAAAGGGGAACCAGCCCGCCCACGTAGGCGTTAGCGAAATCATCGACCTCGTGACTGTCCCGCCGATGGCAAAGTGGGGACGCGGGCCAGGCCTTCGTCCTCCGCATTCATTAAAGGAAGTGGCAGAGCGAACCGACCTTGCCCAAGCCCTCCAGATTGACTATGATCGACGGTCGACAATGGAGGCGCGCGGCGGCGGCGTGGGGCGCGGCGCGAGGTTTTTCCCTTTCCCCTTCTTCATCGGAGCCATGGCGATCGAAGGGGAAGGGAGATTTGAGATTGGATTGAAATGGAAACCGGAGTTCGAGAGAGGGAAGGACCGGAGCGCACAAGCAGCAGAGAGGGGAATGATGTGTGCAGCAGCGTGTCCGCTTAGCAAGGCACGAAATAAGGAGGCGTGGGGAACAAAGTGCCGCCACGCCCAATCAACCGCCACACGTCGCCCAAGGCGCGAGCTGTTAGGGCCCGCGATGCCCGACTTGCCCTTTCGCCTCTCGCCCAAGTTCGGGCGCGCCAGGCCCGGGCTACTGTCGGCGTTCGGGAAGGGGGTCCCTAGACTTGCTCGCTGCGGCCTGCGTGGCTCGTTCAAGGAGGCCCAAGACGGCCCATCTTCATCAACACAAGCTCAAGACCCTCGCGAGGGGCCAGATTCATGGGCGGACGACCAAGAGCTTCTCAGCACAGCCTCGTCAGGTGGCTCACGAGGAGGCGGATAGTTCAAGGCGGGTACTCGCGAGGTGCCCGTGACGTAAGCCATGACGACCAAGGGCGCCAGTCGGACGCCAGCCTGCGCAGCGTCCTCCTTTCCTCTTTGGTGCAAAGGGGGCAAGCGCAGGCAAGGGCATCAGGCAAAGGCATCCATTTCGGTGCAACAAGACCAAGACCAGCCCCAACGGCTGGAATGCAGTCATCGTGGAGCCCAAGCAGGCGTCATCACCAGAGCCTTTTGCAGGCGAGGACCAACTTTAGTCAGGATAAGTGTACCCGCTGTTCTCCTTCAAAATGACCAATTGTTGGCGCCCTTCCCGCTCAATATTTGGGAAGAGGCCCAGGGCATTTGCCTATAAATAAGGGTAGCCACACTCAGAGAGAAAGAGGACGAAGACAGAAAAGGAGGAGGGGACGAAGGACGATCGGATCGAGCATTCGGAATCGAGAGAGAGAGAGAGAAACCCGTTCCTCAAGCTAGAGCGACGGGGTACCACTTAGCAGTTCATCACACCCACCAAGAATAGACCCTCGCGAGGCTGTTCTTCCCTGTACTGTTCTTCACTAGCCCCAGAGGCAGTCCACACACCACAAACTAGAGTAGGGTATTACACCACAACGGTGGCCCGAACTAGTATAAATCTTGCGTCTCTTGTGTTGTTCTTGTTAGTAGTTTAGGTCCCTGCGGTTCGGCGAGGTACGAGACGGTGGAGGGTTGGATCTCCGCGCGCACCCCAGAGTTCGAACCTTAAGGGTCTGCCGGAACCCGTGATCCGACAATGCCATTTGAGCAGACTTTTTAAAGGTATTTATCGTATTAGAAGTTTGTTCTTTTTCTAGACACTAGATCACATATAATGACACAATGCAAAGGCTCTCCCTTTTTTGATTTCTTTAATTCTTTATGCCAATTTCAAAACACGATTAGAACGATGGGCATAACCATTCGTAGCTGCGGGTGGAATCTTACAAAACTTAAATAGCCAAAAAAGGCTAGAACGATTAGAAGGTTATCATCATCCATAAAATGCGGTATAACTTGAGTGAAAATTTTAGTGGTTCCATTTTGCAAAATATTATTGGTAGTTGCTTCAGAAACCCCTTTTTTAGCACTTAGAGACTATATTTTAAATTACAGCCGTATTCTCCAACCAATCAGGACGACTCCCTTGGATCACCCTACCGTAGGAGATCTGAACCGTCCGATCGTCCTGGATGGATCTAACGGCAAACTTGACCCCCCCACCGTCTCACAACCCGCACCACTCGTCCTCTCACCCCCTCTCTCTCCTACGCACCCACAGCCGCCGCCCTCTCCCTCCCTCAGATCTCGATTCGATCCAGATCGACGCCGCCACCCCTCTCTAACCCTAGCTTCCCGTCACCGGCGGCGGCGCCCTCCCTCCCTCGCCCTCTCCTCCTTCCCTCCTCACGGCCATCTCTCCGCTCCCCATAGACACACCTCATCCTCCTCCCATCCCCCGGTCCCGTCCCCAGCCCCGCCCGGATCCACCGTGCATGTCCACAGCCACAGCCGCGCCCCCAGCCCCGCCCACGGCGGCCGCCACCACCCCAAGCCTTTTCTTGCTATAACTCTTCACGAGCAGCGAAGGGAAGAAGAAGGGAAAGGGATGGTCACGACACATCCCACGCGAGTGCTGCTGCTGCTCGCCGCAACGGCGGGCGCCCACGCCGTCTCGCTGGGGTCGCGTCGGCCTCGACAGGCACGGCTGCAGGTACTCCCTCTCACTTTTCCCCTTCTTCCTCCCGTGGTTGGGCACTGAATCTAAGCGCGCGCACACACAGGCTGGTCCTGGTGGGCGACGAGGGCGCCCTGGCTGCAACGGCGGAGGAGGCGCGGTGCAGCGCGGCAGAAGGGGCGGCGGCCATCGCGGTGGTCGGGCTGGACCTCGCGGCCTGCGACGAGGCTGCTAATTCCTCGTTTCCGTCCAGGCAAGTAACCTCTCCTCTCTTCTCCGGATTCGATCCCCACATCCATCTCCATTTATTCCCCGCGGTTGGGCGTCCGTGCGGGCTCTACAAAAGGCGGGCGTGAATCCCCGGTTGATTTAGGCCTTCGAGTAGCGGAGCAGGATTTTTCGTGCTTATCTCTGCTCATTCGAGTAGCGGAGCAAGATTTGCTCCATGGTTTAGGCCTTCAGGCGGGCGGTTTCTGAAAAGAAATTCACATAGCCGATTTCTCATACTGTAGGAGTAGTTACCATCAAGATCTGGAATTTAATCCGGAGGCTTGACACTTGCACCTTGGTACATGAGATCAGGTTATTATCTCATCTTCCTGTTACAACCTATTGCTGCACCAAAATGGTCAAATAAAATTTGCGGGAAACATAATCAGCTTTTGTTCGTCAGTAAGTTCAGAGAACACTGCAGTGTTCCAATATCCGGTTGTCCTGTTATCCATCGGATTGTAATCAAGAGCAACATAATTTTTGATTATTACCGTTGTAATGTACAGATATATTGTTGTGATCAACGGAGATTGAAGTGAATTTTCTCTTTTCCCCGCCCCCCAGTTTGCAGATCATACCCGAGTTCCTGCTGCTGAAATGGGTAGCACTGAAGCCCCAATGCCCGTGCAGGCACCTGTGTGCTCCATTGTGAACGAAGGCCCAGCAGCTCCAGCTGCTTGCTCCATTGTGAATGAAGCCCCAGCTCCCTTGGCCTGACCTGTGCCAAATGGCAAGCTGCTTGTCACCTGAACAAAGGGAAAAAGGAAGAGGGATGGAGATGATGATGCCATGGATATAAGCTCTTGTCATGTTTGTTACAATAATGCACTCTCTTAACAATTTCAGTGTCTAGTAACCAGCATTAGCATCTGATGCATTGCTTGCTACAGGTCTCAGAAAATGGAAATGGCGAGAGTTCTTCATGCAGCAAGAGACCAATAAGAACTGAACTTAGTTTTCTACCATATAGCTTCGTCATTTCCCCATATAGATTGAGAGAGAGGGGTGCTGATTCATTAGTGCTATTTTGTTCTACACATGATGATGCAATTATGGGCTGTTGTTTGTTTCCTAGCTATGTACTGCCATCATATAAATGCCTGCCATGTTCTAGATTAGCCAACCATTGGTGGCTTGTTTCATTTTAATTTTCCTTATTGTATTCTAGCCAATCATATAAATGCACCTACAAGGATTGCTACTGGTAACTGAATGATATCTTATTGTATTCTTTATATTATAGTTGTCTCCCATGATTCTGCTCGTATCCAACCATTGTGTTTGCTTTGTTTCAGTTTCATTTTTCTTGACTTTGTTGTTTAATGTATCTGCCTGCATATAGACTGGGATGATTCTGCACCAAGTCGGTCTTGTTGCGCACGATCCTATTATGGAGAAGCTTAAGATTTCTGACACCATTCCTCCTATGTTCTCTGGAGATGTTGGCATGGCTGACCTGTTGGTGGGACCAGATTGTATCGTCACGCGGCAGGAGATTCTTCCCCCGCGCCTCTGTTGTCCGCATGTCTAGTTGATTGATTCCGCTCGCTTCCTGCTGAATCGTTCAGACTTTTAGCGCTCATGAGCCTTTTATGTTGCGCCTATGCTTGATCTATGAAGTGATACATCTGAAATTTCCTACATATCTTAGTTGTTGGGCCTAGTAGTTGCTGGTCCATTCTTGTGCATTGGTTCTGCTCTGAGAGTCTATTTGTTGCTTGCAATACTACTATTGATTTAACTAGATTTTGTAGCTTGTTGTCAAAACTTCAAACGACCTGAACTTGCGCAACGGTTCTAGTCCGAAAATCATCTGTATTCACAATGATATGTTAGCTTGTAGTCAAACTTGATCATGAGTCTGTTAGCATGTAGTCAAACTTGTATGAATTTGTATAGCTCTTTATTGTTCTCAACAGACTGTATAGCTCTTTATTGTTCTCCACTTATTTGTACAACCAATGATGCTTACTTAACTGTATAGCTCGTTATGTTTCTTTTCCAGGTATTCTATTTGTGCTCCACCCGAAATCTATTTTGCACTGCCAAGTTCTTGAAACGAAGCACTCAATGCTCGACCATTTCTTTACTGAACTGGGAGCAATAGAGGCAAGATATTTTAAACAAGCTGAAGTCCTTTTGATTCTTGATTTCTAGCATACACATGCAACCTGATTGGTGTAGATATGATGTAGGTTCAGTGCTTACTATTATTTGATGTGATGCATGTTACCTTTGTTTCTGTCTATGCCTTCTTTAGTGTTTTGCTAGCTAACTAGTCTAGCACTGTTGCTAACCTTATTGGCGTTTTGAAATATGAAGATGCATGTAAGCAGTGTTGCTGGCAATTTGGCACATCATATCTACACTTGTTCTCCGTGGCTGGATCAACGCGATGCGTTCCTGACATTTCTCTCTCTGTCTCTGTGGTTGGGCAGATGGAGAGGGTGCTCAAGGATGATGCCATCCAGGAGAAGGGCGAGCGCGCCAGGATGGTAACCACCCCTGATCTGCTTGTTTTCCTTCTTGGTCTCACTGGGTCGGTTTGTTCGTCCGTTTGTTCGATGGCGCTACTTCCATTGTGTGCAACTAGTTTATACTGATCTCAATTAGACTGCAAAATCCATAGATTGTTAGTTCGACAAGTACAAGACCAACAACCTGACTGCCGGCTTCGCTTAGTAGGATATGTAGGTAACCGCGGCACACACACACACACACACACTGATGTTGTATTGCTGTTGCATAATGTGTTTTTGCAACTGTGCGCAATGAGTTTACGGGTCTCCTTTGACTGCGGAAGCTGAATATCACTCCCTCTGTTCATAAATAAGTGATGTGCAAAGAGGTTGCCTTCGGTTTACTTTCTGCCTGTAGAGTTACTGTGTTAAATCTTGAATGAAGCATTCGGGTAGTTGCATCTCTTGGGTCAAGTGTTTCTGATGGATTTTAAAATCAGACCATATGTTTTCTTATAAGCAAACTATATTGATGGTTGAAAGATTTTATATGCTTCGATGCGTGATCCTTCTAGTGGTAGGTGATTTGTTTCTTTGAATTTGGAAGAGGAAGACGATGAAGCGTTCGTTGTACTTCATAGCTAGTTTCATTGTATTTTGTCTTGGTCTCGGTTGTATGAACAGTATGTAAAGATTGTAATAGGCTACACTTATTGGTCTAGTTGTATTTTGTCTTGGTCTGGTTGTCGGTCTGCGGTCATTTCAAGTATATAGTTCATTTCATTTGAAATATTTGTCATGAAATAGTTTCATTTCTTTGTCTTTGTGAAAATGTGAGAAATAGAAAGTTGATGAGTTGGACTTACTTATTGGTAGAGGCCAAGACCCAAAACGTGAATAGCATGCAAAAAGGCCGAGGCCCAAAAAGAAGTCAACTTTTAAAAGGCCGAGGCCCAAAAAGAAATGGATCGAAAGTTCTGTCTTAGAAACCAAAAGGTCAATTGCTGGGCTTGGCCCATGTAGCTAGCGTAAATTGACAGGAAAAACATATATAAAGGTTGAATTAATGGGCTAGGCCCATGTAAAACACTCAATTGGACCGAGCTGAATCTTGTGCCACATCAGCTTGCCACGCTGGATGCCTACGTGGCCTGGGGAGGTTGCTAGTGACCAAAACACCACAGTAGGAATATTTTGGTCCTAAACGTCCACGACCTTCTCACAGAGAAGTCGCTATAGTCAGTTAACGACCCTCAGCTTTTGACCTTCTCTTTTTGGTCACAAAAAGGTCACAAATGAAAAACAATGACCTTTTAGTGACCAATAGTCAAGGTCACAAGTTGACATATTTCTTGTAGTGAATTCAAATTTAAACTATTCAAATTTGAAAACTGATGGCGCTAACAGAAAGTATATAATTGTTGTGACCTAGCAGCAAAAGGAATTAAAAAAATAAAGCAAAAAAACAAAAGAAAATAAATAATGCAAAAAAAACAAAAAAATGGAAAAAATGCCACCTACTCGGTCACCACGCCCGGAATACGACTAGAAACCCAACCAGCCAGGTGGGCCATGATTCAGGCCCGTAGAAGGCCCAGTAGGCATATCAGTGTGCGATTAGGCCCGTAGCCCTGCAGTTCAGAGGAGTTCGAGAGAGAGGGTGGGGCAGAGCTTATAAACAGCACACGGTGTGTTATTGTACAGTGATACGTCTCCGTCGTACCTATAATTTTTGATTGTTCCATGCCAATATTATTCACTTTGATATACTTTTTGGCAACTTTTTATATTATTTTTGGGACTAACTTATTGATCCAAAGGCCAAAGTGCCGCCTCGCATCATTGCATGTTTTATGTTTCGAAGAATATCCATATCAAACGGAGTCCAAACGGGATAAGAACGGACGGAGCTTATTTTTGGAAAATATGGAAAAATACGGAAGAAAAATCCACGCGAGACGGTGCCCGAGGTGGTCACAATGTAGGAGGGCGCGCCTGCCCCCCTGGGCGCACCCCTACCCTCGTGAGCCCACTGTAAGGCGGTTGATGCTATTTTTTTGCCGCAAGAAAGCTAATATTCGGAAAAAAATCACGGCGAAGGTTTCAGGCCAATCGGAGTTACGGTGAAACAGAGCCAGAACAGAACGCAGAAACAGAGATATAGATCCAATCTCGGAGGGGCTCTCGCCCCTCCCAAGCCATGGGAGCCAAGGACCAGAGGGGAAACCCTTCTCCCATCTAGGGAGGAGGTCAAGGAAGAAGAAGAAGAAGGGGGCTCCGGAACGCCGCCGGGGGCCATCATCATCACCGCGATCTTCACCAACACCTCCGCTACCTTCACCAACATCTCCATCACCTTCCCCCTTCTATATCCAGCGGTCCACTCTCCCGCTACCCGATGTACCCTCTACTTGAACATGGTGCTTTATGCTTCATATTATTATCCAATGATGTGTTGCCATCCTATGATGTCTGAGTAGATTTTTGTTGTCCTATCAGTGATTGATGAATTGCTATGATTGGTTTGAGTTGCATGTTTTATTATTGGTGCTGTCCTATTGTGCCTTCCGTGTTGCGCAAGCGTGAGGGATTCCCGATGTAGGGTTTGCAATATGTTTATGATTTGCTTATGGTGGGTGGCGTGAGTGACAGAAGCACAGACCCGAGTAAGTAGGTTGTTTGCGTATGGGATAAAAGGGGACTTGATACTTTAATGCTATGGTTGGGTTTTACCTTAATGAATCTTTAGTAGTTGCGGATGCTTGCTAGAGTTCCAATCATAAGTGCATATGATCCAAGTAGAGAAAGTATGTTAGCTTATGCCTCTCCCTCAAATAGAATTACAGTAGCGATTACCTGTCTAGTAACATAGTCAGTTGCTTAGGGACAATTCCACAACTCCTACCACCACTTTTCCACACTCGCTATATTTACCTTGTTGCATCTTTATCTAAACAGCCCCTAGTTTATATTTACGTGTTCTTTACTTTCTTGCAAGCTTACCCGAAAACACCTACAAAGTACTTCTAGTTTCATACTTGTTCTAGGTAAAGCGAACATTAAGCGTGCGTAGAGTTGTATCGGTGGTCGATAGAACTTTAGGGAATATTTGTTCTACCTTTAGCTCCTCATTGGGTTCGACACTCTACTTATTGAAAACTGTTGCGATCCCCTATACTTGTGGGTTATCATACAGCGCCAGTTACAGCACAAGGCCATTGGTCCCAGTTCGTGGCATCAACCGGGACCAAAGGGTTTTGCTTCCAGGCCATTTGCCTGGCCAAAACAGACCTTTGGTCCTGGTTGGTGGAACGAACCGGGACAAACGGGGGGCATTGGTCCCGGTTGGTTCCACGAACCGGGACCAAAGGGGTGGCTATACAAGGCAACACTTAGGAAAATTTCCCCAAGTGCTCCCATTCTCCCCCGATGGCGCAAGGCCGCTCCTCGTCGCCGTTGCAGCGCCCTGCCCCGTCGCCGCCCGCTCCTCGTCGCCTTTCACCATCGCCGATGCCTCCCCGACGACGCCAAGCTCAACGCCAGGCTGCCCCATCGTCGTCGTCGCCCATGCCCCGTCGTCCCCATCACCGTCCTCACCGCCGCCTGCGTGTTCTCGTCATCATCGCGCTGCGCGCCGGCGTCGCCGTCGTCTTCCTCGCTCCTTGCCCTGCCGCCGCTGCCCGCCACCGAAGCGCCTGATCCACACGCGCCTCGCCTGTGCTGCCCGCCCCACCGCCACCGTCGCCGTGTCATTGCCGCCCCCATCGTTGCTGTCGCGTGCCATCGCCGCCTCCGCTGTGAGCCGCCGCCGCCCCGGCTATGTGCATTTTTATATATGTTGACTTTTTTATATGATGAATTTTATTGTTCATATATAATGTATATATGTATGTGGCTATATGTATAACTTGAATGGTCATATATGTATTAATTTTTTGTTCATAGCATTTTTTTTGTTCATAGATGTATTTTTTTTGTTCGTGTGTATGGATGATCATAGCATTTTAGGTTAGTAGATTTTAGGTTAGTGGAGAGGAAAAAGGGAAATAAGGAAAAAGAAGAAAAGAGGGAGAAGGAAGAAGGAAGAAGAAGAAGAAAAAGAAGGAGAGGAAAAAGGAAAATAAGAAGAGGAAGAAGGAGAAGAAGAGGAGATGAAGAAGAGGAGAAAAAATAAGAAGAGGAATAAGAAGAAGAAAAAAAGAGGAGAAGAAGAAAAAATATATTCTATTTTTTCTTGTTCTCCTCTATTCCTTCTTCTTCTCCTCTTTTTTTCTTCTTATTCCTCTTCTTATTTTTTATCTGGAACGAGGGTGTCGAGGATCGCCGAGCGATCGAGGGTCGGGAACTAGGGTAGAGGGTCGAGGGTCCCCGAGGGGTCGAGGATCTCCCAGGGGTCGAGGTTCGAGGATCGCCGAGGGGTCAAGGTTCTAGGATCGTCGAGGGGTCGAGGATCGAGGTTCGAGGATTGCCGAGGGGTCAAGGGTCGAGGATCGCCGAGGGGTCGAGGTTCGAGGATCACCGAGGGGTCGAGGGTCGAGATTCAAGGATCGCCGAGGGGTCGAGGGTCGAGGGTCGTCGAGGGGTCGAGGGTCGAGATTTATCAAGAATGCCCCTCTAGCCCCACTCCGGTAACTCTTCAACATGAGGGTGGACGTCGATCAACCCCTTCTCGCCCGACCAAACCCTACAAGCGTCGAGGCCACCCAAATTTACCGAGTTAAAAGAGCATTGTCGTCGAGGCCACCCCAAACCCTAGAAGCGTTGTCAAGGCCACCCCAAACCGTAGAAGCGTCGAGGCCACTAATTAATATTCCTTGTTGTGATTAGCTAGCTAGGTCTATGTTTGCCACTAATATATCCATTTAATTGCCATGTTGTAATATTTGCAGAAACTATGGATCAACAAAGAGACTTGGAAAAAGAACAGTTGTTGGGGGATATAATCTTTGGCGGAGGTGATGTCTTGTCGTTTCTCAACGACAATGATGGTCTGGAAGGAGAGGATGAAGCAGGCTCCGATTATCGAACAATGGAGGAGGAAAGTCATGATCATGATGGCTCCGGTGACCGAATGCCAGTGGAAGAAGGAGACCGTGATGACGGCTCCGGTGGCCGAACGGAGTCGGGATCAGCTGTTGCAAAGTCGGGCGAGGTAGATATATTAATTAAGCATGTGCTGACTAGCTAATTGATGCATTAGTTGTTTTGGTATGTACATGCATTAACTCTTCTTTCTTATTTTATAGCCCTCCGAATCGAGCCAAACTTCGGTAACGAGACGAGGCCCGAAGAAAAGGTTGCGCCCAGATGAAAGGTTCACGATCACAACAATCGTGGACGATGGCCAACAGATTGAACCCACGCGGACCAAGGAAGCATTTTCTGCTCAGTGCGGAGCTATTGTTAGGGACAACATTCCGATCAGCATCCAGCTATGGAATAAGCCTAAGAAAGAAGACCCTCAAGTTTCTTATGTCACCGATAGAGAGAAAGATGATCTTTGGACCTCGCTGAAGGCAAATTTCACCCTACCACCAGAGGAGGATCCAAATAAGCCAGTTATAGAGCCACTGGTCAAGGCGTATGCTCTTAAGAAGATGGCAGAGCTATTTAGGAGGTGGAAGAAAGAGTTGAAATCAACGTTTGTCAACAAAGGGAAGACTCCAGAATTCACCGGTCTATTTGAGAAGATAAGAGATCACTAGCCCGCATTTGTGACCTGCAAGACATCGGACAAGAGTAAGAAAATGTCAGAGATAAACAAGACAAATGCTGCAAAGAAGCTGTTTCACCATCGCACGGGGTCAGGCAGCTACCTCAAAGCCCGACCGTTGTCCGACAAAGCTGAGAAGGACCTGATTGCTAAAGGGGTCGAACCAGAGACATTGAACTGGCGAGACCGTTCAAGGACTTGGTTCTTCGGGGTTGGGGGTACTTTGGACCCTCAAACAGGGAAGTGCTGTTGGACGGATGAGCAACTTGCAATACCCGTCACGAAGCTTCAGGCAGCAATCAAGGTAGCACAGGAAGGGACGTTCATTCCCGACAAAGCGAATGACGAGCTGACCAAGGCCCTGAAGAATCCTGAGCACCCTGGACAAACACGAGGCACGCCAGGCTCCGTTGCGTGGAAGATTGGGTTTCCCGGCACAGGCGATTACAAAACCCGGGAGAGGAAGAGAAACAGGAGGTGAGCGATATACAAAAGCTCAATGCAAGAGTACTAAATCTAGAGGAACAAGTTGAGAGCCAGCGAGCTGCCAACCAACCATCTCAGCGGCATGAAGCTACCCCGCCATCTCAGCGGAGAAGCAGCGTGGCTTCCACGGAGCTCGTTCAGCAGCCTGACTTCACGGCTCCTAGCTACCTCGTGGATGCTATCACGGAGGCTCAACATTGCCAGCTTATGACGAAATGGTAAAACATAACCTTGAAGGCGACTATCGGCACTGTTGCACCTCCTCAACCGAACTTTTCACTACCATCCGATTCCACATGGCTATGTTGTTGTGATGGCAGATGAAGTAATGGAGGGATTTGAGGAGCTCGAGCTTGACCACCCTACAGGTGAAGGGGAGATTCAGCTGGGCCTTGCTCAGAAGACTCCATGTCTATGGCGGGAGGAGTACATCAAGCTTCCAAACTGGACGCCTCCTCCTCCTCCGGCGAGTTAGGGCACTCCGCCTCCTACTCCGGCCAGTGATCAGGGCACTCCGCCTCCTCATCTGCCTCCTCCGATGTGTGACAGCACTCCGGCTCCTTCTTCACCTCCTCCGACGAGCACTCTGCCTCCTCCGGCATGTGAGGGCACTACGGCTCCTCCTCCGCGCGTCAGAGCACTCCGCCTCCTCCGGTGTGTCAGTGGACTCCGCCGCGTCAGCAACGGCGGAAGAGAGAGGCCGCCGCTTCAGCGACTAGCAGTACAAGCAGAGGGAAGCAATTCAAATATGGTCCATCTCTCAAGGCTCCGGAAAAGTTACCATATGAGAGGACCGACAAGGAAAACGAGGACATCAGTCGTGCCCAAGTGAGGGACTTTTTTGCGCGGAAACCTCCACCTCCGAAGGAAACGATAGATCCGGTGAAAGTGAAGTGAACTATCGATGCCCTGAAGCGACCACCACCGCCTCCGCCGGATTCCAACTATGTGCGCACTATTAAAAAGGCATATAAGGAAGCGGAGCGGTCACGAAGTACTCGCAGTGATGCAAGGTTAGCAGAACAAAGAAGTAGATAAAAAATTCCCCAGCTCGGCGAACAGGCGAAGCAAATGTGCCCCGCGCTCAAGGTGTCTAGCGATATCGTCGCTAATCATCCGGGGATGGTGCCCGGTACCATTCCTGCTGATTACCTGACCGATGATATAGAGTTTGAAACAATGGAGGTGGACGAATTCAAATTCCAGTATGGGCAGCCTCTCATCAAACCTGATCATCCTCCTCCTCTAACAACGATGATGCGAGGACTCCACGAATGGTACATGGAAAGATGTCGCCAGTCTGGGAAGCATACTTTGATGATGAGAATTAAAGAGGAGCACGACCTCGTTGGAATGGATATTTTGAATGTTGCATTTGACGAGTTATTCAAGTTATACAATCAAAAGGCCCTCGACAAAACACTCGTGACTTGCTACTGTCTGTAAGTACCACTTCTGTAATAATTAAGTCTTTATATATAGCTCAGCTCTTTATTGCATGTATATGTAATTATCCTCACTATATTATGCAGGTTCAAGATCGTCGAATGCAGAAAAGCATATATCTATGACATTGGGTTCATTAACCCAAATATCATACATGATGGATGGTCAAACACAATGTCACAGGAACTGAGGACAACTTGCTACAATCGTTGCTTAAAAATCAAAACAAAGATAAAATACTCTTTTCTTACAACTTCAAGCAAGTGTTACTGTCTTGTGCATATTTGGTTTCCCTTACTCGAGGTTAATTATAGTAATGTAATTGATGAGTTATGCATGCGTGCATAGATTCCACTTTATCTTGCTAGAGATTAAGCTTGAAGTTGGAATAGTAAATGTCTTAGGCTCGAGAAGAAAAGATTCCCAGGAGTATGCGGACATGACTGATATGCTCCAGAAATAAGTTCAATCGATCATTATCGCACCATATCGGCAACTTTGTTCATTTCCTGATATCAAGTAATTATTCTCTTTGTCTGGCAGGGTTTGGAAAGACTTCACCATAATTACGCCGGGATTGCCGACGGAGCTGCAATTTAAACACCCGAAAGTAAGTACTACTAGCTAGTTCCGCGCATCTCCCATTGATTCTAGCTAGTTTCATCAATACCATTTAGCATGCTTGATTATCAGTTTGATTGAACTCTATTTCTTGTAAAGTGCTTGTGGCAGGAAGCCGGGAATGATTTTTGTGGATACTACGTTTGCGAGTTCATCTACAACTCGACGACCTCTAAGCGGGGCTACTCTGACAAACAATATGATGTACGCAAACAAAATAATTCAAAGTTTTATTTTATTACCATCATTTGTGTTGATTTTCATTCATATATATGTATTGACCCACTTCTTTAAATTAGATATGGCAGATGCGGGATGAACTCCTACGACATGATCGCATACGAGCTATTCAAGAGGAATTGTCATGATTCTTTCTTGACCACATCATAAATAAAGCCGGAGAATACCATGTGGAAGTTGAAATAGACCTTAGATGTTAGGGTTTGTAAGAGATCTTATATTGTATATATGTAACTAGTAGCGTCGGATAAATATACGAAACTTGTTGTCCGACCAATTTCTCGGAGAAAGAGAGGTCACTTCTCTCTGTATATGTTCATGACAATCCTGTGTACTTAATGGTTCCTTCATTTGCTTACTAGCTAGCGCATCGAGTTCTCTCTATACGTATAGTAGCTAGCGTCGACCAAGCACGGAGATAAAGATAGGTCACTTCTCTCTATTAGCAAGCTAACACAACATATCAAACCCCTAACTTAACCCTCCAAAACCCCCTAAACCTCCCCCCCCCCCTTAAAAAACAAAAATCCCTGCTCCTGCCATATGCTGACGCGTGGATGCCTTTTGGTCCCGGTTGGTACTACCAACCGGGACTAAAGATCCTCC
The DNA here is from genome assembly GCA_021605205.1 of Aegilops longissima. NCBI lineage: Eukaryota > Viridiplantae > Streptophyta > Magnoliopsida > Poales > Poaceae > Aegilops > Aegilops longissima. The sequence continues at coordinate 611,065,880 of CM038681.1, read as the reverse complement.
TCCATGGGCGCCCCGCAGCGGCCACGTGGAGCCCTTTCTGTCCCGGTTTGTAAGCGAACCGGGACTAAAGGTTTTGGGCTTTAGTCCCGACTCTTTAGTCCCGGTTCCAGAAGCGGGGCTAGGGCCTCTGGAACCAGGACAAATGGCCCATTTTCTAAATGTTATCGGTGTTGAAATTGTGTCGGGGGCAACATGCTGGAAAGACATTCTTCTTGTCAAGGATCCCCTTTGTCCCTCTAATGATGAGATGTTCCCTTTTCAGTTCAAAGAAATAATTTCCTATTAGGCTCATATTTTCCATGATGGTCAACAAGGCGCAGGATCAGACTATCCCAAACATGGGCATATACTTATTGCATGCGGTCGGAGTTCTCTCACGGGCAGTTGTACGTTGCACTTTCTAGATCCACCGCTAGAGATAACGTCAAGATCCTCACCATCCTGACTATTAAAAAAACTCAGATGGTAGAAAAAAGAAGAAAATAAGTGTCCTCTTGGTATGTTGACGAGGAACATTATCTACAAAGAGATCCTTACATCACAGGTGACATATTTGACACTTATACTTTCAATAATTATATTTTTTTTAAATTATACATACTTATATTTGAATTTAACTTGTTTTGTGCAGAGGGAGAGGAGCAATGATGGCGGCGTGCCTTTGACTCACTTCAAGTCGCTTGATGGTGTACGGATTTTTGATTAAAAAAGTAAGACACTAGTGGTGGCAGAATTTAATTAAGAAATAATTTTCTTTAAAGTTAACTAATGCATAGGGGATCCTCTAAAATCGTGTTGTCTAGATCATATTATGTCTTCATGAGTGCCATGTCCTAACTGCAACTACATGCTACGATATTTCATCCCACAACTCATATCAAACAATAGAAGAAATAGGTACAACTATGTTAGAAAGATCTGTTTGGTGGATGGAGGAGAGATAATATAGGCCATGACACCATTCAGGCCATGACACCATTCGCTTTTAACACTTTCTTATTCATGTTCGGGAGCGTAGTAATTTCAAACAAAATCCTATGCACACGCAAGATCATGGTGATGCATAGCAACGAGAGGGGAGAGTGTGTCCACGTACCCTTGTAGACCGGAAGCGGAAGCATTAACACAACGCGAGTCGTACGTCTTCACGGCCCGACCGATCAAGCACCGAAACTACGACACCTCCGAGTTCTTGCACACGTTCAGCTCGATGACGTCCCTCGAACTCCGATCCAGCCGAGCTTTGAGGGAGAGTTTCGTCAGCACGACAGCATGGTGACGATGATGATGTTCTACCGACGCAGGGCTTCTCCTAAGCACCGCTATGAAATTATCGAGGTGGATTATGGTGGAGAGGGTCACCGCACATGGCTAAGAGATCCAAGGGATCAATTGTTGTGTCAATGGGGTGCCCCCTGGCCACGTATACAAAGGAGTGGAGGTGGGGGAGAGGGCCGGCCCCTATGGCGCGCCCTGGAGGAGTCCTACTCCCACCGGGAGTAGGATTCCTCCCCTTCCAAGTAGTTGGAGTAGGAGACAAGGAAGGGGGAGAGGGAAGAGAAGGAAGGAGGGGGTGCCGCCCCTCCCCCTAGTCCAATTCGGACTAGTCATTTGGGGGGGCTGCTCTCTCTCTCCCCTAAAGCCCAATAGGGCCCATATACTTCTTCCCCCGTATTCCCGTAACTCTCCGGTACTCCAAAAAATAGCCGAACCACTCGGAACCTTTCCGATGTCCGAATATAGTCGTCCAGTATATCGATCTTTACTTCTCGGCCATTTCGAGGCTCCTCATTATGTCCCCGATCTCATCCTGGACTCCGAACTACCTTCGGTACATCAAAAGACATAAACTCATAATATAACCGTCATCGAACTTTAAGCGTGCGGACCCTACGGGTTCGAGAACAATGTAGACATGACCGAGACACGTCTCCGGTCAATAACCAATAGCGGAACCTGGATGCTCATATTGGCTCCCACATATTCTACGAAGATCTTTATCGGTCAAACCGCATAACAACATACGTTGTTCCCTTTGTCATTCGTATGTTACTTGCCCGAGATTCGATCATCGGTATCTTAATACCTAGTTCAATCTTGTTACCGGCAAGTCTCTTTACTCGTTCTGTAATACATCATCCTGCAACTAACTCATTAATTACAATGCTTGCAAGGCTTATAGTGATGTGCACTACCGAGTGGGCCCAGAGATACCTCGCCGTCAATCGGAGTGACAAATCCTAATCTCGAAATACGCCAACCCAACAAGTACCTTCGAGACACCAGAGAGCATCTTTATAATCACCCGAGCTTACGTTAGACGTCGGTAGCACACAAAGTGTTCCTCCGGTAAACGGAGTTGCATAATCTCATAGTTATAGGAACATGTATAAGTCATGAAGCAAGCAATAGCAACATACTAAACGATCAAGTGCTAAGCTAACGGAATGGGTCAAGTCAATCACATCATTCTCCTAATGATGTGATCCTGTTAATCAAATGATAACGCATGTCTATGGCTAGGAAACTTAACCATCTTTGATTAACGAGCTAGTCAAGTAGAGGCATACTAGTGACACTATGTTTGTCTATGTATTCACACATGTATTATCTTTCCGGTTAATACAATTCTAGCGTGAATAATAAACATTTATCATGAAATAAGGAAATAAATAATAACTTTATTATTGCCTCTAGGGCATATTTCCTTCAGTCTCCCACTTGCACTAGAGTCAATAATCTAGTTCAGATCGCCATGTGATTTAACACCAATATTCACATCTGTATGTGATTAATACCCATAGTTCACATCGTCATGTGATCAACACCCAAAGGGTTTACTAGAGTCAATTATCTAGTTCACATCGCTATGTGCTTAACACCCAAAGAGTACTAAGGTATGATCATGTTTTGCTTGTGAGAGAAGTTTAGTCAATGGGTCTGTCACATTGAGAGCCGTATGTATTTTGTAAATATTCTATGTCTACAATGCTCCGCACAGAGCTACTCTAGCTAATTGCTCCCACTTTCAATATGTATCTAGATTAAGACTTAGAGTCATCTGTATCAGTGCCAAAACTTGTATCGATGCAACCCTTTACGACGAACCTTTTGTCACCTCTATAATCGAGAAACATATCCTTATTCCACTAAGGATAATTTTGACCAATGTCCAGTGATCTACTCCTAGATCACTATTGTACTCCCTTGCCAAACCAGGGCAGAGTATACAATAGGTCTGGTCCATAGCATGGCATACTTTTATAGAACCTATGGCTGATGCATAGGGAATGACTTCAATTCTCTTTCTATTTTCTGTCGTGGTCGGGATTTGAGTCTTACTCAATTCCATACCTTTGCAACACAGGCAAGAACTCTTTCTTTGACTGTTCCATTTTGAACTACTTCAAAATCTTGTCAAGGTATGTACTCATTGAAAATCTTATCAAGCGTCTTGATCTATCTCAATAGATCTTGATGCTTAATATGTAAGTAGCTTTACTGAGGTCTTTCTTTTAAAGAACTCCTTTCAAACACTTCTTTATGCTTTCCAGAAAAATTCTACATCATTTCGATCAACAATATGTCACTCACATATACTTATCGAAGGCTGTAGTGCTCCCCCGACTTTATTGTAAATACAGGCTTCACTTCAAGTCCGTATAAAACTATATGCTTTGATCAACTTATCAAAGCGTATATTCCAACTCGAGATGCTTGCACCAGTCCATAGATGGATTCTTTGGAGCTTGCACATTTTGTTAGCACCTTTAGGATTGACAAAACCTTCGGTTGCATCATATACAACTCTTCTTTAAGAAAACCATTAAGGAATGCAGTTTTGACATCCATTTGCCAGATTTCATAAAATGTGGCAATTGCTAACATGATTCGGACAGATTTAAGCATCGCTACAGTTGAGAAAATCTCATTGTAGTCAACACATTGAACTTGTCGAAAACCTTTTTTGCGACAAGTCGAGCTTTGTAGATAGTAACACTACTATCAACGTCCGTCTTCCTCTTGAAGATCCATTTATTTTCTATGGCTTGCCGATCATCGGGCAAGTCCACCAAAGTCCACACTTTGTTCTCATACATGGATCTTATCTCAGATTTCATGGCCTCCAGCCATTTCGTGAAATCTGGGCTCATCATTGCTTCCTCATAGTTCGTAGGTTTATCATGGTCTAGTAACATGACTTCCAGAACAGGATTACCGTACCACTCTGGTCCGGACCGTACTCTCGAAGACCTACGAGGTTCTGTAGTAACTTGATCTGAAGTTTCATGATCATCATCATTAGCTTCCTCACTAATTGGTGTAGAAATCACTAGAACTAATTTCTGTGATGAACTACTTTCCAATTCGGCAGAAGGTACAATTACCTTATCAAGCTCTAATTTCCTCCCACTCACTTCTTTCGAGAGAAACTCCTTCTATTGAAAGGATCCATCTTAGCAATGAATATCTTGCATTCGGATCTGTGATAGAAGGTGTACCCAACAGTTTCCTTTGGGTATTCTATGAAGACGCACTTCTCCGATTTGGGTTTGAGCTTATCGGGTTGAAACTTTTTCACATAAGCATTGCAACTCCAAACTTTAAGAAACGACAACTTAGGTTTAGTGCTAAACCATAGTTCATACTATGTCGTCTCAACGGATTTTGATGGTGCCCTATTTAAAGTGAATGCAGTTGTCTCTAATGCATAATCCCAAAACGATAGTGGTAAATCGGTAAGATACATCATAGATCGCACCATATCCAATAAAGTGCGGTTATGACGTTCGGACACACCGTTGCGCTGTGGTGTTCCATGTGGGATGAGTTTGTGAAACTATTCCACATTATTTTAACTGAAGGCCAAACTCGTAACTCAAATATTCATCTCCACGATCAGATCGCAGAAACTCTATTTTCTTGTTATGATGATTTTCCACTTCACTCTGAAATTCTTTGAACCTTTCAACTATTTCAGACTTATGTTTCATCAAGTAGATATATCCATATCTTCTCAAATCATCTGTGAAGGTGAGAAAATAACGATACCCGCCACGAGCCTTAATACTCATTGGTCTGCATACATCAGTATGTATTATTTCCAACAAGTCAGTAGCTCATTCCATTGTTCTGGAGAACGGAGTTTTAGTCATCTTGCCCAAAAGGCACGGTTCGCAAGCATCAAATGATTCATAACCAAGTGATTCCGAAAATCCATCTTTTATGGAGTTTCTTCATGCGCTTTACACCGATATGACCCAAACGGCAGTGCCACAAATAAGTTGCACTATCATTATTAACTTTGCATCTTTTGGCATCAATATTATGAATATGTGTATCACTATGATCGAGATCCAACAAACTATTTTCATTGGGTGTATGACCATTGAAGGTTTTATTCATGTAAACAGAACAATAATTATTCTCTGACTTTAAATGAATAATCACATTGCAATAAACATGATCAAATCATATTCATGCTCAATGCAAATGCCAAATAACATTTATTTAGGTTTAACACTAATCCCGAAAGTATAGGGAGTGTGTTATGATGATCATATCAATCTTGGAACTATTTCCAACACTCATTGTCACTTCCCCTCAACTAATCTCTATTTATTATGTAACTCATGTTTCAAGTTACTAATCTTAGCAACCGAACAAGTATCAAATACTCAGGGGCTACTATAAACACTAGTAAGGCACACATCAAAACCTGTATATCAAATATACCCTTCTTCACTTTGCCATCCTTCTTATCCACCAAATATTCAGGGCATTTCCGCTTCCAGTGACCATTTCCTTTACAATGTAAGTACTCAGTTTTAGGCTTTGGTCCAGCTTTGAGCTTCTTCGCGGGAGTGACAACTTGCTTGTCATTCTACTTGAAGTTCCCTTTCTTTCCCTTTGCCCTTTTCTTGAAACTGGTGGTCTTGTCAATCATCAACACTTGATGCTCTTTTCTTGATTTCTACCTTCGTTGATTTCAACATCGCGAAGAGCTCGGGAATTGTTTTCGTCATCCTTTTGCATACTATAGTTCATCACGAAGTTCTACTAACTTGGTGATGGTGACTAGAGAACTCTGTCAATCACTATCTTATCTAGAAGATTAACTCCCACTTGATTCAAGAGATTGTAGTACCCAGACAATCTGAGCACATGCTCACCAGTTGAGCAATTATCCTCCATATTTTAGCTATAGAACTTGTTGGAGACTTCATATCTCTCAACTCGGGTATTTTCTTGAAATATTAACTTCAACTCCTGGAACATCTCATATGGCCCATGACGTTCAAAACGTCTTGGTGCACTTAACTATCAAGTAGTCATCATATTGAGCTAGCCAAACGTTCATAACGTCTGCATCTGCTCCTGCAATAGGTCTGTCACCTAGCGGTGCATCAAGGACATAATTCTTCTATGCAGCAATGAGGATAAACCTCAGATCACGGACCCAGTCCGCATCATTGCTACTATCATTTTCAACTTAGTTTTCTCTAGGAACACATATAAAACATAGGGAAGCAACAATGCGAGCTATTGATCTACAACATTATTTGCAAAATACTATCAGGACTAAGTTCATGATAAATTAAAGTTCAATTAATCATATTACTTAAGAACTCCCACTTAGACAGACATCCCTCTAGTCATCTAAATGATCACGTGATCCAAATCAACTAAACCATGTCCAATCATCACGTGAGATGGAGTAGTTTTCAATGGTGAACATCACTATGTTGATCATATCTACTATATGATTCACGCCGACCTTTCGGTCTCCGTGTTCCGAGGCCATATCTCAGATATGCTAGGCTCGTCAAGTTTAACTCTGGTATTCGCGTGTGCAACTGTTTTGCACCCGTTGTATTTGAACGTAGAGTCTATCACACCGATCATCACATGGTGTCTCAAAGACGAAGAACTTTCATAACGGTGCATACTGTGGAGAACACTTCTTGATATTTAGTGAGATATCATCTTAAAATGCTATCGTCAATCAAAGCAACATAAGATGCATAAAGGATAAACATCACATGCAATCAATATAAGTGATATGATATGGCCATCATCATCTTGTGCTTGTGATCTTCATCTCCAAGCACCATCGTGATCACCATCGCCACCCGCGCGAAACCTTGATCTCCATCATAGCATCGTTGTCGCTTTCGCCATCTATTGCTTCTACGACTATCGCCATCGCTTAGTGATAAAGTAAAGCAATTACAGGGCGCTTGCATTTCATACAATAAAGCGACAACTATATGGCTCCTGCCAGTTGCCGATAACTCGATTACAAAACATGATCATCTCATACAATAAAATATAGCATCACGTCTTGACCATATCACATCACAACATGCCCTGCAAAAACAAGTTAGACATCCTCTACTTTGTTGTTGCAAATTTTACGTGGCTGCTATGGGCTGAGCAAGAACCGTTCTTACCTACGCATCAAAACCACAACGATAGTTCGTCAAGTTAGTGTTGTTTTAACCTTCGCAAGGACCGGGCGTAGCCACACTCGGTTCAACTAAAATTGGAGAAACTGACACCCGCCAGCCACCTGTGTGCAAAGCACGTCGGTAGAACCAGTCTCGCGTAAGCGTACGCGTAATGTCGGACCGGGCCGCTTCTTTCAACAATACCGTCGAACCAAAATATGACATGTTGGTAAGCAGTATGACTTGTATCGCCCACAACTCACTTGTGTTCTACTCGTGCATATAACATCTACGCATAAAACCAGGCTCGGATGCCACTGTTGGGGAACGTAGTAATTTCAAAAAAATCCTACGCACACGCAAGATCATGGTGATGCATAGCAACAAGAGGGGAGAGTGTGTCCACGTACCCTTGTAGACCGAAAATGGATGCGTTAACACAACGCGGTTGATGTAGTCGTACGTCTTCACGGCCCGACCGATCAAGCACTGAAACTACGGCACCTCCGAGTTCTTGCACACGTTCAGCTCGATGACGTCCCAGAACTCCGATCCAGCCGAGCTTTGAGAGAGAGTTTTGTCAGCACAACAGCGTGGTGATGATGATGATGTTCTACCGACGCAGGGCTTCGCCTAAGCACCGCTACAATATTATCGAGGTGGATTATGGTGGAGGGGGGCACCGCACACGGCTAAGCGATCCAAGGGATCAATTATTGTGTCTATGGGGTGCCCCCTAGCCACGTATATAAAGAAGTGGAGGTGGGGGAGAGGGCCGACCCCTATGGCGCGCCCTGGAGGAGTCCTACTCCCACCGGGAGTAGGATTCCTCCCCTTCCAAGTAGTAGGAGTAGGAGACAAGGAAGGGGGAGAGGGAAGAGAAGGAAGGAGGGGGCGCCGCCCCTCCCCCCAGTCTAATTCAGACTAGTCATTGGGGGGGGGGGGCTGCCCCCCTCTCTCCCCTAAAGCCCAATAAGGCCCATATACTTCTTCCCCCGTATTCCCGTAACTCCCCGGTACTCCGAAAAATACCCGAACCACTTGGAACCTTTCCGATGTCCGAATATAGTCGTCCAATATATCGATCTTTACATCTCGACCATTTCGAGACTCCTCTTCATGTCCCCGATCTCATCCGGGACTCCGAACTACCTTCGGTACATCAAAACACATAAACTCATAATATAACCATCATCGAACTTTAAGCGTGCGGACCCTACGGGTTCGAGAACAATGTAGACATGACCGAGACACGTCTCCGGTCAATAACCAATAGCGGAACCTGGATGCTCATAGTGGCTCCCATATATTCTACGAAGGTCTTTATCGGTCAAACCGCATAACAACATACGTTGTTCCCTTTGTCATCGGTATGTTACTTGCCCGAGATTCGATCGTCGGTATCTCAATACCTAGTTCAATCTCATTACCGGCAAGTCTCTTTACTCGTTCCGTAATACATCATCCTGCAACTAACTCATTAGTTACAATTCTTGCAAGGCTCACTAGTAGAAAAACACCTAATAGTCCGGTTCAGAGGGTTTTAGTCCCGGTTCATGAACCGACTAATGGGTCACATTAATACCTCCACCCATTAGTCCCGGTTCAAACAAGAACCGGGACCAATGTGCCTCCACGTGGTCCTCGTGGCGCGACCCCATTCAGGGGTCCTTTGGTCCCGGTTGGTGGCACCAACCGACCAAAAAGCATCCACGCCACAAGATTCCGATTGGTTGGAGTTTTTGTTATTTTTTTGAAAGGAGGGGATTGGGGGTTTTGGGGGGTTAATTTACGTGTTTCATATATTGTGTTAGCTAGCTAATTAATAGAGAGAAGTGTCCTCTCTTATGTCCGTGCTTGGTCGACTCTACATACTATATATACATAAGTGATCGAGAGAACCATTTAGTACAGAAGTTCATGCATACCGAGAGAAGTGATCGATCGACCTCTCTCCTTCTCTGAGAAATTGGTCGAACAACAAGTTTTCGTATATCATGTATCTGACGCTACTGGCTACATACATGCATGTACAATATGTATAAGATCTCTTATAATTACAATCCCCTAGCAATTGAAATCAATTTCCACATGGTATTCTCCGGGTTTATTGATGACGTGGTCAAGAAAGAATCCCGCCAATTCCTCTTGAATTGCTTTCATGCGATCTGGTTCTAGGAGTTCATTCCGCATCTGCCACGTCTAATTTGAAGAAGGGGGTTAATTAATTCATATATATGAATGAAACTCAACCGGGACTAATGCCTCCCCCTTTAGTCCCGGTTGGTGCCACCAACCGGGACCAAAGGCCTCTGTGCTGCCCGCCTCGGGGCCAAAGTTTAGTCCCACCTCGCTAGTTGAGAGGGGCGCGCAGTGGTTTATAAGCCCCACTGCCGCACCCCTCTCGAGCTCCTCTCCACCGCAGGCTTTCGGGCCTACTTGCTATTGCTTTGCCTGATGGGCCTTCTGGGCCTACTGCGGGCCTGAATCGTGGCCCATAGTAGGGTTTCATGTCGTATTCAGACCGTGGGGGCCCAGTAGGAGCCAATTTTTTTGTTTTTTTGTTTTCTTTACTTATTGTTGCTATATTTATTTATTTATTCCAGTTTTTTTCTTTTGTTTTCTGCATTATTTATTTTCTTTTGTTTTTTGCTTTATTTTTTAATTGTTTTTGCTTTTAGTTTTAGGAAAATTATAAACTTTCTGTTAGTGCCATTAGTTTTCAAATTTGAAAACACTTTTTTTGTTTTTTTGTTTTCTTTCTTGCTTTATTTATTTTATTTTGTTTCTACTTACAACAAAATACTTATTGTTGCTATTTTTAATTATTACGAGGGCCGAACCATAAGACATTAAAGCATTTCAAATGAACTCTGAAAAAGTTGAAAGTTGGCATGGTATCATAAATTGACCCACATAGCATGTGCATGTACAAAACGGACAATGGTATCATACTCGTCAGTTACAAAGTTGGCATGGTATCATCATAATAGTTGCGGGAGAAAGTCTTCACTTTTTCTTCGCTTGTGTCATTTGCTTATTGCGCCGTAACCATGGATAATCTTCATCGTTTATCAGGATGTTGGGGTCAGCCTTGACTTTGAAGGGACGAATTTCATGAAACTTTTCATAATCTTCAGACATGTCTGTCTTGTCCTCCACTCCCACGATGTCCCTTTTTCCTGAAAGAACCATGTGGCGCTTTGGCTCATCGTATGATGTATTCGCTTCCTTATCTTTTCTCTTTCTCGGTCTGGTAGACATGTCCTTCACATAGATAACCTGTGCCACATCATTGGCTAGGACGAACGGTTCGTCGGTGTACCCAAGATTTTTCAGATCCACTGTTGTCATTCCGTCATTGTGGGTCTATTCGCACTCGCCTCCCTGACAGATTGACCCATTTGCACTTAAACAAAGGGACCTTAAAATCATGTCCGTAGTCAAGTTCCCATATGTCCACTATGTAACCATAATATGTGTCCTTTTCCTCTCGGTTGTTGCATCAAAGCGGACACCGCTGTTTTGGTTGGTGCTCTTTTGATCTTGGTCAATCGTGTAAAATGTATTCCGCTTATCTCAGATCCTTTCCAAATCAATACAGTCAAAGATGGTCCTCGACAACAAGTACAGCTCATCACAAACAGTGTTGTCACCTCTGATACGTGCTTCCAACCAACTGCTGAAAGTCCTGCTGTGTTCCCATGTAATCAAGTCGTCGCACTGCTCCGGGTGTTTGGAGCGCAGACTGTTCTTGTGTTCATCGGCATACGGGTCACCAAGGTAGAGTTCAGAGAACTGTGTAGTGTGCTTGAGACCGAGAATATCCGCCCCTCGCATATTATTGAGTCCCTTCCAAGCGTGTTTTTCCAAAGTCTCCCCTCATACCGCGATTTAGGGAGACCTATCTTCTTAAGGCCAGAATGAAGTCAACACAAAACCCGATGACATCCTCTCGCTTGATGGCCCATGGAGATGCTTCCTTCGGCCTAGAGCGGTTACGGACATATTTCTTTAGGACTCCCATGAACCTCTCAAAGGGTTACATATTGTGTAGAAATACGGGCCCGAATGACAATCTCGTCAACTAGATGAACTAGGACGCAAGCGCCATGATATTGAAGAAGGATGGTGGGAACACCAGCTCGAAACCGACAAGACATTGCACCACATCACTCCTTAGCCTTGGTATGATTTCTGGATCGATCACCTTCGAGAGATTGCATTGAGGAATGCACATAGCTTCACAATGGCTAATCGGACGTTTCCGGTAGAAGCCCCTTAATGCAACCGGAAGCGATTGCGTCATAATCACGTGGCAGTCATGAGACTTTAGGTTCAAACTTTTCTCTTCCATATTTATTATTCCTTTTATATTAGACGAGAAGCCGCGGGACCTTCATACTAAGCATGCATTCAAAGAAGATTTCCTTCTCTTCTTTGGTAAGAGCATAGTGGCGGGACCTTCATCTTGCTTTGGAGGCATGCCGCCTTTTCGTGCAAACATTGTAGGTCCTCTCGTGCCTCAACTGTATCTTTTGTCTTCCCATACACGCCCAAGAAGCCTAGCAGATTCACGCAAAGGTTCTTCGTCACGTGCATCACGTCGATCAAGAGCGGACCTCTAGGTCTTTCCAAGAGGGTAGGTCCCAAAATATAGATTTCTTCTTCCACATGGGTGTGTGTCCCCAGCGTACTCGGAACAGCTAGTGCGCCGACCCTTTCCAAAGATTACGTGTAAATCATTGACCATAGCAAGTACGTGATCACCGATACGCATGGCGGGCTTCTTCCGTGATCTGCCTCGCTTTTGAAATGCTTGCCTTTCTTTCGACATTGATGGTTGGTCGGAAGAAATCGACGATGGCCTGTGTACACATTCTTCCCGCAGCTTGCCGGTATATACTATCGGTGTCAAGTAAACAGTGCGTGCATGCATGGTATCCCTTGTTTGTCTGTCCCGAAGGTTATCGAGAGCGGGCCAATCGTTGATGGTCACGAACATCAACGCCTTTAGGTTAAATTCCTCCTGTTTGTGCTCATCCCACGACGTACACCGTTTCCATTCCACAGCTGTAAAAGTTCTTCAACTAATGGCCTTAGGTACACATCAATGTCGTTGCGGGTTGCTTAGGGCCTTGGATGAGAACTGCATCATAATGAACTTCCGCTTCATGCACATCCAAGGAGGAAGGTTATACATACATAGAGTCACGGGCCGTGCTGTGATTGCTGCTCTGCTCCCGAAAGGATTAATGCCAACCGCGCTTAAAGCAAACCATACGTTCCTTGGCTCACTTGCAAACTCATCCCAAAGATTTCTCTCGATTTTTCTCCATGCGACCCGTCGTGGTGCTCTCAACTTCCGCCTTTCTTACGGTCCTCACCGTGCCATCGCATCAACTTGGCATGCTCTGTTTTCGAACAGACGTTTCAACCGTGGTATTATAGGAGCATACCACATCACCTTCGCAGAACCTCTTCCGGGGCTCGCCGTCAACATCACCGAGCTCATCTCGTCGATCTTATACAGTAATGCACCGTGATACCGGGCATGCGTTCAGATCCTTATACGCACCGCTGAAGAGGATGCAGATCATTAGGGCATGCATGTATCTTCTGCACCTCCAATCCTAGAGGGCATACGACCTTCTTTGCTGCGTATGTACTCTCGGGCAATTCGTTATCCTTTGGAAGCCTGCTCCATGTTGAAGGGTGGCACTTGCTGGTCCGGCTCCTCCACCTCTTCCCTCTCCCCCTCCCCCCTGCTCCTCCTCCTCCTCCGGCTTCGGCGAGTCCTGAGGTAGCCCGGCAGCGATGCTGGTGGCGCGCATGGCATCGCTCGCCCGGATCTGCTTCTGGATCTCGTAGCGGCGCTCCGGCGTCAGCATGGCCTAGTAGGTGATCTTGCTCCGGACCATGGTGGAGTGCCGGAGCGTGGGCAGAGCGACGGAGCGAGAGAGCACTAGTAGAAAACGGAGCTTTAAAACCGGTTTGTAAGGGCCTTTAGTGCCGGTTATGGAACCGGCGTCAGCATGGCCTAGTAGGTGATCTTGCTCCGGACCATGGTGGAGTGCCGGAGCGTGGGCAGAGCGACGGAGCGAGAGAGCACTAGTAGAAAATGGAGCTTTAAAACCGGTTTGTAAGGGCCTTTAGTGCCGGTTATGGAACCGGTACTAAAGTGTGGGCACTAAAGCCCCCCTTAGTACCGGTTCAAGACGAACCGGCGCTAAAGTGCCACCATGTGGCGTGAACTCGCGCCCTAGTATGGGGGACCTTTAGTACCGGTTGGTGTTACCAACCGGTACTAAAGGTTTTCTTTTTTGAATTTTTTTTTTTGAAAATTTTGGAAAAAAAATTGAATTTTTTTTTTTTGATTTTTAATTTTTCTGAATTATTTGATGATTTAGTCTCTAATCACCTCTCTTAACTGCTCAAGTGTGGATCACTCATTCCAAATCATCTAACTTCCCGACCGGTCACCCATCCCTCTCACTACTCCAGCCCGAGCACGCTTAACTTTCGGGTTCTATTCTCCTTCGTTTTCGAGTCTGCACTTGTTGTTTTCCTGACAATAGTAAGATGTCAATCCTATTAACCCTCAGGAGTTTAGCTTGAGCATGAAGTCACACATTTCACCGTTTGAGTTTGCAACTATTATTCTAAAAAAACAGTAATTATTTAGTAACGCTAATATTTCTTGAATAAGTTTGACCATAGTTTGACCACAGTTTGACCATAGTTTGACCAGATTTGACCAAAATTCAAAAAATTGAAATAATTATTTACTAACACTAATATTCTTGAATAATTATGTAGTAACGTTAATACTTCTTGAATCAGTTGTTTGACCGGTTTGACAAGATGTATCCAAAATTCAAAAAAACATAAATTAGAGCATATCTTTTTTTCCTTTTACAATTTTGTCATTTCAAAAATTGTCCTAAACTCTAAACCCGGGACTTAAAACGTCGGAAACTCTATGCTAAACAGTAAAAACTAAGGGTTTAAACCATAAAACCTAACCCTAAACTCTGAAATCTAAACCCTAGCACTAAACGCTAAAAACGTCTAAAAAACGTCTAAAACGCCCAAAAACTCTATTTTTCCTTTGGAATTTTGTGATTTTAAAAAATTGTCGAAACGGAAAACTTGTTTCAACGGATCGATCTTTTTGTTCTGCAAATTTTGATATATTATATGTATTTTTCTGAATTAGGATGATTTAGTTATGATTTTTTCAAGTTTGAAAATTGCCCTATAGTCCCGGTTTGTGTCTCCAACCGACTATAGGTTAGACCCTTAGTGCCGGTTCGTGGCGCGAACCGGCATTAAAGGTTGGCCTTTAGTACCGGTTTGTGCCACAAACCGACTAAAGGCTCGTGAACCCCCTACCGACGCCACTGCCATCCCCTTTAGTACCGGTTCGTGGCACGAACCGTACTAAAGGTTCAACACGAACCGGCACTAATGCATAGCCGTTCAAACCGGTACTAATGATACCATTAGTACCGGGCCAAAATCGAACCGGGACTAATGTGTCTCACATAAGGTCCTTTTTCTACTAGTGGAGGGAGGAGGTGGAAGGGCTCGGAGAGGGAGAGGGGGATGGGTTAGGGTTGCGGGACGCCGGCCGGCTTAAATAGCCGGATGTCGCCTTGGGCGGCGAGCCGAAGCGGCGCTGCGCGGCGTTCCCACCACGCCGACGGACGCGGCGTCCGTCGGACCGCCGGATTTCCGAGCGTTTTCGTGTGGGGCAACGCCGTCATGCCGACGTGGCGGGCGTGCCCGGGCGCCCCATAGCCGCCCCATATTTGGGCTGGATATGGGGGGTGTCGGTCAGCCCGGGCGTTTGAGGGCTGTTTGAGGGGCCCGTCTGGGTCCAAATTTCGTGACCGGGCAGCGACCGGGCGGCCTGCCCGGGCGTTTGAGATGGGGTTAAGGGGTCCGGTTGTAGATGCTCTAAGAAGAAGAAAAATACATGGATGAACACAGTTACACAGATACATATGAACCCACTCAGAAAAACTATTTTGAAATGCCAAAGATTCTGAAAAATGGTACATGTGTACATCTTCGTATTCTATGTACGTGCATAAAGTTTCACGAAAAAACAACTTTTTCTTTGGCCTGTGCAAAAAGACAAAAAAAGTTGTGAAACACTATTTAGAAGCTCTGAAATTTGTCTTTTTTGTGAAGACAAACTAAATAGACATTTTTTATAAAACTTTGTGCCACGCACACATTTTGCGAAGATGTACACGTCAAAATTTCCGAACTTTTGACATTTTAAACACGTTTAAAATGCATTTTCAAAATCGGGTTCATATGTACCCGGGTGGGTTCAGGGCTTCCTCACTCCTAAGAACAGCCAGACACACGGACAGCCACCGTGCGGCCGCCGTTGACGCATAAAACCTACCCTACCCCTGCGGCGCACATTTGCAGTTCCATC
Organism: Aegilops longissima; assembly: GCA_021605205.1. Classification (NCBI taxonomy): domain Eukaryota; kingdom Viridiplantae; phylum Streptophyta; class Magnoliopsida; order Poales; family Poaceae; genus Aegilops; species Aegilops longissima. The sequence continues at coordinate 611,049,974 of CM038681.1, read as the reverse complement.
TCGCGCAATTCCTATTGCTGCACCAAAATGATTTTGTTTTTTCACAGAAAAATGATTTTTTTTCGGTGTAAAGATTGGGAGCTTCATTGAAAAATGATCGGTTTTTGCTCCCCTGTAAGTTCAGATAGCACTATAATGTTCCAATACCCGCTTGTCCCGTTATCCGTTGTAATGTACAGATATACTCCACCCGTGATCAACGGAGACTGACGTTAATTCCCTTTCCCCCAGCCTCGTTTTGCAGATCATACCTGAGTGTCTACTGCTGAAATGGGTAGCACGGAAGCCGCGGTGCCCGTGCAGGCACCTGCGTGCTCCATTGTTAACGAAGTCCCAGCAGCTCCTGCCACTGACTCGTAGCCGAAGAAGATATTGGTAATGTTTATCTTTTTTGTCCCTCGCTGCTTTGTTTGGCAATGGTAAGGGAGATACAATATTCTTGATGCGGAAATTTCATAGTGATAACTGATCAGACAACATCAAGAATAGAGCATTCAAAGTTTATGTGCTCGTTGTTGCAGTGCCCATGGTTTCTTCTCATCCTTTTCTCTAGTACCAAATCAATCACTCACAAGTACTACTCTATTTTGGAACGGAGGGAGTAGATATTTTCTACTCGCAAGCACTCTACATCACTCTCTCCATGCATTTCACACTGTTTTCAGACCTTTTGAGCTAGGCATCACGCCGCACATCAGCAGTCCATGGCAAGCAAGAACCTTCAGGATTTGGGCAATGGCTTCCCAGCCAGGAATGACACGAACATCCTGAACGCTCTCCTTGGCTGGAGCAATGGCACCTCATGCCCTTCGTCCCTCACGGACGCAAATGCCAGCCCTTCATACACCACAGACCATCCTCCTACCTGCAAATGCAAAGATATTACCCTGTCACGGCAAACGAAATTGTTGTATATACTGCAAGTGAAGAACAGCAATGCCGTCATGAGTACCATGGGTGCCAGCAAATTTTAGTCTTCTGGCTGAGGTGGTTGAGCGAAAACCTTGTCATGGTCACCGAATCCGTGTCGCCGCTGCACTCAACAGTGAAAACATGCTACACCAACTGAAAACATTGTGTGCTGCATGTCTGCACTGGAAAAAGAAGTTCAGACAACTTTCCCGGTTTCAGAGCCTTCAGCTTACCTGAACACCTATATCTTGATCTCAGGCTTGATCAGCATCCTGTACGTCGGCAGCATCGACAACTCAGAGTCGTTCCATGTCTTGATGAGCACATCTTTGCCAATGTCAAAACATTCCCTGCTTGTTAATTAATCTTCAATGCCCCAAGCCCCCAGCCATGACAAGAAGGAAGAAGAAAAGTTTGTCTGGATCTGGAACTGAACCTACAAGCAATCCACCTGTAGTGTTGGCGTGCATGTGCACGTCGAGCCAGTTGTAGCACTTCTCGGCGTAGGTCTCCGTGCAGGGGTCGTAGCTGTTGGACCTCTGGCGGATGAGGGTGTCCTTGAACCTCGGCACGGCGGTGGAGCTGCGGGATGCCGCCGACGAGGCGTGGCTGGAGGGCGTGTAGATGTTGTACTGGCCGATGGTTGGCATAGCTCATGATGCGGTTGCAGGCATTCGAGACGTTAGCACTGCTGAAGCTGCACAACTTAAGGAAGGCCCGGTATCATGGCGTGCATCCAGCCGTCCACCAGTAGTTCACCGTGCCGACGTTGTCGTAGTAGTTGCCGACTTGTCGGTCACCCCATTGCCCACCTGGGTGCATCACGACCAACAGAAATATGGAAGATTCAGTGCGATCAATCCACCGGTGGAATGCTGTAGCAGAGCTTTTGAGTGTGGTGCTCACAAGGATTCCCTGAGATCAAGATAGTGAATGGAAGTGGTACAATCTTCCTCGCCAACTGGGACACGTAGTGGCCTTGAGGTAGAAGGAGTTGAGCCAAGAGTGAATGAAAGTAATACTTGTCAGGTGACAATGGTAATAATTCCTGTCATGGTGCTTGTGTGACGGTTATCATAGAATTTTTTTCTGGTGCTCTGAAAGGCAGAGAGCTATGGAAAGAAGGCTACCCCACTGACACTGAGTTCCCAATGCTACACACACTCACCGGCGTAGCTTTGTCAGGCGATATAGAAATCCGGTTGCCGGGACATCCAGCTGATCAAGAACTACAGCGAGCCTTGAGCTGCGGCTCATTCGACGGGCACATCAAAATCACTAGATTCTAACAATAAAAAAGAAATACATAACGAAACTCGTTATAGAATGGAGGATTACCGTAGCGGTCCTCTTGTGGCCGGAAGTCTTGAGATTGGAGGAGGTGTTGAAGCAGGAGAAGCCCACTCCAGCCGGCGACTCGAGGAAAAGAAGGTCTGCCTCTGCATTAAGCAACAAAAAATTCAGTTAGTTCAGTGAATCGCCTGTGCTGAAGGCATCATAAGAACAGCAGCAGTGGTATGGTATCTGAGGCTACTGGCCGGCTCACATCTGTTCGTCGAGTCGGACGATCTCCTCGGACCCGTCATGTTGGGTTTGATCTGAAACAGGACGATCTCCTCGGACCCGTTGTAAGCTACAGAAACCATCCAGGTCCTGAGAACAAAGTTATTCAGAACCCTATTGTTTTCTTTTTTAAAGGAGGATGACCCCCGGCCTCTGCATCTGGGAGATGCATGCGGCCATTTTATTGATTATTCTCGATGACCTTACAAAATATAACAACAATATGCCTGAGTCCGCCATCTTTGCAACATGTGCCGCTACTCCTATCCAAATGATTAAGGGGTGCAAGCCAGGCCACATACCCAGACCTCCCACCTAAGCCTGACATCAAAAGTCGGAGGCCCCGACCGAGTCCGGGGCTCAAACCGGTCCGACGCACTCACATTTGTCGCCGCCGCCATCTACCATTGATCCATCTTCAGAGCAGTGACAACCTTGACAGGTCCTCCGCCATCGACGCCACCACAACGCCAGACGACGACCTCCACCTACGCGAGTCCATCTCCAAGAAACAGACGTAAATCCATGCTAGGATAGGGCCGCACCACCGCCGTCGCCCACCACCCAGAAGCGCCACCCAACCCCAAGGTTCCCAAAGCGGTGCCCTCAAGAAGGGAACGACGCCATGAGCGCCGCCGCCGCCCAACAAAGTTAGGGCCTTCGCCCGGAAGACCTAGGGGAAGGGAAAGTGAGGAGATTAGTCCATACAGACACCTTCAAGGAGGGGAAGGGCGCCCGCAGGCGTCACCGTCGGCGCGGCCGGTCATGGCCGACCAGGGATTTCGCCCAAACTAGATCCCCGCCACCACCCGCCGCCTCTGCATGTAACCGGTGACCAAGAGGAAGCGGCTGACCAGTGGCCCAAGACACCGTCAGGGAGGCGCCAGATCGCGCAAGACCGATCACAAGATAAGCTGCCGCCGCCGCCAACGACCATCGGATCCCCGCCGCTGGGGGACGCTTAAATCCATCGCCAGACGGCTGCTAGCCGGACGTGCCTTGACAATGGAGCCGCCGCTCCAGATCCGGGGTTCCCCACGCAGAGGCAGGGCAAAGGAGGCCCCGTTGCCACCATCCTTGGCGCCCCGGGCTTGCCCGACGACTGCCTCGGGCGGCGGTGAGGAAGGGAAGAGGGTAGGGTGAGGAGGAGGGCGGCTTGGGTTGGGAGGAGGAGGGGTGGCTAGGGTCTAAAAAACTGGAGAGATTTTCAGAACCCCATTGGTGGAAGTATAAGAAAATACGGCACACCCTCCGATCAAAACTAATTGACTCAACCTCTATGCAATGTCCTAGGTTTGGACTCCCATGGAAGTTGATATGCAGCAAGTGAAATGTGCACATCAAGTAGGGCCATGAAGGCAAAAGCTTGGCCGGAGACAGCCAAAAGCAGTGGCAGAAATTTAGAGCGGACCACAATCATTGACGGTGCCGACGGATGATAAACAGGCTATAGTGACACTCAGTGCGTGCCAGTAGAAGGAGATGGGAAAGTTTCAGACCATACTTATCACGTTAGCTGTCGGTTACAGGATTCAGTCACTCACTGTACCACAGCCACCCAGGCCCATCTCCTTACTCCACTGTCCACTGTACTACTGGTTGTCGAATCAAGGATTACAGCAGCGTAGAAATGTAATTTTCAGCTCAAAGCATCACAGCAGCGTAGGAGTAAATGCTGGGTAGGCAGCTCAAAGCACCATCGAGTTCGGCAGCTCTCTTCACCACCCTTTACTCGCTTGTCACGCGCACACTGCACACAAACGCAGCTAGCTCCCGAGTGAACCCACAGAGGAAGGAGATGGCGACGAGCGCCGCGACGGGGGTGATGAACCCCCTCATCAGCAAGCTCACCGCGCTGATGGGAGATGAGTACAAGAAGCTCAAAGGGGTGAGGAAGGGGGTGGCTTTTCTCAGGGACGAGCTCAGCGCCATGAACGCTGCCCTTGAGAAGCTGGAGTTCATGGAAAAACTCGAGCCAGGTACAAAGGACTGGAGGGACCATGTGAGGGAGATGTCATACGACATGGAGAATTGCATCGATGACTTTATGCAGGATATTGGAGGTGCCGACGCCAACACTAGTGCAGGCTTCCTGAAAAGGATGTCTCGGCGCTTGAAGACATTGCGGGTGCGCCACCGGATTGCCGGCCGGATCGAGGAGCCCAAGGCTCTCGCAGTAGAGGCAAATGAACGGCGATTAAGGTACCATAAGATTCTGGCACTTACATCTGTATTTCCTTCTCAGACGTTTCTCACTCCCAGATCCGGCGGCCTCGCCGGCCGGGGAGGTGACAGAGGGGGTCCCGTGCTCCTCTTCGTTAGTTTAGTAGCAGTAGGTTTGGTTGTTCCGTCCATAGTGGCTTTAGGATGGTAGTGGCACCAGTTTTGGTGGAGGATTGACGCTGCTTGTCCATGGATCTGAACCCCTTTTCTTTATCCCCTGTTCTCTTTGGTGTGTTTGTTCGTTCCTTGCTTTGGTGGTGGTAGCCGATGCATATGCTACTTATTCCATGGCGTCGGCTATATTTTTGGCTTCTTCCTTGCTGTGGTGGTACTGCTAGCTGCAGAGCCCATGAGCCAAGATGGGTCGTTAGTTAGAGTGCGTCGACATCTTGCTGGTGGCAGCCGGAGCGCCGGTTGTTGTCGATAAGCTTCCTCAGGTCAACGGTGGTGATGTGGAAGCCATTCTTCATGATAGATGCAACCGATTTCTCGTAAGATTGACACTTGGTTCACCCGCAGGCGGTCTGGTACATGTGTTTTTGCTGCTTGGACATGTATTTCTCGTTTTTCACTTGGTTGCCTTTGTAATTTGGACAATGTTGTCCAGACTCTGTAATTTGTTGGTTGAATGAATGAACAGGGTGTTTAGTTTGCCAAAAAAAATAAGGTACCACAAGATTTGCTGCTCTTGTTCCACAAAATGATATCTATTTTTCTATTGAAAAGATAGAGTACTTGGATTAATTTCCCTTGCATGTTTTGAACACAACATAGATGACGTCACACCTATGCTTTGGTTTACCAGAAAATATGCCTAAGAGTTTCTTCAACCACAACCTCCAAATTTCCCCCCTAAGCACCGTATATTGGGGGTCTCACTATTTTGAGGTCCCTCATATTTTGCATGGTACTCAATCATAACTAATCCCCAACTCCTCCTCTATTTTTTTTCTCTCCATTTGTCATCTATATTCTACACAAAGTATATTCGTAAACCACGTTGTGCCACAATAATCTGAACATACTCCCTCTGCTTTCTTTACTTAGCAATAGTCTGAACTTTTTCTTTTACTTTGCATATTAGCTTGTCTTAAGTCAAACTTTCTAAATTTTGACCAACATTATAGAAAAAAGGCATCAACATTTATAGATCCACCAGGGGATTGTTGATGTTGATATTTTTAAATGTATAGTTAGTCCAACTTTGCAAGGTTTGACTTACCGAAAAAGGCTTTCGCCCCGCTTTATATATAAAGCATCAAACCACAAGCATCTAGTACAAACACACGCCACGCCACCGCAACACACGCACACACTCAGGACATGATACATAGACGCTGAGCGCAGCAACACCACCACTAGCACTACGGCCCCGAAGAGGTGAGACTGCGTATGACGAACCATGCGCTCCAAGGCGGCGCCTTCAGGAAGGATACGACACCGGAGCGCCGCCACCGCCCGATCCAAGGATCAGAGTTTCCCCCGGAGCCGTATGATAGGCAATGAGAGTCACGACGACGCCTTCAAGAAGGGAACGATCTTCGCCGCTGCCGGTCCGTCCGAAGATAGAGCAGGTTTCCACCTCGACCAACCATCATCGCCACCGAACGCCACACCCCGGCAACCACACCGCCCACACGACCATGGTGATCGGGCAGCACCAAGGCACGGGCTCTGCCCAAGAGCACCGCGCAACCACCACCAGGGCCGCCGCCCCAGCATCCAAGACCTCGACACCACCTCACCCGAGACCCGCCGCACCCCAACGAAAGAGATGAGCGGAAAGGTCTCACCTTCGCACTTCAGGCCACCTTTGCTGCCGAGACCCAATAGGTCGGCGAATCGGCATCCACCGACCCGTCCTGCTGCCCTAGCGCGAAACGAGCTCGGTCTGCAGCATCGAGAGGGGACGAGGTCGGTCTGCTGCACCGCGGCGCGAGACGAGCTCGGTCTGCTGCATCGCGGCGCGAGACGAGCTCGGTCTGCGGCACCGGGCGCGAGACGAGCGATGGACCGCAACCGGGAGAGGACCAGCCCCTTGATGGGAGAAGCGCCCGGGCGACGAGGAGATGGGGTGAAGGTCGAGACGGCCCGACCACCGGCGAGCCGACGCCGGGGAAGCCGGCCGCTGCGCGGACAGATCCGTCGAGCCACCGTGAAGCCGCCACGACACCGAGAGGTCACCACCGAGACCTCCCCAAAACGCCGCCCACGACCGGAGCAGCGGCCACGCCCCACCGTTGCCCTACCCGCGTCGCCCGACGACCTCCAAGCACTAGAGCCGCCGGGCACGCACCACCGGAGCCACGCGCGCCGGTCGCCCCCAATGCCGATCTGGCGAATCCGCAAGGACGGCGCGCCACCTCCCGAGACAGGAGCAACGCAGCGCCGCCTGCAGCATGAATGAAGGGAGCCGAGCGCCTCCCAAGAAGCCACCCCGCCGCCCAGCGAGACCGCCGCGCCGCTGGATCCCGTGACAACCAGCGCCACCGCTCGAAGGGCCGCCCATGTCGGCGCCTACAAGCGGAGGGAAGAGACCCCGCCGCCGCCATGCCCACTGGCTTTGCCGACGGGCGGCGGGGGAGGAGGGAGGAGGCGGGCGAGGGCGCGGCAGAGGAACCTCCCTGCGTCGCTGGGCACACCATGGGAGGAAAGGGGAGGAGGGAGGAGCGAGGGGGGAGACGCGCCGACGGCGGCGGCGGCTGGGGGCGAGGCCGGCGGCGGCGGCGGTAGGTGGGAACCCTAGCCGGCGGCGGCTAAGGTTTGACTTAAGACAAACCTAACATGCGAAGTGAAAGAAATGGAGGGCGTACACACTGTACCACATATATTTTGAAAATATTTCAAATACTCAATTTTTTTAATACAAATTCAAAACTGAAAGCATGGTGGTCTACAAACATAGACATGCCAAACAGTCCTAAGACATTCAAAGAAAACTATACCGTGCCATGGCTTTCGCACATATGCAACACTAGATCATCTCAAAGTTGGGAATAATGAATCTTTATCACGCAAATTTGGGGTTCCCTAAAATGAAGAGGTGGATGGCGAGGAAGGGTTGGAGTGGGTCTTTCGGCCATAATTCCCCAAAACAGAGGAAATTATGGACACATGGTTTGAGGTGCAACACTCCGTGAGAAACATAGGCAACCATAACTTCCTCCTTTGACATTCTAATAAATTTCAGGTACAAGATTGACGATTGCAATACTAGTTGTGGCTCTGTGGATATTGATCCGCGGATTTCAGTGATCTACAAAGACGCTGCTGGACTTGTGGGTACTGATGGCCGAAAGAAGGAGGTTGCCGGTTTGTTAACACTCAATGAGAACAAGCTCAAGGTGGTGTCCATCGTGGGATTCGGAGGACTGGGTAAAACTACCCTTGCTAATCAGGTGTATGATGATCTCGAAGGGCAATTTGACTGTAAGGCATTTGTTCCTGTCTCCCAAAAACCAGACATGCCACGGCTTCTCAATAGCTTAAGATTAAAGCTTGGGATAAATGAGTCCTCTAGTATTTGTGAGGTGCAAAACATCATCAGTCAACTTAGAGAACACCTCGCAGACAAGAGGTATAGTTACATCTTTACTTCTACAAGCATTCTTTCATTTCAGCGGGATAGTTATGAGGCTGTCCACATATGAGCTTTACTATGAATGTTTTTTTACAGCGGAAGACTAATCATTACAAAATCATCAGAATTGGAAAGTGTGTTTTAACACTGATCCAACAGTATCAATTTGTTGAAACATAGCTCACATAATATTAGATTAATTCTCTATCAAAGAATTTGAGAAGTGAAAATGTACCTTACATACAGAAACCAAGGGAGAAGTGCAAGAATGCCTTGCAGTCAAGTTGCCTGCCAAGATCATGAGCCAACTGATGGGTCATTTATACAGAACTAAAGTTTAGAACACTAGCTCGTTGGCAGTTTATACATGAAACTATATCAGTTTGCAGAATTCATCAATTCCATGTTAATGATACCAGATTAGGACGCAGAAGGGAAATTTTGATTGCGAGTTCCCCGCCCTTTTGAACATGCCAAATGATCATTGGTTTGTTCATTACTGTAGTCATTTAAACGTGATATTAGACAGCTATGCAAAATCAAAGTCTGAATCATGGACTGCTCGCCTGCCACTGTACTGAACTTTTAGGTTCTTAGTAAATACTCCTCTGTCCTAAATTACCTGTCGAAAAAATGGATAAAAATTTATGTATCTAGAACTAAAATGCGTCTAGATACATCCATTTCTTCGACAAGCAATTCCGGTTGGATGGAGTATTTCGTATAAATAAAGTTGTCAACGTGATGAAGTAGGTCACTTGTATGTAATTAGACAAATATGTGGAGTTGATATCTGGATCAGCAAATGTTTATATTAGACCTATAGTCCAAGTAGCATTTTCATGCGGTGTTAAATTAGGAATATGCCTGTGATCTGCAAATAAAGAAATACAATGTATACCATATTGACCATTCTCAGTACTGGATGTGTCATCATACAGCAGCAAAACAACTTGTTATGGAAAATTGGCAATGATCTGTTTTGATGAAAAAAAAATGTAAAACCTGCTATTTTGAAAGCCAAATTTAACACGCCACGCAAGCTGTTGCTGTTATTTTGGCTTGAATGTCACACAAATATGTCTAACTTATCCATAAGAAAGGCATTTGCGCGGCGTGTTTTTCCCAAGATTATTTGATTTTATTGATGCTTTAACCTGCAATATTTTGAGTTGCCTCCTAATGCAATTTATAACACCATATTCAACAGGTATTTTATTATAGTCGATGATTTGTGGGATGAAGAAGCATGGGACATTATAAGATGTGCCTTTCCAGAAAATGGTAACGGGAGTAGAGTCATAGTAACCACACGAGTGGAAGCCGTTGCAATCTCAGCATGTTCTTATCACTATGAGCACATCTACAAAATGAAGCCCCTCAGCTCTGAAGATTCGAGAAAGTTATTCACGAGTAGAGTATTTGGGTCTGAGAACAAATGTCCGTCTAATTTCGAGGAAGTTTCAAATGATATTCTGAAGAAGTGTGGCGGATTGCCACTTGCAATCATTACTATAGCTAGCCTATTGGCTTCCCGTCGAGAAAGATCAAGGAATGATTGGGAGAACATACGGAATTCTCTAGGTGCCCAGTTTGCCATAAACCCCACTCTGAAAGGGATGAGGAGTATATTAAACCTCAGCTATATGAATCTTCCTCTTCATCTTCGCACTTGTTTTCTTTACCTTGGTATGTATCCAGAAGACTATGAGATTATGAGGGATGATCTAGTCCAAAAATGGATAGCCGAAGGCTTTGTCAGTAATTCACATGGAACAAATTTGGAGGATGTTGGGATAAGTTATTTCAACGAGCTAATCAATAGAAGCCTGATTCAGCCGGCAATTGATAGATTCGGGCGGGTGTGTTACAAAGTACACGATATGATACTGGATTTGATCCTAAGCAAGTGTGCAGAAGACAATTTTCATAGTGTGGCATATACTTCTGAAGACATGACAAGGCTGAGTAACTGCACGTATATGATCCGTCGATTATCCCTGATCTCAGCTATTGATAGAACAAATGAGACATTATCATGGAAAGTTTTGGATTGCACATCACAACTTCGTTCATTGGTGTGGTTCGGAGCTTGCAAATCCACACCTCGTCTTTCTCAGTTAAAGTATATCCGTATGTTATCCTTTGAATGTCCAGATTTACTTGGGAATTCACATCTGGACCTCACTGCTATCAGCCAATTGTTTCAACTGAGATATTTAAAGGTTTCAAATTATTGGTCTGCAGAGCTTCCCTCTGAAATTCGGGGGCTTGTGCATTTGGATACGTTGGATGTACCAAATGGAGTCAACATCCCGTCAGACATAGAGCACTTGCCTCGCTTGTCTAATCTGAAAATTGGGGTTTATATGGGGATAGGGCTACCTGGAAGGATCGGGACCATGGAATCACTTTGCACACTCCATGGTTTCCAACTGCAGAGGAGTTCGCTGGAGGCACTTGCGGGCCTTGGTAAGCTGACTAATCTGAGGAGTCTGACGCTTGATAACTATGATAGTGATTGCAATGTGCTGGAGGAGGCGGCGAAGTTTGATGTTTTCGTCTCTTCTATTTGTAAGCTAGGCAACCTCAAATATCTCCGGATAATAGGCCAGCATGATGATAAGGACAACACTTTAGGCTCAGTTACAGATCCTCCTGCCCTTATCGAGGAAATGTACCTTGGCAGCTGGAAGATGTTGGGAGTTCCTAAATGGATCGGTGATCTCAATTGCCTGCATAGCCTGGAATTATCTGTTAGGAAGACGGAAAAGGATGCTTTTACTATTCTTGGAGGACTGCCATCCCTCGTCCACCTCAAGCTTCAAGTTGTGACATTCCCTGAAGAAGGGGCTGTAATCGTGAGCAAGGGATTATTCCCAGTTCTGGAGCACCTTGCATTCTTCTCTGACAAAGATGTTACGGCATGTCTAGGTTTCGAGGCAGGAGCTATGCCCAAGCTACGGGAGCTCACTCTGGTACTCAGCAAGCCGCCGTGGGGTGGAGCTGCACCAGCTGGCATGGAGCCAGGGGCGGACCTACGTTGGTACAGCCGGTGTCACAGGACACCCGGTAGAAGTCCCCCTTACGTGATATGCAGGTATGTTTTTGAGCTTGGACACCGGTAAAAAATATAGCTGGACACCGGTTGGACGATTTGAAGCAAGCGTGCGAGCTGGCGCGGCCCATCTAGTAGCATTGGCCCATCCGCCTATCGATCGTTTGGCGCGAGCTCGGTAGCTATCGATCGATTGGATCGTACTATGATGTACCGTACGTGCATAACCTGCGCCTATTCGGTTGCTGCCTGCTCGCCTTCTCTAGTTTCGTCGTCGCCCGCTCAGCAGCCGCCGCCAGCCGCCAGCCGCCCGTCTATGCTCTCAAACCGGTGGCCGCTGTAGATCGCCAAATAATTGAAGGAAATAGGTACGCCTCTCGGTAAGGTCGCCAATCTCGCTCAAGAACATCGTACAGATCTAAATTTTCTTTATCTGTTGTCTAAATTGTATATGTCCAGAGTTATCAAATTTAATGGTATCATAATCGATAATCTGAATGCTACGATTTGAAAATTACCCTAAGTGATTCACATCTAATTGGAATTTTTAATTACTCGTCAATTTTTGCAAGCGTACAATTCAACCAATATGTTTTATTTATTGTTTCTATTCTTGCATCTACAAACTGGAAATAACTAACATGTTGTTTTTATTGTTTGGAGTTCTTACGATTTTCCTTTTTTGGGGGTGAGTTCTTATGATTTTTATTCAACTTTACATACTCAATTAGCATTTCAATTGGAACACTTCATTTTGGCAAGAATTTTTTCCTTTGGACGTTTTGAGTTGCTGAGAGTTTTAGTTTTATGTATATTATTGTTTGGTATCCATCATGCATGGCGTATACGTTGGACACCCGGAGATTTTGGTTCTGGGTCCGCCCCTGCATGGAGCACCTCTTAGACCTCCAGCAAATCAGTTTTACTGCATGGCGCAACCACAAGGAATCTCTTGAAGAAGAAAAGCTCAAAATGCAGTCTGCGTTTAGGAACGCCGTGCAACTGCACCCAAGGTGTCATTCCTTGGATATTAACTGTTCCTCCTTCTAGTGAGTGAAGCATGAACGGACCACGTGCACTGAGCAATCTGTCTCTGGACGGCCTCTACTGTAACTTTCATCATTTCCTCTGCTATACGTTGGATACTGTTTTTCATTCATTTCTTTCTCTGGTGTTTAATGTCTTGAGTGTTGTTATTACATATCAATATCTCCGATGCACTGTGAGAGGGTAGCAAACCTCAACCATTCGTTTATGCTTTCCATGCTGCTGCGTATCCAGAAACCATGTGATTAGTTATGCATTATTTGGTTCGAGAAATGGCTGGCAAAAGCAAAACGTTTAGTTTGTTACCACTAGCTACTGGAGTACTAGCAGTAATTTGCACGGACAACCTTAGAAGTTAGAAATGCTCTTTGAAAAGCCCCAAACTAGTTTTAGTCTGATTAGAGCACACTGATGTCTGTGCTTACCTCGCTCATAAGATGTCTGCACTTGCCTCGTTACTTAGTTGCAACATGGATCTCGAGCAAGGATGAGACAGAAAGCCGAGCGACGACTGACGACTTTGAGACAGTGTTCTCTGTTTGCTGACTAACTGAATTAACAGTTGCTCAAGGCAGAGGGCATTGCGGCCGTCGGAAGTGCTCTTCAGGCGGTGAATGCAAGTTCGCAGAAGATTGAGAGTGTTGGCCAGGCAAGGATAAGATTGAAGTGGTGGCGTGTTTCTGAGTATGGCTGAAGGCAAAAAAGTATGGCTCATTTCATCCAGCTACATTCAAGCTGTCGGCGAGACCGTCGATGTCGCCGCCGTCGCCGATGGTGATGTACACGGACGCGCGGCGGTCCCGGGTGTCACGCACCTCACAGTTCATAATGATGTACCTGACGTTGGACGCCCGGTGGCTGCGCTCGTCCGCGTGCACGTGACCGTCGACGACGAGGTCGACCCTGGCGCCGACGGCCCACTGCTCAAGCTGCGCGCGCATCGGCAGGTAGTGGAAGCTGTAGCTGAGCTACAGTAGCTCTTGTATCACGGCGAGTGAATGAGCACGACGAACGATCCGCGGAGTCAGTTTCCTGGTCGGCGTGCCTCCTGCAGCCACATCCAGTGCGGCGTGTAACTGCCGTACGCCGAGCAGGATGCCACAAATACAGTGTGCCTGCAGTCTTGCTACTATTTTCCTTCCAAAATATAGAGGTCAAAGGCCTTGATCTATCCACATCGACCCCCGCATCTCATTCCCTTGGTTTGGGGTGGACCTCACCACTTCCCCGTCTATCGCGCCTCTTGCTCCTCCACTGGCCTCGAGAGCAGGTCGCCACTGCCTAGGCCAGCACCTCCTCCACCCTGCCGTTGATGATTCGGGAGCAGAGGTGACAAGATCATATATGCCACCACCGGTGTCGTCAACTTAGGGTGATGGCCTCCCCCGCATGCGCCGCAGCGCCCCACAATGAAGAAACATAGGTAGAAGACGCCCCCCCCAGCCGCACTTTTCGAAGGTTTCATCGATGAGGTTAAAAAAAATCATCCACCATTGTCTTTTGTTTCGATTGGTTGGATTGAATGCAATGTGACCGTGGAAGAATGCTTGCAGTTGTGCAATGTTTGTGTTTAACGATGATCTCGTGCATTTCGGAGGATCGGTGGCCGTTAACGAATCATTCCTAGATAGTATGATGGGTAATTTTGTTGCGACCGATGATGTCGATCTTGATGGCCGAATGTGTGGCACTTTGAACAATAAGATGCCGAGGGCAAAGATACCAAATTGGATCAATCTCAGCCCTCTAGTTTGTCAAGGAAGAACGCAATTTGGGTCTACGCCAAAGTAGATATTTCTCTTGTGAGGGCATGGCAAGGCATCACTCTGGATGCGATCTTCGGGAAAGATCAAACAAGTGAAAGCTATTGGGGAACATCAAGGAGCATTTCCATCAATGCCTTGGGCATAACTCGAACTGTACCCTAAAATCTCGCACAAAGCGATGGGATATGATTCAAGCGATGTGCAACCGTTTGGCGGGTTGTTTGGACTAAGTGAAGCACGCTCCTCCTAGCGGTGTTACCATTGACCAGTTAGCACTCTTATTGTTTTGATTACCACATTTGCATCACTTTGAGTATTTTCATCAATTTAGCATTTGTATGTTGTACGATAATATATCGCGAGAGTGGTAGAGTCAAATAGCCAAATCGAAGGGCAAATCATTTGGCCAACATTGTTGAAATGTGTTGGAAGAGTGAGAAGTGGAAATCAAGGAATGATGAGGCTCCTCCAAACATAGGAAGTCATAGAACAATCACCCTTCAGAATTGGATGACGGCTAGGAAGATGATGATGATGGAGAGGAAAGGTGAAAGTGCAACTCTCTTCCTAAATGCATTAAGAAGCTACGTACCAACATTCTTGAAGCAGATGCATCACAAGAACTCTGGATTTGACATGCTTTCTTGGCATGTTCGGGTCTCACAATGACATCAGCGTGCTACAGTGGTATTCAGTGTTTGTTAATTAGGTTGACTGAAGGACAAGCTCATCTATCCAACTATACTATTAATGGTCATGACTACAACATAGGCTATTTTGATGATATTTATCCTCCTTGGGCTACCTTCGTTAGGACTATCTCTAAGCCGGTTGGTCAAAAAGAGCTCACCTTGCCCAAAGACAAGGAGCTAGAATGATGTGGAGAGGGTATTTGGAGTGCTCCAAGCCTGTTTTGCAGTTATTCGAGGACCTGCAAAAATATGTTGTGTCATCATGCATGATTGGGATGAGGGTGAAGGAGCCACGGGAAGTCTGAAATTTAAGAACATGAGTGATAGTATCCAACTTGCAAATCAAAATCCGGCAACGTTTGAGGAGTTGTTTCAATGGATCAATAGATTCGACGTCGAGCAACTCAGGAGCAGCTTAAGAATGATCAGACGAGTACCTATGGGCGATTAAAGGGGACAACTAGAACATAAGTTAAATTAAAGTTTAATTTTTTTTATTTGAAACTTAATGTTTTGATTGTAATATTTAAATTTGAACTAGTGTTGTACTTAAATATTTCCGTTGCTTGAAGTCATCTATAGTTATTTTAGAGTGTTGCTGACTTAAAAAAAAGTAGAGACAAACATGGGCGAAAGTTTGATGGATAGGATACGTGGCCGGCTTTCGTATCCGTGTCGATGGACGGATAGTGAATCCAATTCGGAGGCGGTGTTGAAAATGGACTTAGTGAAGGAAATATGCCCTAGAGGCAATAATAAAAGTTATTATTTATTTCCTTATATCATGATAAATGTTTATTATTCATGCTAGAATTGTATTAACCGGAAACATAATACATGTGTGAATATATAGACAAACAGTATGTCACTAGTATGCCTCTACTTGACTAGCTTGTTAATCAAAGATGGTTATGTTTCCTAACCATGAACAAGGAGTTGTTATTTGATTAACAAGGTCACATCATTAGTTGAATGATCTGATTGACATGACCCATTCCATTAGCTTAACAGTTGATCGTTTAGTATGTTAATGCTTTCTTCAAGACCCATACATGTTCCTATAACTATGAGATTATGCAACTCCCGTTTACCGGAGGAACACTTTGGTTACTACCAAACGTCACAACGAATGGGTGATTATAAAGGAGTACTACAGGTGTCTCCAAAGGTACTTGTTGGGTTGGCGATTTGAGATTAGGTTTTGTCACTCCGATTGTCGGAGAGGTATCTCGTGCCTTCTCGGTAATGCACATTACTTAAGCCTTGCAAGCATTACAACTAATGAGTTAGTTGTGAGATGATGTATTACGGAACGAGTAAAGAGACTTACCGTAACGAGATTGAACTAGGTATTGGATACCGACGATCGAATCTCGGGTAAGTAACATACCGATGACAAAGGAACAACGTATGTCGTTATGCGGTTTGACCGATAAAGATCTTCGTAGAATATGTAGGAACCAATATGGGCATCCAGGTTCCGCTATTGGTTATTGACCGAGAATGGTTTTAGGTCATGTCTACATAGTTCTCGAACCCGTAGGGTCCGCACGCTTAACGCTTCGATGACAGTTCATTATGAGTTTATAAGTATTGATGCACGAAGTTTGTTCGAGTCCCGGATGTGATCACGGACATGACGAGGAGTCTCGAAATGGTCGAGACATAAAGATTGATATATTGGAAGCCTATGTTTGGACTTGGAAGGGTTCCGAGTGAAAACAGGATGTTCTGGAACACCGGGGTTACGGAACCCCGGGGTATATGGGCCTTCATGGGCCACAAGGAGAAGAGGAAGGGCGGCCAGGTGGGCTGCGCGCCCTCCCCTCTGGTCCGAATAGGACAAGGAGAGGGGCGGCGCCTTCCCTCTTCCCCTCCTCCAATCCTAATCCAACTAGAGAGGGGGAGTCCTACTCGGTGGGAGTAGGACTCCTCCTTGCGCGCCTCCCCTTGGGCCGCCACCTCCCCTTGTCTCCTTTATATCTGGGGCAGGGGCACCCCAATACACACAAGTTGATCTACGGATCTTTCCTTAGCCGCAGCGGTGCCCCTTCCACCAAATTCCACTTGGTCATATCGTCATGAGCTTAGGAGAAGCCTGCGCGGAGAAGTCATATCGTCGCGGAGCTTAGGCGAAGCCCTGCGTCGGTGGAGCATCAACATCGCCACCACGCCGTCGTCTTGACGGAACTCATCCCGACACTTTGCTGGATCGAGTCCGGGATTGTCATCGAGCTGAACGTGTGCGAGAACTTCGGAGGTGCCGTGACGTTCGGTGCTTGGATCGGTCGGATCGTGGAGACGCACGACTACATCAACAGCGTTGTTATAACGCTTCGCTTTCGGTCTCACGAGGGTGCGTGAGCGGACACTCTCCCTCTCGTTGCTATGCCATCACCATGGTCTTGCGTGATCGTAGGAAATTTTTGAAATTACTACGTTCCCCAACAAATGGCATCCGAGCCTGGTTTTATGCGTTGATGTCATATGCACGAGTAGAACACAAGTGAGTTGTGGGCGATACAAGTCATACTACCTACCAGCATGTCATACTTTGGTTCAGCGGTATTGTGAGATGAAGCGGCCCGGACCGACATTACGCAGACGCTTACGCGAGACTGGTTTCACCGCCCGAGCACTCGTTGCTTAAAGGTGACCGGCGGGTGTCTGCTCTCTCACTTTAGTTGAATCGAGTGTGGCTACGCCCGGTCCTTGAGAAGGTTAAACGGAGTCTATTTGACGAAGTATCGCTGTGGTTTTGATGCGTAGGTAAGAACGGTTCTTGCTCAGCCCGTAGCAGCCACGTAAAACTTGCAACAACAAAGTAGAGGACGTCTAACTTGTTTTTGCAGGGCATGTTGTGATGTGATGTGGTCAAGACGTGATGCTATACTTTATTGTATGAGATGATCATGTTTTGTAACCGAAGTTATCGGCAATCGGCAGGAGCCATATGGTTGTCGCTTTATTGTATGAAATGCAAACGCCATGTAATTGCTTTACTTTATCACTAAGTAGTAGCGATAGTCGTAGAAGCAATAGTTGGCGAGACGACAACGATGCTACGATGGAGATCAAGGTGTTACGCCGGTGACAATGGTGATCATGACGGTGCTTCGGCGATGGAGATCACAAGCACAAGATGATGATGACCATATCATATCACTTATATTGATTGCATGTGATGTTTATCCTTTATGCATCTTATCTTGCTTTGTTTGACGGTAGCATTATAAGATGATCTCTCACTAAAAATTATCAAGAAGTGTTCTCCCTGAGTATGCACCGTTGCCAAAGTTCGTAGTACCCACACACCACGTGATGATCGGGTGTGATAAGTTCTACGTCCATCTACAACGGGTGCAAAACAGTTGCACACGCGAATACTCAGAGTTAAACTTGAAGAGCCTAGCATATAACAGATATGGCCTCGAACACGGAGACCGAAAGATCGAACGTGAATCATATAGTAGATATGATCAACATAGTGATGTTCACCATTGAAACTACTCCGCCTCACGTGATGATCGGACATGGTTTAGTTGATTTGGATCACGTGATCACTTAGATGACTAGAGAGATGTCTGTCTAAGTGGGAGGTTTTAATATGATTAATCAAACTTAAATTTATCATGAACTTAGTACCTGATAGTATTTTGCTTGTCTATGTTTGATGTAGATAGATGGCTCGTGCTGTTGTTCCGTTGAATTTTAATGCGTTCCTTGAGAAAGCAAAGTTGAAAGATGATGGTAGCAATTACACGGACTGGGTCCGTAACTTGAGGATTATCCTCATTGCTGCACAGAAAAATTACGTCCTGGAAGCACCGCTGGGTGACAGGCCTGCTGCAGATGCTGAGCCAGAAGTTGTGAACGTCTGGCAAAGCAGAGCTGATGACTAGTGTGCCATGCTTTACGGCTTAGAACCGGGTCTTCAACGACGTTTTGAACGTCATGGAGCATATGAGATGTTCCAGGAGTTGAAGTTAATATTTCAAGCAAATGCCCGGATTGAGAGATATGAAGTCTCCAATAAGTTCTATAGCTGCAAGATGGAGGAGAATAGTTCTGTCAGTGAGCACATACTCAAAATGTCTGGGTATAACAATCACTTAATTCAGCTGGGAGTTAATCTTCCGGATGATAGTGTCATTGATGAATTCTCCAATCATCGCCACCAAGCTACAAGAGCTTTGTGATGAACTATAATATGCAAGGGATGATGAGACAATTCTCGAGCTCTTCGCGATGCTAAAAGCATGGAGGTAGAAATCAAGAAAGAGCATCAAGTGTTGATGGTCAACAAGACCACTAGTTTCAAGAAAAGGGCAAAGGGAAGAAGAAGGAAACTTCAAAAGAACAGCAAGAAAGTTGCTGATCAAGAAAAGAAACCCAAGTCTGGACCTAAGCCCGAAATCGAGTGTTTTACTGCAAGCGATGGACCTTCGAAGCGGAACTGCCCCAAGTATTTGGCGGATAAAAGGATGGCAAGGTGAACAAAGGTATATGTGATATACATGTTATTGATGTGTACCTTACTAGAGCTCGTAGTAGCACTGGTATTTGATACTGGTTCATTGCTAATATCGCAACTCAAAGCAGGGACTACGGAATAGACGAGCACCGCAAAGGACGAGGTGACGATCGCGCGTGGGAAATGGTTCCAAAGTCAATGTGATCGCGGTCGGCACGCTACCTCTACATCTACCTTCGGGATTAGTTTTAGACCTAAATAATTGTTATTTGGTGCCGCGTTGAGCATGAACATTATATCTGGATCTTGTTTATTGCGAGACGGTTATTCATTTAAATCAGAGAATAATGGTTGTTCTATTTATATGAATAATATCTTTTATGGTCATGCACCCTTGAAGAATGGTCTATTCTTGTTGAATCTCGACAGAGTGATACACATATTCATAATGTTGAAGCCAAAAGATGCAGAGTCGATAATGATAGTGCAACTTATTTGTGGCACCGCCGTTTAGGTCATATCGGTGTAAAACGCATGAAGAAACTCCATCTTGATGGGCTTCGGAATCACTTGATTATGAATCACTTGGTACTTGCGTAACCGTGCCTCATGGGCAAGATGACCAAAACGCCGTTCTCCGGAACTATGGAGCGAGCAACTGATTTGTTGGAAATCATACATACCGATGTTTGTGGTCCAATGAATGTTGAGGCACGGCGGGTATCGTTATTTTCTCACCTTCACAGATGATTTGAGCAGATATGGGTATATCTAGTTAATGAAACACAAATCTGAAACATTTGAAAAGTTCAAAGAATTTCAGAGTGAAGTGGAAAATCATCGTAACAAGAAAATAAAATTTCTACGATCTGATCGTGGAGGAGAATATTTGAGTTACGAGTTTGGTTTACATTTGAAACAATGTGGAATAGTTTCGCAACTCACGCCACCCGAACACCACAGAGAAATGGTGTGTCCGAACGTCAGAATCGTACTTTACTAGATATGGTGCGATCTATGATGTCTATTTCCGACTTACCGCTATCGCTTTGGGGTTATGCTTTAGAGACGGCCGCATTCACGTTGAATAGGACACCGTCAAAATCCGCTGAGACGACGCCTTATGAACTGTGGTTTGGCAAGAAACCAAAGTTGTCGTTTCTTAAAGTTTGGGGCTGCGATGCTTATGTAAAGAAACTTCAACCAGATAAGCTCGAACCCAAATCGGAAAAATGTGTCTTCATAGGATACCCAAAGGAGACTGTTGGGTACACCTTCTATCACAGATCTGAAGGCAAGATTTTCGTTGCTAAATTCGGGTCCTTTCTAGAGAAGGAGTTTCTCTCGAAAGAAGTGAGTGGGAGGAAAGTAGAACTTGATGAGATAATCAGATCTGCTCCCTTATTGGAAAGTAGTTCATCACAAGAAATGGTTCTGTGACAACTACACCAATTAGTGAGGAAACTAATGATGATGATCATGAAGCTTCAGATCAAGTTGCTCTTGAACCTCAGAGGTCAACCAGAGTAAAATACGCACAAGAGTGGTACGGTAATCTTATTCTGGAAGTCATGTTACTTGACCATGGCGAACCTACAAACTATGAAGAAGCGATGGTGAGCCCAGATTCCGCAAAATGGCTGGAAGCCATGAAATCTGAGATGGGATCCATGTATGAGAACAAAGTATGGACTTTGGTTGACTTGCCCGATGATCGGCAAGCCATTGAAAATAAATGGATCTTTAAGAAGAAGACGACGCCGATGGTAATGTAACTGTCTACAAAGCTCGACTTGTTGCAAAAGGTTTTCGACAAGTTCAAGGGGTTGACTACGATGAGACTTTCTCACCAGAAGCGATGCTTAAGTCTGTCCGAATCATGTTAGCAATTGCGCATTTTATGATTATGAAATTTGGCAAATGGATGTAAAACCGCATTCTTGAATGGATTTCTAGAAGAAGAGTTGTATATGATGCAACCTAAAGGTTTTGTCGATCCAAAAGGTGCTAACAAAGTGTGCAAGCTCCAGCGATCAATTTATGGTCAGTGCAAGCCTCTCGGAGTTGGAATAAACGCTTTGATAGTGTGATCAAAGCATATGGGTTTGTACAGACTTTTGGAGAAGCCTGTATTTACAAGAAAGTGAGTGGGAGCTCAGAGCATTTCTAATATTATATGTAGACGACATATTATTGATTGGAAATGATATAGAATTTCTGGATAGCATAAAAGGATACTTGAATAAAAGTTTTTCAATGAAAGACCTCGGTGAAGCTGCTTACATATTGGGCATCAAGATCTATAGAGATAGATCAAGACGCTTGATTGGACTTTCACAAAGCACATACCTTGATAAAGTTTTGAAAAAGTTCAAAATGGATCAGGCAAAGAAAGGTTTTTACCTGTGTTACAAGGTGTAAGATTGAGTCGACTCAATGCCCGACCACAGCAGAAGATAGAGAGAAAATGAAAGATGTTCCTATGCTTCAGCCATAGGCTCTATCATGTATGCAATGCTGTGTACCAGACCGACGTATGCTTAGCTGTAAGCTTGGCAGGAAGGTACCAAAGTAATCCAGAGTGGATCATGGACAGCGGTCAAGAACATCCTGAAATACCGAAAAGGACTAAGGATATGTTTCTCGATATGGAGGTGACAAAGAGCTAGTCGTAAATGGTTACGTCGATGCAAGCTTTGACACCGATCCGGACGATTCTAAATCGCAAACCGGATCGTGTTTTTATTAAACGGTGGAGCTGTCGGTTGGTGCAGTTCTAAACAAAGCGTCGTGGCGGGATCTACATGTGAAGCGGAGTACATAGCTGCTTCGAAGCAGCAAATGAAGGAGTCTGGATGAAAGAGTTCATTTCCGATCTAGGTGTCATACCTAGTGCATCGGGACCGATGAAGATCTTCGTGACAATCTTGGTGCAATTGCCTTGGCAAAGGAATCCAGATTTCACAAGAGGACCAAGCACATCAAGAGACGCTTCAATTCCATTGGGACCAAGTCCAAGTGGGAGACATAGAGATTTGCAAAATACATACGGATCTGAATGTTGCAGACCGTTGACTAAGCCTCTTCCACGAGCAAAACATGATCAGCACCAAGACTCCATGGGTGTTAGGATCATTACTTTGTAATCTAGATTATTGACTCTAGTGCAAGTGGGAGACTGAAGGAAATATGCCCTAGAGGCAATAATAAAAGTTATTATTTATTTCCTTATATCATGATAAATGTTTATTATTCATGCTAGAATTGTATTAACCGGAAACATAATACATGTGTGAATATATAGACAAACAGATGTCACTAGTATGCCTCTACTTGACTAGCTTGTTAATCAAAGATGGTTATGTTTCCTAACCATGAACAAGGAGTTGTTATTTGATTAACAAGGTCACATCATTAGTTGAATGATCTGATTGACATGACCCATTCCGTTAGCTTAACAGTTGATCGCTTAGTATGTTAATGCTTTCTTCATGACCCATACATGTTCCTATAACTATGAGATTATGCAACTCCGTTTACGGAGGAACACTTTGGTACTACCAAACGTCACAACGTAATCGGGTGATTATAAAGGAGTACTACAGGTGTCTCCAAAGGTACTTGTTGGGTTGGCGATTTGAGATTAGGTTTTGTCACTCCGATTGTCGGAGAGGTATCTCAGTGCCTTCTCGGTAATGCACATCACTTAAGCCTTGCAAGCATTACAACTAATGAGTTAGTTGTGAGATGATGTATTACGGAACGAGTAAAGAGACTTACTGTAACGAGATTGAACTAGGTATTGGATACCGACGATCGAATCTCGGGTAAGTAACATACCGATGACAAAGGGAACAACGTATGTCGTTATGCGGTTTGACCGATAAAGATCTTCGTAGAATATGTAGGAACCAATATGGGCATCCAGGTTCCGCTATTGGTTATTGACCGAGAATGGTTCTAGGTCATGTCTACATAGTTCTCGAACCCGTAGGGTCCGCACGCTAACGCTTGATGACAGTTCATTATGAGTTTATAAGTATTGATGCACCGAAGTTTGTTCGGAGTCCCGGATGTGATCACGGACATGACGAGGAGTCTCGAAATGGTCGAGACATAAAGATTTATATATTGGAAGCCTATGTTTGGACTTCGGAAGGGTTCCGAGTGAAAACAGGATGTTATTGGAACACCGGGGTTACGGAACCCCGGGGTATATGGGCCTTCATGGGCCACAAGGAGAAGAGGAAGGGCCGGCCAGGTGGGCTGCGCCCCTCCCCCTCTGGTCCGAATAGGACAGGAGAGGGGCGCGCCTTCCCTCTTCCCCTCCTCCAATCCTAATCCAACTAGGAGAGGGGGGAGTCCTACTCGGTGGGAGTAGGACTCCTCCTTGCGCGCCTCCCCTTGGGCCGCCACCTCCCCTTGTCTCCTTTATATCTGAGGCAGGGGCACCCCAATACACACAAGTTGATCTACGGATCTTTCCTTAGCCGTGTCGGTGCCCCTTCCACCAAATTCCACTTGGTCATATCGTCATGAGCTTAGGAGAAGCCCACGCCGGAGAAGTCATATCGTCGCGGAGCTTAGGCGAAGCCCTGCGTCGGTGGAGCATCAACATCGTCACCACGCCGTCGTCTTGTGGAACTCATCCCCGACACTTTTTTGGATCGAGTCCGGGATTGTCATCGAGCTGAACGTGTGCGTAACTCGGAGGTGCCGACGCTCGGTGCTTGGATCGGTCGGATCGTGGAGACGCATCGACTACATCAACCGCGTTGTTATAACGCTTCCGCTTTCGGTCTACGAGGGTACGTAGACGGACACTCTCCCCTCTCGTTGCTATGCCATCATCATGGTCTTGCGTGATCGTAGGAAAATTTTTGAAATTACTACGTTCCCCAACACTTAGAAGTCTGAACCATTTGACATTTATCTTGGAGTTTCGAAGTGCTTCCCGCAAGTGCGACTATGATATCTCTGTTGGAGACTGGATTTTCTATCATGCATAGGAGGTCTCGTGCATGGTCCAGCCGTTGCCAAACGAATTATTGTAATACCTTCCTTTGGCACTTCTTTCTACAACTAGTCAATGTGTACGTGCAATGTACGTTAATTTGGAAGTATATTAAGTGCATGTGGATATTAAGTAGGATATTATTTGCGTGTTATTATGTGATTAGCATTATATTCGGCATGAAATTAATTGCACGCTAAACGTGTTGAGCGCTCGATATTGAAGCAGTCTATGTTGTTGGATTGACATGATTTGATGGCCGAGATTAATTGGATATGTCCCTTTGGATCTTTTTATATTAGTATAGATGCATCATCTATTATATGTCCACATTAATTGATAGTGATACATGGGCCCAGTAATGCGAAAGTCATTATACATCCACATTAATTGGGAGTAGCATTTTATTTTCTTGTGAGATACTCCCTCCGTCCGCAAATACTTGTCATCAAAATGGATAAAAAGAGATGTATCTAGAACTAATATACGTCTAGATACATCCCCTTTTATTCATTTTGATGACAAGTATTTTCGGACGGAGGGAGTACTAATTCAGCGGTATCTTTTGAATATAAATTCCATTTTAAAATCGTTTTACATATTTGAATTCCTAACGACACGATCTTTAAAACAAGATCAATATTGAATATGTTTTAAACAAGTTTAAATTCCATAAACATATTTCACTTATTTTAAAAATTGTTATGACTCATTTAAAAAACATATTTCACTCATTTAAAATAATCGCTTATTTCAAAATTTTGATTTTGCTCATTGCAAACACTGCTTTTACTCATTTCAAAAAACTATTTTTGCTTAACTCAGAAAAACAATTTCACTAATTTAAAGAAAATAATTTCACTTACTAATTTTGTTTCACCCATTAAAAGTTCATTCCAAAACTGATTTAATCATTCAAAAAAGTCTAATTAGTGAAATAGATTTAGTGAAAAGTGTATCAAAACATTGAAATTTGAACGTGTTTAGAATCTATCCAAGAATAATCTTGTTCTAAAGGTCTTGCTGCCATGAGTTCAAATATATAAAAGTTTCCAAGAAATGCAACCTCCTAGATTGCGTTTGTTCCAAAAAGATCGCTCCCGAAGGTTTCATTCCGTTTGGACTCCGTTTGATATTCCTTTTCTGCGAAACACTGAAATAGGCAAAAAAAAAGCAGCAATTTGGGTTGGGCCTCCGGTTAGTAGGTTAGTCCCAAAAATGATATAAAAGTGTAAAGTAAAGCCCATAAACATCCAAAACGGATAATATAATAGCATGGAACAATAAAAAACTATAGATACTTTGGAGACGTATCATTCTCCGATGAACAACACGACGAACCATCTCCTTCTTCTCTCCTGGGTGAAGCTCTATCCTAGCCGGATCGTCAAGGGGCAGCACCTTGTCGACGGTCATCGCCACTTCCACTTCGTCGTAGCCGGAGTTGAAAAAATCGCATATTAGGTCAGACGGCGTTGGCGGCAGCGGAGTCGCCGAAGAGATCGCATCCACCTCCCCGTCCGCATCTTCCTCGTCGGTGTCGGCGAGAGCCCAGAACCGGCCCCCGACCCGCCGTCGATCGCCAGGGGATGGTGGCGGCGCGCACGCGGTCGCCACAACTGTCGCCCCCACAGTCGCCTTTCCCATCGCCCCGTCAGTCAGTCCCAAGTCAGGGAGTAGTAATTAGCGCAAGATTCCGGCCCAAGTTCAACATCTATTATATGTCCATATTAATTGATAGCGATACATGTTCCCAGTAATGCGAAAGTCATCATTGTGCGCAACCACTCTATATACATCCACATTAACCAGGACATTTTATTTTCTTGTGAGATATTAATTCATCGGTATCTTTTGAATATAAATTCCATTTTAAAATCTTTTTACATATTTGAATTCCTAACGACACAATCTTTAAAACAAGATCATATTATTGAATATGTTTTAAACAAGTTTAAATTCCATAAACATATTTCACTTATTTTAAAAATTGTTATGACTCATTTAAAAACATATTTCACTCATTTAAAATCATCTCTTATTTCAAAATTTTGATTTTGCTCATTGCAAACACTGCTTTTACTCATTTCAAAAACTATTTTTGTTTAATTTGGAAAAACAATTTCACTAATTTAAAGAAAATAATTCCACTTACTAATTTTATTTCACCCATTAAAATCTCATTCCAAAACTGATTTAATCATTCAAAATGTCTAATTAGTGAAATAGATTTAGTGAAAAGTGTATCAAAACATTGAAATTTTAACGTGTTTAGAATCTATCCAAGAATAATCTTGTTCTAAAGGTCTTGCTGCGATGAGTTCAAATATATAAAAATTTCCAAGAAAAAAGTAGATTCGGTTTTAAACATATGTACCATTTAAATTATGAAAAGGAAACTAAAACTGATGGATTTTGAGAGGAAGGGAGGAGAGGTATTATCAGACATGCATGCATGTGGGCAGGAAGAGAGAGAGAGACACGCATATGCATGGCATAAAGTGGATTGATAAGATAAGTAGGAATGTACGATGTTATATTAATGCGAACGACATAGTTTATACGTATACGACCAAGCACAGTTTGCATCCACTCGGATCTCCAGCATAACCAACGGATGGATGCATGTCCAAGCAAAGAAAAAGGAAAACGATGAATGCATGCACCGTACAGGGTCCCCCCGATTTCTTCGCGTTGGCGCCCAAAAAACGGCCTAGCCGTGCCCCCAGAAGCCCTTTTTCGTCGGTTTGGGCCGAAATTAGCGACGGCGAACCAAGGCCGAACCCAGCACGCTGGGGAGCACTTGGGGGCGCCAGGGAACGCAATTTTAGCACGAATGAGGATGGGTCCGCCGATTCAGCGAGACGCCGCTTCGTCGCCCTCATCGCCTCGGTTCCCACACGAATCAATGCCAAGGCTGTCGTGCCGGTCAGCCTCTATTGATGCCTCACGGGCGGCGCAGTGAAGGCGCCACCGACACGCGTCCCACCCGCTCCCGCCACGCGTCGCCCGACATGCACCATCTCGTCGCCCCGCTGCGGCTATAAAAGGAGCCCTCCCGCCGGTGAACACCCCGCGCAAGATCCGGTTAGCAAAGCAGCCCTCCCTCCTTCCCGCCGACGAGCAAAATGGCGAAAGGTTTCCAGGTGACGGCGCGGCGGCGAACGGCTTTCGGCCGCCGCCATCTCCAAGAGCCCGAGGCGCGCCTCCTCTAGGAGGCCGAGTATCCGGCGCCCCAGAGATGCGCGTGCCGGAGGCGTGGAGGCTAAGCGCCGGCGGCGTCCTGGTGCCTCCGGTGCCGAAGGGGCAGCACGGCGGGTCGAGATCACCCGCATTCGCTCGTCCCTGACGGAGGAGCAGTGGAACGAGCCGAGGTACGCCGCCGACAGCGAAACGCTATGGACGATATACTTCGAGCGCCGCCACCAGGAACAGATCGCCTCCGTCAACTGCGTCATCCACCGCGGCCGCCTCAACGCCGAAGGACGGCGCGAGTGGTGGGGCGTCCCTGACCGCACCCTCGAGGCCGTCCTCGACCACATCGAGACCGGCAACATGCCGCGCCTCGAGTACCCGGCACGGTCGTCCTTCTCTTGCTGCCGCGGCAGTTCCGGGACGCCGGGGCGAATGGAGCCGATGTCTTCATCGTCGGGCTCTGGCTCGCCGGCTCTCCGTCCCGTCAAGCCGGAGCCGGAGGAGATACTGCAGCGGTGCCGCACCCACAGCAGCGCCCTCGTCATCAACGAGGGTGCCCGCCCCTCCCCGCGCTCCCTTCGCTTGGTACGGCCGAAGCCCGAGCGGGGCCTGCTCCCCGTGAAGCTGGAGCACGTCGACATGGTGCCCTCGACGACGAGGCCGCTCTAAAATGGGCGAAGGAGGACTACGTCCGCGAGCAGGTATGCCGCCAGCGCCAGGAATACGCGGAGCTTCAGGCCCGGCGCCGCGGCCGCGAGGAGGGCGGCGTCATCGTCCTCGACAGCGATGAGGAGGACGAGGCCGGGCCGTCCAGTGCCCCACCGTGCGTCGGCGACCCTGGGCTAGGGTGCAGCAGGGACGGCGGCGGCTCCGGCGGGGCGCGCGACGACGACGGCGGCGGCGACTACACCCGCTTCTACAAGCTTCTCGGCATGTAGATGGCGGGCGGTGGACGCGGCGCAGTGGCGTAGTTTGGCGTAGTTTGCATGTTTTTACTCTTTTTTACACATTTCAATGAAAATTCGCTGAGTTCGTACCAGAACGTCGAGTTTGCACAAGTTTGTACGTAATTTCGTCGAGCTCACGCGATAATGGCGGCGACCTGGTGGGCGACGACTGGGAACAGATGTTGGGGAACGTAGTAATTTCAAAAAATTTCCTACGATCACGCAAGACCATGGTGATGGCATAGCAACGAGAGGGAAGAGTGTCCGTCCACGTACTCTCGTAGACCGAAAGCGAAGCGTTATAACAACGCGGTTGATGTAGTCGACGCCTTCACGATCCGACCGATCCAAGCACCGAACGACGGCACCTCCGAGTTACGCACACGCTCAGCTCGATGACGATCCCGGACTCCGATCCAGCAAAGTGTCGGGATGAGTTCCACAAGACGACGGCGTGGGACGATGTTGATGCTCCACCGACGAGGGCTTCGCCTAAGCTCCGCGACGATATGACTTCTCCGGCGCAGGCTTCGCTTAAGCTCCGCGACGATATGACCGAAGTGGAATATGGTGGAAGGGGCACCGCACACGGCTAAGGAAAGATCCGTAGATCAACTTGTGTGTCATGGGGTGCCCCTGCCCCAAAGATATAAAGGAGACAAGGGGGTGCGGCCGGCCTAGGAGGCGCGCCGAGGAGTCCTACTCCCACCGGAGTAGGACTCCCCCTTGTCCTAGTTGGAGTAGGATTGGGGAGGGAAAGAGGGAAGGCGCGCCCCCTCCTTGTCCTATTCGGACTAGAGGGGAGGGGGCGCAGCCCACCTGGCGGCCCTTCCTCTTCTCCCTTGTGGCCCATGAAGGCCCATATACCCCGGGGTTCCGTAACCCCGGTGTTAAATAACTTCTGTTTTCACTCGGAACCCTTCCAAGTCCAAACATAGGCTTCCAATATATCAATCTTTATGTCTCGACCATTTGAGACTCCTCGTCATGTCCGTGATCACATCCAGGACTCGAACAAACTTCGTGCATCAATACTTATAAACTCATAATGAACTGTCATCGAAACGTTGTAGCGTGCGGACCCTACGGGTTCGAGAACTATGTAGACATGACCTAGAACTATTCTCGGTCAATAACCAATAGCGGAACCTGGATGCCCATATTGGTTCCTACATATTCTACGAAGATCTTTATCGGTCAAACCGCATAACGACATACGTTGTTCCTTTGTCATCGGTATGTTACTTACCCGAGATTCGATCGTCGGTATCCAATACCTAGTTCAATCTCGTTACGGTAAGTCTCTTTACTCGTTCCGTAATACATCATCTCACAACTAACTCATTAGTTATAATGCTTGCAAGGCTTAAGTGATGTGTATTACCGAGAAGGCCTAGAGATACCTCTCCCACAATCGGAGTGACAAAACATAATCTCGAAATACGCCAACCCAACAAGTACCTTTGGAGACACCTGTAGTACTCCTTTATAATCACCCGATTCGTTGTGACGCTTGGTAGTACCAAAGTGTTCCTCCGTAAACGGAGTTGCATAATCTCATAGTTATAGGAACATGTATGGGTCATGAAGAAAGCATTAACATACTAAACGATCAAGTGTTAAGCTAACGGAATGGGTCATGTCAATCAGATCATTCAACTAATGATGTGACCTTGTTAATCAAATAACAACTCCTTGTTCATGGTTAGGAAACATAACCATCTTTGATTAACAAGCTAGTCAAGTAGAGGCATACTAGTGACATACTGTTTGTCTATATATTCACACATGTATTATGTTTCCGATTAATACAATTCTAGCATGAATAATAAACATTTATCATGATATAAGGAAATAAATAATAACTTTATTATTGCCTCTAGGGCATATTTCTTTCAACAGAGTCGGCCCCAGGCGCCAAACTTGCGCCGGTTCGCCCCAGGAGGCTTTTTTCGCCGCCCTGGGGGGCCGAACGGCTGGAGATGCTCCCCTCTTAGAGCATATCCAGCCGCGCCCCCAACAAGGCCCCACAGGCGATTTTTCGGCTGCCGGCGCCAAAAATCGCCTGATCGCGCCCCTAAGGGCCCGGGCTCGCTGGCTCGGGCGAATTGGTGCATGACCCAACCCGAACTCGGCTACTGGGGCGCTCGAAGCGCCGGGCGAATCGTTTTTGGCGCGAAGAGCCGCGGGCCTCCCTTGCCAGCGACTCGCCTCTCTTCTCGCCGCTTCTCGTCCTCATCACCTCGTTTCCCGTGGCGAATCAATGCCAAAGCTGCGCGCGCTGCCGCGCCGGTCAGCCTCCATTGATGCCTCACGGGCGGCGTAGTGAAGGCCGGGCGACGCGCGTCCCCTCGCCCGCCACGTGTAACGCGGCGGCCACGCGTACTACGCGGCGCCTCGGCCTATATAAGCCGACCCCAGCGCGCCGGAGACGCGCACAGAGCCTCCACCGCCGACTCGCCCATTTCTCCCCCTTCCTCCCTCCCCTCCTCTCGCTGTCTCCAGTTCAGAAGAATGGCCGAGCGCTTCCCAGGCGACGGAGCCGGCGGCGAACGGCTTCGCCGCCGCCATCTTCACGAGGACGAGGCTCGCCTCCTTTTCGAGGCCGAGTACCCGGTCCCGCCGGATATGCGGGTGCCCGGGGCGTGGAGGATCAGCGCCGCCGGCGTGCCGATGCCACCACCGCCCACCGGGGCGGCGCGGCATGCGGAGATCGCACGTATCCGCGCTTCCCTGCCGCGGGCGGCGAGGGAAGGCTCGCGGTACAACCCCGACAGCCCGCTCTGGGAGCCCTACTTCCGCCGCCGCCACGCCAAACAGCTCGAGGCGACGAACGGCATCGAGCCCTCCGGCAGGCTCAACTCCGAGGGCCGGCGCCGGTGGTGGGGCGTTCCCGGCCACACGTTGGAGGTCGTCCTCGAGTACATCGAGGGCGGCAACACACCGCGCCTCGAGTACCCCGCTCCCCCGTCCTTCTCTCGCCGGCGTGGGAGCTCGTGGACGCCGAGGCGCATGGAGCATCCCGGGGCGTACTCCTCCTCGTCCGGCCGTTCGTCCGGCTCTCCCTGCCTCCGCCCCGTCAAGTCGAGCCTCAGACACGCTGTCGGCGCGCACCGCAGCTCCGGCGTCAGATCGGCGACTCCACACCCTCCTCCGGCCGCCGTTCTCGTCGATCCAAGCGAGCCCGCCTCCCGCCGAGTACGAGGAGATAGCCCGCGTGGCTTCTCCGACGAGGACGCCCTATAATGGGCGCGGACAACTACTCATGACGAGATGGTCGGCGGCAGCGCCGACCGGCGAGATAGAAGCCCGCAAGCGTGGGCGCGAGGACGAGCACGACGTCGTGATCCTCGGCAGCGACGACGATTAGGAGGACGCCCGAACCGTCCAACCCGCCGCGCCAACCGGGAGGATGCAGCGAGGGACGGCGGCGGCGGCGGCGGCGATTTATTTACGACGACGACGACGGCGGCGGCGGCGACTACACGCGGTTCTACAGCCTCCTTGGCATGTAGAACCGCAAGGGCGGGCGGCGGGTGGCGAGGGAGACGGCGAGGAGCGGCAATGGAAACGGCGAGGAGCGGCCCCTAGTAGTTTTTTTCTTTTTTTGTAAAATATGTTTAAATTTGAACGAACTCGCGAAGTTTGCGTTGAATTTATGCCGTGTTTGCGCCGTATTTAATTTTTTCAAAGAAACGTGGGTGCCGCGACTGGGGGGCATCACGCCTCCAGCTCGCGGTTTAGCCCCGGTGCGCCCCCGGGGGCGATTTTTAGCCCCTCCTGAGGGGCCAATGGCTGGAGATGCTCTTAGACATAGATGTCTGACCATAGTAATCTTGGAGTTTCGCGATGCCTCCTGCAAGTACGGCTATGGTGGTATTTCTGTTGTCCATTCCGGGCATCCGGTCGTCGTGCATTCATGAAAAGTTGAGAGACGAAAGGAGAAGCGATCAACTCAAGCAAAACACCTTTGCAATCGCATTGTGTGCGACTAGTGCGATTGGTCGTATTTGTTTCGAACTGTTTTGTTTTGCTTGGTCGTATTCTGCACTATGTTTTCTTTTGCTTGTTCGTATTTGTTTTGAACTATTGAATTGGGATTATTTGTATTGTATGATCGACGTGCATGGATTGCATGGATTTGTATTTGATGTGTGTGGATGTGTGACAGTCCAAACGAAGAGATGTCCAGCACACTTCAGGCCGACGCCGCAGGCATATAGGGGGCGGATTTGTGAAGACCGGCTCTGTATGTTCTTAGACTTAAGATGTCTGACCATTTGACAGTAATCTTGGAGTTTCGAAGTGGTTCCTGCAAGTACGGCTATGGTGGTATTTCTGTTGTCCATTTCAGACATCCGGTCGTGCATTCATGCAAAGTTTGAGCGCGAAAGGGAGAAACGATCAACTCAAACAAAACGCCCAAAAAATCACATAGTGTGCGGTAAAGTGCGATGGCACTACATGATTGATATTCACAATCGACACAGCAGTTCGTACGCCCTGCATCACACAGACAGGAGTGTCCCCGCGGAGCACGAGCTAGTGGAGCGCGCAGGAGACGTCGCATCCGTCCACCTGCTCCAACTCGTCATGTTTTTTGTTTTGTGTCCCACGTCGAAAAGGTGGCGGCTGGTCTACCGTTGCACTCGATGTCGCCGTCCCACCCACCATGTCGCGTTCGCGTACGTACCCGCGCGGCTCAGTTACGTTTCACCGGAGGCCAGCGACGAGGTCGCCGTAGAACGCGCGGAACACCTCCATCTCCCCGCGGGGCAGCGCCACCCCGACCTCGATGCCGCCGCGGCCGTCGAGATTCTCCGCCAGGGCCAGCGCGCCCGTCCGTTCCACGGAGACGATCTCCACCTTCCGCGGCCGGCCCCAGGGCGCGCCCAGGTCCGCGGCCGCGTAAATCCCCAGCTTCGGCGACCCGGCCACGGTCACCGCGCGCGCCGCCGCGCACTGTCGCACGAGACGCACCCACCCGCGCGCGTCCCGCAGCGCCCGCCCCTGCTCCGCGAGCGCCTCGATCGCCTGCCAGATGGCCGCCGACGCCGCCGGGGCGGTGAGGCCCCTGCCGTCGTGATCCTCCTCCACGCGGCATAGCCCCAGGCAGTTGCCGAAGTAGTTTCCCGGCAAGGGCGGGTTCGTGCGGGGCTTGCACCCGGTCACGAACCCGAACTGATGCGCATTGCCACTGCTACCGTTGATGCTCCGCGCGTGCACGATCCCGGCCCACGCGGCGCCGCACGCCAGCGCGTACGGCGAGCACCGCCGCGCCGAGGTCTCCGACTCGACGCGCTTCAGCACCCGGCCTAGCAGCTCCTCCGTGAACCGGAACGTAGAGAGCACGACGACGCCGCCGCCCGGCCGCTTGCTCAGGTCCCAGTCATCCAACCGCTCGTCGCCGGCCTCCGCGAGCTCGCGGACGAACACCTCTCGGAGACCGGCGTCGTCCCGCACGACGCCGCGGTCGAACAGCGGCGGCGCGACGTCCGCCACCTTCTTGTCGGCACCGATGAGGCGGCGGTGGATGGCCGCCCACATCCTGACGAAGTGCACGTAGCTGGAGCCGTCGGCGACGGCGTGGTGCAGCGTGGTGCCGACGCATATGCCGGCGCGAGGGAACACGGTGACCTGGACGGCGAACACTCCCCGAGACCCCCCGCCGCGGGTCGGCAGCGGGGGGAGCAGCGCCCGGAGCCTCGCGGTGTCGCGCGGGTGGTCGCCCGCGAGGTCCCCGAAGTCGTCGCCGCCGACCGCCACCGTGAGACGGACAGAGTCGCCGTCCGAGCACGCGACCTCGGGCTCGGCGGGCAGCTCGCACGGCAGCCTCCCGGCCAGCGGGTAGAAGTGGTGCAGCGCGGCGGCCAGGGACGCCTTGAAGAGGGGCAGATCGCGGCGGAGGAAGCCCGGGACGTCGAGGAGGTCCTGCTCCGCGCTGCCGTAGAAGAAGAGGCGCTGCACGGGCGGGAAGTCCCAGAAGACGAGGTCGAAGTACGTGAGCGGCAGCGCGCGCGGCTGCCCGTCGGCCGGCGGCGGCGACGGCGGGACCTCGCACCGGTCCAGGACGGTCACGTGCAGCAGCGGCGCCGGCGCCATTGGCGCCTAGCGGTCTGCTACCTCGAATCGTA
Organism: Aegilops longissima; assembly: GCA_021605205.1. NCBI lineage: Eukaryota > Viridiplantae > Streptophyta > Magnoliopsida > Poales > Poaceae > Aegilops > Aegilops longissima. The sequence goes on along the minus strand of CM038681.1, from coordinate 611,015,369 downwards.
CTGGGGGGTGGCGTGGCTAGAGCTGCAGCGCGAGCGGGACACGAGGTTCACGAGAAGGCCAGCAGAGCAGGAGGGGTGGACGCATAGGTCCACCAGCTCCAGCACAATCACACTTCCCTCGTACGAAATTGACGTTTGTTTTCTTGGCGCCACCTCAATAATTCTACTGCCAGGTTAAAATAATAATAATTCTACTGCCATTATTTTGCATGCGGCAAGCTCCTGGCGCTTTGGAGGCAGTACACAAAGTGCAGCTTGTCGGTAGCGCACATATGATTTCGAGAGAAAAATGCAGAGATACAAACACGAAAGGAATGGCTGGCTATAAAACACAGTCGACTGAAAAAAAAATTAAGCGGTCAATCGATTTTCAACTTCCTATCTCAACTCAACCGTTAGATCTTTTTTTTTTGAAAAAAACCTCCCATATATTAAGCGGAACACTATTAAGAAGCACCCCATAAGACTTATTATCAAAGCTGAACTTCGCAATCTCGTGCCCCATCCTATTAGCCTTTTGTTAATCTTAAATATCTTGCAATTTATCATCAATTTGGATAAACTCAATGCTTCTATCTTTAGATCAACCAGAGGAGACATGTCTAGAAAATCATTTGCAAGGAAAGGATCCACAAAAGAACAATCCATTTCTAAAATGATGGGCTTGTGGAGAGTAATACCAATGTACAGCCCCGCAAGGGTCGCTCTTAGTTCCGCTTCATCCACGCTATTGCACACTCCAATATAATCCCAAGACGATATGATAACTGCTCCGGTATGGTTCCTGGCCACGATGCCCACACTTGCAGTCCTTAAAGCCTCCACATAACTTGCATCAACATTAATCTTAATGAATTCCGTAGCGGGAGCCTGCCAAGTCACAAGATTCTTTTGCATATCATTAGTAAAATTTAAGACTTCCACCCTCTCTTTACCTTTGATACTAATCTCCATCTTCACATTGGGATGACAGGACGAGAAGAACGTCCAGTAGTTCTGAATGAATGTCACAGAGTCGGAGATTTTTTTTCTTTCCCTCACCAAAAATCAAATCATTCTTGAGATGCCATGCCCTCCAAAACATGAATATAATTTTCTCACGCACCGGCGGCCTTACTTGATCCAATAAGACAAGTGACCAATCCAGCCCCGAAAAATTGAAAAACACTTCATGTGATAAATTTCATACCTTCCTTACCGCCAAACGTAACGCACGAGCCTTGGGACAGCTTACGAGTGCATGAAATATAGATTCATCTTCTACACCATAAATCGAGCACAGACCAATGGTAGTTTGGTGGTGTTTAACTCTGTTAACTTGAACCGCCAAACTGTGTGTCGCAGCACGACATGCAAAAATTCTGATTTTCTGCGGGACCTGAGTTTTTCAAATAATATTTCATAGCCTCCTTTCCCCATTAGCAGCACCACTTGAACTCCCTAACTCAATCATAGAGTCCTTAAGTTTGAGCGCCAATTTATACGCACTTTTAACTGAGAACAAACCATTTTTCTCGTAGTGCCAAGCAATGAAATCTCCCTCACCAACAGTCAGAATACGCAACTTCAAAATTTCGTCAGCATCATGTGGAAAGAACAGATGCCGAATAAGATTCTCATCCCATCTTGTTGAGCCACCAATGAATAACTCAGACACACATTTGAGTCTGATTCTGTTCTTTTTTGCAGAAATTTGAAGACCCGAATCTCTAGGAAGCCAATTGTCTCTCTATATATTTATATTTGCACCATCGCGAACTCTCCAAATGACCTCCTTTTCAGCAGCTCAAGACCATGCATAATACCTTGCCAAGTAGTCAACGTCACATGAGAGAATACAATGTCTAGCAAATGCCCATGAGGATAATACTTTGCTTTCATCACCTTTGCACATAACGAGTCCGAAAAAACCAATAAACGCCAAGCCTGTTTTGCCAAAAGCGCTTGATTAAATAATCTCAAATCTCTAAAGCCCGTGCCTCCTTCTCCTTAGGGTCTTGTCAACTTATCCCACGCTAGCCAATGAGTTTTCTTCCTATCCTCCTGGTCACCTCACCAAAAATTCCTAATGATTTGGGATAACTCTTCACAAATAGAAGCAGGAAATTTAAAAATACCCATGACATAGACCGGAAGAGCATGTACGACTGACTTAATCTGGAGCTCCTTCACATCGCTAGAAGCATATTTTTCTATCCAGTCTGAAACCCGCTTAAGCGCTTTATCTTTTGTAGATTGGAATTTACCAGCCTTCATCCGCCCTTCCGGCATAGGTAAACCAAGATATTTATCCTCAAAACCATCAGAAGTGATTTTGAGAACCACCAAAATAGAAACTTGATCTTCCAGGCTACACTTTTTACCAAACAAAATGGAGCATTTATCCGGGCTTAACAATTGACCCGTCCCCTCCTCATAAGCTGCCAGAATCCTTTTAATGACCAGAGCTTGCTCCAGAGAACCCTTTAAAAATAGAAGGCTATCATCCGCAAATAATAAATGTGAGACCCTTAGAGCATGTCTGTTCAGCCAAAAATCCTGGATAGCCCCATTTGTCGTAGCATCATGAAGTAACAACGAAAGGGCCTCAGCCACAAACAGGAATAGGTAAGGATACAGAGGACCCCCTTGCCTGAGGCCACAAGAAGGTTGGAACGAATCTAACATTTGGTCATTAAACCACACAAAAACTTTCACTGACGTCACACAAATCATAATCCACTTAATCCACACTGGAGCAAAATCATATGCTCGAAGCATACTTTCCAAGAACCTCCAGTCTACACGATCATATGCCTTGGCTAGGTCCAGCTTGTATGCACAGTATTCACCCCGACTGTCTTGTAGCGTACTCAATGAATGCATACATTCAAAAGCTATGAGAGCATTATCAGAAATTAATCTTCCAGGAATGAACGCACTCTGGGTAGGAGAAATCATACCGTCCAACAGAGGTCTCAGTCTATTGACAAGACACTTGGAGATAATTTTATATATGACATTGCATAGACTGATTGGCCGAAAATCTTTTATCGACTAGGGGTTCTTCACTTTAGGAATAAGCAGAATAGTTGTATATTATTTATCCCCTCTGGCATATGTGACGCCCCGAGACCGATGCTCGAGAAGACTTCCATATATTCCGGGTTTCGCCGTGTGTTTCATTTGTGCCTGCCCTTTTATTTTTGCATTGCATCATGTCATCATGCCATCATCTCATAAATCTTTTACAACTCAACTAAATAAATGGCATGGATCTTTGATCTATTTAAATCGAGGGATATTCACATGGTGATTTCTCTTTAAAACATATTCAAAGTCTCCTACTATTATTAGGGAGCTATAATAAAATTATTCCATTTATTTGGAATTGATCATAACACACTTGCAAATAAACCCCAATGCCTTTGTTATTCCAATTCTTGGTCTCCAACCTTGCTCATAATTTCTTTCATCATATTCCGGAGCTCCACCAAAAATCCGAACATTTTTGGACCTTCCCAAACCTCACTTCCTATTCAAATCATTTGAATTTAAATCAAATGAGTTTGAATTTAATCTTTCAATCATGCCTCTTTTATTTTCCTGGATCGAGCACATTTTTGTGAATCCAGGAAAATTGTCCGCATGCGCAAATTCTTTCCCTAACCCTCTCTTTCTTTTTGTCTCTCTATAATTCTTTTCTTCTAAAGAATATGAGGGAGAGAGAGCCCAGCCATGCCTCCTGGGCCTCCCAACCTCCCGCGCCGGCCCAAGGCCAAGGCCCACCTAACCCTCCTAACCCTAGCCGCCAGAGAGCCCGATCCCTCTCCATCGATCTCCTCCCTCGTTCCCTCTTGCTCCACACGCGATCGCACACATCGCTAGGGAGAGGAGCCCCCACTGCAAGGCCCGAGCGCCTCATCCCCATCATCCTTCACCCGTGCCCAATCCCACTCGTCCCTGCGCCCCGGCGAGCCTGGTCGCCGCGCCTCCCCATGGCGCCCGCAACCATGCCTCCGCTGCAACCCCCATCGCCAGCCTCGCCGTGCCTCCTTGGTCCTCCCTTGCTCCCGCGCCCACCTCGCCGGAGAAGAGAACCAGGCCGAGCCCGTCGGCCTCCTCGCCGTCGCGCTTCTTCCATCAGCAGCCAGCCTCTGCTTCGCCTCGCCCCAGCTCCTTCCTCTCCTCCGTTCGCCCGCTCAAGCATCTCTGCCGAGCACGTCTGCTGAGCTCCGTCGCGCCCCCTCGTTAGCCCTCCTCCGCGCTGGCATCCGCGCCGCCATCGGAGGCCTACTCCGCGCCCGCCTCGCGCCGCCATCTGCTTCCGTCTCACGCCCACCACCACCACTGCTGTGCACGCCTCTGGATTCGCCCAAGTCCGATGATGTTTTTGTACAACTATGCTGCGGAGACCAAGACCACCAAGTCCGCACGGGAGCCCGAACGAATACTTCCACAATGATGCGAGTACAAGTACCCTCTTCGTGGTTTTCGCCAAGTACCGCGACACCCGGAGTCCATCTTTGGTTGCACACCAAGTCGGCCATGCCTTGCTGCCTCCAGTACACTGTTGGTCAACAGTTGATGCACGCCAAGTACCACGACATACGGCGCCCGAACGACCACCGAACCGGAAACGCCAAGTACCACGACAACATGTGTTCCACTACCGTCGACCCTCGAAGACTGCATGGACGTCAAGTTCCTTGTCGTGACCCCGAACATCTACGAACGTGTACAACTACTTCCACTACCCCCGCGAGAACGTCTACTTCCACTACCGTCGCGAGAACGACTACTTCCACTACGGCCCGTGTACCACTACTTCCTTCGACGAACTTGTCCCGTTCCGAAAAGGCACGCTTCAAAGGTATACCCGCCGGAACGACCGCCCGTGGACGAATGCATATGTTGTATGAGATGCCCGTTTGCACCGTGTCCAAATTGTCGCCGCTTGTTCCTCCTCGTTGCCATGCCATCGTCTCGTGGGAACCCGTATCCGGATCACCCCACCATCTTTTGCATGTTCTGCACATCCGCACGCTTCCTTTTGCACCGGTACCTCCATGAGTTACCCGGACCGGAATGTTGTCGTGGCACCATTTCCGCTTTCACCGCCGTGGCACCTTTTTCCTTCCGCCATGGCGACAAATGCCTCGTATCATGCTCATGTCGACATTTTCATAAAATTGCTTAAAACTTGCACATGTCATCCGTGATCATGATAACAACATTTAAATGTTTATATTTGTTGTTTCCATTAATTTGCTAAATGCATATGGGGATTTACCGGATTTGTTGTTTTTATGTCCGGCCCCATTTAAATTGTTTAGATGGTATAGTTTTGTTATGCTTCACCTCTTGCCATGTTAACCAACATTTAATGTTGTTGGGTACATAACCGAGAGAGAACTAATTAATTAATGTGGTGTGTTGTCAATATGCAACTCGTTGCATATTGAGCTCCACTTAACTTGTAGTTTTGTTTGTGCATATTGCCATGCCATGCTATTTAAACCGGACATGCATCATAATTGGTTGTGCATCATGCCATGTTTGTGCTTGTTGGTTTACCATGTTGTTTGTTTGTTTCCGGGTTGCTTCTCTCGTTAGCTTCGGTTTCGCTCCGGAGTTGTGAGGATTCGCTCGACTTCGTCCGCTTGTCTTCTTCATGGACTCGTTCTTCTTCCTTATGGATTTCAGGCAAGATGACCATACCCTCGAAATCACTTCTATCTTTGCTTGCTAGATGCTCGCTCTTTTGCTATGCCTATGCTACGATGCCTATCACTTGCTTATCATGCCTCCCATATTGCCATGTCAAGCCCCTAACCATCCTTTCCTAGCAAACCGTTGTTTGGCTATGTTACCGCTTTGCTCAGCCCCTCCTATAGCGTTGTTAGTTGCAGGTGAAGATGAAGTTTGTTCCTTGTTGGAACATGGAGATGTTGTTCCTTGTTGGAACATGTTTACTTGTTGGGATATCACAATATATCTTATTTAATTAATGCATCTATATACTTGGTAAAGGGTGGAAGGCTCGGCCTTATGCCCAGTGTTTTGTTCCACTCTTGACGCCTAGTTTCCGTCATACCGGTGTTATGTTCCCGGATTTTGCGTTCCTTACGGTTGGGTGATTTATGGGACCCCTTGACAGTTCGCTTTGAATAAGACTCCTCCAAAGAAGGCCCAACATTGGTTTTACCATTTGCCACCTAAGCCTTTTTCCCTTGGGTTCTGCAGACTCAAGGGTCATCTTTATTTAACCCCCGGCCAATGCTCCTCGAGTGTTGGCCCAAACTAGAGTGCTTTATAGCGCCCCTCAAGGAAACTTGAGGTCTGGTTTTAGTTGTACTGACTGCTCATCCGGTGTGCCCCGAGAACGAGATATGTGCAGCTCCTATCGGGATTTGTCGGGATATTCGGGCGGCTTTGCTGGTCTTGTTTTATTGTTGTCGAAATGTCTTGTAGTCCGGATTCCGAGATCGATCGGGTCTTCGGTAGAAGGAATATCCTTCGTTGACCGTGAGAGCTTATAATGGGCTAAGTTGGGACACCCTGCAGGTATTATCTTCTGAAGCCGTGCTCGCGGTTATGAGGCGATGGGAATTTGTTAATGTCGGTTGTAGAAAACCCGAAGTTGATCTTAATTAAAATACACCAACGCGTGTGTAACGTGATGGTCTCTTCTCGGCGGAGTCCGGAAGTGAACACGGTGTTGGAGTTATGTTTGACGTAGGTTGCTCTAGGATCACTTCTTGATCATAGTTGTTCGACCGTGCCTTGCTTCTCTTCCCGCTCTCTTTTGCGAATGTAGCCACCAGATATGCTAGTCGCTTGCTACAGCTCCACCTCACTACCTTCTCCTACCCATAAGCTTAAATAGTCTTGATCTCGTGGGTGTGAGATTGTTGAGTCCCGTGACTCACAGATACTTCAAAACCAGTTTGCGGTGCCGATTGAAACCGTGCAGGTGGCGATCCGAGCTCAAGGAGTAGCTCGATGAAGATCTTGTTCGTTGTGTTGTTTCGTTTCAGTTGATCGAGAGTGGAGCCAGTTGGGACGATCGGGGATCTGTGTAGCATTTGGGGTAGTCTTCTTTTATTTTGGTTCCGTAGTCGGACCTTGATTGTATCTGTATGATGTAATGCTTTACTCATGTATTGTGTGAAGTGGCGGTTGTAAGCCAACTATGTATCTCTTTCCTTATGTATTACATGGGTTGTGTGAAGATTACCTCACTTGCGACATTGCTTTCAATGCGGTTATGCCTCTAAGTCGTGCTTCGACACGTGGGAGATATAGCCGCATCGAGGCGCTACAAGTTGGTAATCGAGCCATCCCGACTTAGGAGCCCCCGCTTGATTGAATCGCTGACTTTGTTGAGTCTAGAAAAAATGTTTTGAGTCTTAGGATTATATATATCGGAGAGTAGGATTCTTTTACTCCTCAGTCCCTCCGTCGCTCTGGTGAGGCATCCTGACGTAGAAGTTTTGACTCTTCTCTCCTCAAATTTCACTAAAAAAAATTTAGGATCACGCGGGTATCTTGGAATCGTTCCGATGGTTTTGTGACGAGAACATTGTTCTTGGTGCCTCGACATTTAGGGGTTGTGGCGGTGTCCCGGGAGTTGAGCTCCGAGGTGTTGTCGTCACAATTTTATCGTTGCGATTCGGAATACTGAGTTTTGCCGACATCGAAAATCTCTTTTATGCAGTTGTTGGTGAGATAACCTCGATAACCCGAGATTGGGCGAGCTCGAGAGTATTGCCATGACTCGTATAACGGATGCTTTTCGAAGATCGAGGTACACGATTTCCGAAGGTTTCTTGGTTATGTGTTGAAGGATGGATACAACTGGATATAGGTATTGTTAGTTTGGGTGATATATTTTGTGTCCCCTGTATCCCCAACACCAGATTGCATAACCAGAAAGTTTCGGGAGTTTATAGGTGGGAATTCAAGTAGCTCCTAGAATATCTTTCCTACAGATGCATGATATGGGATTGGGTAAATCTCTATCATATGTATTTGTTTCCGGCTTATTCTGCAAGCCAAATCCTTTGTTTTGTTTTATTTGTGGTATTTGAGTTGCTTCGATGTCAAGTGTTGATTCCATACCTTATTCTAAACGGTGTTCTCATATTTCTATGTGGATGCTAATCCTTCTTGTTCATCAAGGTCGTCTTTTCAATCCTTTCCAACCGTGTGCTTCTCTCCAATTAAATCCGATCATTCCAACATTCGCAAGATCAATTCTAAGCTTTTTCTCAATGGTGTTCATTTCATTCGACCCAAGTTGCCTTTGTTTTCCCACCCTCCCACCCTTTTCTTGAAGGACTCAGATTTCTTAATCAAATATCCATCGTATGGATGTGAAGTCTCTTCATTCTTTTCCTCAATGCTCTTATCCGGTGATTCTCATGAAGATGCTAAAGGAAGCTTCAAGTTTATTATTCTTCGTTCTTTTCTTCTCCGGTGGATTCAAATCAAGCTTTCGGTGTTGGTCACATTCCTTTCCTTGTTTTAAATGTTTTCTCATGCCGGTGCACCTCTTAATTTTTCACTTCTTGTTATTCATTTGTTTCCGGAGTGCTAAAGATTATCTCAGAAGATTCGTGTTTTTATTCCTAATCCGTGCAAGATTTCTCGAAGTTGTTATCCCTCTTGAGCCATTTAATTCAACCGGTGCAATCTCTCTTTTCAAACAATTGTTCAACGGTGGTTCTTTTGAGTGGGCCCTAACCCACAGGTCTTTTTCCAGTATCTTACCTGACTCTTCTAATTTTTCCGGAGCTTCTAAAATTCTTTTCAAAGTTTGACGTCAGAATGGGTTATCATCAGTCATGGCTTTCTCCTAGATCTTTCAAATTCTTTTCATCTTTGGTTCAACCTTTCTAATTTTCATTCCGGAGTGCCTCAACAATTCATGGTGGTGTTTCTCATCGTCATTCTCAACATTTGAAGACTGAAGAAGAGTTTCTCTTAAATCTTGCTCCATTCTCTTCAAGATTCATGGTTCTAGTTTGATGCCATCCTCTCATAATTGTTTTCGATTGTGGGAATTTTTTTCACCCATCCGGAGCAATTCAGGAGTCTTTTCAGTTTGATTCTTCTCAGCCCATCATCTCAGAATTATTCATTCCAGCTTTCAGCTCTCGTTCTCCAAATCTTACCGGTGCATCATTCAAGTATTCTCTAATCAGTTCATGATCTCTCCGTTCTCATGTATCTAAATTCTCTCAAGCATCTTCATTCGTTTTCCAATTCTTCCCGGTGAATTGTGCCTTTGCTACGTTCAATTTCAATTCTTACGGTGGTTCGTTCAAGAGTTCTCTTCCTTCGTTATTATATAGATTCATTCGTTCTTCCCAAATCCTACCGGCGGATCGTTGAAGACCTTCCCAAGTTGAGCAATATCTCTCTTCAATCATTTTTCAATGAGAATAAGTAGTATGCCAAATCCATTGCTTGCCATCAATTTAATTGGTGAAGGATACGCATAACATAATTCTTGTTCTTGTTTCATCCAAGTGATTGATTCATTCTTCCGGAGTTCGTAATGGTATCAATTTCTCAGTTCTAAGTTGTTCATCTCTTCTTTCCGAAGTTTGTTCATCATATCACATTCTCGGTCCGAGATGCTTCATCTTTTCTTTTCGGATTTCAAAGTTTTCTCGGTTATATCATTTCAAAGCTTCATCTTATCATTGCAAGGCTTCACCTTGTGTTTTCAACTTCTCTTTCTTTTTATCATCTTTTCATTACCGGAGTTCTTCATGGAGGCTCTACTTAGTGGTTCGTCAAGGATTCTTTTCATTCTTCAATTGTTCTTCAAGATTTTTCTCTCGGAGTTAAGATCCGCCAAGCTATACTCTAAAATAAGCATGGTGTTCTACACATGTTTTGTTTTGAGGAGTTCAAGCATTCTTCATCTTGCATTCCGAAGTGCAATTCTTTCGACCTTATCTTTTGAGGTGGTGTTATGTCATTTTGACAGTTTCATTCATGTTTCATGATTCACTTGTTGTCAAGAATGAGATATTTAAATCCATCAATCTCTTCATTGGAGTTATCTTGGGTTATATTTCACCTAAAGCTTTCCCTAAGGATTGTTGCTATTTATGGTGCTTATAAATGACCCAAGTTCTTCATTTGTCCTCTCGGTGAAATAAGTTTCTCGTCTCCTTGTTGATATCAATCCAATCGTTTGTTTCCGTTGGTGGCAGAAGCTCACCTCGTAATGTTGTGATGTTTCCGTAAGTCCACTACAAGCTTATTCTTTTCGTTGTTGGTTTTCCAACAACTCCGTTCTATCCTTCTTTTTAAGGGTGCTTTCCAAAATCATTTGTGGTAGAAGTTGTCATTTTCTTCTCCATTCCTTTATTCCAATGATCTATCTTCAATGTTCCTTGTTCCTCTTTGATAACGGAGTGTTTGCAATCTCGTCATCTTCATTGTATTTTTTTCTTTCAATTTTGTCAACCTCTCAAGGTTCGTTGGTTTCACTCGTTTGTCAAAGAAGCAACTTAGTTTTACCTCTTCTCTTCCTCTTCCGTTTCTCTCCGGTGCCATCCTAGATCTCGGGACGAGATCCTCTTGTAGTGGTGGAGTGTTGTGACGCCCCGAGACCGATGCTCGAGAAGACTTCCATATATTCCGGGTTTCGCCGTGTGTTTCACTTGTGCCTGCCCTTTTATTTTTGCATTGCATCATGTCATCATGCCATCATCTCATAAATCTTTTACAACTCAACTAAATAAATGGCATGGATCTTTGATCTATTTAAATCGAGGGATATTCACATGGTGATTTCTCTTTAAAACATATTCAAAGTCTCCTACTATTATTAGGGAGCTATAATAAAATTATTCCATTTATTTGGATTTGATCATAACACACTTGCAAATAAATCCCAATGCCTTTGTTATTCCAATTCTTGGTCTCCAACCTTGCTCATAATTTCTTTCATCATATTCCGGAGCTCCACCAAAAATCCGAACATTTTTGGACCTTCCCAAACCTCACTTCCTATTCAAATCATTTGAATTTAAATCAAATGAGTTTGAATTTAATCTTTCAATCATGCCTCTTTTATTTTCCTGGATCGAGCACATTTTTGTGAATCCGGGAAAATTGTCCGCATGCGCAAATTCTTTCCCTAACCCTCTCTTTCTTTTTGTCTCTCTATAATTCTTTTCTTCTAAAGAATATGAGGGAGAGAGAGCCTAGCCATGCCTCCTGGGCCTCCCAACCTCCCGCGCCGGCCCAAGGCCAAGGCCCACCTAACCCTCCTAACCCTAGCCGCCAGAGAGCCCGATCCCCTCTCCATCGATCTCCTCCCTCGTTCCCTCTGCCCGCCGTCACGCATCGCACACATCGCTAGGGAGAGGAGCTCCCCGCGCTGCAAGGCCCGAGCGCCTCATCCCCATCCTCCTTCACCCCGTGCCCAATCCCGCTCGTCCCTGCGCCCTCCGGCGAGCTCGGTCGCCCGCGCCTCCTCCCATGGCGCCCGCAACCATGCCTCCGCTGCAACCCCCCATCGCCAGCCTCGCCGTGCCTCCTTGGTCCTCCCCTTGCTCCCGCGCTCCGCCCTCGCCGGAGAAGAGAACCAGGCCGGAGCCCCGTCGGCCTCCTCGCCGCCGTCGCGCCCCCTTCCATAAGCAGCCAGGCCTCTGTTCTGCCTCGTCTCAGCTCCTTCCTCTCCTCCGCGTTCGCCCCGCTCAAGCATCTCTGCCGGAGCACGTCTGCTGAGCTCCGTCGCGCCCCCTCGTTGGCCCTCCTCCGCGCCTGGCATCCCGCGCCGCCACTGGAGGCCTACTCCGGCGCCCCCTGCCTCGCGTCGCCATCTGCTTTCCGTCTACGCCGCAACCACCACTGCCTGTGCACGCCTCTGGATTCGTCCAAGTCCGATGATGTTTTTGTACAACTATGCTGCGGAGACCAAGACCACCAAGTCCGCAAGGGAGCCCGAACGACTACTTCCACAATGATGCGAGTACAAGTACCCTCTTCGTGGTTTTCACCAAGTACCGCGACACCCGGAGTCCATCTTTGGTTGCACACCAAGTCGGCCATGCCTTGCTGCCTCCTGTACACTGTTGGTCAACAGTTGATGCACGCCAAGTACCACGACATACGGCGCCCGAACGACCACCGAACCGGAAACGCCAAGTACCACGACAACATGTGTTCCACTACCGTTTACCCTCGAAGACTGCATGGACGTCAAGTTCCTTGTCGTGACCCCGAACATCTACGAACGAGCACAACTACTTCCACTACCCCCGCGAGAACGTCTACTTCCACTACCGTCGCGAGAACGACTACTTCCACTACGGCCCGTGTACCACTACTTCCTTCGACAAACTTGTCCCGTTCCGAAAAGGCACGCTTCAAAGGTATACCCGCCGGAACGACCGCCCGTGGACGAATGCATATGTTGTATGAGATGCCCATTTGCACCGTGTCCGAAATTGTCGCTCGCTTGTTCCTCCTCGTTGCCATGCCATCGTCTCGTGGGAACCCGGTATCCGGGATCACCCCACCATCTTTTGCATGTTCTGCACATCCGCACGCTTCCTTTTGCACCGGTACCTCCATGAGTTACCCGGACCGGAATGTTGTCGTGGCACCATTTTCGTTTCACCGCCGTGGCACCTTTTTCCTTCCGCCATGGCGACAAATGCCTCGTATCATGCTCATGTCGACATTTTCATAAAAATTGCTTAAAACTTGCACATGTCATCCGCATCATGATAACAACATTTAAATGTTTATATTTGTTGTTTCCATTAATTTGCTAAATGCATATGGGGATTTACCGGATTTGTTGTTTTTATGTCCGGCCCCATTTAAATTGTTTAGATGGTATAGTTTTGTTATGCTTCACCTCTTGCCATGTTAACCAACATTTAATGTTGTTGGGTACATAACCGAGAGAGAACTAATTAATTAATGTGGTGTGTTGTCAATATGCAACTCGTTGCATATTGAGCTCCACTTAACTTGTAGTTTTGTTTGTGCATATTGCCATGCCATGCTATTTAAACCGGACATGCATCATAATTGGTTGTGCATCATGCCATGTTTGTGCTTGTTGGTTTACCATGTTGTTTGTTTGTTTCCGGGTTGCTTCTCTCGTTAGCTTCGGTTTCGTTCCGGAGTTGTGAGGATTCGTTCGACTTCGTCCGTTTGTCTTCTTCATGGACTCGTTCTTCTTCCTTGCGGGATTTCAGGCAAGATGACCATACCCTCGAAATCACTTCTATCTTTGCTTGCTAGATGCTCGCTCTTTTGCTATGCCTATGCTACGATGCCTATCACTTGCTTATCATGCCTCCCATATTGCCATGTCAAGCCCCTAACCATCCTTTCCTAGCAAACCGTTGTTTGGCTATGTTACCGCTTTGCTCAGCCCTCCTATAGCGTTGTTAGTTGCGGTGAAGATGAAGTTTGTTCCTTGTTGGAACATGGAGATGTTGTTCCTTGTTGGAACATGTTTACTTGTTGGGATATCACAATATATCTTATTTAATTAATGCATCTATATACTTGGTAAAGGGTGGAAGTCTCGGCCTTATGCCTGGTGTTTTGTTCCACTCTTGTCGCCCTAGTTTCCGTCATACCGGTGTTATGTTCCCGGATTTTGCGTTCCTTACATGGTTGGGTGATTTATGGGACCCCCTTGACAGTTCGCTTTGAATAAGACTCCTCCAGCAAGGCAACATTGGTTTTACCATTTGCCACCTAAGCCTTTTTCCCTTGGGTTCTGCAGACTCAAGGGTCATCTTTATTAACCCCGGGCCAATGCTCCTCCGAGTGTTGGCCCAAACTAGAGTGCTTTGCGGCGCCCCTCAAGGAAACTTGAGGTCTGGTTTTAGTTGTACGGACTGCTCATCCGGTGTGCCCTGAGAACGAGATATGTGCAGCTCCTATCGGGATTTGTCGGGACATTCGGGCGGCTTTGCTGGTCTTGTTTTATTGTTGTCGAAATGTCTTGTAGTCCGGGATTCCGAGACTGATCGGGTCTTCCCGGTAGAAGGAATATCCTTCGTTGACCGTGAGAGCTTATAATGGGCTAAGTTGGGACACCCCTGCAGGGTATTATCTTACGGAAGCCGTGCCCGCGGTTATGAGGCAGATGGGAATTTGTTAATGTCCGGTTGTAGAAAACCCGAAGTTGATCTTAATTAAAATACACCAACCGCGTGTGTAACCGTGATGGTCTCTTCTCGGCGGAGTCCGGGAAGTGAACACGGTGTTGGAGTTATGTTTGACGTAGGTTGCTCTAGGATCACTTCTTGATCATAGTTGTTCGACCGTGCCTTGCTTCTCTTCCGCTCTCTTTTGCGAATGTAGCCACCAGATATGCTAGTCGCTTGCTGCAGCTCCACCTCACTACCTTCTCCTACCCATAAGCTTAAATAGTCTTGATCTCGCATGGTGTGAGATTGCTGAGTCCCGTGACTCACAGATACTTCAAAACCAGTTTGCGGTGCCGACGAAACCGTGCGGTGGCGCATCCGAGCTCAAGGAGTAGCTCGATGAAGATCTTGTTCATTGTGTTGTTTCGTTTCAGTTGATCGTAGTGGAGCCAGTTGGGACGATCGGGATCTGTGTAGCATTTGGGGTAGTCTTCTTTTATTTTGGTTCCGTAGTCGGACCTTGATTGTATATGTATGATGTAATGCTTTACTCATGTATTGTGTGAAGTGGCGGTTGTAAGCCAACTATGTATCTCTTTCCCTTATGTATTACATGGGTTGTGTGAAGATTACCTCACTTGCGACATTGCTTTCAATGCGGTTATGCCTCTAAGTCGTGCTTCGATACGTGGGAGATATAGCCGCATCGAGGGCGTTACACATACATCTCGAAATAAAAAATTGTTGAACTGCACGAACAATATCTTCCTTTAGCAAACCCCAATTCCTCTGGAAAAAACCAGCTGAAAACCCATCTGGCCCTGGAGCCTTCAACGGACCAATTTGAAAGAGAGCATCACTAATCTCTTGTTCAGAAAAAGTCTTACAAAGATCCTCATTCATCTCATCATTCACCAGAGTTTTCACAAGAGAGATAATATGAAAAGGGTTTACCGTCTTGTCACAAGAGTAAAGGTTCTTAAAAAATGAGTTTGTGATACCTTTAATCTCGTCCACATCATGAGAGAGGGACCGGTCTCTCCTTTTAAGGGCCGAGATATTATTCTTCTTAGCTCTCCATGTGGCCTTTTTCTGAAAGAATTTTGTGTTCCTATCACCCCATTTCATTTTGTCCAAACACGATCTCTGCTTCCACACGATTTCTTCCTTTATCAAAAGTTCATCCATCTCCGCGAGGATTTTCTTCCTTTCCATAACAACAATATGGTCATTTCTTTTGAAGAGCACATTTAATCTTTTCCGCGCCGTCTCAAGCTTTTTAGGCAAATATCCAATATGTTCCTTACTCCACCCATGAAGGGACTTCATAAAAATGTCCAACGTATTTGCCACATCTCCTAGGTCACTGACATGCGTACTCAACCGTTAGATCTTGATTCAACGTGCACAACTTCATCATCAACCTCCAGGATGCACTGCTTCTGTTCAACCTCGATCTATCCCCGAGCCGCCAGCTAACACCGACCTAACTGCCGGCCCCATTCACCATGATAGCGTAGATATTTTTGAGAAAATGCAGAGAGATACAAACACGACGCACGAAGTGCACCATGTGGCAACCTTGTCAATAGTGTACATATTTTTGAACAACTTTTTTTTAACACATGAACAACTGCTTTGGATAGGTCCCACACTCCCACTAATATAGGACCCTCTTAGCTGACGGGCATTCACTTTGAACAATCATACTCTCTATTTCGCACTGTGCACAATAACCTACCCATATACAATGATGTACACTAAACTGGTGATACAAGCTTTATGCAAACAAGTGGCTTAACGTTGATTTTCATATTGTTTGAAATTATGACCATAGTGTTTTGGGAAACACCTTGAGTACACCTCAAAAATCATTCCTCCTTTATGTTTTTTTGTTTGCAACACCACTAATCATGTTGTTTGTTGTGTGTCATCATGTAAGATTCAAAGGTTTTGTTGATGTGGTCCAGTGTGTGCCTTCTCTTTTTCTCCATTTTCTGTCTGAATTCTTAGGAGATGGACTGCACAATGGCATTTTTGCCCCAGCAAATTTGTTTAATCTTTCTCATTTTGTTTTGGTCACATTTAATTTTTTAATTAATCATATATTTGAAATTATAAATCCAAATCTAAAATTTTATTTATGAAAATCCCTCGGAAAAATGTGTAGATTTCAAATATGCTATTATCATGCATGTTACTCATTTATAAAGTTATATTTAGGGCGCAACCTTAATTAGTACCTTCTTATATGTGATATTTTGAAATTGCCTATTGTATATGTTTCCTGGCCCATTTAAATTGAGTAGATATGATAGTTTGATGCTCTCCTAAGATATTATTGGCATCATAAGGGATGTTTATTCCTACCAGCTACCATACGCTGGTTACAATAGGTATATAAGAATCTCTCTATTTGCACAATGCACAATAACCAACTCATACGATGATGTACACTAAACTGTTGATACGAGCTTTATGTAAACAAGTGGCTTAACATTAATTTTTATATGGTTTCAAATTGTGAACTAAAAATAATTGGAAACACCTTGAGTACACTTATCATCCCACCTTTATGTTTTTGCACAACACCACTTATTTTTTGTTTGTTATGTGGCATCGTGAAAGATTTCAAGGGACTTGCTAATGTCGTCCAGTGTGTGTATGAGGGGTGATTTTTTTATCCCGTTCAGCGTAAGAGCATGTTTGCTAGTAGAAGGAAATAGCATAATTCATCGACCAATTTTTTTGCAAATATTCGTAGCACACCAATAGTTCAAATTTAAATATTACATCCGAGATAACCGGATTGTCAACAAGTATTTTGAATTCAGTGATACTCTAGTCAGTCGACACAGGTCCTCCCACGCACTGTTGCCCTTGAGCTTCATCCAACAATGTATGAGTCTAAATGACCTATTCTCGGTCTTGTAGTATTGCGCACCTGGGCTATACAATGTAAAGATTATCAAGTTGAAACACTGAGTGAATTAATGAATTGACCAATATGTCGAGCAACAACAAAACTTATGATTTTCATGGTTGACGAGCCTGATGATCACATTGCATCCGCTCGTGCAATTGCAACGCAAAACTTCATGACCGCACATGTGACATTGGATGAGGAGGGTGCGAATGCAAAGCAATGGGGCATGGGAAGAGGGGTATTTGAGTGGGATGGAGGTGTCGGACTCCTATGTGGCGGCAGTCCAGACTCCCGCAAAACCCTCCTCTGTTTGGCGTCCGGTTTGAGGTAACTCGGACATCCGCACAGTTAACAGGCCAATGAGGTATCACGTTGGATGGCAAATTACGACCAGGCAGCTTGATTCGGAAGGTTGCGGTGTTTCGAGGGTCGACGATGGATATGCCTTACACCTAGTTCTGTAATGAGGATGAAATGGGGCCGAGTCCACCCAAAATCATGAAACTCTCGCATGTAGCGCCCGTCGGGGCTATTTTTCGCTTATTGCGAGATATAACCTGGTGTGTCCTCTCCCGATCAATTAACAAGCTAGACCTAACACCTAAGCTGGTTCCACCTGCCTTTTTCTTTCTTTTTTTCGTTGTGCTATTTGTAATAGTTTTCAACCAATTTTCTTTTTTTTTCGTTTTCTTTGCTTCTTTAATGATTTTATTTGGTTTTTGTTTCTTCTGTGTTTCTTAATCGGTTTTATTTGTTTTTTTGTTTTCCTTTTTGCTTATTCTATTTTTTCAACACATGTATTGTGCATTCTTAGTATACACAAGGGAAAAAATTGACGCACATTGAACATTTGCAAATACAAGATGTATAGTTTTTCAAATAAAGGATATTTAAAGTTTTTTAGAATACATGTTAAACATTTTTAAGTACACATTGAACTGTTTTAAGCGCACGAAATTTTTTCAAATCTGCATGAACATTCTTTACGTTGTATATTTTGTTAATATTTTTTTGAATGGTACGAAACATTTTTTATACTATGAAAACATTTTATTAATTTTGAAAAACTCATGTACATGTTGTTGAAACATGTAATGTTATTTTTTTAATGTCACATACGCTCTTTTGAGTTGTATTAAACTTTTTTGAACTATGTAATTTTTTTTACATTGTATAATCTTTTTTTTAAATCACATATGTCGTGGAATAGTCACGGCAGATGTCCTAGTGTGAGGACTTAGTCGTGGAGCCATCGCAACTAGGTTAGCTTAAAGGGGTTAAACGGGACAAAGGACACAGGAGTTTATACTGGTTCGGCCCCTTGCGGTAAAGGTAAATGCCTAATCCAGTTTGAGGTGGTATTGCTTATGTCTCGATTACTAGGGAGCGAATACGCTTGACCTAGCTTTCGATCTTTTGTCTCTTGCCCTGAACCGCCGCCGGATCGTCCCTTTATATACATAGGTTGACGCCCAGCGGCTCACGGAGTCCCGGCCGGCTCATAGACAACGTATCCGGCCCGGTGACTAAATATACTTGCCTTACAATATAAGTCATACACATATGGCGGTTTACCCCTATGGGCCTTAAGTCGCCCTTGGGCCTTGGGTCCTTGCCAATGAACTGCTATCTTCAATATCCTCATGGGCTTCGTATCGATGAACCGCCATAGGTATAACCCGGCCCCTCCTGGGCGGGTCATACCTAATAGTCATATACCCAACATCAGGCCCCAGATTGATTTGAACTTGTTCATGTCAATCTTCAACACTTGAAAAATCCTTCCTTATTCCTGCGAGATCTCATAACCTGCCATGACGTCATCTCCTGGGATGGCGGTAACCCGCCGTGACGTCACATGTCATTAATATTACACAATACCCAATATATCTTAGCAGATCCTTATCCTTAATAACCATCCCGAAAATTGAGGCGTCCGAGCAGCTGGATAATCATTCTTTGGCCTCCTCGTTTTTCGCGCCCACCTGTTACCCTTCTCCTTATAAATAGGGTCAACACCCTCCTTTCATTCCCCCCCTTTGCCTTCTCGTCTTCTTCTTCCTCTCGTGACTCCTCTGCCGCCTCGAGCCTCGCCGCCGTCGTCCTCCGACCACTGCACCAACTAAGGCCGCTGCATCAACCTGACTTGTCCAGAAAACGTCGGCGCTCCACCGCAGTCCATCTACATTTTTAAGTGTTCATCTCCCCATGCGTTAGATCTGCATTAGGGTTAGCCTTGTTCTTCGGTGTTCTTCGCTGTTCTTTGCTTTCTTCTTCAACCCTGGTAGCTTCTGATCTGAATATAGTATAGAACCCGTGCAGTAGCAGATTAGCCTTTGTTTTTAATATCAGCATACTTTTTCCTTCATAGAAGATCTCATCGGAGCACACAAACTCTTCTGCTGCCGCTTTAGGTTTAGAATTTACTGCATTTTCTGAACTGCCACAGACCCAAAATTATAGCTTCAGTCTGTGAAATCTGTTTGTCCATCACTTAGAGAAATTTTTCTTGTTGTTATGGCGGCTTACATCACCAGTCATAGCCAGTCATATGTCATTAGGCCCCTTTTAAGCCGCCATTCTGAATATGTACTGTAGGGTTTTACCTCCGGCTTAATGAATCAACTTAAACCGTCAAACTATTCTTTCTTTTAGGCTTCTTTCTTCACAATGCCGCCGAAGACATCCACTTCATGTAACTGGGTTCCCTCCATTGTCACTGAGGACACGCTCAAAGACTTTGTCAAAACCGGCTATTTAACAGAAAAAACTGTCATGCATTATCGCGCCCCCAATACAGAAGAAGAAAGACCTCAGCCAAAGGATGATGAGGTCATTGTTTTTACTGACAACATGAATCGGGGCTTCTCACCGCCCGGTTCTAAATTTTTCCGAGATGTTCTGCACTTCTTTGAGCTTCATCCTCAAGACATCGGACCCAATTTTGTGTCAAACATCTGCAACTTTCAAGTTTTCTGCGAAGTATACCTTCAAGAGGAGCCTAGTGTTGAACTGTTTAGTTAATATTTTTATCTGAACCGCCAAAACGAGTTTACGAACGGACCCAGCTTGGAACTTGGCGGAATCTCAATTCAACGAAGAAGAGATGCTATTTTCCCTTATGCTCGCTTGCCGAGTCACCCCAAAGATTGGAACCAGACATGGTTTTATTGCAAAGATACTTCTCCGGCTGACGAGAACCCGCTGCCAGGCTATCGTGCCCAGCGTCTTGACTCAAAACATCATCTTCCTGAGAAGCTTACCGCTGCTGAACGTAAAAAGCTCGCCCCCACCATTGCAAAGGTCAAAGCTCTGCTGGAAAACGGTTTAACTACCATTGACTTGGTTCGATGTTGGGTTGCTTGCCGGATCATACCCTTGAGTCGCCGACCTAGCTTAATGTGTACTTACATGGGTGGTAAAAAGGATCCACTACGCCACAGCTCCGTGCGTTTAACTGATGATGTCATCAATGAAATGACAAAGAGCCTTCTGAATGAAGATCCAGAAGACTGCAGCAAAGTGGGTCTGAACCATTTCTGCAAACTTAAACCACCACTAGATGTGAGTCTTTAAATTACTTACTTTTACCTTCATCATTCAAATACTCTATTAACTCAACTTTGATGACTTTCACAGGCTGACTCTGATTTTGGAAGAAGAAATACGACCATGAAGCTGCCAAAAAGGCCAGGGCTGCCAAGAAAGCCGCCAAGAAGAATAAGAAGAAATCAAGTACTTCTGAGCTGTTTGAACTGAACGACAGCTCTGAGTCAGAGGTAGCTCTTGATTCCCTTGGATCCTTTTTCAACTATCTTATTGACATTGATTATCATCAGGATGACACGGGGGCCAGTCAAGCAATCGAGGAAGAGGTAACTATCATTTCCTCCGACTCCGAGCCTTTTCCAAGACAAAAAACTCGAAGAGTAACCCGGAAAGTAAGCTTTTCACACCCCTTAGCTCATATGGATCCTCACTTTCTTTTGAAGCAACAGCAGAACGAGAGCCGGCGACAGACTCGGACTAGTGGAGGTGAGGAATTATCTTCCGGCTTACCGAACACTCCAAGGAAATGTCGAAACGAGGTCATCCCAAATTTAAACTCTTTTTATCCTTTGGCGCGTCTCATTCGTCAGCCACTTGATTCTTCCGATTCAAATTATCAGGAGACTTCTCGCTCCTCTTTCGACGACTCATCACAGTCCCAGCTGCCGGCTTTCAAAACTGCTCCTGGGTAATAACAATTAGTTATTATTTGCTTCTTATGCTCATTTATATTTACACTGACCTCTTATGACCCATGCAGTGGAAAGGCCAAGCCTAGCAAGAAGGCAAGGGTGACCAAGCCGGCTGAAGACCCCAAAGTCAATGAACCGGAGCAACAAATTCATGTGTCTGACACCTCCGCACCACAACAAGAAGAACCTGTTCTTGACGTTCCACCAGAAATTCCTAGCACTTCCATTGACCAGATGAATAACAATCCTTTGAATACCGAACCATCAAGCCCAATTAATCCGGCTGAGACACATGATGATGATGTGATGATTACCAGCACCGGCTTTAGCTGGGAAGATCTACTGTCTTGTCCAAGCACTCCGAGAAAGAAGAACATATTGAGAGGCGAATAGTGAGATTTGATGTTGCCAACTACTCTCAGTTGAGTGTTATTGAAGTATTCTCTGGCTATCTCAATCAAGTGCACACGAGCCGAGACCTTGAAGTTGACATGGTGAAGCAGATGCATCAGAAATATGAGGTATGAACTCCTTTACTGAGTTATGCATATCCTGTTAGCCCCCAAGTCTATTGTGTATGATGGAACTAAATATGATGTAGACTTAGAATAACCATGAGTGTAAATAATACCCTTTGATAGAACCCTTCAAAATCCGGCTTACACCATCCGGGTTAAAGAAGACCTGTAATGATTAACACTGAATTCGTAGCCCCCAAGGGCCGGTTTAATCAGCATGAGTGAGCCGGCCCTTTGCATCATTGTGTATAAATCATAACTTACTTGTGTAGCCCCCATGAACCGGCTGTGATCGTTTGCAGCACAAACGGGTCATCATAAAGTAGTAAGACGATACAAGCGATGTGCATTAGCCCCCAAGTGCCAAGTACTCTTGCTTGCAAAGTGCTTAGGATTTATTCACATAAGTCGTTGTATGAATAACTTTTTCGGCAGACATTAGCCCCCAAGTGCCAGGTGTTGTTGCTTGCAAAAGGCTTGGGACTTCATTTCTGTAATCCAAATTTGAACATGATTTTGAAACGGTGTATGTACAGGCCACCATTGCTCAACTTCAATCTCAATTGACTGACGTGAAGACCCGGCTGGAGCATCAAGAATATGAGACTCGAAAAGAAGACTCGAAATTCCAATTTAGCTTGGTTGAAACGGAAAAACTGAAGACCATCTTTGAGGTTGCAAGAAATGTCTGGGCTGAAGAAAAAACTGCCTTGATACAGCGGGCTGAAAAGGAGGAGGCGGCTCTTCGGGAGGTGACCTCTGAGCTTACCGGCTTAAAAAACCATCTATCCCAGACGGTTTCTGCTATCTTTGGTGATTCTCCTTGCTAGTATCAAATTTGAACCTCTTCCTTGACTGTATAAGCCGCCTCTAACCAATCCATGTTCGTTATTTAGGCCCCAGGAGCAACAATCTTAGCCAAGAGATGTTTGTGAAGCTCAAGGCTGTTTATACACTTGTTGAACAGTTATATACTGGAACTCAGCGCGCACTGGCCACAATTTCTCCGACTAATCAAGCACCTACTCTCTTGAGTGATGTCTTGAAAAAGCTTTCTGTTCTTCCTGAGAGGATTAACGAGATGAAGCGATCATCTGCAAGAGCCGGTGCGGTGACAGCTTTAAGCCGGGCCAAGGCATGGCTAGCAGAGCTAGACCCGGCCGACATAGTTACCGGGTATCCAAGCTTAAAAGAAGATGGCACTCCCTTTGAGAAGAAAGACTTCGCCGCGTGCATGAAGGAGATATGTCCCCTGGCCAGCCTGATTGCAAATGAAACGGATCTTTCAAGATACCAACCGGCTTATGACATGGAGAATCAGAAGCTGCCTACGCCGGCTTATAAAGTGATGGATCTAATTCCCCCAATCCGTAAGCATACTTTCGCTCCTGAAGTTGACCCATCCGAGCTTATAGATGGTGAAGCTGAATTCCAAGCCTTGTGCGGCTTTGATTGGTCATCACCAAACTTCCAAGCAGTAGAGGAGGATGAAGAACCGAAGAAGGATGATCCAGAAGCTTCAAGCCGTCAGGGCCAAGAAGGTTGATCCGCTGGGCGGCTCATATATTTGGTCTTCTAAAAACACTTAATCATTTTGGCTCCTTGAGTCATGTAATAGGCTAGTAAAAACTTTGCTCTGTCGTGCCATCGTGCACGTTTGTGTTTTTCCCAACACTGTTTGATCCGCCACTTGGAAACTATCATTATATCCTTATGATGACGTTGATTTATGTAGATGAGATTTAATCTTATCCTGCACACAAGTAAATCGCAAGAGCCCTGGCGGTTTACCGCAGGGTGGGTCATAATACCCCATATAAAGCCACTGGTGACTAAAATAGTTCATGACCAGGGCCGGTTTAAACATAATCATGTATAATTATAAAAAATATCATACTTGTGATATTGAATCGTACTACCGGCTTATGATACCAATGCAGTAAGGGTTACAACCCAAAGAGTGAGAGCAGAACGCCATATTCAATTGATTTATACCGCTGGCTTATCACACCATATGCAGCAAGGGGTAATATCCCAAAGCTTAGAGCACAACACTCTAAGCACATAAAATCATTATACATTGGCGACTTAACGTCCAAAGCCAGCTCACAAGGGTAGT
The DNA here is from genome assembly GCA_021605205.1 of Aegilops longissima. NCBI lineage: Eukaryota > Viridiplantae > Streptophyta > Magnoliopsida > Poales > Poaceae > Aegilops > Aegilops longissima. The sequence goes on along the minus strand of CM038681.1, from coordinate 610,991,436 downwards.
AACGTTATGTTCTCTTTGGTGAATACACCTATGTTTGAATAGGAAGCCCCCATGTGCTTTGTAATCATGGCGTATGAGCCGGACCAAAAGGGTTATTTCACAGCTATGCTTCGAATACGAGCAGGAAGCCCCCAAGTGGTTTGTGGCATTGAGCCGATCAAGAGGGATATTCACAGCTATCCTTCGAATACGAGCAGGAAGCCCCCAAGTGACCATAAGTTTTGGCATTGGGACGATCAAAAGGGATATTCATAGCTATGCTTCAAATATGAGCAGGAAGCCCCCAAGTGACCATAAGTTTTGGCATTGCGCCGATCAAAAGGGATATTCACAGCTATGCTTCAAATATGAGCAGGAAGCTCCCAAGTGACCATAAATTGTGGCATTGTGCCGATCAAGAGGGATATTCACAGCTATGCTTCAAATATGAGCAGGAAGCCCCCAAGTGACCATTGAAATTATAATGAAAAAGACTCATTATTCTTGGAGATGAAACGACAGAGGCCCTGCTTTATCTGGGATGTCGGCTTTATTATAAACATCATAATATATACATTATCAAAATATGTATATCATAAGAGCCGGTGGCTCAAGTGTAATAAGGCCGAAGATGAGCAATATTCCATGGCCGGCAGGTCTCCTCCTCCGAATGACATGAGTCCTTGTGGTCTCGAATATCGATGAGGTAGTATGACCCATTTTTCAAATTCTTGCTGACCACAAAGGGTCCTTCCCAAGGTGGGGATAGCTGTGCATATCAGTTTGATCCTGGATAAGCCGGAGCACCAAGTCACCTTCTTAAAAGGTTCTGGTCTTAACCCGGCGGTTGCGATAACAGCGTAGATCTTGTTGGTAAATCGCTGAGCGAGCCGACGCAAGGTCACGCTCCTCATCTAACAGGTCAAGTGCATACTGACGTGCTTTTTCATTATCAGCTTAGACATAAGCCGCCACGCGGGGCGAGTCGTGACGGATGTCACTAGGGAGAACCGCCTCTGCTCTATAAACCATGAAGAAAGGCGTGTAACCCATAGATCTGTTAGGGGTAGCATTGATACTCCATAGCACTGAAGGTAACTCCTCCACCCAACAACCCGTCGTCCTCTGCAAAGGAACCATAAGCCGGGGCTTGATGCCTCTCAAAATTTCTTGATTGGCTCATTCAGCTTGACCATTGGATTGGGGGTGAGCTACTGAAGACACATCAAGTCGAATATGCTCACGTTGACAAAACTCTTTCATAGCACCTTTGGACAGATTAGTGACATTATCAGTTATAATCCTGTGGGGAAAACCGAAGCAAAAAATCACCTTTTTGATGAATTGAACCGCTGTTGCCGCGTCACACTTACTGACCGGCTCTACTTCGACCCACTTTGTGAATTTGTCAACTGCCACCAAAAGGTGGGTCTTTTTATCCTTGGACCTTTTAAAAGGCCCAACCATATCGAGCCCCCAAACTACAAACGGCCAAGTAATTGGAATCATACTCAATTCTTGAGCTGGCACGTGAGCTCGCCGTGAAAATTTCTGACAACCATCACATTTACCGACCAAACCCTCTGCATCAGCATGAGCCGTCAACCAATAAAATCCATGACGAAAAGCTTTAGCCACGAGAGATTTAGAGTCGGCATGATGACCACAATCTCCTTCATGAATCTCGCGAAGAATTTCATGACCCTCTTCAGGAGAAACACAACGTTGAAACGCCCCAGTGACACTGCAATGGTGTAACTCTCCGTTAACAATTGTCATTGACTTAGACATCCGGGTTATCTGTCTGGCTAAAGTTTCATCCTCAGGTAATTCACCCCGGGTCATATAAGCCAAATATGGAACTATCCAATTAGGAATAGTATGAAGAGCCGCCACCAATTGTGCTTCCGGGTCAGGAATAGCCAGATCTTCCTCTGTAGGCAATTTGACAGAAGGATTATGCAGAATATCCAAGAAAGTGCTAGGTGGCACCAGCTTACACTGGGACCCTAACCGGCTTAAGGCATCAACCGCCTCATTTTTCCTGTGATCAATGTGTTCCACTTGATAACCTTTGAAGTACCCAGCAATAGCGTCAACTTCGTGGCGATAAGCCGCCATGAGTGGATCCTTAGAATCCCATTTTCCTGAAACTTGCTGAGCCACCAAGTCTGAGTCACCGAAACATCTCACTCGGCTTAAATTCATCTCCTTAGCCATCCGAAGACCATGGAGCAAGGCTTTATACTCAGCTGCATTGTTAGTACAGGGAAACATCAACCTTAAAACATAACAAAACTTGTCACCTCGAGGGGAAGCTAAGACAACTCCAGCCCCCGAGCCCTCCAATTGCCTGGACCCATCAAAGTGAATAGTCCAATATGTGTTATCTGGCTTCTCTTTAGGCATCTGCAGCTTTGTCCAGTCATTGATGAAATCCACAAGTGCTTGAGACTTAATGGCCATGCGAGGCATATACTTCAAACCATGAGGTCCAAGCTCAATGGCCCACTTGGCTACCCGACCTATAGCTTCTCTGTTTTGAATAATATCCCCTAAGGGAGCAGAACTAACCATAGTGGTGGGATGACCCAGAAAATATTGCTTAAGCTTCCGACTGGCCATGAACCACCCCATAAACAAGCTTCTCCGGTGCGGATACCTCTGCTTGGACTCAATGAGTACTTCACTGATATAGTAAACTGGCCGTTGAACCAGATATTCCTTGCATGATTCCTTCCGCTCCACCACAACAACTACACTGACAGCCCGGGCGTTAGCAGCCACATATAATAACAACGGCTCCTTATCAATAGGAGCAGCAAGGATTGGCGGCTCAGCTAGCTGTTTCTTCAAAGCTCCAAACGCGTCATTAGCAGCATCACACCACACAAAGTAATATGTTTTCTTCATCATCTGGTACAGTGGTATGACCTTCTCAACCAACCGTCTTATGAACCGGCTTAAGGCAGCAATACGACCCGCCAGAAGCTAAACATCATTGATACACGCTAGCTTTGCCAAGGAGGTAATGGCCTTGATCTTCTCCGGGTTAGCTTCAATGCCTCTGTTAGAAACCAGAAAACCCAAAAGCTTGCCTGCTGGCACACCAAAAACGCACTTGGCCGGGTTAAGAATCATCTTGTAGACCCGGAGATTGTTGAAGGTCTTCTTCAAATCATTTATCAAAGTTTCCTTCTCTCTGGATTTCACGACAATATCATCCACATAAGCATGAACATTGCGTCCAATCTGACTGTGAAGGCAATTCTGCACTCATCGCTGGTAAGTCGCCTGGGCACTCTTGAGCCCAAAAGGCATAGACACATATCAGAAGGCTCCAAAGGGAGTGATAAAAGTTGTATTCTCCTGGTCTATAACTGCCATCTTGATATGATGATAACCAGAATAAGCATCCAAAAAACTCAAACACTCACAACCCGCCGTAGCATTAATGATTTGATCAATACGAGGGAGAGCAAAAGGATCAGCCGGACAAGCCTTGTTTAAGTCCGTGTAGTCCAAACACATATGCCAAGTGCCATTCTTCTTAAGCACCAGCACCGGATTAGCCAACCACTCAGGATGAAACACTTCAACAATTAACCTAGCCACCAAGAGCTGGGCCACTTCTTCACAAATGGTCTTACGCCTCTCCTCATTGAAGCGATGAAGTAATTGCTTGACTGGCTTAAACTTTGCATCAATTTTAAGAGTGTGCTCAGCGAGTTCTCTCGGTACACCTGGCATATCAGAAGGTTTCCATGCAAAGATGTCCCAGTTCTCACGGATTAACCCGATGAGTGTGAATTCCTATTTCAGATCCAGGTTAGCACTGATACTGAACTGCTTGGATGAATCGCCAGGAACAAAGTCAATTAGCTTAGTGTCATCGGCCGACTTAAACTTCAATACCGGATCATGCTCTGTGGTTGGCTTTTTCAAAGATGTCATATCCGCCGGATCAACATTGTCTTTGTAGAACTTCAATTCCTCTGTTGCACAGACAGATTCAGCATAAGCAGCATCACCTTCTTCACACTCCAAAGTTATTTTCCGGCTTCCATGCACTGTGATGGTCCCCTTGTAACCCGGCATCTTGAGCTGCAGATAAACATAACAAGGTCGTGCCATGAACTTGGCATAAGCCGGCCGTCCAAACAGAGCGTGGTACGGGTTTCTAATCTTGACCACTTCAAAGGTTAATTTCTCGGCCCTAGAATCATGTTCATCCCCAAAGGCTACTTCGAGATCAATCCTGCCTACAGAATACACCGACTTACTAGTCACCACTCCATGGAAAACAGTATTGGATGGCTTAAGATTTTTATCAGTCAACCCCATGCGACGGAAAGTATCATAGTAAAGGATATTAATGCTGCGACCCCCATCCATGAGTACCTTAGTGAAATTGTATCCACCAACTTGAGGCGCCACCACTAAAGCCAAGTGACCCGGATTTTCGACCCGGGGCGGGTGATCCTCTCGACTCCACATAATAGGTTGCTCAAACCATCGCAAGTAATGGGGAACTACCGGCTCAACGGCGTTCACATTCCTTTTATGGAGCTTATGGTCCCGCTTGCATAAACTTGTGGTGAAGACGTGATACTGCCCACTATTCAACTGCTTCGGATGGCTTTGATATCCAGACTATTGCTGCTGCTGACCCCCCTGACTGGATTGTTGATTGTAACCACCCTGATTGCCTTGATGGTTTTGGTGACCCTGGAAGCCGAAACTAGAACCTCCACCACCGTAACCTGGGCCATGAGAACCGCCACCGCCAAAACCTGAGCCACCGCCCGTCCATGATTATTTTGGAATAAATCAGAATTTTTGAACTCCATCATAATTTGACAATCTTTCCAAAGGTGACTGGATGGCCTTTCCTTCATGCCATGCTTTGGGTAGGGCTGATTCAGCAACTGCTCAAGATTGAGACCTGATCGACCTGTCCGAGGAGGTGGCTTCCCCTTACGACGCTGACCACTATTCTGTGTATTGGTATTAGCCACAAAATCTGAATTACTATCAGCCTTGCGCTTACTGTTGCCTCCCTGACTCGCCGAGTTATGCTGCTGACCCTTGGTGCTGCCACTCTTCTTTCCCTTTCCCGGCTTCTCATCATCAGACCAGGGGTCCTTGGTACTATCAGAGTCAACATATTTAATTAGAGCCGCCATCAGCTCCCCCATATCATTGCAATCGCGCTTCATCCACCCTAGCTTCTGCTTAAGAGGCAAAAAACTGCAATTCTTCTCTAACATTAGGACTACAGAGCCGACATTGATGTTATCCAATGAGTGCAGGATAGCCTTGACCCGGTGCACCCAATGGGTTGTTGACTCGCCCTCCTCTTGGGCGCAAGCATCCAAATCCACAATCGACATGGGTTGTTTGCACGTATCTTTAAAGTTCTGGATAAAACGGGCTTTTAGCTCATCCCATGACCCGATGGAATTGGCGGGCAGCCCTTTCAACCAAGTACGGGCCATCCCATCCAGCATCATGGTGAAGTATTTGGCACACGCAGCATCGCTGACCTCCAACAGTTTCATGGCCATCTCATAACTCTCAATCCACACCTCAGGGGGTAAGTCGGCTGTGTAGTTAGGTGATACGTCTCCAACGTATCTATAACTTTTGATTGTTCCATGCTATTATATTATCCATCTAGGATGTTTTATATGCATTTATATGCTATTTAATATGATTTTGGGACTAACCTATTAACTTAGAGCCCAGTGCCAATTTCTGTTATTTCCTTGTTTTTGAGTTTTATAAAAAAGGAATACCAAACAGAGTCCAATTGACGTGCCAATTTTTGATGAATTTTTATGGACCAAAAGAAGCCCAAGGAGTGCAAGAGTTAGGCGACAAGAGTCCCGGGCTGCCCACGAGGGTGGAGGGTGCGCCCTAGGGGGGGCTGCCTCGTGGACAGCCCGGAGACCTTCTTGACGTGAAACTGACGCCAAAAATTCCTATAAATACAGAAACCTCCAGAAAGAAACTTAGATCGGGAGTTCCGCCGCCGCAAGCCTCTGTAGCCACCAAAAACCTCTCGGGGGCCCGTTCGGGCACCCTGCCGGAGGAGGGATCCCTCACCGGTGGTCATCTTCATCATCCCGGCGATCTCCATGACGAGTGTCGGTGTCAAAACTGGCGGATCTCGGGTAGGGGGTCCCGATCTGTGCGTCTTAGGCTGATGGTAACAGGAAGCAAGGGACACAATGTTTACCCAGGTTCGGGCCCTCTCGATGGAGGTAAAACCCTACTTCCTGCTTGATTAATATTGAAGATATGAGTAGTACAAGAGTAGATCTACCACGAGATCGTAGAGGCTAAACCCTAAGAGCTAGCCTATGATGTGTTTGTAATTGTGATCGACCTTCTAAGGACCAACCTCTCTGGTTTATATAGACACCGGAGAGGGCTAGGGTTTACATGGAGTCGGTTACAAGGAAGGAAATACAATATCCGGATCGCCAACTTGTCTTCCATGCAAAGGAGAGTCCCATCCGGACACGGGCCGGAGTCTTGAGTCTTGTATCTCCACGCTTCAATAGTCCGGACGATGTATATAGTCCGGCTCTCCGGATACCCCCTAATCCAGGACTCCCTCAGTAGCCCCTGAACCAGGCTTCAATGACGATGAGTCCGGCGCGCAGTCTTGTCTTCGGCATTGCAAGACGGGTTCCATCTTCGAATACTGCAATGTACCTATTACGACAAACAGTATCCGGCTTCTCGTCAATGTTGTACTCCTCGGCTTCAGTGCCTTAATAATGACCATTTCCACGTGTCTAGCGAATGCGAGGAGTCAAGGTATTTTTGCATTTGCCACCCCCGATCCTTCGGGCTAGCCGTCTATTTGAAGAGACGGGGATTCCCAGATCCGAACCTCACCCTTCCCCCCTGAGCAAGCATCCAACAGAGCGCCCCGGAAAAAACCATTCCAACATGGCTGGTCGTCGCAGCTCTTCAGCTTGCCCCCCTTGCCCCAAGTCGGGGACTGGGGAGAGTGTTCAGTTCCTCATAGTCGTTTGATAGAGCTACAAACCCAAGGGTTTCTCCCACCGGCATTCATGGTCCCAGTCCGAGCCGGAATAGCCACCTATAATGGCGGGAGCAAGCGAGAGATCCCTAATCCGTCTCGTGAGGAGCGAATATGCCTCATTCCTTTTTGTTAAGGGGTGTCGGGTTTCCTATTCATCCGTTCCTTGGCGGGCTCACGGAGTTCTCGGCCTCGGTTGCACAACTTTACCCCAGCTTCCGTGCTACATATAGCAGGGTATGTCGCCCTTTGTGAGTTATTTCTAGGTTATGAGGCTCATTTCGGTTTATGGAAGAAGCTATTCGCCTTGTCCCCATAACTGTGGAGAGTCCCTATGTCAAGTGGGCGGGGCGAAGTATGGCGATCGGCGAGACCGGATACCTATCCGGCACTCCCAAAAAGGCACCAGAGAACTGGCCTTCAGAGTGGTTTTACATTGATGACGTCCCCCTTCCGGATCCAATCCGGACAGGTCTCCACAAGTTCAGTAACGCCCTGCCGAGGGCATGTCTAAGCTGGCGCCCGCGAGGCCCCCAAGAAGAGGATACCAGGGAAATACACTTCCTGATGAGCAGGATAAAGTTACTTGCCAGATCCGGACTGACGATAGTCGAGGTCATGGCAATATGCATAATGCGGGGAGTGCAACCGCTCCAATATCGGGGCAATCCCATGTGGCATTTCAACGGGGAAGACGATGCCACCCGTTGTGGCCGTAAGGGTCCGGAATCCGCCACTGCTTTGGCAAGGATACTGTCTGATTTATACAAAGGAGAAGAGTAAGACTTCCTTCACATCAAACCGCGGGACGGATTCTCCATGTATAATCCCCCAAACTTGGTAAGTCGTCGTTCATTTTCCCGCTTCACTTATTATGGCGTTTTTCGCTAAGATCACTTGCCTCGATATTCCCGAGCAGGAACTGAGGAAGGCCGTAGAAGGAATCTCCAGCCCTTCCCCGCAGCCAGAGGACCCCGAAAAGGCCCTGGATCCAGGACTCAAAGAAGATCCGGATACGAGTGTGGAGTTTGTCAACGGGATATTTTATCGGGCGAGCTGTGACGACGCCTCAGTGGCTATTACTGCCGATTATCCCGGACTGCTACCTATGTCGCGTGTAAGCCAGGCCGAAGACTCGATCCTCCGAAGAGGACTCTTTCCTGATGTCATGCCTTATCCCTGAAGCGTCGTGTTTTGGCAGAGACGACGGTCGAAGCGCAGGGCCGAGCCCCTAGGGACCCATCGGCCACAGGCGTCCGGATTCGGTAGGCTCAAGAGGAAGGCGGTTAGGGCCGACACGCCTCTACAGAGGTAAGGAAACAACCTGTCATGTAATCATTGTTATTGGAAGTATAACAGCGCCCTTTACATCCTGGCAGGAAGAGGAGTATCCGGACTATATCCGGGGATCCTGCCAACCACGCTCCACCAGTCGGGCTCCAGAACTGACTTCGAGAGACGAGGCGGACGTAGGGCCGATTCCGTATAGTCCTACGCAGATATGCTCTCTGCCACGAATTTCGAAGTAGAGAGCACCATGAATCACCGGCGTCGACGGGCCGTGCTTCGCAACAACATATTTTCCGTAGAGGCATTTAATGCTTTCAATTCGGGAGACGCATACATCCGGGCTGCTCAAGGCGGGCTTTCCCGGGCTACGGACCAGTATACCAAAGATATACGGGTAAGAAAGTTTGATAAGCATGTATAGCAGTAGCCCATGAGACTTGAAACGGTTGGAACAACAGTTTTAAGGATCAAAGCACAGGTTCTTGTAGATAAGAATGAGCAATTGTCTCGGGAGCTAGAGGAGTGCAAGACCCAACTGAGGGCCACGGTTGCCAAGCTAGAGGAATCCCAGAAGGCCTGATCTGGTAACATTTATCTTGATTGTACAAAAATGTACCAGTTAGCAACTGGCTGGTATGACGAGTTTAACAGAAAATTCTGCAGATAACTCCGGAGTGAATCCGGAGGGCGGGAGAGATGACGAGTCGCATCTCCAGAGGCAACTAAAGGCTGGCGAGCACATTCTTACACAAGTTAGGCAGGAGAACAATACTCTCCAAGATGCCAATGTTCGGCTGGACGTGGAATTGAAAGACGTCCGCGCGCAGCTGGCAGACTCCGTGAAGGAGAACAAAAGGCTTCGCCGCGACATTTATCGTAAGTGCCTAAATGAACTGTAGCATAGTTCGACAAGGAAGTATATTGAAAGAGTTGTGCTTGTAGGAATGCTAATGGGTCGCCCTGAGGAGGAGATGCCCGCATCTGCAGGCGGTTTACTGCAAGACCTCTCACAACTGCACGAGCGAGCTCGGCAGGTGATGTAGGGCGTTGCACAGGCTTTGTGGCCATCAAGCTTCCTGTCGGATGGCATGGGGGAGCTTGTGGACATGCTTCAAGGAGCACGGCGGCGCTTCCGTTTGTGGAAGATGTCAGCCTGCCGGCAAGGTGCAAGAGAAGCATGGGCTATGGTGAAGACGCGCTACACCAAGCTGGACCCGAACCATATGGCCAAAGTCGGACCGGCAGGGCCAGATGGGCAAGAAATTCCTGTGAGTCTGGTATATGACCAGGTGGCGTTAGCCGCAAAGTATTCTCAACAGGATTGTAAGCTAGATAGCCTGTTGGATGGTATAGAGGAGGAATATAGTCAGCCCAAGTGACTGTGTAATTCGATGGACATAAGTAGCCCCTAGCCGGATTAAAATCATTTGTCATGGCGGACCTTTTCGCTTCAGTCCCCGGATCCTACAGTCCGGAGTGTGTCCGAATACCCGCTCAGTTATACAAAACCGGAGTATGCGTGGAAACCAGGCGTAGGGGTCATAAGTGCTTGAACGGACAAGTACCCAACTAGTTATGTTATATTACATGGATAGTAAGAAACATCTTCTAGGGAGAATAGTTCTGTTAAGGGTTCCTTTCCCTGGGTAAGCATGCGACAAGGCACATGTCCGGACTCCGAACCATGGTGCAGGATACAAAACTTCTGGGGATTTATGTTATGATAAACAAAGACATCTTTTGTTCACCGACTGAATATTCTCTTAAGGAAACTAGCTTTCGGCTTCACCCAGTCTGAGGTACACATCCGGCTGAACCGGCAGTAACAATCGCAGAGGTGCTCCCCTTATGCCCTAACCGAATTAACAGGAACGTAGGGCATAAACACAGGAGCCAGGCAACCCAGCTTGGCCACATCTTAAGTCATATCGATGCATATAATGGTGAAGAAAAGGCACACATGGAAAACGCATGTGTGATGGGCAAAAAGCTCTTTAGAGTAAGTTATGTTTAGCTTCCGTATAGGAAGCCCCCAGGTATTGCTTACACACATAGTGCGGCCGGAATAATCCGGGAGTCCGTACTGTATTAAATACTTTGTGTGAAGAGAAAAAGATCGAGAAAGGAAGAGGGAGGGAGCATAATTAAAAAGGAGGAGGTAAGGAGACGAACACTGAGTTCGGCGCTAGGCATAGAATCTCCAGAGTCTGGCCGCGTTCCATGGGTTCAGCTCGAGTCTGTTATCGGACGCATTACGTAAGCGGTACGCTCCTCCGGTGAGAACTTTGTCGATGACGAAGGTACCTTCCCACTTGGGTTTGAGCTTGTCCTTCTTCTTCTCCGGTAAGCGTAGAATGAGCTCACCAATATTATAAGTTTTGGCCTGCACTTCTCTGCTTTGGTATCGTCGAGCCTGTTGCTGATAGAATGCTGAACGGGCCTTCGCGACGTCGCGCTCCTCCTCCAGGGCGTCCAAGTTATCCTGCCGATCTAAGTCGGCTTCCTTCTCTTCGTACATGCGTACGCGTGGCGAATCATGTATTATGTCGCAGGGTAGTACTGCTTCCGCGCCGTACACCATAAAAAATGGTGTATATCCGGTGGTGCGATTCGGCGTGGTCCGCAGCCCCCAGAGTACGGAGTCGAGCTCCTCGACCCAATGAGTGTCCGACTCTGTCAAGGATCGCACTAGTCTGGGTTTGATGCCGCTCATGATGAGACCGTTTGCCCGTTCGACCTGGCCGTTTGTTTAAGGATGGTAGACGGAAGCATAGTCGAGCTTAATGCCCATTTTGCCGCACCAAGCTTTCACTTCATCGGCTGTGAAATTTGAGCCATTATCAGTGATGATGCTGTGGGGGACACCGTATCGGTGTACGACCCCGGATATAAAGTCTATTACTGGTCCAGATTCGGCCGTTTTCACTGGTTTGGCTTCTATCCATTTGGTGAACTTGTCTACCATGACCAATAAGTATTTTTTCTTGTGGCTTCCCCCTTTAAGGGGTCCGACCATATCCAGCCCCCAGACCGTGAAGGGCCAAGTTATGGGGATTGTTTGGAGAGAGGTAGGGGGCATATGACTCTGATTGGAAAAGAGCTGGCAACCGACGCAGTGTTGGACAAGGTCCTGTGCATCTGCTCGGGCCGTCGGCCAATAGAAACCTGTACAGAAGGCCTTGCTGACTAGTGCTCGAGCCGCGGCGTGGTGCCCGCCCAGTACGGCATGGATTTCAGCCAAGAGCTGCCGCCCTTCCTCTTCGGAGATACACCTTTGGAGCACTCCGGTCGCACTTTTCTTATAGAGTTCCCCTTCATGGACTTTGTAAGCTTTAGAACGCCGGACGATGCAGTGTGCTTCATTTTGATCTTCGAGGAGCTCCTGCCTATTTAGGTAGGCCAAGAAAGGCTCAGTCCATGGGGCGATGACAGCCATTATTTTGTGGGCTGACGATGTTATTTCGGTGGTAGAGCCTCCGATTATGTCTGATAGTTCGGAATCTGGGGATGTATTCGGATCCGTGCTGGTATTGCCGGACTCCCCTTCCCATACCACGGATGGCTTGAACAGCCTTTCCAGGAATATGTTAGGTGGGACAGGGTCGCGTTTAGCGCCGATGAGGGCAAGGACATCTGCCGCTTGATTGTTTTCTCGAGCCACATGGTGGAATTCGAGCCCCTCGAACCGAGCTAACATTTTAAGGACGACATTACGGTAGGCCGCCATTTTCGGATCCTTGGCATCAAAATCTCCATTTATTTGTGATATAGCAAGGTTTGAATCCCCGCGTACCTCTAGGTGTTGAATGCCCATAGAGACTACCATCCAAAGACCATGCAACAGAGCCTCATATTCGGTTGCATTGTTGGAGTCTGTGTATAATATTTGGAGGACGTATTGAACCGTGTCTCCAATGGGAGACGCCAGGACTACGCCTGCTCCCAATCCGGCCAGCATTTTAGAGCCGTCGAAGTGCATGATCCAGTTAGAGTATGTGTCGTACTCTTTAGGGAGTTCGGCTTCCGTCCATTCGGCGAAAAAGTCAGCTAATACTTGTGACTTGATAGCCCGCCGAGGCTTGTATGTTATGTCGAACGGAAGGAGCTCGATGGCCCATTTAGCGATCCGGCCCGTGGCATCACGGTTATTTATTATATCATTTAGTGGTACTTCCGAGGCCACTGTAATCGAACACTCTTGAAAGTAGTGTCGTAGCTTTCGGGATGCCATGAAGACCGCGTATGCTATTTTTTGATAGTGTGGGTATCGGGATTTCCATGGGGTGAGGACCGTGGATACGTAATAAACCGTCTTCTGTAGCGGGAATTTGTATCCGCCAACCTCTCGTTCGACGACGAGTACTGCGCTTACAACTTGATGTGTTGCAGCTATGTACAGCAACATAGGTTCACCGATATTTGGCGTTGTTAGGACTGGATTATTGGCCAATAAGGTCTTTATTTCATCGAGTCCGGCCGCGGCTGCATCTGTCCACACGAAGTGTTCGGTGCGCCGAAGAAGGTGGTAAAGAGGTAATGCCTTTTCTCCTAACCTGGAGATAAAGGGCTCAAAGCAGCCACGCATCCTGCTAGTTTCTGGATGTGTTTGAGGTCTGTTGGTATAGCCAAATGCGACAAAGCTCGGATTTTTGCCGGATTAGCTTCAATTCCTCTATTAGAAACGATGAAGCCCAGCAGTTTTCCAGAGGGGACGCCGAAAATGCATTTCTCTGGATTCAGCTTGATGTCGTATGTTCGGAGGTTGTTGAACGTAAGCCTCAAGTCATCTATTAAGGTTTCGACGTGTCTTGTTTTTATGACTACGTCGTCCACGTATGCCTCCACTGTTTTGCCGATTTGCTTTTCCAGGCATGTTTGAATCATGCGTTGGTAGGTTTTGCCGGCATTCTTCAGCTCGAAAGGCATAGTGTTGAAGCAGAAAGGGCCATATGGCGTTATGAAAGCTGTTGCAGCTTGGTCGGACTCTGCCATCTTTATTTGATGGTACCCAGAGTATGCGTCGAGGAAACACAGCGAGTCGTGTCCTGCTGTGGCGTCGATGATTTGATCGATGCGAGGGAGGGGAAAGGGATCCTTGGGGCAAGCCTTGTTGAGGTCTTTGAAGTCGACGCACATGCGCCAGGATTTGTCCTTCTTTGGTACCATTACCAAGTTCGCCAGCCAATCCAGATGTTTGATATCTCTGATGAATCCGGCCTCAAGTAGCTTGGCTAGCTCTTCCCCCATGGCTTGTCGTTTGGGCTCTAAAAATCGCCTTAGGGTCTGTTTAACAGGTTTGTATACCTTTAGTATGTTAAGGCTATGTTCGGCCAATCCACGCGGGATGCCCGGCATGTCCGATGGGTGCCAGGAGAAAATGTCCCAATTCTCGCGTAAGAAATCTCGCAGTGCGGCGTCCGTAGCGGGACTCAACTGTGTCCCGATGGAAGCTGTCTTCGTGGGGTCCGTTGGGTGGACTTGGAATTTGACTATCTCATCTGCGGGTTTAAATGAGGTGGACTTGGGTCGCTTGTCGAGTATCACGTCGTCCACATATACGGTGGTGGCTTGATGTTGTTAATTCTTCTGCTGCTAGGGCTTCGGATAATGCTTCCAAGGCTAGTGTCGCGGTTTTGTTTTCGGCGCGGAGTGCGATGTCCGGATCACTAGCTGGAGTGATGATTCCATTGGGTCCGGGCATTTTAAGCTTCATGTACCCGTAATGGGGTATAGCTTGAAAGCTTGCAAACGCATCCATCCCTAGAAGGGTGTGCTATCCGCTGCTGAAAGGAGCCACTTGGAATGTGATTTCTTCAGACCTGTAATTCTCTGGGGTGCCGAATACCACATCGAGTGTGATTTTCCCCGCACACCGTGCTTCCTGACTAGGGATAATTCCCCTGAAGGTTGTGTCGCTTTGTTCAATGCGGCTTTTATCAATTTCCATCTTCTTGAGTGTTTCTTCGTAGATCAAGTTTAATCTGCTTCCGCCGTCCATGAGTACTTTAGTGAGCCGAAAGCCGTCCACTATTGGGCTAAGGACCAAAGCGGCTGGTGCCCGGACGGTCTGGAATTGGGGTTCATCACTGGCATTGAAAGTTATAGCAGTGTCGTTCCACGGATTTATTTTTGCCACATGGCAGATTTCCGCGGAGCTTCGATGAGCTCGCTTGCGCCTATTGTTTGAGGCGAAAGTCTCGAAGACTGTTAGTACCGTATTGTGTTCCTTGGCGGGATGTTGTTCTGCTTTATGGCTTTCGAGGAGATCCTCGCCACTTTTCGCTACCTGCTGGAGTATCCAACATGCCCTAAGGCTATGGGTTGGTGTTGCATCCGGCGTACTGTGAAGCTTACATGGCCCATTGAGCCATTCTTCCAATACGGTTCCACGCCCTAGGGCAGGTTTTGGTTTCTTGGGAGTTGAATTGGTCGACTTACGAGAGTTCGGCCGTTTAGTTCGGACAAAGGTTCTGGTGAGGGCCGTACTATCCCAAAATTCTGTCTGGGTCTTCCAGGCGCTTTCCATCGCACAGTACTTCTGTACTATGGTTGCCAAGTCCGCAAAGTATACTATGTCACGGCGACTTATAGCATTAAGGAGTCCTTTGTTCGTGCAGTTTTTGCAGAAAAGTGAGACTACGTCCTCCTTGAGGCAGTCCTCGACCTTGTTAAGCGCAAGGAGGAATCTGGCACAGTAACGGTGTACCGTCTCCTGGGGCTCTTGCCTGATGCGGGAGAGACGGTTTAAGTCTGAGCTAGTGTCGTTGGCTGAATCCGGATTTTGATCCGATCTAACACCCGGGGGCACGGGAGGTTCCGAGCCTGACAGTTCGGGATCCGGAGTATTACCCAATCTCTTCGGCCCAATGCCCGATTCTAAGTCCGGGACCCGGGTCATGTCTTCCTTTGAGTAGGTGTTCGGCTCACCGAGTTCGGTGATCCGAACATAATTCGTCTTCAAAGTTGAGGGGCAACCCGTGTGTGGTTCCTCCACTACCGCTATCTCATGGGTGGCCGGCGGGGATCTAATGTCCCTTTGGTCGGGTTTAAGCCCAATCCGGTCATAGTCCGTAGCGACTCCCAAAGCGGCGATGCGATCCAAGAGCTCATTAAGGGAGGAGAGCTCAATCGGATCCATCTTTTCGGCAAGCTCCGAATTGATGCGAAGGTTATGCGTGATGACCCGGGAGGCCATCATCGGCGCGACAGCCGATGGGGCGGACATAATGAAGCCGCCAAGTCAGAGAGTTTGGCCTACAGCCAGTGCTCCCCCAGAGGTGATGTCGTCCTTGACAACGAGACAAGTCATCAAGCCTTATGGCGATGACACAGAGGAACTCTCAATGAAAGCACCAATGTCGGTGTCAAAACCGGCGGATCTCGGGTAGGGGGTCCCGATCTGTGCGTCTTAGGCTGATGGTAACAGGAAGCAAGGGACGGGCCCTCTCGATGGAAGTAAAACCCTACTTCCTGCTTGATTAATATTGAAGATATGAGTAGTACAAGAGTAGATCTACCACGGGATCGTAGAGGCTAAACCCTAAGAGCTAGCCTATGATGGTATGATTGTAATTGTGATCGGCCTTCTAAGGACCAACCTCTCCGGTTTATATAGACACCGGAGAGGGATATGGTTTACATGGAGTCGGTTACAAGGAAGGAAATACAATATCCGGATCGCCAAACTTGTCTTCCACGCAAAGGAGAGTCCCATCCGGACACGGGCCAGAGTCTTGAGTCTTGTATCTCCACGCTTCAATAGTCCGGACAATGTATATAGTCCGGCTCTCCGGATACCCCCTAATCAGGGCTGAGGGTATGTACCAATAGCTATGTGTTTGTTCTCTCTCTCGTGTTCTTGAGGTGATACGATCTTGATGTATCGCGAGCTTTGCTATTATAGTTGGATCTTATGATGTTTCTCCCCCTCTACTCTCTTGTAATGGATTGAGTTGGAAGTTATCTTATCGGATTTAGTCTTTAAGGATTTGAGAACACTTGATGTATGTCTTGTCGTGCTTATCTGTGGTGACAATGGGATATTCACGTGATCTACTTGATGTATGTTTTGGTGATCAAATTGCAGGTTCAGTGACCTTGTGAACTTATGCATAGGGTTGGCACACGTTTTCGTCTTGACTCTCCGGTAGAAACTTTGGGGCACTCTTTGAAGTACTTTGTGTTGGTTGAATAGATGAATCTGAGATTGTGTGATACATATCATATAATCATGCCTACGGATACTTGAGGTGACATTGAAGTACTAGGTGACATTAGGGTTTTGGTTGATTTGTGTCTTAAGGTGTTATTCTAGTATGAACTCTATGATAGATCGAACGGAAAGAATAGCTTCATGTTATTTTACTACGGACTCTTGAATAGATCGATCAGAAAGGATACCTTTGAGGTGGTTCCGTACCCTACAATAATCTCTTCGTTTGTTCTCCGCTATTAGTGACTTTGGAGTGACTCTTTGTTGAATGTTGAGGGATAGTTATATGATCCAATTATGTTATTATTATTGAGAGAACTTGCACTAGTGAAAATATGAACCTTAGGCCTTATTTCCTAGCATTGCAATACCGTTTACGCTCACTTTTATCATTAGTTACCTTGCTGTTTTTGTAATTTCAGATTACAAAAACCTTTATCTACCATCCATATTGCACTTGTATCACCATCTCTTCGCCGAACTAGTGCACCTATCCAATTTACCATTGTATTGGGTGTGTTGGGGACGCAAGAGACTTTTTGTTATTTGGTTGCAGGGCTGTTTGAGCGAGACCATCTTCATCCTACGCCTCCCACAGATTGATAAATCTTAGGTCATCCACTTGAGGGAAATTTGCTACTATTCTACAAACCTCTGCACTTGGAGGCCCAACAACTTCTACAAGAAGAAGATTGTGTAGTAGAAATCATTAGGCACCTTATGAGGTCCTTTGAAATCCTTGGGCAGACGCTCGTTACACAGAGCCGGCACTAAACATGGTATACCCGTGGTTCTAGAGGTCACACCTGCCTCCACCGAAGTCGTCGGATAAACTGGAAGATGTTGATGAGCCGCCTGCTGAGCCGCCTGCTCAGCTTCTCGACGTGCCCTGTCCTGATCGACCAAACCATGAGCACCATCACGCGCTGGGTCATGCCCACACGGCTGGTTACGGCGCTAGTCATTGCTTGAAACGGCCGGTGAGTCTATGTGTCTGCTATAACTCCGGCTTGGGCGAGGGGTCGAATGAATCCTTTCTCGACTGTAAGAATATGCCTCCTGCTGTACTAATGCCATTTGAAGAAGCTCTCTATCCCTCCGTGTTTCAACCACCGCTGGATAATCTCCTTCAACTGGGAGAGCCGCCAATCGTGTCGCCGCAGCGATCATATTATCCAAAGGGTTGGAAAAATGACCCGGTGGTGTCGGCACATATTGGGGCGGTGTATTATTCAGGCGAGGTGGCTCCATCATGCGCGGTTGAGCCGGCGCTCCAGCCCCAGGCGCTTCAACCCGGTTTATCTCTGGTTGGTTAGTGGTCCCCGCTCCAGGCGCGCAAAAAAGGTTCCTTGCCTCGTAAACCGGCGACAGACGACTCCGGTGCCTTCTTCTCATGATTTTGTTTGAAGCGTTCTGATCCAACGAGAGCCGGAAGGAACTAGCCTGAATTCGTTGTGCCTGAGCATCCAAAATAGCTCGCTCCACCGTCATCCTAGCGTCCTCCGCCGCCAGGTCTTCCTTGGCTTGCGCTACCTCGTCATGCAGTTTTGCAATTTCCGCGTTATGCTGAACTTGATTCACTGGGTTAACCTCTGATGTTAACAAGGTTGTTAGTTTATCCAGCAAATCAGTCAAAACTGAGCGGTGGGCGACAGGCCTCTCGCCCTAGCTGCCATCGCGTTGTCAATTCGAAAACCATTGTTGCCGCAGTCGAAGAATTCTGCCCAGGCTGTGTACCGGCCATGAAGATTGCGACAGTTCGGCGGCTCATAGGGGGTCCAAAATACTGTCGCCATCGGAACAGCCCCCAAGCATGTCGTCCTGCAGCTGGTACAATGAAGTAGTCTCGCCCGTGAACGACTCACCATCAAAATAGATGGCCGTCTCACCGCCATACATGGATCCTTCCTGAAATTCCGCCCCATGGATGAATCCCACGAAAGCATGTTTCACGATGGGCTGGGCTCGGGCGGGTCGTGCACGCTGAGCCGTCTCGATGATGTCGGTGCAGATGTCCGTCTCAGGGCCCGGCTCACCGATCTTGCCGATGAAAACGTGAATTTCGCCGAAGGGGACCCGGTACCCGTACTCAATTGAGCCGGCCTCGGGGCCCCAGCCTGCATCGTCGAGGTAGAGCTTGCCGCGACGACTCTTGGTCATCCGGCCCATAGCGTGTCCCTTGATCCCTTCGAAGCTGCCCCTTAGAACTCGAAACCACCGTGCTATGGCCCCAAGGTGGGCACCAACTGTCGTGGAATAGTCACGGCAGATGTCCTAGTGTGAGGACTTAGTCGTGGAGCCATCGCAGCTAGGTTAGCTTAAAGGGGTTAAACGGGACAAAGGGCACAGGAGTTTATACTGGTTCGGCCCTTGCGGTGAAGGTAAAGGCCTAATCCAGTTTGAGGTGGTATTGCTTTTGTCTTGATTACCAGGGAGCGAATACGCTTGACCTAGCTTTCGATCTTTTGTCTCTTGCCATGAACCGCCGCCGGGTCGTCCCTTTATATACATAGGTTGACGCCTATCGGCTCACGGAGTCCCGGCCGGCTCATAGACAACATGTCCGGCTCGGTGACTAGATATACTTGCCTTACAATATAAGTCATACACATATGGCGGTTTACCCCTATGGGCCTTAAGTCGCCCTTGGGCCTTTGCCTATGAACCGACATCTTCAATATCCTCATGGGCTTCGTATCGATGAACCGCCATAGGTATAACCTGGCCCCTCCTGGGCGGGTCATACCTAATAGTCATATCCCCAACAACATAGATATTTTCCAAACGCTTGACTTTTTTTAATGTGGTATATACTCTTTTGAGGGTTATGATACATTTTTATGAATTATGCGGACATATGTTTACACTATATAGACATTTTTAAAATTTTCCAAACATTTTTTGCGAAGTATGTGAATATTGTTTCAGAAATGCTATCTCCATTTTTTAAGGGTGCGTGAACATTTTCATTCACTGAATGAACATTTTTTATATGAGTGATTAACATTTTTTAAGATCGAAATAAGATATGTTTCCATTTGAGAAATATAAATAAAAGTAATAAACAAACAAAAAAAACATGTGCTAGGAGCCAGCCCTCCATCCTGTGATGGGCCGACCGATTTAGGGGTGCCTAAGGCTAGGGGTTATTTCATCTCACAATAAGCGACACAAAGCACCTCCCTAGTTAGCTATGCAGCTGAAGACTATATAATCTCCCGTGACTAGCAAATGTAGGTGGTGAATCAGATGTGGCCAAAGCTAACTGTCCATGTATTGCTTCCTTACTTTCTCTGCAAGATGGACTAGACAGATGGAAACAAGGACAAAAGAAAACTAGACACAGGAAAACACTAGTACACTACCATTCTCACTCCATTTACCAAGTAATCCATGCCAACTCATTTGAATTCATGTCTCTAGAACTAGGCCGTTAACAGTAGTAGCACGGGTTTTCGTGATTTTGGATCGACCGTTTGGCGTAATAACCCATCCGCAAAGATGTCACTAGAACTAGTCCTGAAACTGAGCCCAATCGGCCGAAAGTTATGAAACTCTCGAGGCCATAATGGATGGAAGGTCGCGAATGCTATATCTCCCCTATCGAATCTCTTATACTATACGGCGCCTTTAGTGGCAGTTGTCCAGTTGGCGCTCACATGTTTCATGTGCTGGTCCAGCTCATTAGCATGAACGCTCCCTCAATCCCTCCGTTGACAAGCAGATTCTTCTGCAGGTTCAGTCGTTCATTAAGCAAATGACCCTTGACCGTTGACTTTTCAATAATTTGAAAAGGTCATAAAAATAAAAATGTCATCGATTTGAAAAAAGTTCATCAAATTCGAAAAAAAACAAAAATCTGAAAAACTTCAGCTGTTTTGCAAAAAGTTTCATCGAATTTTGAAAAAAACTTCTCAAATTTGGAAAAGGTTCATCAATACTGAAAAAAGTTAATCAATTTTTAAAAAAGTTCATGGATATTGAAAAAAGTTCAGGAAGTTCTAAAAAGGGAAAAGGAAAAATTAAAGAATAGGAGAAGAAAAAAGAAAGATAAATAATTAAAAGTACAATTATAAAATAGAAAATAAAAATAAAAGGGAAAAAAAAAGAAAAGAACAATAACATAAAACCCAAACAAAACCGGTCCAGAAACAAAAGAATAAAAACGGTTGGCAAACTTCTGGAAGCTTCCCAAAACGAGTGATCGAACAATCCCGTATACATTTTAAATGGGCCGGCCCGTGCAGGGGTGTGCTCTCGTTGCCGCTGATTCTTTTAAAAGTGGAAATGGGAATATCCACCCTGTGTCAAATTGTCGACCTTTCGCACAGATTCTACCGATCGGGCGAGGACTTAACGTGTTGCAGCGTATCCGGTTTTGGGAACCATCTAGAGTTTCCCAGCCCGGTTTCCTGAATCGGTTTTTCTTTTTCTCTTTGGGTTTTCGTTTTTCTGTTTTTTTCTTTTCTGTTCCTTTTGCTGTTTTTTTCATTTTCGTTTCTTTCTTATTTCGTTGTTTTAAAATATGTTCACAAAATAAAAAATGTTTAGAATTTGAAATAATGTTCATGTATTTCAAATTTTGTTCATAAATTTCGAAAATGTTTATATTTCAAAGGAAACTTCTAGAATACAAAAAATGTCCGCGGTTGCAAATTTTGGTCTGACATTACAAAATGTTCAGATTTTGTCAAAAAAAATCACAATTCAAAAAATTGTTCACATATTCTTAAAAAGCTTATTCGGTTTTATCAAAATTGATAGTAATTTTTGAAAAATGTTCCTGTTTTTGAATATTTGTCCACAACTTCAAATTTGTTCTGGTTTTTAAAATTTGGTTACACATTCAAAAAACAGCTAACATTTTCTTAAAACTCATGTCTATTCTGTCAAAAATGTTTGAAATGTTTAAAAAATATATTTTGAATT
This sequence comes from Aegilops longissima, assembly GCA_021605205.1. Taxonomy (NCBI): domain Eukaryota; kingdom Viridiplantae; phylum Streptophyta; class Magnoliopsida; order Poales; family Poaceae; genus Aegilops; species Aegilops longissima. The sequence continues at coordinate 610,969,969 of CM038681.1, read as the reverse complement.
TAAAAGAAAATATCGTAAAAAGGAAAATAACCCGATCAGCCGATGTCGCTAGTCCTAAGGCGTTTGAATTGCCATTGTACCACCAACAAGAATCAGGCCTAGCAGTTAGGTACCTCTGTCTACAGGGGTACGGTCGCGAGCTCCAATCCTATTTGAAGCACTGCGTTTTCCGTTCCTTGTTTTTACAGCGGCCCAGTCGAGGGACTATCCTATTCTCGCATCAAGGGCTCATGCTTATGGGCCGGCTATTAGCAGTGTCATGCTTATGGGCCGGCTATTAACAGTGTCGCTCGGTCGCTAGTTTAGTCCTTCGCTCGCTTGTTTTTGGGCACCCTATAGCCCTGTTTGTTTGGGCTTTTGCTTCTGCTTTTGTAACTTTTCCACTTTAGCCAAAAAGCCATAAAAGCTCTTAAATAGGTGCTTTTGGAGCTTTTATAGCTTCTGAAGCTAAATATTATTATATTGATTCATCAAAAGCCATAAAAACTTCAAAAGCACCTATTTAGAAGCTTTTATGGCTTTTTAGTCAAAGTAGAAAAGCTGCAAAAGTAGAAGAAAAGCCCAAACAAACAGGGCCTATGTCTCTCATTCAGGAGACAGAGGGAACCCTCGTTAAAGGGGTGCGCCGAAAACAACTGCTTCGATTTCTATTTTGTTCTTATTATGTTTTTCGTTTTTCTTGATTTATTTTATATCTTTGTCTATACTTTCAAATATTCAAAATAAACAAATTGAAAAATGTTGAAAAATCAATTGAAAAATATTAAATGTGCATAGAGAAAATGTTTATCATGTTTACAAAAAATATATACAAAAAATTGATTGTGAAAAAATTGTCATGTATTTCAAATAATAAGTTAATCAAGCATTTGAAAAAATATTGAACAAATGTTTGAAAAATGTTAAGCAAGCATTTGGAAAATGGTAAATGTGTATAGAACAATTGTTGACCATGCACTAAAGATAAGATGAAACAAATTTGATCATGTATATAAAAACTTTAGTCAAACATTTAAAAATTATTGAATAAGTATCTGAAAAATGTTTAATGTGTATGGAAAAACTTTTAATCAAATTCTAAAAATTGATGAACTTTTTTATCATGTATATAAAAATGTTAATCAAGCATTTGAAATAAACTTGAACAAGTATCTGAAAATGTTAAATCAAGTATTTAAAATGTTAAATGTGTTTAGAGTAAATCTTAACCATGTTCTAGAAAATATTCATCTTGTATTTGAAAAATTATATTCAAGCATTTGAAAAAGTTTAAAGTGTGTATAGAAAAATGTTGAGCATGTATTAAAATGTTAATATTGTATTTAAAAAATTAATCACGCATCTAAAAAATGTGTATAGAAAAGGTTGACTATCTAATAACAAATGCTACATTTGTATTGGAAAGATATTAAATGTGTATTCAAGAAATGTTGTTGACATATAAAAAATGTCGAATGAAAATAAAAAGAATCAAAAAACAAAAAACAGAAAAGAAAAATAAACCGAAGAAAAGTAAAATGAAAAAAGAAAGAAAGAAATGCAAAAAATGAAAAAACCGAAGGAGACAGAGAATAGAAAAGGAAAAAACTGAAGGAAACAGTATAAAAGAAAAGAAATGGAGAAAGAAAAGACAAAAGCATTGAAAACTAAGAATGAAATAAAAAAGAAAAGGAAATATTATAATAAATGTGTAAAAGCCTGCTCCTTTTGTTCTAGTAGACCGCACTCTATTAATTGTGCGGGAACTCGAAGTCAGCGCAAACAGTGCAGGGATGCAACGAGGTGATCCTCGGATCGATTACTCACGCGCATCAATTTAAACTCCATTTTCCAGAAAATATACGCTAGCGGGATGCCTTGTTACTGTAGCATCAATGCGAGAGGTGCTTCGGTCTCGCTTAATGCCAGATATAGCACTCATGCTTGTTTAATGTATGGTCTCGTCCGTTTTCTTTCCTTCTCTTTCTCTTTCGTTTCTTTTACTTTTGCTTTCTGTTTTCTTTTTTTCTTTAGTTGTTTTCTTTGGTTTCTATTTTTTCATCTTTTTATTCACAGTTGCTATTTTTGTTTTGTATCTTCTTTCTTTTTTATTTGGCTTAGTGGAGTTTCTTATATTCTTTATTTTACTATGTATTTCTTTTTTTGTTTCCTTTTTGGGTTTTATTGGTTTATTAGGAGATTTTTTGTATGCGCCCGGTTTTTATTTTTTCTATAGATGTCTATAAATTTTAAAATACATGATTAACATTTTAATAAACATATATTATTATGTCTACATTTTCCATCAATGTTGTACAGTTTTGTATACATCAGAAACATTTTATATATGCATGTTTATCATTTTCCAAAGTCATGATTAAATTTTTAAAACATATTTTATCTCTACTTTGTTTGTACACATTCTATTAATTTTCGTATACATCAGGTCATTTTTGTATACACATTTAAGATTGTCTAATACATGATTAACACTTTTGAAAACATATATATTTTGATGCCTACTTTTATCCTTGTACATTGTTCATTTTGTATACATTGGAGACATTTTTTATACATTTACTCCTCCGTTTCCTAACGTAAGCATATAGATTTTTCTAAAGTCAAACTTTATAAACTTTGACAAAGTTTGTAGAGAAAATCATATACATCTAGAATACCAAATACATATACTTAGGTACATCACAAGACATACTTTCATATTATATACATTTGGTATTGTAGATATAAATAGTTTTCTTTATAAACTTGGTCAAACTTCATAAAGTTTGACTTTGTAGAAAATTTATATGCACTACATTATGGAACGGAGGAGTAACAGTTTTAAATGTGTGATTAACATTTTCTAAAAAATGCAAACCTAGTTATTTATTTAAATTTTTCCATACACATTGTACATTTTTTTATATGTCTGATTAACATTTTTCAACTTCTTATATAAAGTGAATTTATAATACACATACTCGGAATATTTCGAAATATAGGTAATAGTAAAAAAAAATACAACAAAAATGAATGAAAAAAGTAAGAAATAAAGAAAGGAAAAAACTTTGGAGTCATGTGCCCGCGCTGGGCTGTGCCAATCCGACGGCTGCCTTCGGCGAGATGTCCCTGGAAGGCCTGGGTGGTGGGCCGTTACCGGTCCATCAATCGAGTCACTGCTCGCGAACGATCTAGACCGAGCTAATTAAAACAATTAAGCTACGCGTGAAGGGCGGCCAACCAGCTATGCCACATGGCGCAAGCTGGTTGGCCGTGGTGAGAAATCTTTTGTAACTTTTTTTATGAAGGTGTGGATTATTTTTTAAATGTATTTATTTAGGTGGAGATGAGGACCTATGGTATTTTTTAAAGGGAGGGTACGCAAAGTGGCACTCGCTGGTAGACTGTTGTGGTATTTTTTATTTTTTATTTTTTACTTATTTTTTAGATGAATAAAACCATTAAGCTACGCGTGAAGGGCGGCCAACCAGCTATGCCACGTGGCGCAAGTTGGTTGGTCGTGGTGAGAAATCTTTTGTAACTTTTTTTATGAAGGTGTGGATTATTTTTTAAATGTATTTATTTAGGTGGAGATGAGGACCTATGGTATTTTTTAAAGGGAGGGTACGTAAAGTGGCACTAGACTGTTGTGGTATTTTTTATTTTTTATTTTTTACTTCTTTTTTAGATGAATATGATGATTTTTTTAGATGTTGTTTTAGACGGAGGCGAGGACTCTGTGTATTTTTTAAATGGAAACATGCGCACAACTTCCTCTCAAGCGGCGCCACAGGGTGGCACCCCAACTACTAGTGACGATGACAGAGCGCGAGCCCCGGCCCTGCTCGCTACTAGAACCACTCCATCCTGCACAGCTTCAATGCACTAGCCTGCCGAGAAGAGTCGAGTCTTGTTAGGGCACCCTCAAAGCGTCGAGTGTTCGTGCTGACGTACCGCGGAAGCCATCGAACACGGTCATGTGTCGGTTGGCGGCACGGTGCAGACGCACTTTCTCCAGTAAATTGATGACAAGGTGGGAAGCTCTAGGGAATCCAGATATCAGATACGTAGGACTCCGACACCCCCAGCCCACCCAATCCCCCATCTCGGTCCTATTTCCTTCCACCCCACTCATTCTTCTCCTTACTTTGCATCTGCACCGTCCACATCCGCCGCCGCTGCTGTACGCCTCCGGCCGCCACATAGGCATTGTCGGACGTTTGCAACCAGCACCGACGCGCCCGCTTGCCTCTACGACGACGTTGTCCACCCTAGAGCCATTTGCACCCAGGTACACAATGCCCCCCCCCCCCCCCTCCCCCCATCGACGACCTCCATACCAGGCACCGCTTTCGTTAGGTGTTCGCTCAAATGCCGTTGAGCTTATTTTTGAACACTATGTCGTTCCTCAAAGTACGAAGGATGGTGAGCTACTCGACCATGGTGCGATGCATGGTTGGTTGTATCCGCGGATTTCGCGAACGCTATGTCGTTCTTCAGAGTACGAAGGATGGTGAGCTACTCGACCATGGAGTATGAGTTGTTGTGCGATGCATCGTTGGTTGTATCTGCGGATTACGTTGGCAGGAGCAGGGGGGCTACTGACAGAAAGTGCATGATATGTTTCACGCACGAAAGCACATTGCGCCCTATGATATGTACATTATTCAACAATGCAACATGAGGTTGTTGTTGTATCGCTGGTACGCAATCCAGAACAGCGTCACCAAGTTGTGTGACGTGGCAATTTAGCCATTGCACGCGGCAGAGGACAAGATCGTAAGTTTTGCTTCCTCTTGCTTAACTTGTCGATTGATCCATTCACTCAATGTTGGTCTACAGATTATGTAGCCCACACGTGTTGCCGTGGTGTACCATAGGACAGAGGGACGACCATTTACGCACATACACTGTTGGATGAACCTGAAAGGGATGTGTGAAAGGGCTTGATCCGTTAATGGAAAACGTGTTGAACATCCGTTTAATCTATTTGAATTTGAGACATTGTTGTATTAGATTAATTTACATGCTATTTATGGATGATATGTGCTATTCTTGATTCAAATTTTGATGAATATTGACCGATTTGTATAAATTTTGTCGGGTTAGTTTAAATGCGGGTTAAAATATACGCGGACAGCGTTGGATGACGGCGTCCTGCATCCGTCTACGCGGACTTGTTTTCTGTTCACGGACGGATGCGCTAGGAAATTTGTGGGTCGCGGTTAGAGATGCCCGTTCTTGGCCTATGTTGATTCACCATCTCCTTATATTTGCCTGCAGGCTGCGAATGGCACTCGAGAAGCAAGATGAGCAGCAGCTACGGCTGCGAATGGCACTCGAGAAGCAAGATGAGCAGCAGCTACGGCACCATGTTATGACGCGAAAAAAAGAGGAGAAGTTGGAATGGCTGCAAAGTCCCCACGGACGGATACGCGCCACGAACAACCATATCTTTATCCGCTTGGCACGAGCGGTTCGCTATCTCAAAAAGAACACGTTATCTTTATCTCCAATGGCATCCAGATCCAGGCATGCAGGCACCACGAGCGGTGCCGGCCGGCCGGCCTTTGCTACGTTGGGACCGGACGGACAACGAGCCGTTCGAGACTTTTGAAACGTACTATATACTGTACGTGCTTTGCATGGTGGCGGCGTGCAGGCCCGAGCAGAAAGACACTGGTGGCGGTGCGAGCCAGCGAGGGGCGCACACGGCGGGCCTCGCCATCATTGCTTCTTCTCCGATCCGTGAATCCTTTGCGGCCGTCCATCCATACGCGACGACATGTCAGGCAGTACCGTTCGTTCACCCACACCGTACGTACGTCCACCGCTCGATCCGGTGCTTGGCAAGTTGGCAACGTGCGAGAATAAGTTCTACCAGCCGGTCGTCGGGCATATGCACATGCCGGATCACCACTTCGACAGAGACCACCAGCACCAGCACGAGGTCCAGACGGACGACTGATCATCGGGCGGCCGTCCCGTCCCCGTCACCCCCCAACACTCCAGCAGCGCTAGTTGTTGCATGCATGCCCGCGTTCTCGCGTGTGAACCTCACGACCGGCCGATCAATGCAACTTGGAGCTGAGTGCAAAACAAGTGCAACAGTCCCTAGCACCTCCGACATGGTCACCACACGGCCATTATTCACCGGCGAGTTACGTTGTCATACTCGGGGGAAAGCCTCTTTTTCAGGATCTGGCTAGCTCTGGTGCGTGCTCTGCTTCCACAGTCGCATGTCATGTGGATGGTCCTGTGATCCGGTCTGAGCCATGTGTTTGTGGGCACAGCCGCACTGCTTATTAGCTGGGCCGCGCGCTCCTGTGCGCGCGGTGCGTGCATCCATCCGTTCACCCGAACGCGCGTGCCACACAGCTGCTGGCCCGCTTGATTTTGAACGGCAATGGTACGTACGCCATGCGTACTTCCGTTCCGTGGCCAGGCGTGTCCTTCCTCCGAAGAAATGCTCATCGGTGAAACCTCACGCATGGTTGGTGGTACGTACGGCTGAAGACTGACGCTTCGGCGTGGCAGTGCTAATCAAACCACATTTCCAAGTGCATGCAGGCACATTCATGCCACGATCTACTTATGTCAACCACCCAAGCTCGGCCCCTCTCTTTCGTTTATGTCATCCAATGATCAATGATCATGGGAAAATATGGGCGTCTCGTGCAAGATGCATAGACCTGCAAACAGTGTGGTTCATTATCTCAGGGCTCCGGCATGAGCTAGTTTTTTTTTGGGGGGTTTATATGTGGGGCCTCGCGGGTACTCGTCACGTAGATCACATTTTTAAAAAGCAGGGTTGCGTGGTATGAAAAAAAATCATCGCATATAGATTGTGATACATTATCTGTATTTGTAACTACTCCTTCTGTCCCATATAAGAGCGTTTTTTTAGGGTCAATCTTGCCACCTTTTATTAACTATAAGTGGACTCAGCCACTATAATGTCGCGAATACAATCCAGAGGAACAAAAAACCAAGTCCTACATATTTAAGGCAACCGTATCTAGCTAGATTATGCGCCACACGGTTGGCGAAGCGTCTAGCCCAAACCGCACGGAAATCATCTTGAGAGGCGAGTAGCTCTTTGATCTCTTCGATGAGAGGGCCATGCCAGGATCTGACCAGCTCTGACCTCGACAAATCTTGCATCACACCTTGGTTGTCCGTCTCGATGACGGTCTTTCCGGGAACCCACCTCCAATGCAAGCTAGATAGCTCTCCGACATGCCAACAGCTTTGCGTGTTGACGGAGGGAGTACCATTTTAATCACGCATCTATAAAATAAATAAAGAGACGACTAAAAATGTTGACAACAATAAACCAAAATCCGCAAGTCCACATGATATAATGCAATGCATGCCCACCGACAAGAGTTTCATCTAACATGGTTGCGATTTTTTGAATTATCCCACGTTTCCAGCCGTTCAATTCAGAGGTACAGCAGATCGCGCGACCCCACCTGTCAGCTATACCCATACCAGTTGACAGGTGGGGCTCAACGCAAGCTATAGAATGGTCCTCGTGTCAGCAATACCAATTCCTCGCCAAATTTGCATCCGCTTGCCATCACAAGGAAAACGATGGCAGAGCAGAGCAGTAATAAACCAGCATTGGATCCGTGCGCCAAACGCCTGCCAATTTGTTCATACGGCCGGGAGGGAGGAGCGCCAAACGCCACCCGAAATGGAACAGCCATTACTGCTCCCTCGGCATCCCCAACCGGAAAGCCTACCACAAAAGGTCTCAGCTAATCGGAAAAGTTTCAGCGCGATATCTGTTCTGTGTACCGCAGGGTCCTATCCTATCCTATCTTCCTAGCTAGGCCAAAGCTAGCAGCGGCTGCTCGGTCCTCCTCCTTTCACAGGTCGGGATCACACAAACCATCAATTCCCATTGCCATGCAAACAGGGCCTTCAATTCCGCCGGGCAGCTACGTGCTACGAGGATCACTCTAGCTACCACAGTAGCTCACGGCTGATAAACTATTACTACGGCCTTCCTACAGCGATCCGTCTTATCAGCCTGGCACCGTTGCCGGCCCTGTTGTGCTAACTTGTCGCGCCCACAAGGCAAGAGCACATTTGATTAGTACCTAGCTTGCTATACTAACTCGGGATTGCTAGTTTTGGCTCTGCGCTATTATAGAAACAATGCACCATACCCCGTGGCTGGTGCAGCAGCGCGCAGGGGCATCTTCTGCTTCGGTGGATCATCGAAATGGCAGGGACAGAATTTCCAAGTGCGGCGAGTGAGGCCAGGCGTGTATATCAAGGAAGGAAGGGAGGAAGGTGACACTGCTGGCTATAACTATATGCTTTCCCGACCTCTGTTGCTTGCGAATGCAGACACGCCGTGTGTAGATAGCACTGTTGACAGAGAGCAACGCAACACAAACATGGCAACGGGGCCAGGGCCAGAGGCTTCTTGGAGCGGTGTGGCAGTGAGAGAGAGAGGCCCGGGTCTGCATGCATAGAGGGTACGTACAGTTACACAGATGCGTGATGCTTGCTTGCTTGCTTCAAGGAAAAGTTGTGATCAATGCGGAGATAATCCTACGGTAGCTAGCGAGGAGATATATAGGTGCAATAAAAGTGTAGCGGGGTCATCTTAGGGCGGGGACTGCGCTGTTTGTAGCCAGGCAGGCGCGGTTAATCAAGCATGCATGCATGCGTAAAGTAGCCGGCCATGCATCCCGACAAGACTCGGCAACAGAACAGAGATGCCGCGCGCCTAGCTACTAGGTGCGTACTTCCACGCAACGGGCTGCGTAAGTTTAGTCTAGGCAATAAATTAGTAATGGTAGCATCCATGGAAAAACACCGTTATAAGAAAATATTCAAATTTATTCGAGGTGCCCAAGTATTCTTTCTTTTGCATCCACCGGCGGTGCGTCGGGAGTGAAGTTTGTCGTCTTTTTTCGGTTTTTGGTTTCAGCAAACAAAATAACCCATAAGCTTGTAAGAGGAATAACAGGAAAGTCGTCGATGTAGACGAAAAAAAGTTGGGGACCATGATCTCTGTAGCAAATCATCGCCCTGGAGAAGAAAATGTCGAAGAGGGCTTGTATAACGCCTCAGATCCGGCCAGAAGGAGTCGAAGAATGTAATTCTAATTCTCACATTGCTTTTCAAAAAAAAAAACTCTCACATTGCTTTTAAAAAAAAAGACTCTCGCATTGCTTCATGAGGAGGTCGCAACTAACAAATCTTCATTGGTCGAAACTGGTGTCACAGGACCAAGAAGCACAGCGACGCCGTTCACTTCGTAGGATAACGTCATCTTTGACAAGCCTGAAGAAGGATCATAGCTATGAGGACAAGTCGAGAAGACTTATCCCGTACCGCGGCTGGAGACCTAAACCTAAATTAAACATCTCACCCTACCATTGCCGCTCCAAAATAGCGGGGGTCCTCGCTCGCCCCTCCCACCATCGTAGCGACGGACAGAAGGAGAGGGGGCATGTGATCGTATACCGAAGAGAAGGTGGATCGGCCCCTGCCGCCCAACATCCTATAGGTTTCACGGGAGGAGGGTCGGAACGAAAACGCTTCGTTGATACGAGATGCATCTGACCTGAATCCCAAGCCTTAGAAGAGGCCACCGTTTTTCTACAAGGTAGCGCGGTTCATCTGCCGGGTGCGCGGCTTCATTCGTTATTAACCCCAATAACTCTCTTTTCAGGAGGAATCATGGTGCGGGGCAATGGTAAAACTCAATAATTGTACGAGCACACCACGGGAGCTTTCTTCTTGCCATTTATGGGTTAGTACAGCGTGAGAGCTTAACAAATGATAGCGTACGTTTATGGAGAACGGGACGTGACGGGCATCATTCCCGGTTGCCTCTCGCGAGGGGACAGGCGAAATGATCCGGCCAGACGAAATTATTGGGCCCTCATGGCCGCGGTACGCACAAAATTGCTTTGTTTAATCGATCCGGCGGTCAAAATTGTCAAAACGTCAGATCATGGCTAGCCGCTGCCCCTGATTCCCCTGAGCTGTACGTATACGTACGTGACGCGAAATTAAATATTTCCCGCGCGCAGGCATGCAGCGCGCCGTGTCAAACCTCCTCCCGATCGTCCTTTGCGCGCTCCCGCCGCTACGCTACCTGTAAAGCGCCATTGACGAAGGAATTTGACGGGTTGTGATTGAATAATCAGCAGGGTCCAAGTTAGAGTAGTCGTAGTGGTTGTCTAGCTACGAGCAGTGTGGACAAATCAGTGGTTGGAGAGTCACAGGAATAGGAAGATTCGAGCTCGGAGCTGGATCGTGTCCGTGTGTCGTCGTCATTGCAAATCCGGCGACGCACGCCATCGCGCTCGCGCATGTGAGCCCCTTGATGTTATCTTCGACGGTCCAGTTTACCTGCATGCATGTGAGCGCGGACGACGGGTAGGATGGACGGAGGCATTGGCATGGGCTCGTGTCAGAAGTTGCACGCCGGAAGCAACGATCGATTTGCATGCAGGAGGTGCAATAATACACACGATCGATCGAGTAGTAGGACGAACCCAATCAGAACCTCGAAGACTCTACCGCTAGCTTGCTCCTTACCAAGGCAGGCGATCAAACCCATCAAATACACGCTTCCCTGCTGTCCTCGTGCTGTCAATGTTACCATGTTGCTTGCCACGTACGATCCGCTATTGTCTTCATTTGGCCTGTGTATACGTACCGGCCACCCGGCCAACTACCCAACGCCACTCATCAAGGGAACTCGTAATGTTGTGTGCACTCGTCCTACTAGTAAGACAAGGGTTAGTGTGTCACTGCAGCACACAGACACGGTGACTTTTATTTCGCTTGTCCCACGCAGAAAGCTAGTAAAAACTTTCCACTGGTAAATCCCATCTGCAGCCGGGCCGCTTTTGCTCTGTTCCATAGCGCATGGAGCATGCATACAAGAAGCACTCATCAACAGTGAGGAATCGCCCGGCGCCGTAGAAAGCGAGCGAGAGCCCGCAGTGCGCAGTGGTAGCTGGAGTGTGCAAGCCACCGCATTAATGCCCTCCCGTGGTCAATCTCTAAGCCAGCGTGCCCCGTCTCAAGCGACGTACGTAGGCAGCCGAACCATACCCAAGGTCGTCGACGGGACGGAGGGGTATATTAATGGCGGCGTAGGCTCCGCTCAGCTACCGCCCGCAGCGCAGCAGCGTAGCTCACCCTCACCTCACCTGCCCTCCGTCCTCTCCCCCTGCCCACGCCATGAACGCTCACACCGAGCTGCTGCTGCTGCTGAGCTCCCGGGCTTAAATGCTCCGCAGAGTCGCCCATGCCCGCCCGCCCGTCGCTCTCGCCCGATCCGATGCCGCATTATTGCATCTGCATGCGCGCCACCACCCCCACCAGCCACCTCTCTCAGAGCTGAGCTGAGCTGAGCTCACGCGACTCTGATCGACGATAAATACCGCTGCGCCCCGCGGCCGCGGCCAGCTCGTCTGTGCTGTGCGTGCTCCATCCGTAGACCGTAGTACCACGACATTCCGGCAAGAGCTGTCTTGTCAATGGCGACCCGGCGTGGAGGGACGGGCGGCGGCGGCGTTGTGGGCGCCGTGGCGAGCGTCCTGGTGCTGTGGCTGGCGGCCGGCCTGGTCGCCGCCGACTCCGGCGCGGAGGAGCGGGCGCGGGACCGGGTGGAGGCGCTGCCGGGGCAGCCAGCCGTGCCCTTCGCGCAGTACTCCGGGTACGTGACGGTGAGCGAGCGGCACGGCCGCGCGCTCTTCTACTGGCTCACCGAGGCCGCCGGCGGCGACGCGGCCAGCAAGCCCCTCGTCCTCTGGCTCAACGGCGGTAAGCAAAGCAAGCGCCGTACATTCCTTAATTTCTTCGTATGCTTGTCTGGAAATCACTGTGTGCTTGTTTAGTTTAGTTCTTTCTTCACTCACTCTCACGGTCGGCTCAGAGTCTCACTGATCGTGTTGACCGAAACCGTTCCTGCGGTCTCCCGATCATCATGAGCCTCCTACGCTTACTTTCGCCGCCTTTCGGAGTTTTTAAAAGGATGAAACTTTCCGGGGCTTTGGACACCAACTTCAAAGTTGTTCAAACTCGTTGCCAACACGCCTGGGTAGCCACAGTAACCAAAGGAAAGCCCCATGATTCTCCTCTGCCCCTCCAACAAACAATATTCAACTCCAATCTTAATGCACACACACACAGATAAATGTAAGCAAGATCCAACGGTCACAAGCGTACGAACTGAAACTTGACATAATCCCAGGCTGCTGTTTCTTTCACCTAGCTGGCTAGCTTGGCCCATTCCCTCCTTGGTGAAGGACAACGTACTGGTGATTTTTTTTCATTTTGGGAGTTTGGGGTGGCCGTATATCTGCATGATGGAGATGGTACGTGGTAGTGAATGCGCCCGCAGGCGGGAGTAAATGTGCGAGCGAGGACATGACCGATGCCTGGAACACGAGCATGGATTTGCAGTTGCAGAGTGCAGAGTGCCAGCTTGGCCTTGCCCGTGCAACATGCATGACAAGTTCTATCGTACTACTACATTTTGCTTAGCTTTTTTGATATGAAACTTCAGGGGAGAGAGTCAGAGAGAGAAGCAGAAACATAAACCATTAGGCAGACTGACAATGGCTGTAATTAGACTACTCCATTCTTGGATGCTTTTGCCGTAGAAATGAGGCAATAAATAAGCCACCTCGGAGTAGCTTACTGCCATTCCTGAATGTGGTCTTCAGTATGTAGGTGACACGCACGTTCCATTATTAGTCATAAACAACTCGTCTTACATAAGTACCCATCGCCTGCACATGTTAGCGCAGAGAATTGTCTTATGCACCTGCGCGCAAGGAGATGGTGTTTAGCCTCTCGTAATCACACTGCCACCACTGTGTACAAATTCCCAATCGCTCTGGAGACGGCTGCGTGCCTGCATGCATGCCTCTGCCTTGCAAATGCAGTGCCACCCAAATTCCCATGCACCTGATCTGTGGCCGTCCTGCGCCGCTGAATGGAGCACCACACTACACTAGACCACACCACACCTACGCGACAGCGCGGCGTCGTCCTCGATGACGCAGAAGCCAGCCCCAGCCGGCCAGCCGTCGCCGATTCAGAGCCGTCCAGAGCTCGATCTGGCCGGAGCCTGATCCCTGATGAATGAACCCCGTCCTTGGAGATCCGGCAAATCTTAGCCACAGGGCTGGCTGCTTCCTCATGTGAGTGAGCGCCGCGTATGTGACCGCTGCATGCGGTGCGATGCGATGCAGGGCGGGAGGGGGCCACCGCCATGGACGAAATGATGAGCTACGTTGTGGTAGGCGTCGTGCAGCCAGCCGGCAGATATGTGTTTGGCTCGTGCGTGCGTGCGTGCGTGACCACCGGAAAGGAGAAAAAGGCTGCGCCGGCGAGCGGCAGGCAGGCCACCACCTTTCCTTGTGATTTTTCGCTGCATGCTAGCAGTAATCTTTTGTTGCTAGCTAATGCCGCTACAGTGGCCGCTTATTCCTTCTGCTCCATCTCTGGTCATTATCAATCACGCGCCGACGGATCGGGCGCGTCCAGGGGCTAGACACCAAACCGAAAACCTCGCCCCACACGGCCGCGTAGGCGCATACTACCAACAAGGATGTGCGATGTATCATTGTGCTCTGTACCGTGTCCTCTCCGGCACAGTAGTAGTAGGCTACTGCCTACTGCGATCGATCTGCATCGGCGGCATTGCGAGTATGCATCTGCTCGTAGCGTGCATGCAGATGGCTACTCTGCGTGTGCGGTGGCCTTTTCCTCCTTGCACGCAGACGCATGGCATGGCTCGGGGTGAGAGCGATGGATGATGCGCTGCCGCCGGCCGTGGTTTGTTTTACTTTGACCTGCGGCCGTCTGCCTCGGGAATTGGGGGCAGGCAGGCAGGCAGGCAGGCACAAACGGCCGGCGCACGCCTCTGCCGCTGGCTGCGCCCCTTTTCTTCTCCCTTGCGATTAGGATACGCTTTGCTTGTCTGGAGAAGCATATCTTATCCTCAGTGTACACGCGGTTTAAAAAATGAGAAGGGTTCACCGTAAGCACTAGACCATTCCTGGTGCTGAACTGCCGGTGTCACTTTGGCTCGTTCATCCGTCGCCCGTCGGCACCGATCATGATTGTGGTCTGCTCTGAATCTCTGCCATGCCGTCTGTCTGTCCGGCCCTAGCTTTTGCCTTCATGCTCTGTCAGCTACAGCGTGCACGGCCCTACTTGACGCGCACATTTCACTTGCCGCATCATGACAACTTCCATGGCAACACAAGATGAATCTTCAAACGGAGCGCAAACCTAGTACTGTATTTTATTCTTTTTTTTTGTGCTTCCGCCAGTGGGGTTCTCTGAATAATTCTGTTTCTCAGGACCTGGGTGCTCCTCCGTGGCTTACGGCGCGTCCGAGGAGATCGGCCCGTTCCGGATCAAGCCCAACGGGACGGGGCTCTACCTCAACAAGTACTCGTGGAACAGAGGTGAGCCGGCCAGCAGCCTCACTTACCACTGCTGCTGCTGTTATTTTCCCTCGAGGTGTATTTTTCAGCACAGGTTACTAACTGAATTTTGTTGCTGCGTGCAGAGGCAAACCTTCTCTTCCTCGAGTCCCCGGCCGGCGTCGGCTTCTCCTACTCCAACACCTCTTCCGATCTCAAGACCTCCGGCGACGAGAGGACCGGTAATCCTCCATTGTATAACAATTTTGGGTCATGTAGAATTTCGACTGTTCATACCTACTAGTGATTTTGATGTACCTGTGGAATGTGATGCAGCGCGAGACTCGCTGCAGTTCTTGATCAGCTGGATGTCCCGGTTCCCGCAGTACCGGCACCGGGATTTCTACATCGCCGGAGAAAGCTACGCCGGTGAGTATGTGTACCATTGGTAGCTCAGTAGGGCAGCCTTCTTTCCATACTTCTCTGGCTTTCGCAGCACCAGGAGAAAAATTCTATGATAACTGTCACACTAGCACTATGATGGGAATAATGACCCACCTGAAAAGTACTAACATTCACTCTTGGGGATCAATTCCTTTTATCTCCAGGCCACTACGTGCCCCAGTTGGCGAGGAAGATCGTCGAGTACAACAAGGCTTCCCCCAACCCCTTCATCAACCTAAAGGGAGTCCTCGTGAGCACCACACTCACTCAAAAGCAGCTACAGCATTTCACCAGTGGCGGATCGATCGCACTGAATCTTCCATCTTTTTGCTGGTCGTGATGATGTACCCAGGTGGGGAACGCGGTGACCGACAACTACTACGACAACATCGGCACGGTGACCTACTGGTGGACGCACGCCATGATCTCCGACGGCACCTACCGGGCCATCCTCAAGCTCTGCAACTTCACCAGCGCCAACGTCTCGAATGCCTGCAACCGCGCCATGAGCTACGCCATGAACCACGAGTTCGGGGACATCGACCAGTACAGCATCTACACGCCCTCCTGCCACGCCACCTCCGACTCGGCGGCGGCATCCGGCAACTCCACTGCATCCCGCAGGCACCGCCGCGCAGTGCTGAGGTTCAAGGATACACTCATTCGCCGGAGGTCCAACAGCTACGACCCCTGCACCGAGACCTACGCCGAGAAGTACTACAACCGGCTCGACGTGCAGAGGGCCATGCACGCCAACACCACCAGGATCCCCTACAGATGGACCGCCTGCAGGTTCAGTTTCAGACATACTTTTCTTCTCCGTTCTTGCTATGGCTGTGCCATTGAATTGAAGATTAACAAGCAGGGGATGTTTTGACATTGACAGTGATGTGCTCATCAAGACATGGAACGACTCCGAGTTGTCGATGCTGCCCACGTACAGGATGCTGATCAAGGCTGGGATCAGGATATGGGTGTTCAGGTAAGCTCAAGAGTCTGAAACAGGCAAAGTTTTCCTTCACTGCAGTACAAATTGTTTCAGTGGATGTAACCTATTTTGAATGGTGAATGCAGCGGCGACACGGATTCGGTTGTCCCGGTGACTGCAACGAGGTTTTCGCTCAGCCACCTTGGTCTCAAGACTAAGATCCGCTGGTACCCATGGTACTCAGCCGGTCAGGTATACTCACCATGCCATTGCTGTTATGCAATTGGTGTTTACGAAATAATACTGTTGCAGTGAAAGTGTAACCTCTTTGCATTTACAGGTAGGAGGGTGGTCTGAGGTGTATGAAGGGCTGACATTTGCGTCGGTGAGAGGCGCAGGGCATGAGGTGCCATTGTTCCAGCCAAGGAGGGCCTTCAGGATGTTCGTGTCATTCCTGGCAGGGAAGCCATTGCCCAAATCCTGAAGGTGAACTGATGATGTGCAGCGTGATGCCTAGCTAAAGGTCTGAAAACTGTGTAAGATGGATGGAGAGAGTGATGTAGAGTGCCTGCAAGTAGTAGAAAATAACTAGTGCTAGTTCATTGGTGACGAGTGATTGATTTGGTCTGGGGAAAAGGATGAGAGGAGAATAAGGGTGGTTATGCCATGGAAACCATGGGCATTTGCAGCAACGAGCAAATAAACTTGAAGGCTCTATTCCTGATGTTGTCTTATCGGTCTCTATGAAATTTCCATATCAAGAATATTGTATCTTCCATGCCAGATAAAGCAGAGATGGGCAAAAATATGAACACTAAGAAAATTTCTCATATAACCCATAAAGTCACAGTCATCAGAAATTTATTTCCCATGGAAACAGGTATCAAGCTCGCTAACCATTAAACCATACAGGAACAACATTGAAAAACAAGACGACGCCTCTAACAGAATCTCAAATAGCATGTTTTGCAACATCCATGAAACCAAATGCAACATCCTCAGGGGACTAGAGAAGAATCAGAACTTGAACCCCTCCGCACGGAGGTATCGCTTGTGAGCCTCGACCCACTTGGTGCTCGCAGACTCCCTGTACTCGACGATGTTCTCATCTCTGAGCCTCTTGGTATTGGAGCAAGCGCAACATATCTTTTTCTTCGGCTTCAAGTCAATGGCAGCAGCACAGGCGGCTCGCAACTCGCTATATATGGGCCCAAACGAGTATCGGGCCCGTCATGGACTGCATGGGCCCCTGGTCCTCACATGGGCCCATAATCATTGCGGGTCATTAGCAGCCCTAAACGTAAAGTGAGCCCCAAGTTGTTTCGACCCTTTAACAGGCTGAGTAAACCACGGGCCTTAATTGGGCCAGAAAATTCCATTGCTTATAACATGCTGAAAAAAGGATATTGGCCTGAATAATTCACGGGCCGACAGTAGGCCGAAATATATCTTGGTCCATGATTGGCCCAATTACATGACGGGCCGTTGATAGGCCAAAATATATCGCAGGCCTTGGTTGGCCCAATTACATAATATGCTGTTAGCAGGCTAGATGCAAATTCATGTCATAAATGGGCCCAATTATTCCACGGGCTTTTAACATGCCGATAATCAGGTTGGGCTGAAATTTGTCCATGAAGACCATGGACCGTTAAGAGGTCAAAAGTCACTTCAAACGAAATAGGCCCAAATATAGCAAGGGCTGTTAAAACGAAATGTGCCCAAATATAGCAAGGGCTGTTAAAAGGCCGAAAGTTGCGCGACGGCGGCCGGGCCAGCGGGCAGGAGAGCAGGCGGCGGTGGCGGAGTGGCAGCCAGGGGGCCAAAGCCATCATTCGCAGGGTAGCCAGAGGAGTCAGGGGCGTCGCCCATAGTAGCGGAAGCAGGATCGGTGACCGGGGCAAAGGGATTGATCTGGTCAGGGGTATCTAATACAATGTTTGAGGAGGAATTAAGTATGGGAATCAACGCATATCCATTAGCTCATCGGCTGGGGTTAATATACAGGTTACAGAGGGCCTCAGCCGAGGGGATCATGCGCCACTACACACAGATCGTGTGCCACAATCACGCGCACTCACACTTCCAGCGGTTGACCATATACATTTGTTGTAGGTTATATACACAGTATACTCTAACATGCGCAAAGGTTTGGTTGGTGTTGGCTATTGCCTTGTCTTTTTAGTGTTCCACGCCACACCCTCCTTGCTATCAGCTTTAGAAACACGGTCGTTCTGCCACAATTTCCCTTTTGCTTGTAGGGACAAGGGACCAAGCAACAGTAATCACCACCTCAACGTCAGCAATGGCACATTTTTTCTGGCTTATGTTGCAAAATTGGGGCACAAAATAGACATGACCTCGTGCAGTGACATCACCAGATTTTGAGTAGGCTTCTATGGCAACGTCCAGCTGTCCTTCAGTTTCTACAGAAACAACTTGCCTCGACAGATATATGTTACTACCATGACGACCTTTCAGCATTGCTTCACCTTTTGATTCAAGCAGTACAATTTGGCTAGATGAGGGATTGATAGCATGAGTGACTCCACTATCAGTGACCACCATTTCCCCTGATGTTGGGGAGCAAGCAACTCGGCCACCATATTCAAAAGGCCATGAACCACACTTGACAACTTGGGCACTCAAGATGGTAGCCTGGACCGTTCGTTTGACTCGCTGCAAGCATAACTCCAGCGTACATAAGCAATTATCAATGCAAAGGGTAGATACACCAAGACCTTCTCCACCATAATTGCAGACATGGCTGATCAACGCTTTATCTTGAGACTTTGTTGGACCTTTCACTTTCAGTTGTATTTCAATGTCAACTATGTCTGTTAACACAATTGCACGTGATGGCCCAATTAAGCGCAAGTATGAATCCTGCAAACATCATCGATCACCCCATTAACCAACAACAGAGAGTGCATGCAACCAAGACTTTCAAATACAATGAAGAGAAAATTAAGAAAGTTCGTACATCTTGATCGAGTTCTTGGGCATGGCTCCTATCACAACAGAAGAGAAGGTTACGGTTATGATCTGCGATGTCTCGAACAGCAATCACACCGTACACCGCCAATGGCCAGGCGAGACCAGCAGCTATTTCCGTGAGTTTGATGGAGAAGACCTGCAAGGTTTCTGGACTGGACCCAGCTGCATGATTGTTTGAGATGTGTCCAGATATATAGTGTGTAAACTGCATGGAACTCAGCGCCGCTGTAAAAAGGTTAAGCAAGCGTTAGAATGTTCTAATAAACAAGCATGAGCTGCCACTCGATGACCAGCAAAATAAGCAAGAATCCATTCACAGCCGCCCGAAGTTTGGACAAAGTGCAAATCCTAGACTTTTGAATACAACGAAGATCTGATGTATATGAACTGTACTAATTAAATAAAACTCATATTGGGTTGGTTATTACTCACTGCTGTCCGTGAAGAAGCCGCATGTTTCGCCCCACGCGGATTCCCAAACGCGAGCGTGCGACGCGAATTTCCTCGCCTCGTAAGCCATCGCCTTGTCGATTTCATCCGGACTCATCGGCGCCGAGGTCTTCATCTTACTCCGTGATGCCGAGGGGCTGGGCTTCTCCTCCCGTCGATCAGTCGATCGAGTCGACAAAAAAAAAGCCGGCGGCGGGTGAGAGGGTTTGCTTGGGACCAATTTGATTCCTACTTATAGGTGGTGCTATAGGCAAGGGGCCTCCCGAATCGGATCTGGAGGCCTTTTCGATTGGTTTTGGGTTTCTTTCCATCGTCTGGCCGAATCGATTACGGACCCAACCCCCCACACGCATACGTATACTCCTACTTACGAAGCCAAACCCAACCGTCTGACTGAAACCAATCGTCCCAAAATTCATGTCCGGCCGTAGTGCAGTCTATTTTTTTAAAAACCCCCTCATATAATTAATTCTCGCACTAATCACCCCATCTCCACCTTCCTCCTTCCCGTCTTCACCGTCGGCAGCTTTCCCAAGCGCAGCCGCCGTCGGGCCTCAACCTTCCCGCCACACTTCCGGGCGCAGCTCCCGGGACCATTGCCTCTGTTGGCACTCCTCCTGTGAAACTGATGTGAAATTACTTCCAATTGAGCAAGAAGCAGAGAAAGGCAGAAACAATAGTGTGGATCGGGCAAAACAGAAGAAAGCAATAGTGTGGATCGGTAAAATCATTCAGTTCTTTACTCCTCCTGCGAAATTGAGCGGTGGATCAACAATAGTGTGTTTAAAATCGAAAGCATTTGTAGTCCATACTGAACACTTGATCAATGGCTGATCAAGTTCACAGCCTTCATACTCAACACTTGATCCATCCATGCTTGTAAATCCGCTACTGCTACTGTATGAAGATACAGAATTATTCTGGGGTAGAGTAGAAGTTGTGATCGTGATTTCCTGGCAAAGTACTATCTTCTCTGCATGTGATTATTTGGCAAAGAAGATACTGAGTTATATGAAATACAATAGCTCCCTAACCCTAGCCGCCGCCGGGGTCTAGCCCATCTTCCTCCCCTCCTCCCGCCGCCCCCGGAGGACGCCGCCGACTTGCGCCAGGAGGCCGACGGCGGTGGCGGGGGCTCTTTCTCCCTCCCACATCTCAGGGGTGGCGGGACCCCAACATGCGTGGAGGTGCGGCCGATCTAGAAGCGACGGCGTTGGCTTCAACGGCGGCGGCGGTCGGCCCTGGGCCACGGACGGCTCCTGCAGCGGCTCGCCTGGATCAGGCGGCGGCGCGATGCGGTCGACATGTCATCTGGCTTTAGATCGCCGGCAGCGTCGAGGGCCTGGTGGACTGCTTGGCGGCACCCATGGCAGATCTGTTCTGGCCGGTGTAGCCAGTGATGGTGGTCATCTTCTTCATCGGCGATGGCCGGCCAAAAGCTTGGTGATCGGATCTCGAGATCCATCATCTAGTTCCGGCTGCGAGTTGGGAGACATGGTTGCCGATGAAAACCGAGCCGACGGCAGGCGATGGCGACGTTCTACGCCGTTACCTTGATGAAGGCATTGTCGTGTAACTACTGTCGACCCACTCATGCTGCTCCGGGGAAAACCCTAGGATCTGGTGTTCCAGATCGGACGATGGCGGCACTGCGGTGTCCTTTCTCTCTCGGGAGCATCGTTTGTGGAGCAGCACTAGAAGTAAGAGGCAGGAGGTGGAGCGGTTTCGTCTTGCACGGAGCTTCGGTGGAGATGTCAAGTCATGCCTGACCGACAGGTGCTACGCTGGGTCATGCCTGGTCGGCAGGTGCTACGCACGACAGATCCTCCAAGGACTTCAAGCTGTGTCGGCTGGTGGTACTTGGCAGCATGGCGCTGAGGTATATCAGTGGCGACCGCGCCGTGTTCAGCTGTTTGCGCGCAGGGAGGAGGTGCCGTTGGGCGCCGTGGTGGCGTCGACGATAGTTGGACCGAACAAGGTTGATGCATCAGTACAGTTCTGAAGATGGAGCGGTGGCAGTTGGCGGCGGCAGCCTCCGAGAGCACGCTGGACCAGTGTGTGCCCCAAACCCGGCAAGTGGCTAGGTTGGGGTCTCAGGTCTTAGATGTTAGGCTTGGCTGCGATGTTTGTTTGGTATTAGGCTCAGGCTATCTGTGCCTCTTCATCAACTGGATAGGTGTAGCAACAGTTTGTTGCTTAGACAGTGGCTTCAGTCTTACTATTGTATGACTTTGTAAGGTCTTGTGAGAATAATTAATAAAGTGGCCGTATGCATCGCCTAGATGCAGAGGCTGGGGGTCATCCTTCTTTTCTAAAAAAATGAAATACAATAGCTTATTGTGAGTTTTGAATAATTGTGAGGAAAATTCATTACAAGTTGGATCATGATCAGTAGAAGTTGGACTCAGGACTTCTATTTATACAAACTAGAAAGCCAAAGTACAAGCTAGTGTTTTCCTGTTTATTTATATCTTCTCTGCATGCTTGTGAAAATGAGTTGAGCTGAGAACAGAGCAGTTCACTCCGAGGAGCAACAGGATATGCATCTTGACAGTAATCTTTGCACCAGTAAGAAAAATGCTTGCATCTTGACAGTAACTTTTGCACTCTTTTTTTCGAAACGGAGGCAAAAGATTTGCCCCATATATTAAATAAGGAGAAGATATAGTTGTTACAAGAGCCGAACACACGGCATGACAATTATTCTCGCAATATAATGTCCCCTACCTTTCTAGCACCCGCAGTGACCCAAAGCTTTGCCTCATCGAGGACCATTTGAAGAAGGATGGTCGATGGAGCACTCTTGTGGCGGAAGACTCTGGCATTCCTCTCGTTCCAAATGGACCAGGAGACGAGCATAGTGAGAAAGGCCATTGCTCGTCTATTACGATTCTGCAAGTTGGTTCGCTTCTCCCACCACTCCTTCACCGAGCCAGCAAGATGCCAAGTGGTGGTGTCCATGTGCACAAGTCCCAACTTGTCAATGAGCATCCTCCAAAGCCTAAGAGTGTAGCGGCACTTGAAGAAAAGATGGATGTCACATCCCTAGCTTTGCTATGCACTTGGACTAGCTGGGTTGTTGCACCATGTCTAAATTTATTTGAAAGTTGAAGTGGGGATTGCTCAAACCCTAGCACCAGATCAAATCAACTAGGTTGAAATAAAAAATATTCTCAATGAACCCAAAATGCCCTTCAGAAAAGTTCATCATTTTTGGATTGGTTTAAAACCTCTGATAAAAATGGTGCACATATTTCTAGGTCCATTTTGGATTTCTGAATTAATTCATATGGTATTTGAATTAGGGCTAATAATTTCTATATAATATTTATTAGCTCCAATAATTCTGTTAATTGGTGTGGGTCTCTGGAATATTCCAACTAGTCCCCACAAAAATTACCAGAAGAAAATAAAATGATTTAGTTCTTAGAACTAAATCAAAACAAATTACAGAAATAGAAAAGAAAACAAAATAGAGAGAAGGAAAGAGGCTTACCTGGCGCCTACCTGTGCGGCCCGCTGCTCAAGCCGGCCCAACCCAGCCACCTCCCCTGCCAGTTGTATTCCTCCTCTCACCAGAAGGCAGAGGGGAAGTAGTGCACGGCGCTCGCGCGCGGGGGCACGCAGCTGCTTGCCTGGCCCCTCTTTGGCCAGCGCGACGCTGGGATCGTCTCCATGTGGCCTTCGCAACCCACCGACCCCTCGCTCACTCTTTCCCCCTCGCCCCTCGTTCTCTTCACGCCATGGCCGACGCACGCCCAAACTCGTCGCCG
The DNA here is from genome assembly GCA_021605205.1 of Aegilops longissima. NCBI lineage: Eukaryota > Viridiplantae > Streptophyta > Magnoliopsida > Poales > Poaceae > Aegilops > Aegilops longissima. The sequence goes on along the minus strand of CM038681.1, from coordinate 610,946,972 downwards.
CCGTAGTCGTGCCCACAGCCGCCCTCGAGCCTCTCCGACCTATCCCCGAGCTCCGCCTCGTCCGCCTCGTCCTCTCCACCGAGCTGTACGATGCCGGAAGCCCCTGGACGGCGCCAGCATCGCCGTTTCCCTCGCTGGCCACCGAAGATCGTCGCCATCGATTCGCCGCCCCGAGCGCCTCCCCGAGCTCACGGAGCTGCTCTTCGACCTCACTGTGAGCCCGTGCTCCAAACCCCTCTTCCTCCCCTTGCGTTTGTGCACTCTAGCCCCATCCCCCCGCTGCGCCCGAGAGCTCCTGCCACCGGCCATGTCGCCGCCGCCGCGCTAGTCACTGGGGCTCGTTTCCGAGCACTCCATCATGCTCAGAACGCTCCCAGTAGCACATATCACGCCACCGCCGCCCTCCCCGTGCACCACAACGCGATCCCGCACGCAACCGAACTCCGGCCACCGCCGCGAGCTCCATTTCGGCGAACACCGGCCACCCCAGCTCTAGCCGCTACCACGAGTGGATGCGGGCGAGTTCCAGCTCCGCGTAGATGCCCTCAGCGCACCCAGCCGCTGCCTATAGCTCTACTCCGGCGAGCCTCCGCCGTTGGTTTGGTCTGTTGGGGAACGTAGTAATTTCAAAAAAAATGCTACGCACACGCAAGATCATGGTGATGCATAGCAACGAGAGGGGAGAGTGTGTCCACGTACCCTCGTAGACCGAAAGCGGAAGCGTTATGACAACGCGGTTGATGTAGTCGCACGTCTTCACGATCCGACCGATCCAAGCACCGAACGTACGTCACCTCCGAGTTCAGCACACGTTCAACTCGATGACGATCCCCGGACTCCGATCCAGCAGGGTGTCGGGGATGAGTTCCGTCAGCACGACGACGTGGTGACGATGATGATGTTCTACTGACGCAGGGCTTGGCCTAAGCACTGCAACGATATGACCGAGGTGGAATATGGTGGAGGGGGGCACCGCACACGGCTAAGAGATCCAAGGGATCAATTGTTGTTGTTGTGCCTTTGGGGTGCCCCCTTCCCCCGTATATAAAGGAGCAAGGGAGGAGGAGGCCGGCCCTAGGAGGGGGCGCGCCAAGGGGAGTCCTACTCCCACCGGGAGTAGGACTCCCTCCTTCCTTGTTGGAGTAGGAGAAGGGGAAAGAGGGGGAGAGGAAGAAGGAAAAGGGGGCTGCGCCCCTTGTCCAATTCGGACCAGAGGGGGGGGGGCGCAGGCCTCCTTCCTTTTGGCCTCTCTGCTCTATTCCCGTATGGCCCAATAAGGCCCATATACTCCCGGCGAATTCCGTAACTCTCGGTACTCAAAAATACCGAATCACTCGGAACCTTTCGAAATCCGAATATAGTCCTCCAATATATTGATCTTTACGTCTCGACCATTTCGAGACTCCTCGTCATGTCCCCGATCTCATCGGGACTCAACTCCTTGGTACATCAAAACTCATAAACTCATAATATAAGCATCATCGAAACCTTAGCGTGCAGACCCTACGGGTTCGAGAACAATGTAGACATGACCGAGACACGCCTCGGTCAATAACCAATAGCGGAACCTGGATGCTCATATTGGCTCCTACATATTCTACGAAGATCTTTATCGGTCAAACCGCATAACAACATACGTTGTTCCCTTTGTCATCGGTATGTTACTTGCCCGAGATTCGATCGTCGGTATCTCAATACCTAGTTCAATCTCGTTACCGGCAAGTCTCTTTACTCGTTCCGTAGTACATCATCTCACAACTAACTCATTAGTTGCAATGCTTGCAAGGCTTAAGTGATGTGCATTACCGAGAGGGCCCAGAGATACCTCTCTGACAATCGGAGTGACAAATCCTAATCTCGAAATACGCCAACCCAACATGTACCTTCGGAGACACCTGTAGAGCTCCTTTATAGTCACCCAGTTTCGTTTTGACGTTTGGTAGCACACAAAGTGTTCCTCCGGTAAACGGGAGTTGCATAATCTCATAGTCATAGGAACATGTATAAGTCATGAAGAAAGCAGTAGCAATATACTAAACGATCAAGTGCTAAGGCTAACGGAATGGGTCAAGTCAATCACATCATTCTCCTAATGATGTGATCTCGTTAATCAAATGACAACTCTTTTGTCCATGTTTAGGAAACATAACCATCTTTGATAAATGAGCTAGTCAAGTAGAGGCATACTAGTGACACTATGTTTGTCTATGTATTCACACATGTATCATGTTTCTGGTTAATACAATTTTAGGACGAATAATAAACATTTATCATGATGTAAGGAAATAAATAATAACTTTATTATTGCCTCTAGGGCATATTTCCTTCAGTCTCCCACTTGCACTAGTGTCAATAATCTAGTTCACATCGCCATGTGATTCAACACCAATATTCACATCTGTATGTGACTAATACCCATAGTTCACATCGTCATGTGATCAACACCCAAAGGGTTTACTAGAGTCAATAATCTAGTTCACATCACTATGTGATTAACACCTAAAGAGTACTAAGGTATGATCATGTTTTGCTTGTGAGAGAAGTTTAGTCAACGGGTCTGTCACATTCAGAGCCGTATGTATTTTGCAAATATTCTATGTCTACAATGCTCTGCACGGAGCTACTCTAGCTAATTGCTCCCACTTTCAATATGTATCCAGATTGAGACTTAGAGTCATTTGGATCGGTGTAAAAGCTTGCATCAATGTAACTCTTTACGCTGAACTCTTTTATCACCTCCATAATCGAGAAACATCTCCTTAGTCCTCACTAAAGATATTTTTGACCGCTGTCCAGTGATCTACTATTAGATTAAAATTGTATTCTTTTGCCAAACACAGAGCAAGGTATACAATAGATCTGGTTCACAGCATAGCATACTTTATAGAACCGATGACTGAGGCATATGGAATGACTTTTTCATTCTCTTTCTATCTTCTGCCGTGGGCGGGCTTTGAGGCTTACTCAATTTCACACCTTGCAGCACAGGCAAGAACTCTTTCTTTGACTGTTCCATTTTGAACTACTTCAAAAAATTTATCAAGGTATGTACTCATTGAAAAACTTATCAAGCGTCTTGATCTATCTATATAGATCTTGATGCTCAATGTGTAAGCAGCTTCACCGAGGTCTTGCTTTAGAAAAAAACTCTTATTAAAGTATCCTTTTATGCTATCCAGAAATTCTATATCATTTCCAATCAACAATATGTCATCCACATATAATATTAGAAATGCTACAGAGCTCCCACTCACTTTCTTGTAAATACAGGCTTCTCCAAAAGTATGTATAAAACCATATGCTTTGATCAACTCATCAAAGCGTATATTCCAACTCCGAGATGCTTGCCCCAGTCCATACATGGACCGCTGGAGCATGCACACTTTGTTAGCACCTTTAGGATTGACAAAACCTTCTGGTTGCATCATATACAACTCTTCTTTAAGAAAACCATTAAGGAATGCAGTTTTGACATCCATTTGCCAGATTTCAGAAAATGTGGCAATTGCTAACATGATTCGGACAGACTTAAGCATCGCTACAGTTGAGAAAATCTCATTGTAGTCAACACCTTGAACTTGTCGAAAACCTTTTTGCGACAAGTCGATCTTTGTAGATAGTAACACTACTATCAACATCTCTCTTCCTCTTGAAGATCCATTTATACAATATGGCTTGCCGATCATCGGGCAACTCCACCAAAGTCCACACTTTGTTCTCATACATGGATCCCATCTCAGATTTCATGGCCTCAAGCCATTTCGCGGAAGCTGGGCTCATGATCGCTTCCTCATAGTTCGTAGGTTCATCATGGTCTAGTAACATGACTTCCAGAACATGATTACCGTACCACTCTGGTGCGGATCTTACTCTGGAAGACCTACGAGGTTTGGTAGCAACTTGATCTGAAGTTTCATGATCATCATCATTAACTTCCTCACTAGTTGGTGTAGGAATCACTGGAACTGATTTCTGTGATGAACTACTTTCCAATAAGGGAGAAGGTACAATTACCTCATCAAGTTCTACTTTCCTCCCACTCACTTCTTTCGAGAGAAACTTCTTCTCTAGAAAGGATCCATCTTAGCAACGAATAACTTGCCTTCAGATCTGTGATAGAAGGTGTACCCAATAGTTACCTTTGGGTATTCTATGAAGACGCACTTCTTCGATTTGGGTTTGAACTTATCATGCTGAAACTTTTTCACATAAGCATTGCAACCCCAAACTTTAAGAAACGACAGCTTAGGTTCCTTGCTAAACCATAGTTCATACGGTGTCGTCTCAACGGATTTAGATGGTGCCCTATTTAACGTGAATGCAGCTGTCTCTAATGCATAACCCCAAAACGATAGTGGTAAACCGATAAGAGACAACATAGATCGCACCATATCCAATAAAGTGCGGTTACGACGTTCGGACACACCATAATGTTGTAGTGTTCCAGGTGGCATGAGTTTGTGAAACTATTCCACGTTGTTTTAATTGAAGACCAAACTCGTAACTCAAATATTCGTCTCCATGATCAGATCGTAGAAACTTTATTTTCTTGTTACGATGATTCTCCACTTCACTCTGAACTTCTTTGAACTTTTCAAATGTTTCAGACTTGTGCTTCATTAAGTAGATATACTCATATCTGCTCAAATCATCTTGTGAAGGTCAGAAAATAACGATACTCGCCACGAGCATCAATACTCATTGGACCGCATACATCGGTATGTATTATTTCCAATAAGTCACTAGCTCGTTCCATTGTTCCGGAGAACGGAGTTTTAGTCATCTTGCCCAAAAGGCACAGTTCGCAAGCATCAAATGATTCATAACCAAGTGATTCCAAAAATCCATCTTTATGGAGTTTCTTCATGCGCTTTACACCAATATGACCCAAACGACAGCGCCACAAATAAGTTGCACTATCATTATAAACTTTGCATCTTTTTGGCATCAATATTATGAACATGTGTATCAGTACGATCGAGATCCAATAAACTATTTTCATTGGGTGTATGACCATCAAAGGTTTTATTCATGTAAACATAACAACAATTATTCTCTGATTTTAAATGAATAACCGTATTGCAATAAACATGATCAAATCAACACAAACGCTAAATAACATTTATTTAGGTTTAACACTAATCTCGAAAGTATAGGGAGTGTGCGATGATGATCATATCAATCTTGGAACCACTTCCAACACACATCGTCACTTCACCCTCAACTAGTTTCTGTTTATTCTGTAACTTCTGTTTCGAGTTACTAATCTTAGCAACCGAACAAGTATCAAATACTCAAGAGCTACTATAAACACTAGTAAGGTACACATCAATAACCTGTATATCAAATATACCATTGTTCACTTTGCCATCCTTCTTATCCACCAAATATTCAGGGCATTTCCGCTTCCAGTGACCATTTCCTTTGCAGTAGAAACACTTAGTTTCAGGCTTTGGTCCAGCTTTGGGCTTCTTCACGGGAGTGACAACTTGCTTGTCATTCTACTTGAAGTTCCCTTTCTTTCCCTTTGCCCTTTTCTTGGAACTAGTGATCTTGTCAATCATCAACACTTGATGCTCTTTCTTGATTTCTACCTTCGTCGATTTCAGCATCACGAAGAGCTCGGAAATTGTTTTTGTCATCCCTTGCATTATAGTTCATCACGAAGTTCCAGTAACTTGGTGATGGTGACTAGAGAACTCTGCCAATCACTATCTTATCTGGAAGATTAACTCCCACTTGATTCAAGCGATTGTAGTACTCAGACAATCTAAGTACTTGCTCACTAGTTAAGCAATTCTCCTCCATCTTTTAGGCGAAGTATTTGTCAACGGTCTCATACCTCTTGACACGGGCATGAGTCTGAAATACCAATTTCATCTCTTGAAACATCTTATATGTTCCATGACGTTTCAAAAACCTTTTTGTAGTCCCGATTCTAAGCCATAAAGTATGGTGCACAAAACTATCAAGTAGTCATCATATTGAGCTAGCCAAACGTTCATAACGTCTGCACCTGCTCCTGCAATAGGTCTATCACCTAGCGGTGCATCAAGGACATAATTCTTCTGTGCAGCAATGAGGATAAACCTCAGATCACGGACCAAGTCCGCATCATTGCTACTAACATCTTTTCAACTTAGTTTTTCTCTAGGAACACATATAAAAACATAGGGAAGCAACAATGCGAGCTATTGATCTACAACATAATTTGCAAAATACTACTAGGACTAAGTTCATGATAAATTAAAGTTCAACTAATCATATTACTTAAGAACTCCCACTTAGACAGACATCTCTCTAGTCATCTAAGTGATCACGTGATCCAAATCAACTAAACCATGTCCGATCATCACGTGAGATGGAGTAGTTTCAATGGTGAACATCACTATGTTGATCATATCTACTATATGATTCACGTTCGACCTTTCGGTCTCCGTGTTCCGAGGCCATATCTGTATATGCTAGGCTCGTCAAGTTTAACCTGAGTATTCCGCGTGTGCAACTGTTTTGCACCCGTTGTATTTGAACGTAGAGCCTATCACACCCGATCATCACATGGTGTCTCAGCACGAAGAACTTTCGCAACGGTGCATACTCAGGGAGAACACTTCTTGATAATTTAGTGAGAGATCATCTTAAAATGCTACCGTCGATCAAAGCAAGATAAGATGCATAAAGGATAAACATCACATGCAATCAATATAAGTGATATGATATGGCCATCATCATCTTGTGCTTGTGATCTCCATCTCTGAAGCACCGTCGTGATCACCATCGTCACCGGCGCGACACCTTGATCTCCATCGTAGCATCGTTGTCGTTACGCCATCTATTGCTTCTACGACTATCGCTACCGCTTAGTGATAAAGTAAAGCAATTACAGTAGCGCTTGCATTTCATACAATAATGCGACAACCATATGGCTCCTGCCGATTGCCGATAACTTCGTTACAAAACATGATCATCTCATACAATAAAATATAGCATCACGTCTTGACCATATCACATCACAACATGCCCTGCAAAAACAAGTTAGACGTCCTCTACTTTCTTGTTGCAAATTTTACGTGGCTGCTACAGGCTAAGCAAGAACTGTTCTTACCTATGCATCAAAACCACAACGATAGTTCGTCAAGTTAGTGTTGTTTTAACTTTCGCAAGGAACGGGCGTAGCCACACTCGGTTCAACTAAAGTTGGAGAAACAGACACCCGCTAGTCACCTGTGTGCGAAGCACGGCGGTAAAACCAGTCTCGCGTAAGCGTACGCGTAATGTCGGTCCGGGCCGCTTCATCCAACAATACCGTTGAACCAAAGTATGACATGCTGGTAAGCAGTATGACTTGTATCGCCCACAACTCACTTGTGTTCTACTCGTGCATATAACATCAACACATAAAACCTAGGCTCGGATGCCACTGTTGGGGAATGTAGTAATTTCAAAAAAAAAAATTCCTACGCACACGCAAGATCATGGTGATGCATAGAAACGAGAGGGGAGAGTGTGTCCACGTACCCTCGTAGACCGAAAGCGGAAGCGTTATGACAACGCGGTTGATGTAGTCGTACGTCTTCACGATCCGACCGATCCAAGCACCGAACGTACGGCACCTCCGAGTTCAGCACACGTTCAACTCGATGACGATCCCCGGACTCCGATTCAGCAGGGTGTCGGGGATGAGTTCCGTCAGCACGCCGGCATGGTGACGATGATGATGTTCTACCGACGCAGGGCTTCGCCTAAGCACTACAACGATATGACCGAGGTGGAATATGGTGGAGGGGGCACCGCACACGGCTAAGAGATCCAAGGGATCAATTGTTGTTGTTGTGCCTTTGGGGTGCCCCCTGCCCCCGTATGTAAAGGAGCAAGGGAGGAGGAGGCCGGCCCTAGGAGGGGGCGCGCCAAGGGGAGTCCTACTCCCACCGGAGTAGGACTCCCTCCTTCCTGTTGGAGTAGGAGAAGGGAAAGAGGGAGAGGAAGAAGGAAAAGGGGCTGCGCCCTTGTCCAGTCGGACCAGAGGGGGGGCAGGCCTCCTTCCTTTGGCCTCTCTGCTTATTCTGTATGGCCCAATAAGGCCCATATACTCCCCGCGAATTCCGTAACTCTCCGGTACTCGAAAAATACCGAATCACTCGGAACCTTTCGAACTCGAATATAGTCGTCCAATATATCGATATTTACGCCTCGACCATTTCGAGACTCCTCATCATGTCCCCGATCTCATCCGGGACTCGAACTCCTTCGTACATCAAAACTCATAAACTCATAATATAAGCATCGCATCGAAACCTTAAGCGTGCGGACCCTACGGGTTCGAGAACAATGTAGACATGACCGAGACACGTCTCGGTCAATAACCAATAGCGGAACCTGGATGCTCATATTGGCTCCCACATATTCTACGAAGATCTTTATCGGTCAAACCGCATAACAACATACGTTGTTCCCTTTGTCATCGGTATGTTACTTGCCCGAGATTCGATCGTTGGTATCTCAATACCTAGTTCAATCTCGTTACCGGCAAGTCTCTTTACTCGTTCCGTAATACATCATCTCACAACTAACTCATTAGTTGCAATGCTTGCAAGGCTTAAGTGATGTGCATTACCGAGAGGGCCGAGAGATACCTCTCCGACAATCGGAGTGACAAATCCTAATCTCGAAATACGCCAACCCAACATGTACCTCCGGAGACACCAGTAGAGCTCCTTTATAATCACCCAGTTACGTTGTGACGTTTGGTAGCACACAAAGAGTTCCTCCGGTAAACGGGAGTTGCATAATCTCATAGTCATAGGAACATGTATAAGTCATGAAGAAAGCAGTAGCAATATACTAAACGATCAAGTGCTAAGGCTAACGGAATGGGTCAAGTCAATCACATCATTCTCCTAATGATGTGATCCCGTTAATCAAATGACAACTCTTTTGTCCATGGCTAGGAAACATAACCATCTTTGGTAAACGAGCTAGTCAAGTAGAGGCATACTAGTGACACTATGTTTGTCTATGTATTCACACATGTATCATGTTTCCGGTTAATACAATTTTAGCATGAATAATAAACATTTATCATGATGTAAGGAAATAAATAATAACTTTATTATTGCCTCTAGGGCATATTTCCTTCATGGTCGTCGCCGGCCGAACTCCGACGACTGATGACGTGGCCGTCATTAGCCACTAATGACCCAGCTAAGCCACCCCTAGAGCCACTGCCATGTGGGCCCTAGTGCCTAAACTAACTAGTTTTATTTCTCTGTTAGATTAGCACTAACCACAGTGGGCCCCGCCTGTCAATGTTGACTTGGCCACGTCAGCTTTGACCGGGTCCACATGTCAGCCTCCTTAGTTGACTACGTGTCAGCGACGAAGAGGCCCCACTAGTAGTCGTTTAACTTTTGTGCAAGCGTTGACCTGCTGACGTCACTAATACGTCATCCGACGCGATAGAATACTTTCGGGATTTAAAATAAATAAAAATGATTTATTTATTTGAGAAAATATCCAAAACTTCTAAAAATCATATAAAATCAACTGTAACTCCGAATGAAATAATTTATATATGAAAAATGATCAAAAAAATCCAATCTATCCATATGCACTGGTTTCATGCATGTTTAAGCAACTTAAACCTGCTGTTTATATCAAAACATGATAATGCACTTTACTAAGTCATAGTTTCAACTTGAACTTGAATCTTGGGTTCAAACTAACTCAAACCCACCTGATTATAGTTGCATTATCTCAACACACTCATTTTACCATGTCATGATAATGCATCATATTGTGCATTGCATTTATTGTGTTCCCTTCTGTGTTGCCGGTATTTGTACCCTCTCGATAGACGTGATACCGACGATGAGATCGATGACATCGATGAAGAACTATACTATCTTCAGAAGTGCCAGGCAAGCAAAAACCCCTTGTTCACTCCGATACAATCCCACTCTCCCGCCCTTGCTCTCTTTTACTGCATTAGGACAACAATGACTCATGTGTTACTTGCTGCGGTAGTTGTGTTGGGGAACGTTGCATAAAATAAATTTTTTCCTACGTTCACCAAGATCAATCTATGAGTTCATCTAGCAATGAGAGAGAGAGATGCATCTACATACCACTTGTAGATTGCGTGCGGAAGCGTTCAAGAGAACGGGGTTGAGGTAGTCGTTCTCGTCGTGATCCTATCACCGGAGATCCTAGCGCCGAACGGACGACACCTCCGCGTTCAACACATGTACGGTCAGCGTGATGTCTCCTCCGTCTTGATCCAGCAAGGGGGAAGGAGAGGTTGATGAAGATCCAGCAGCACGAAGGCGTGGTGGTGGATGCAGCAGGACTCCGGCAGGGCTTCGCCAAGCAACTGCGGGAGGAGGAAGAGGTGTAGCAGGGGGAGGGAGGCGCTAAGACTCAGGGTGCGGCTGCCCTCCCAACCCCCTCCTTTATATAGGCCCCTGGGGGCGCCGCCCCGAGATGGGAATCTCCCAGGGGCGGCGGCCGAGGGGTGGAGTGCCCCAAGGCAGTGGTGCGCTTCACCCTAGGGTTTCCAACCCTAGGCTAGGGGGCCCTAGAGGCGCACCAGCCCACTAGGGGCTGGTTCCCCTCCCACTTAAGCCCACGAGGCCCTCCGGGATAGGTGGCCCCACCCGGTGGACCCCCGGGACCCTTCCGGTGGTCCCGGTACAATACCGGGTGACTCCGAAACTTTCCCGATAGCCGAAACAGCACTTCCTATATATAATTCTTTACCTCCGGATCATTCCAGAACTCCTCGTGACGTCTGGGATCTCATTCGGGACTCCGAAAAGCTTTTGGTATGCTGCATACTCATATTCATACAACCCTAGCGTCACCGAACCTTAAGTGTGTAGACCCTACGGGTTTGGGAGACATGTAGTCATGACCGAGACGGCTCTCCGGTCAATAACCAACAGCGGGATCTGGATACCCATGTTGGCTCCCACATACTCCTCGATGATCTCATCGGATGAACCACGACGTCGAGGATTCAAGCAACCCCGTATACTATTCCCTTTGTCGACGGTATGTTACTTGCCGAGATTCGATTGTCGGTATCCCAATACCTCGCTCAATCTCGTTCTTCGGCAAGTCACTTTACTCGTACCGTAATGCATGATCCCGTGACCAGACACTTGGTCACTTTGAGCTCATTATGATGATGCACTACCGAGTGGGCCCAGTGATACCTCTCCGTAATACGGAGTACAAATCCTAGTCTTGATCCGTGTCAACCCAACAGACACTTTCGGAGATACCTGTAGTGCACCTTTATAGTCACCCAGTTACGTTGTGACGTTTGGTACACCCAAAGCACTCCTACGGTATCTGGGAGTTACACGATCTCATGGTCTAATGAAAAGATACTTGACATTGAAAAAGATCTAGCAAACGAACTACACGATCTTTTTGCTATGCTTAGGATTGGGTCTTGTCCATCACATTATTCTCCTAATGATGTGATCCCGTTATCAACGACATCCAATGTCCATAGTCAGGAAACCATGACTATCTGTTGATTAACGAGCTAGTCAACTAGAGGCTCACTAGGGACATGTTTTGGTCTAAGTATTCACACGTGTATTACGACTTCCGGATAATACAATTATAGCATGAATAAAAGACAACTATCATGAACAAAGGAATATAATAATAATCCTTTTATTATTGCCTCTAGGGCATATTTCCAACAGTCTCCCACTTGCACTAGAGTCAATAATCTAGTTACATTGTGATGAATCGAACACCCATAGAGTTCTGGTGTTGATCATGTTTTGCTCGCGGAAGAGGTTTAGTCAATGGATCTGCGACATTCAGATCCGTATGTACTTTGCAAATATCTATGTCTCCATCTTGAACATTTTCACGGATGGAGTTGAAACGACGCTTGATGTGCCTGGTCTTCTTGTGAAACCTGGGCTCCTTGGCAAGGGCAATAGCTCCAGTGTTGTCACAGAAGAGTTTGATCGGCCCCGACGCATTGGGTATGACTCCTAGGTCGGTGATGGAATCCTTCACCCAAATTGCTTCATGCGCTGCCTCCGAGGCTGCCATGTACTCCGCTTCACATGTAGATCCCGCCACGACGCTCTGCTTGCAGCTGCACCAGCTTACTGCCCCACCATTCAACATATACACATATCCGGTTTGTGACTTAGAGTCATCCAGATCTGTGTCGAAGCTAGCGTCGACGTAACCCTTTACGACGAGCTCAACGAGAAACATGTCCTTTGTCCTTTTCAGGTACTTCAGGATATTCTTGACCGCTGTCCAGTGTTCCTTGCCTGGATTACTTTGGTACCTTCCTACCAAACTTACGGCAAGGTTTACATCTGGTCTGGTACACAGCATGGCATACATAATAGATCCTATGGCCGAGGCATAGGGGATGACACTCATCTAGGGGTGGAAAGTGGTAGCGGATAATCCGAAATATCCGATATTCGTATTCGAGAAAATGCCTATTCGTATCCGAAACATCCGCATCCGAACCAAAATGGAAATGGAAATTATCCGTATCCGAATTTGTTAAACAAATAAAAAATAAAATATGGTAGGATATTTTGACACAAATATGGATATGGAAGTGGATATATCCGTATCCGAATAAGATTATAGGAGGTAAATTTCAAAATTCTAGACCCAATATTCCAATTATCCAACATAAAAGTCAAATAAGTAGTCAAATTTTACTCTTTATATGATTAAACTTATAAATTATTATGCATTACAATAGTATTTATTCATAAACCTATTTATCCTTGAATTATTGTTTGTCACAAGTTGATTATTTCAGGTCACATAGCTATCGACTAATTTACTTAAGCAATATGTTGATATTATTCGTATCCGTTCCGAATCAAGAAAATATCCGATACGTATCCGTATTCGAATAATATCCGAGCCGCATCTGTATTCGATAACATCCGTATTCGGATTCGTATTCGTTTTGAAAATATGAAAATGGAAATGGTAAGAGCACTATCCGATCCGCATCCGATCCGTTTCCACCCCTACACTCATCTCTTCTTTATCTTCTGCCGTGGTCGGGCATTGAGCCGAGCTCAATATCACACCTTGCAGTACAGGCAAGAACCCTTTCTTGGACTGATCCATTTTGAACTTCTTCAAAATCTTATCAAGGTATGTGCTTTGTGAAAGACCTATGAGGCGTCTCGATCTATCCCTATAGATCTTGATGCCTAATATGTAAGCAGCATCTCCAAGGTCCTTCATTGAAAAACACTTATTACAGTAGGCCTTAATGCTGTCCAAGAATTCTATATCATTTCCCATCAAAAGTATGTCATCTACATATAATATGAGAAATGCTACAGAGCTCCCACTCACTTTCTTGTAAACGCAGCTTCTCCGTAAGTCAAGATAAACCCAAACGCTTTGATCATCTCATCAAAGCGAATGTTCCAACTCCGAGATGCTTGCACCAGCCCATAAATGGATCGCTGGAGCTTGCATACTTTGTTAGCATTCTTAGGATCGACAAAACCTTCCGACTGCATCATATACATCTCTTCCTTAAGATAGCCGTTAAGGAATGCCGTTTTGACGCCCATCTGCCATATCTCATAATCATAGTATGCGGCAATTGCTAACATGATTCGGACGGACTTCAGCTTCGCTATGGGAGAGAAAGTCTCATCGTAGTCAACCCCTTGAACTTGCCAATAACCCTTAGTGACAAGTCGAGCTATATAGATGGTGACATTACCATCCGCGTCCGTCTTCTTCTTAAAGATCCATTTGTTTTCTATCGCTCGCCGATCATCGGGCAAGTCTGTCAAAGTCCATACTTTGTTTTCATACATGGATTCTATCTCGGATTGCATGGCTTCAAGCCATTTGTTGGAATCTGGGCCCGCCATCGCTTCTTCATAGTTCGAAGGTTCACCGTTGTCTAACAACATGATTTCCAAGACATGGTTACCATACCACTCTGGTGTGGAACGTGTCCTCCTGGACCTACGAAGTTCAGTAGCAACTTGATCTGAAGTACCTTGATCATCATCATTAATTTCCTCTCTAGTCGGTGTAGGCACCACATGAACATTTTCCTGAGCTGCACTACTTTCTGGTTCAAGAGGTAGTACTTCATCGAGTTCTACTTTCCTCCCACATACTCCTTTCGAGAGAAACTCTTTTTCCAGAAAGGATCCGTTCTTGGCAACAAAGATCTTGCCTTCGGATCTAAGGTAGAAGGTATACCCAATGGTTTCCTTAGGGTATCCTATGAAGACACATTTTTCCGACTTGGGTTCGAGCTTGTCAGGTTGAAGTTTCTTGACATAAGCATAGCATCCCCAAACTTTTAGAAACGACAACTTAGGTTTCTTCCCAAACCATAATTCATACGGTGTCGTCTCAACGGATTTAGACTGTGCCCTATTTAAAGTGAATGTAGCTGTCTCTAGAGCGTATCCCCAAAATGATAGCGGTAAATCGGTAAGAGACATCATAGATCGCATCATATCCAATAGAATGCGATTACGATGTTCAGACACACCGTTACGCTGAGGTGTTCCAGGCGGCGTTAGTTGTGAAACGATTCCACATTTCCTTAAGTGCGTACCAAATTCATGACTTAAATATTCTCCTCCATGATCCGATCGTAAGAATTTTATCTTTCGGTCACGTTGATTCTCTACTTCATTCTGAAATTCCTTGAACTTTTCAAAGGTCTCAGACTTGTGTTTCATCAAGTAGACATACCCATATCTACTTAAGTCATCAGTGAGAGTGAGAACATAACGACATCCTCCGCGAGCCTCAACGCTCATTGGACCACACACATCAGTATGTATGATTTCCAATAAGTTGGTTGCTCGCTCCATTGTTCCGGAGAACGGAGTCTTGGTCATTTTTCCCATGAGGCATGGTTCGCATGTGTCAAATGATTCATAATCGAGAGACTCTAAAAGTCCATCAGCATGGAGCTTCTTCATGCGCTTGACACCAATGTGACCAAGGCGGCAGTGCCACAAGTATGTGGGACTATCGTTATCAACTTTACATCTTTTGGTATTCACACTATGAATATGTGTAACATTACGTTCGAGATTCATTAAGAATAAACCATTGACCATCGGGGCATGACCATAAAACATATCTCTCATATAAATAGAACAACCATTATTCTCGGATTTAAATGAGTAGCCATCTCGTATTAAACGAGATCCAGATACAATGTTCATGCTCAAACTTGGCACTAAATAACAATTATTGAGGTTCATAACTAATCCCGTGGGTAAATGTAGAGGTAGCGTGCCGACGGCGATCACATCGACCTTGGAACCATTCCCGACGCGCATCGTCACCTCGTCCTTCGCCAGTCTCCGCTTATTCCGCAGCTCCTACTGTGAGTTACAAATGTGAGCAACGGCACCGGTATCAAATACCCAGGAGTTACTACGAGTACTGGTAAGGTACACATCAATTACATGTATATCACATATACCTTTAGTGTTGTCGGCCTTCTTGTCTGCTAAGTATTTGGGGCAAATCCGCTTCCAGTGACCTTTCCCTTTGCAATAAAAGCACTCAGTCTCGGGCTTGGGTCCATTCTTTGACTTCTTCCCAGCAACTGGCTTACCGGGCGCGGCAACATCTTTGCCGTCCTTCTTGAAGTTCTTCTTACCCTTGCCCTTCTTGAACTTAGTGGTCTTATTGACCATCAACACTTGATGTTCTTTCTTGATTTCAACCTCTGCTGACTTCAACATTGAAAATACTTCAGGAATGGTCTTCACCATCCCCTGCATATTTTAGTTCAACACAAAGCTCTTGTAGCTCGGTGGGAGCGACTGAAGGATTCTGTCAATGACCGCCTCATCCGGGAGGTTGATCTCCAGCTGGGATAGGCGGTTGTGCAACCCAGAAATTTTGAGTATGTGCTCACTGATAGAACTGTTTTCCTCCATCTTATAACTATAGAACTTGTCGGAGACTTCGTATCTCTCGACCCGGGCATGAGCTTGAAAAACCATTTCAGCTCCTCGAACATCTCATATGCTCCGTGTCGCTCAAAATGCTTTTGGAGCCCCGGTTCTAAGCTGTAAAGCATGCCGCACTGAACGAGGGAGTAATCATCAGCACGTGACTGCCAAGCGTTCATAACGTCTTGGTTCTCTGGGATGGGTGCATCACCTAGCGGTCCTTCTAGGACATATGCTTTCTTGGATGCTATGAGGATGATCCTCAGGTTCCGGACCCAGTCCGAATAGTTGCTACCATCATCTTTCAGCTTGGTTTTCTCTAGGAACGCGTTGAAGTTCATATTGACATGAGCGTTGGCCATTTGATCTACAAGACATATTTTGCAAAGATTTTAGACTAAGTTCATGATAATTAAGTTCATCTAATCAAATTATTTAATGAACTCCCACTCAGATTGACATCCCTCTAGTCATCTAAGTGTTACACGATCCGAGTCGACTAGGCCGTGTCCGATCATCACGTGAGACGGACTAGTCATCATCGGTGAACATCTCCATGTTGATCGTATCTTCCATACGACTCGTGTTCGACCTTTCGGTCTCTTGTGTTCCGAGGCCATGTCTGTACATGCTAGGCTCGTCAAGTTAACCCTAAGTGTTTTGCATGTGTAAAACTGTCTTACACCCGTTGTATGTGAACGTAAGGATCTATCACACCCGATCATCACGTGGTGCTTGAAGCGACGAACTTTAGCAGCGGTGCACGAGTTAGGGGAACACTTTCTTGAAATTATTATAAGGGATCATCTTATTTACTACCGCCGTTCTAATAAACAAGATGCATAAAACATAATAAACATCACATGCAATTATATAAAGTAGTGACATGATATGGCCAATATCATATAGCTCCTTCGATCTCCATCTTCGGGGCTCCATGATCATCTTCGTCACCGGCATGACACCATGATCTCCATCATCGTGCCTCCATGAAGTTGCTCGCCAACTATTACTTCTACTACTATAGCTAACGGCTTATTAATAAAGTAAAGTAATTACATGGCGTTAAATCATTGACACGCAGGTCATACAATAATTAAGACAACTCCTATGGCTCCTGCCGGTTGTCATACTCATCGACATGCAAGTCGTGATTCCTATTACAAGAACATGATCTCATACATCACAATATATCATTCATCATTCATCACAACTTCTGGCCATATCACATCACATGACAATTGCTGCAAAAACAAGTTAGACGTCCTCTAATTGTTGTTGCATCTTTTACGTGGCTGCAATTGGGTTCTAGCAAGAACGTTTTCTTACCTACGAATAACCACAACATGATTTTTTGTCAACTTCTATTTACCCTTCATAAGGACCCTTTTCATCAAATCCGCTCCAACTAAAGTAGGAGAGACAGACACCCGCTAGCCACCTTATGCAACTAGTGCATGTCAGTCGGTGGAACCTGTCTCACATAAGTGTACGTGTAAGGTCGGTCCGGGCCGCTTCATCCCACTATACTGCTGAAGCAAGAAAAGACTAGTAGCGGCAAGCAAGTTTACAAGATCTACGCCGACAACAGATTTGTGTTCTACTCGTGCAATAGAGAACTACGCATAGACCTAGCTCTGATACCACCGTTGGGGAACGTTGCATAAAATAAAAAATTTCCTACGTTCACCAAGATCAATCTATGAGTTCATCTAGCAACGAGAGAGAGAGAGAGATGCATCTACATACCACTTGTAGATTGCGTGCGGAAGCGTTCAAGAGAACGGGGTTGAGGTAGTCGTTCTCGTCGTGATCCTATCACCGGAGATCCTAGCGCCGAACGGACGGCACCTCCGCGTTCAACACACGTACTGTCAGCGTGACGTCTCCTCCGTCTTGATCCAGCAAGGGGGAAGGAGAGGTTGATGAAGATCCAGCAAGACGGCGTGGTGGTGGATACGAGACTCGGCAGGCTTCGCCAAGCAAGCTGCGGGAGGAGGAAGAGGTGTAGCAGGGGAGGAGGCGCCAAGACTCAGGTGCGGCTGCCCTCCTCCCCTCCTTATATAGGCCCCTGGGGCGCCTGCCCTGAGATGGGAATCTCCCAAGGGGCGGCGGCTGAGGGGTGGAGTGCCCCAAGGCAAGTGGTGCGCTTCACCCTAGGGTTTCCAACCCTAGGCGCAGGGGGCCCAGAGGCGCACCAGCCCACTAGGGGCTGGTTCCCCCCACTTCAGCCCACGGGGCCCTCCGGGATAGGTGGCCCCACCCGGTGGACCCCCGGGACCCTTCCGGTGGTCCCGGTACAATACCGGGTGACTCTGAAACTTTCCCGATGGCCGAAACAACACTTCATATATATAATTCTTTACCTCCGGATCATTCCGGAACTCCTCGTGACGTCCGGGGTCTCATCCGGGACTCCGAACAACTTTCGGTATGCTGCATACTCATATTCATACAACCCTAGCGTCACCGAACCTTAAGTGTGTAGACCCTACGGGTTCGGGAGACATGTAGTCATGACCGAGACGGCTCTCCGGTCAATAACCAATAGCGGGATCTGGATACCCATGTTGGCTCCCACATACTCCTCGATGATCTCATCGGATGAACCACGACGTCGAGGATTCAAGCAACCCCGTATACTATTCCCTTTGTCAGACGGTATGTTACTTGCCCGAGATTCGATCGTCGGTATCCCAATACCTCGTTCAATCTCGTTGCCGGCAAGTCACTTTACTCGCATCGTAATGCATGATCCGTGACCGGACACTTGGTCACTTTGAGCTCATTATGATGATGCACTACCGAGTGGGCCCAGTGATACCTCTCCGTGTACGGAGTGACAAATCGATCTCGATCCGTGTCAACCCGCAGACACTTTCGGAGATACCTGTAGTGCACCTTTATAGTCACCCAGTTATGTTGTGACGTTTGGTACACCCAAAGCACTCCTACGGTATCCGGGAGTTACACGATCTCATGGTCTAAGGAAAAGATACTTGACATTAAAAAAGCTCTAGCAAACGAACTACACGATCTTTGTGCTATGCTTAGGATTGGGTCTTGTCCATCACATTATTCTCCTAATGATGTGATCCCATCAGGGCCGGCCCTGAGGGGGGGCAGAGGGGGCGACCGCCCCGGGCCCCCGAAGCCGAGGGGCTCCCCAGGCTGTGCTACGCAGCCCAGTAATATCATGGAGAAGGGCCTCGTCCAAAACAGTACGCACGTAGAAGCAGCGCTTGTCGAGGGAAACGTAGTATGCACGTGAAAGTACGTTTCGCATCACGGCGCGATTGATTCATCAAATCCTGCAACCCCCTAAAAAAATCAATCCATGCGTACCCTACTAGGCTAGGCGCTTGATCCTCGCTCCAGTCGTGCGCCGCCGATTCATTTTTCTGGGATTCACCGATCAAACGCCTACCCCACGCGGCCATGCCAAAGCTCCCTGCTGGAGACATCCATCGCAGATTTGTCGGCTCTCAACCCCGAGAGGTGACCGCATCAGCATCACGTTCACTGCCATGGCAAATCGATTCCAGTCCACATAACTAGCAGATTAGAGAGAATCAACGAAGGTATGACTCTAATAGCATATGCACTCCATTTTGCATCATGATTGATACATATTTATTTGAGTAAAACGTTCAATATTTACTTCTTTGTTGTTGGAATTTGGCAATTGTCAATTGATTAATTGGACACGGTTTAGCAGTAGATATTATTTATTCAGATTTATGAGTCGGGGTTGCCCTTTGATCCTTCCGCTTGATACTTGGAAGAAATATAATCAGCCAATTAGGGAGATTCTGAGAAGGTACGACTCTCATAACATATGCATGCGCTTTTGCCCTCATGATTCACAAATATTTATTATAAAATGATTGATAAAATGAATAATATTTATAAATGATGATCAGTATCGCTTCTTCGTTCTGTCGTAATTTCACCATTGATAATTGCTTGATGAGACACAATTAGCGATATATATTATTCAAATTTATGAGTTTCGTGTTATAATTTGATACATATATTAAGAGGCCCCGGGTTCTAGTTTCGCCCCGGGCCCCCAAAATCTCAGGACCGGCCCTGGATCCCATTATCAACGACATCCAATGTCCATAGTCAGGAAACCATGACTATCTGTTGATTAACGAGCTAGTCAACTAGAGGCTCACTAGGGATATGTTTTGGTCTAAGTATTCACACGTGTATTACGATTTCTGGATAATACAATTATAGCATAAATAAAAGACAACTATCATGAACAAAGGAATATAATAATAATCCTTTTATTATTGCCTCTAGGGCATATTCCAACAAGTTGAACCCCCTTTTCCTCTGCATGACCTATCATTGCCACAGTAAATAGATGAAACCCACTAGCATGAGTAGGAGTTGTTTGAGGCCTGATGTGCCGACTCATTCATGCTTGTTTGTCATGCCTGCTACTGCTTAGAGTTGAGTCAGGTCTGATTCATTGGGGATAAATTGGAATGGTGATGAACATGTCCTACTGTGTGTGAGCAAGTGTGTGAACACGATTTGGTAAAGGTAGCGGTGAGAGGCCATGTAGGAGTACATGGTGGGTTGTCTCATTGAAGCCGTCCTCGGGAACTGAGTTCTGTGTTTGTGATCCATGAAACAGTAACTACCACGCATTGGGCCCGAAACCAATGGACCATCTTGGCTTCTTAATCACCCTTGTCATCTGTCCAGGAGTTGCAAGTAGTTTCTGGTGTTTGTAGTATGCTGGAGGCCGTGCACAGTGCTGACCTGAGGGGTGGGGTGTGGTGCGGTAGGCACGTGGCACGGTGTACCGGGCGCTCGTTTGGTGTCTCGGGAACCCTGCACACATCGTTCGGGGCCGTATGTGGAAACTTTGGCCGGACTCCCCGCGAATGGAACCTGAATAGGCAATAAACCTGGACTAGAGACTTGAGTGTTTAGGTAGGTCATGGCCGACACCCTCGTTGGGCTTCCGCTTGAAGGTTGTCGAGTACATGTCGTGTAAACGGCGGTAAGTGGTGAGAGCGTGTGTGAAGAAGTACACCACTGCAGGGTTAACATCATCATTTCAAATAGCCGTGTTCGCGGTAAAGGACTTCTGGGTTGCCTATACAGTTCATAGACAAGTGAAAGTGGATACTCTAAAATACTCAAGATAAGCGTGAGTGCTATGGATGGCGTTCTCGTAGGGAGACGGGAGCGGATCCTTAGTGGTGTATTGATATGGTGAATATGTGGACTCGTGTGCGCCACCTCAAAAGAGTTACTTGCAGTCGTAGTTCAGGATAGCCACCGAGTCAAAGCTGGCTTGCTGCAGTTAAACCCCACCATCACCTTTGTTGATAATGATGCATATGTAGTTAGTTCTGATGTAAGTCTTGCTGGGTACATTTGTACTCATGTTTTCCTATTTTATGTTTTTGCAGAGAGACTTCGGTCTCGCTAGTAGTTCAGCGTGGACTTGACGTTTAGCTTGTTACCTCAGCTACGATCTTGTGCCCTCGGCAGGATCTGGTAGATAGTCAGGCTTCTCAGCCTTTTTTTATTTATACATGTCTGTACTCAGACATGTTAAGCTTCCGCTTGTGTTTTGACTTGTATGCTCTGAATGCTGGGTCGAGAGACCCATGTTTGTAATATCTCGCTCTTCGGAGCCTATTGAATAAAATACTTGAGTTGTAGAGTCATGTTGTGATGCCATGTTGTATTTGCACATATCGAGCATATCGTGTGTATGTTATTGAAATGCTTGGTATGTGTGGGATCTGACTATCTAGTTGTTTATCCTTGGTAGCCTCTCTTACTGGGAAATGTCTCCTAGTGCTTCCACGGAGCCTTGGTAGCTTGCTACTGCTCCGGAACACTTAGGCTGGCTGGCATGTGTCCTTCTTCGTTCCTGTGTCTGTCCCTTTAGGGAAATGTCACGCGATGTCTACCGGAGTCCTGTTAGCCTGCTACAGCCCGGTTTACCGGAGTCCTGCTAGCCCAGTCGCTACAGCGCGTATTCACTCGCTGATGACCGACACGTTTGTTGCTGGGTCATGTATGCCTATCCCTGTAAGTTAGTGCCACTTTGGGTTCACGACTAGCCATGTCAGCCCGGGCTCCTTGTCATATGGATGCTAGCGACACTATCATATACATGTGCCAAAAGGCGCAAACGGTCCTCGGGCAAGGTAAGGCGACACCCGTGGGAATACCGTGCGTGAGGCCGCAAAGTGATATGAGGTGTTACATGCTAGATCGGTGTGGCTTTGAGTCGGGGTCCTGACAGCTTTGGTATTAGAGCCTGACTGCCTGTAGGATTACCAAGCCAAACTGGTCGAAGTTGAGTCTAGAAATGCTTTAGTTATATGTAGGGGAATTGATTGTGGGATGGAACGCAAGGCTCTTTTTACTCCCTATACCTCATGCCCTCTGATCCTAGTCATCATATCTTCCTACGGGGTTAAGGATCTAGGCTCTCTCTTCTTTCTATCAGGATCACGTGTTACTAATCCGTAGTAACTTATAGGATTGTTGGATTTAAGCCCCAGTCCAGTTTCTACTACCTCTGTGTGTTCATAGCTGGTCTCAAAACCTTGATATTATGATGATCGAGTGGTTATGCCACCATTTTGTAGGATGTCTCAATCTTTTCGGGCATTTACAGCCGTTATGCTGTCCGATTCACCCCAGGTTTCTAAATATTCTGATGCAATTGCAAAATCCTTTCCCTCTGTTTTCGATGACCTTTCTGGCCAGGTTAACCACACTAAATGGTGAGTTTAGGTACTCTATTGCCTCGACGTATATGTTGGAGCTATTATTACGACCCTAGGTGTCTTAGGGGATCATCTAGTAACTAGCCATGATTTGTGTCCTAGAGTGATGATTCTGGCCTTTATTCTCGAAAGCATCTCGTGATGCCACTTAGTAGTATGTATTCTACTCCTGGGTTCTAAACCCGAGATTCACCCTACTTACCTCGTGTTGATAGTGTTTTTCTCGTTCCTTAGGTTATAAGTAACCTTTGCAATAGTCCTCGAGGTCCGTGGTATATCGTTCTTCCCATACCATGAACCATTATGGCAGAAGTTCTTTTGAACCAAAAGATCACAACCAGAGTGATCTCGATGAGTTTTCCATTCTATATCATGACTCTGCCAGTTCTAACTTTCTGCATGGATTATCCGGAAGAAATATGTTGAACTCGTTCGACATGCTAACCTATGCATCCACAACTCAGAAAGTTATATGTTCCTTGAGTTGTCCTTCCTTAGTTGTATTCTGACCCCCGTCTATCAATTGATAGTCAAGAGTATGCGTGCATTCGTTTATCGATGCCTATTACTCTTGTGGTCCGTCAAGCCATTCTATTCTGGAATGACTAGGAGAAACAAACTCCAGAACCTCATCCATATCCAGAATTGGGTCAAAGTAGTTGTGCTCCGCAGATCAAATTGCTAATCCAGCTCTTGTTCTGCTCTACCTTGCAGTATTACCATCTTTATATTAAGATTATCATGGGAATTGCACACCACTCTATGAACTCTTGATACAGTGATACTTCTCGCCATCATTATTAATTTCTCGGTTCTCGAGTTGCTGCAACCGGAATGCCGATAGGTGAACTGTGATGCGTGAAATCAATACTCCTAGCAACCCTGTTGCTTGGTAGTTAAAGGATAATAATTTCATTCTTAGCGTTTTGGTTCTTGAATCATCATCCAAACATATATTGTGCTACCTACTCCCTATTTTCGGTGCACCCTTCAATCAATGAGTTAGGGCTATGCCAATCTCTTGCTTATTTGATCATTTCGTCTTGCCCTTAAAAGCAAGATTGTTCTCGAGCTTAGTAACATATCGGTGGTTCGTGATTTTCTGAATATCTTCTCGGAAGTATCACCAGATCGTCACTTGACCGCTATGTTGAGTTCGGGATCAAGTTGGTTTTCTTGTAAACCACCCTTTCTCCAAGAATCTGTGTCGGATACCCCGAGCGAGTTGGTTAGGCTAAACAACAACTTGGAGAGTTGGAAGATGAAAGCTTGTCCGACTTAGTTCATTTTAAGGGATATTTTGTGTGTGTGTGTGTGTGTGTGTGTGTGTGTGTGTGTGTGTGTGTGTGTGTGTGTGTGTGTGTGTGTGTGTGTGTGTGTGTGTGTGTGTGTTGAAGATAGATGATATCTTCCTTGATTGAACCTCATGGTCAATTATTGGATCTATTGTCTTGCCAAAACTTTGAATTGAGTATGGGTTATCCTCAAATCAAATCAGAACCAACGATGTTCATAATGTTGTCTTACTCGTGGTTGATTCCTCGGGTATACACCATTATATCCCTTGGTCTGACCAATGCTACCACCTTGTTCACATAATTATGGAATTCCATTTACATGGAAATCTCGATGACTTGTTTTTGAGCTCATCAGCAGCATCGTGACTCCTCCATGATTCGTGTTGAACATCCAACTAGTATTGGGAACTTCTATAATCATTTCTTCATGCTAGCTCATGAAGCATATGTTCGGATGTAAGGAGTGACTTTCTCCGGTTCATGTGCATGTGATGCAAGTTGCCGCCGTGAATCCGAGAAATTCAATGTTGCTTCCTCTGGAATCACCCCAAATCAGTCATGCATACGTGCGAAGTATTCTGTGGTTTGAAGACTTGCAACCTTCATTCTATACGTATCCCTAGCACACCAAGCCACTAATTGATTTTTTCAAGGAAAAGGAGTTGTTGTGCTAATCCTAGGTCATGCGCAAGACTTCGTTATCCTCGTTGATGGTTCCACCTGAACTCGGTAGTGTTCTGTTGTAAGACTACCATGTGATCATGTTTGTCTGGGACAACATGTTCACATGTTTGTAGCAGAACCAGCTCATGTTTTGGAGCTTGCTATCGCGGTTCATTTCCCGAGAATCTTGCAACGTCATCTCGTCGATTTGTGTTGCAAACTTTAATTTTTCTTTCTAGACTTGATGAGTCTGAAATATCCTGACACCAACCAGATCTGAATCTCAGGCAGATATGATGGTTGGAACATCTCCCAAGAACTATAATATTGGTCTCTCGATAACCGGTAAAGTGGATGTCGTGGCCAACACACCCAGCCGGAAGACCTATTATTGTAGTATCTTGATTGAGGAAGTTGGCCACCTCCCCATAGGGATTTCGTAGGATTTACTCCCTAGTTGTCCCTTATGGATTTTTGTGTTCCCGAAGTCTGACCTGTTACTTGATGTTCTAGATACCAAACCATATCAATAAATGGGTTACGCTAGCACATCAAGGAGAACATTAGAAGCGGAGTGCTAAATGCTTCTCGGTCAATCATCCAGATTTTGATCCCTTGGCCTCGCTAAGGTGAATTCTGAGAAGGTGTTATCTTTCTTTGCATCTGCATCGTCCATCACTATTCATCTTGGTGGTATGTTGTGTTGCTAGGATCCTTGACACGGATATTGGTAAAACCTTGATGAATATGGTAATGCTCAAGTTCTTGAGACCACGCACAAGCACTAGGTGTTATCATAGGCACTATCTGGGATTGCTCCCAGTTTTCTCGGTTATGCTATAAATTTTCAACAGTGGACTCACTCTCTACTGTTGAGCCTCTCCCCAGTGACCAGAGTCATTCCCAGCATTTGCACCTTGTTCCTAGCTTGCACTGCCATTGTGCCATCCTATTATGGACTACCCTTCTCAGTAATTATTGATCGGGATCATCCTCAAAGTGGTCCTACCATGGGTTCCATCCATTTCCGATGATAAGAAAAATCATCCCTTGTGTTGTCTTCAACAAGGTAGTCCACATCATCCATTCTGGCCCAAGAATGTCATTCTTTCAGACTCCTTCAAATGATCGATTGTGATTTGCCTTAGGCTGGTATAAAGAGTTTCAATGATCTCTGAATCAAAGGTAATTCTTTTTGCCACTTAAGGGATGATTCTACGAGCCACTTCCTCTAAGATGTCTCGTTGTGGTATCATGGCAACTCAACTCCTCGCTACGTTGACAGCCGATTACCACCTTTTTAAGTGTGGAATTGTTGTCTACCTAGTGAACCTTCGACATCTGTTCCACTCCATCCCTTTGGATGAATGCTTCGTATCTCGGCTCGAGAGATGTTCTTACCTCTCACTCCATGAGTTGATCTTGAATACTCGATCTTCGAGGAGATCGTTTTCTCTAGAGTCTCCTTCTGTCGTCATCGTGTTGGATGAAGACATCACAAGCAAAGACGTCAAGATCAGTTTGAGTCAACAAATCAACACCCTCGAGAGGAGCAATTGGATCATGAAGATTGTGTTAGTTTGTGTCCCCTTTGTCCTCTTACCTCACGTCTTAAATCTCGGGATGAGATTTTTGTTTAGAGGGGGTGAGTTGTCACATCCCTAGCCTTGCTATGCACTTGTACTAGCTTGGTTGTTGCATCATGTCTAAATTTATTTGAAAGTTGAAGTGGGGATTGCTCAAACCCTAGCACCAGATCAAATCAACTAGATTCAAATAAAAAATATTCTCAATGAACCCAAAATGCCCTTCAGAAAAGTTCATCATTTTTGGATTGTTTAAAACCTCTGACAAAAATGGTGCACATATTTCTAGGTCCATTTTGGATTTCTGAATTAATTCATATGGTATTTGAATTGGGGCTAATAATTTATATAAAATATTCATTAGCTCCAATAATTCTGTTAATTGGTGTGGGTCTCTGGAATATTCCAACTAGACCCCACAAAAATTACCAGAAGAAAATAAAATGATTTAGTTCTTAGAACTAAATCAAAACAAATTACAGAAATAGAAAAGAAAACAAAATAGAGAGAAGGAAAGAGGCTTACCTGGCGCCTACATGCTGCCTCTTCTTTGGCCGCCCAGCCCAGCCACCTCCCCTGCCAATTGTCTTCCTCCTCTCGCCAGAAGGCAGAGGGGAAGTAGTGCACGGCGCCACAAGACGCGAAAGCGCGCAGCTGCCTGCTGCCCCTCCACAGCCAGTGTGACGCTGGATCGTCTCCCGTGGCCTCCGCAACCCACCGACCCCTCGCTCACTCTTTCCCCTCGCCCCTCGCTCTCTTCACGCCATGGCCGACGCACGCCCAAGCTCGTCGCTGCCGTAGTCGTGCCCACAGCCGCCCTCGAGCCTCTCCGACCTATCCCCGAGCCCCGCCTCATCCTCTCCACCGAGCTGTACGACGCCGGAAGCCCCTGGACGCCACCAGCATCGCCGTTTCCCTCGTCGGCCACCAAAGATCGTCGCCATCGATTCGCCGCCCTGAGCGCCTTCCCGAGCACACGGTGCTGCTCTTCGACCTCACCGTGAGCCCCTGCTCCAAATCCCTCTTCCTCCCCTTGCGTTTGTGCACTCTAGCCCCATACCCCCGCCGCGCCCGAGAGCTCCTGCCACCGGTCATGTCGCCGCCGCCGCGCTAGTCAGTGGAGCTCGTTTCCGAGCACTCCATCGTGCTCAGCACGCTCCCAGTAGCACATATCACGCCACCACCGCCCTCCCCGTGCACCACAACACGATCCCGCACGCAACCGAACTCTGGCCACAGCCGCGAGCTCCATTCCGGCGAACACTAGCCACCCCAGCTCCAGCCGCTACACGAGTGGATGCAGGCGAGTTCCAGCTCCGCGTAGATGCCCTCAGCGCACCCAGCCGCTGCATGTAGCTCAACTTCGACGAGCCTCTGCCGTTGGTTTGGTCGTCGCCGGCCGAACTCCGGCGACTGATGACGTGGCCGTCATTAGCCACTAATGACCCAGCTAAGCCACACCTAGAGCCACTGCCATGTGGGCCCCAATGCCTAAACTAATTAGTTTTATTTCTCTGTTAGATTAGCACTAATCATAGTGGGCCCCGCCTGTCAACGTTGACTTTGCCACGTCAGCTTTGACCGGGTCCCACATGTCAGCCTCCGTAGCTGACTCTGTGTCACTGACCAGTAGGCCCCACTTGTCAGGTTTGACCTGTGCCGCCCATTGACCTGCTGACATCACTAATACGTCATGCTGACGCAGTAAATACTTTCTGGGATTTAAAATAAATCAAGAATGATTTATTTATTTTAAAAAATATCCAAAACTTCTAAAAATCATATAAAATCAACCGTAACTCCAAATGAAATAAGTTATATATGAAAAATGATCAGAAAAATCCAACCTATCCATCTGCACTAGTTTCAAGCATGTTTAAGTAACATAAACCTGTTGTTTATATCAAAACATGATAATGCACTTTATTAAGTCATAGTTTCAATTTGAACTTGAACATTGGGTTCAAACTAACTCAAACCCACCTAATTATAGTTACATTAGCCCAACACACTCATTTTACCATGTCATGATCATGCATCATATTGTGCATTGCATTGATTGTGTTCCCTTCTGTGTTGCCGGTATTTGTCCCCTCTCGATAGACGTGATACCGACGATGAGATCGATGACAACGATGAAGAACTATACTATCTTCAGAAGTGCCAGGCGAGAAAAAACCCCTTGTTCATTCCGATACAATACCACTCTCTCGCTCTTTCTCTCTTTTACTGGATTAGGACAACAATGACTCATGTGTTACTTGCGGTGGTAGTTGAACCCCCTTTTCCTCTGCATGACCTGTCATTGCCACAGTAAATAGATGAAACCCACTAGCATGAGTAAGAGTTGTTTGAGCCCTGATGTGCCTACTCATTCATGCTTGTTTGTCATGCCTGCTACTGCTTAGGGTTGAGTCAGGTCTGATTCATCGGGGATGAATTGGAATGGTGATGAACATGTCCTACTGTGTGTGAGCTAAGTGTGTGAACACGATTTGGTAAAGGTAGTGGTGAGAGGCCATGTAGGAGTACATGGTGGGTTGTCTCATTGAAGCCGTCCTCAGGAACTGAGCTCTGTGTTTGTGATCCATGAAACAGTTACTACCACGCATTGGGCCCGAAACCAATGGACCCTCTCGGCTTCTTAATCACCTTGTCCTCTGTTCAGAAGTTGCAAGTAGTTTCTGGTGTTTGTAGTATGCTGGAGGCCGTGCGCAGCGCTGACCTGAGGGGTGGGCTGTGATGCGGTAGGCACGTGGCACGGTGTATCGGGCGCCCGTTTAGTGTCTCGGGAACCCTGCACACATCGTTCAGGGCCGTATATGGAAACTTCGGCCGGACTCCCTGCGGATGGAACCTGAATAGGCGATAAACCTGGACTAGAGACTTGAGTGTTTAGGTAGGTCGTGGCCGACACCCGAGTACATGTCGTGTAAACGGCGGTAAGTGGTGAGAGCGTGTGTGAAGAAGTACACCCCTGCAGGGTTAACATCATATATTCGAATAGCCGTGTCCGTGGTAAAGGACTTCTGAGTTCATAGACAAGTGAAAGTGGATACTCTAAAATACGCAAGATAAGCGTGAGTGCTATGGATGGCGTTCTCGTAGGGAGACGGGAGCGGATCCTTAGTGGTGTATTGATATGGTGAATATGTGGACTCGTGTGCGCCACCTCAAAAGAGTGACTGCAGTCGGAGTTCAGGATAGCCACCGAGTCAAAGCTGGCTTGCTGTAGTTAAACCCCACCACCCCCTTTGTTGATAATGGTGCATATGTAGTTAGTTCTGATATAAGTCTTGCTGGGTACATTTGTACTCACGTTTGCCTATTTTATGTTTTTGCAGAGAGACTTCGGTCTCTCTAGTAGTTCCGCGTGGACTTCGACGTTTAGCATGTTACCTCAGCTACGATCTTGTGCCCTCGGCAGGATCTGGTAGATAGTCAGACTTCTCAACCTTTTTCATTTATAGATGTCTGTACTCAGACATGTTAAGCTTCCTCTTGTGTTTTGACTTGTATGCTGTGAATGCTGGGTTGAGAGACCCATGTTTGTAATATCTCGCTCCTCGGAGCCAATTGAATAAAATACTTGAGTTGTAGAGTCATGTTGTGATGCCATGTTGTATTTGCACATATCAAGCATATTGTGTGTATGTTATTGAAATGCTTGGTATGTGTGGGATCTGACTATCTAGTTGTTTATCCGTGGTAGCCTCTCTTACCGGGAAATGTCTCCTAGTGCTTCCACTGAGCCTTGGTAGCTTGCTACTGCTCCGGAACACTTAGGCTGGCCGGCATGTGTCCTTCTTCGTTCCTGTGTCTGTCCCTTCGGGGAAATGTCACGTGGTGTCTACCGGAGTCCTGTTAGCCTGCTACAGCCCGGTTTACGGGAGTCCTGCTAGCCCAGTTGCTACAGCCCGGATTCACTGCCGATGATCGACACGTTCGTTCTTTGGGTCATGTATGCATGTCCACGTAAGTTAGTGCCACTTTGGGTTCACGACTAGCCATGTCAGCCCGGGCTCCTTGTCATATGGAAGCTAGCGACACTATCATATACGTGTGCCAAAAGGCACAAACAGTCCCGGGCAAGGTAAGGCGACACCCGTGGGAATACCGTACGTGAGGCCGTAAAGTGATATGAGGTGTTACATGCTAGATCGGTGTGGCTTTGAGTCGGGGTCCTGACAATGGACGCCAGACTCTTGCTCCCTTTTGAAAAGTTGGCAAAGGCCGAAGTTGGGCCAGCCATGCCTGACCAACCTGTCTGCAGTCCAAATCCGGTCTTGTAGAGCCAGCCACGAGAATAATTTAACTTTGGGTGGAGCCCAAGCTTTCCACACCATGAAATCCATAGGGGAGAGAATCAACCCAAGGAATTGATCCTTGTAGGCAGAGGATGCCGAGTAAATCCCGTCGCTGGAGTGCTTCCAGGTGATATCATCCTCGGCATGCTCGTCAAGGTGGACCTCATTCACAAGCATCCAAAGAGAGAAGAACTCGTGAACGTGGGCAGCGGTGACGGGCGTGTCAATCTTGATCTTCAGGATCCATGCGTTCCCTTTAAGGGCCTCACGCACCTTCCAATTCTTTCTCCTGGAGGCACCGAAGATTAGCGGGGCAACGTCCTTGGGTTTGCGCCCAAGCAGCCAAGGAGAGTCCCAAAAAGGTGTTTTGGCACCATTTCCAACAGTAATCGTAGTTGAGGCATAGAAAAAATTCAGGTCCTCCTCTGAGCATGGGTTACCACATAAACGCTCGCTCAATCCTGTTGAGGTTTCGTAAAGTGCTCGGCGGCACAACAAGAGATGTGATGGAGTACACCGCCTGGGAGGAGACAACCGACTTGACCAGAGTCGTACGGTCGATGGTAGTAATATTTTGGCCCTCCCAAGTGACCAACTTTCCAACCGCTTTGTCTTCAAGGTATTGGAAATCCACTTACCTAAGCTGCCAGACCGAGAGTGGGAGGCCCAAATATTTCACAAGGAAAGAAGCTCTTGCAGCCGGCATGCCATGAAGGATATTGTCCAAGTCAAGGTGGTTGCAGCGAATGGGCACAACAGAACTTTTCACTACTAGGGAAAACCCTAGCAGTAGCGATGGTTTTGTGCTCACTAGTAGTGTGGGTAGGCGCGCTACTAATAAGGCGCTACAGCTATTGCTTAGCAGTAGCGCGTGCTCGCCCGCGCTACTGCTAGGACAAATAGCTGCAGCGTTTGTTTAGTACCACGCTACTGCTAAGGTAACTACTTGCAGCGTGTTTTCTGTCCATCGCTACTAGTACTTTTTTTATTTTTTTATTTTTAGTGTATTTATGCGCCATCGTACAAATATTGGTACAATATCAGTTATGAGGTTTACATCATTATATCCATAACAGTGTGTCAAATGAAGGTGGATTAGGTTCAAGTGGAGGCAATATGTGGTGCATGTCAAAAGTATACTACTAATCCAAACTTGATCTAGTTTGGACTAGTAGTACTTTCGATGTGCACCACATGTTGCCTCCACTTGAATCTAATCCGCCAGCACAAGCTATTTAATCATCATCATAGTCATTACCACCAACAATATTTATTTAATCACCACTAACACTAGCTAATAATAATCATCATAGTCATCACCACCACTAGCTATTTTATCATCACAGTAATATAGTGTAGCACATCATCATCCTCAAACTCATTTCTAGCTAGCTAATCACTCCTGCTGCTCTCTCTTATGTAAAATAACATAAAACATGTATAGCTCTCCTCCTTGATCAAGCTGGAGCATGCAGATGAACCTGTCTCCTAATCGTGGGTAGCACATCTGTTTGCTGCCCCCTAGTACTTCTCTGCGCTCCCCCATCACATATTTGGTCTACTCTTGCACTATTAAGCATCCGTCGCTAATCTTGAATGCACTAAAGTAATCTGTAGGATATCTTGGCCGTAAGCTGATAATACTCATGGTACCTTTAGTCTCGATCCCATAAGTCACAACATTCATCGGGAGTCCCTGTTGAAGAACATCGTATGGTAACATACTTAGCAATGAAGTTTAGTTTCAAAAGTAATGTATGGAAAAGATGCACTGATGACAAATAGTAAAATTTTTACCATCCTTCCTAAATAGATGTGACCATAGTTCATTACGAACACTATTGGTCGCACATTTTCAGTACTAACATTTCTAAATGCAGGAAGAAAATTTGTCTTGACAGTATCAAGATCCTCAAGCCATGAAACATAATGACTGAGCTCCTCGCAATTGAGTTCAGCCCCAAGATAGTATACGGTCCTGTCTACCAAGCGCTGGACATGTTTGCTTGCACCGAAATAAGCTGACAATACAAATTAGTTGTCAACTATTTTGAATAAACAATATCAAAGACATAAATATGGTTGAGAAACTTACATAATGGTATAATCGAGTATGCGCACATCGACCCAGATGTCGGTATTACCTTCAATATCATCTTCCGGACGAATATCAAAGGTGATAACCATATCAGGCTCAAATGCATAAGTCTTGCATAGTGCTCGCCATGTTTTGCATCCAAAATAGGTGTAGTCGTCTGAATTGCACAATTTTGCATGGAAAATATAACCATGCTCGGTCTTCAAGTAAACTTTCTTTTCCTCCATACTATGACTGAAACCTATCTTATCCAATACAAAAACTCTTGCATGGCAGGGGATACGCTAGTAGAATAGTAAAAAAATATAAGTTGAAGCAAATGAAGCAGATGTCATGCTTAATTACGAAAAAAGACTTGTCGTTGTGACTTCATCAGATCCACTTCAAGTTCTCCCCAGCTTAATGCTGAAGCGCCTATCATCATCTAGGAAGATTCCGTCAAGACAGCAGCGCTTCGTCTTCGCAGTATTTGCAAATACCAAATCCTTTTCGTCGTCGACATTTCCTATGTTCATAGTTAAAACATTAATTGAAAATTGATCAAGACAACTACCAAGATACTCAAGACATAAATCCGGGCACTCGATATTTCCTACATATTCGCACAAGTCATGCCAAAATTCACGGAAAAATCCGGCATGACCTTTGCTAAAATAGGACATATCGAGCGCCTGAAATTTGCCGGAACGGAAATGAATCAACACTCCGGCAAAACATAGGCCACTCGGAGGTGTAACCTGCAAACATGACCGGCCACTTGGATATTGAGCAACACAAGATATACATTTCAAAATATCTTATAGGACTCAAATTAGCATGCATTCAATAAGCAAAAGTAAATCATCTCATGCGTCCGTACATCGTCGAATATTATCACTAATACATCACGAATAGTGTCATACATATAACATCACTAATACAACTAAAACCCTAGCACACGATGGGTATCGGCACGGGCGGTGGTCACCCACAGAGAAGGAACCATCACGGGATCATAGCTCCAGTGAGATCCCCAGAGAACCTGCCAGGTATTGGAGAACGGCCTGTGCTCCAACGCAAACAAGTAGA
This sequence comes from Aegilops longissima, assembly GCA_021605205.1. Classification (NCBI taxonomy): domain Eukaryota; kingdom Viridiplantae; phylum Streptophyta; class Magnoliopsida; order Poales; family Poaceae; genus Aegilops; species Aegilops longissima. The sequence goes on along the minus strand of CM038681.1, from coordinate 610,913,202 downwards.
GACGGACGTGCGCGTCCTCCTCACTGACACGGTGACGCACCACCTCCGCGGAGTCCTCGAGCCTCTGGATCGTCACTAGCCCACGCGACCGCCGCCAAAGAAGGTTCGGGTCAACGACAGGCTGGCTCCTCACCAACCTGCGCCCCCGGTAGGTAGCGCCTCCCAGTACCACCCCGGCGGAGCCCAGTCCCGGACATGGCCCATCTGGTCTAGCAGGTGTCGTCCTCCACCGACTCGACGACGAGGATGCGGGATAGGCATCGTCCACATCGATACGGGAAAAATTGCTTTAACTAAAAAAATAGCAACAAGTTCTTACTAACATGTTCTATTAATTCAATTAGTTCTTACTGAAAATAAACTTACTATAAATAAAAATAAACTAGTACCTAGCTAATTAGTACCTACTTCTTACTAACTAATTAGTACCTAGGAACTACTGCTAAGGGTTCATACTAACTAACTAACTAACACTAAATTAACTAACTAACACTAAAAATAGCCTAGGGTTCATACTAACTAGCACTAAATAGCTAGGGTTCATACTAAGCAAATTAACAAGACGGATCGAAAGGGGAGAGTGCTTACAGAGGGCGGGGAGAGAGATGGGGTCGGGGGAGACGGCGGCGAGGCGGGTCGGGGATATGGCGGGCGAGGCGGGTCGGGGAGACGGCGGTGAAGAGGGGTCGGGGAGAGGCAAGAGGCGGGTCGAGGGAGACGGGAGGCAGGCGGGCCGGGGAGACGGCGGCGAGGCGGGTCGGGGAGACGGTCATGAGGCGGGTCGGGGAGGCAAGAGGCGGAGGCGGCGAGGGGAGAGAGAGTGGTGAATTGGGGAGGAAGATCTCGGGAGGAATCAGTCGTGGGGGTTAGGTGAGAATAGATTTAACAAAGAGCGTGGGAGGGAAAAACGCGCTGCTGCTAAAATCGGTAGTAGTAGCGCCTTTTCTAGAAGGGCGCTACTACTATACCTAGCACGTCGGGAACGGTGTGGCAATTATAGTAGTAGCGCGTTCAGTTCCTGCCGCGCTACTGCTAAGGGGGTAACAGCAGTGCGGTTTTGGCAGAAGCGCTACTGCTAATTAGCAGTAGCGCCTCATTTTAACACGCGCTACTGGTAAGATTCTGTGTATAAGGTTTTCCCTAGTAGTGTTTGTGGAAGTTGGTGTGGAGGCCCGTGACCTCGCCAGAACTCCTTAAGATAGCAAAGAAGTTCTCGATGTCCCTCTTGATTGGAGCCAGGAAAACAACTGCATCATCCGCATACAAAGAAGTTCGCACCATGGTGCCACGACCACGAAGTTTGAGGAGAAGGCCTCGGTTTGTTGCAAGATCAAGGATTCGACGAAGCGGGTCAATCGTGAGGACAAATAGGAGCGGCGAGATTGGGTCCCCTTGCCGAAGCCCTTGGCCGTGCTTGATGGGAGGGCCTGGAATCCCGTTGAGAAGGATGCGCGAGGAAGCCGAGGAGAGCAACGGGTAATCCAGGCCCTGAATTTGCTTGGGAAGCCCAAGCGCTGCAAGAGGTCCAAAATGTATTCCCATTTGACGGAATCAAAAGCCTTTCTAATGTCAAGCTTGAAGAGGAGGGCGGGGGTCTTGCACTTGTGGAGCCGACGAGCCATGTTCCATACGTACATAAAGTTGTCGTGGATACTCCTCTTTTTCTGAAAGCACTATGAGCATTGGAGACGAGGCCATCCATGCGAGGAGCAAGCCGCAAGGAGAGGACCTTGGCGATGATTTTGGCGATAGCATGGATGAGACTAATAGGCATGTAGTCAGCTATCTCCTCTGCACCATCCTTCTTTGGCAAAAGCACAACATTGGCAGAGTTCACCCACTGTAGGTTGGCAGTGTGAAGAGAGTCAAAATTTTGGATGACCCTCATGATGTCAGGCTTAATGAATCCCCAACATTTGTTGAAGAATAATCCCGTGAAGCCGTCTGGCCCAGGAGATTTATTGGCCGGCATCTCCTTGATGGCTGCCGGCTGCCCACACCTCCTCCTCGGTGATGGGAGCATCAAGGTCCTGCAAGTCATGCTGCTCAAGGTGAAGGTCATCCCAGCAGAAATTGTTGCTGCTCAGGCCCCCCCTTTCCATGACCGCGGAGAAGTGGTCATGGATGATTAACTGAATCCAATAACTACGGAGCTGTCCAGATTAACAAATTACAGTACACAAACTTTCTGTCATCATCAGTAACAAAATTCAGATTAATAGATTAACACATTACCAGACCAATGTCAACAAAAATGTTCGGCGACTCGAGAGCATCTACCAGAGTTTGGTGCAGACCAGTGTCAAAATTTGTAAAAAATTTCCCCATAGACCAGTCGATCCACATGGAATGGACATTGGTGCAGACCAGTACATGCACTATATCAGACCAATGTTGATATACAGAATTACAATGTGACAATTCTGTATATCAGCATTGTAATTCTGTATATCAACACTGTAATTCTGTACGTGCAGAATGGACATGGCAATATCAACACTTTCTTTTCTCAAATATTCACAAGTGTGCGTACTATATATTAAAGAAGAGGATATGGCAATATCAACACTATATACTAAGAATACTAAGCCAGTAAGGGTTTGATTTTTCTGGTTTTTCCGGAATATTTTACGGCCCCTGAGAAAATGACGCGTGTGACGGAGGCTTTCCTTGTCGTTCCTATCTCTTAGCTACCTAGCGTCTTGCACTTTTTTTATCACGTCTTTCTTTCTATTGAATGCACATGAAGGGTCACGTCAGTTTCCTTTCATGTTCTGATCGTACGTGTCCATCGCTGCTTTGACTCTGGTTTCTTGGTTTGCCACGTTACAATTTTTACATCGGTTTCAGTTTTTTTCTATGGAAGATGGATCAAGTCGGGACACGTATCTTCTCTCTAGAAAACTTCAGTCCAATCTCATGCCCCCTCCACCGCTGTTGTAGATCTATAAATTGTCTCCCCTTCATCCCGAGACAATACAGCCGCCTCCTCCACATCCCACCACCAAGCTCCAAAATTTCCTGTCGCCCCCACCATGATCAGAGGCCATGACGGAGGAGATGAAGGGAAGGCAGCGTACATCCGCGCGGGAGGCTAAACTCAGGCCGTGGCTGCACATCATCGACGTCGCCGTCATCTTGGGCCAATGTCATTGCTCTCGACCATGAGCTTGCGGCCTCATGCCCTTTCAGGTGCCGGAGTCCCGCCGTTCCCGTTGTTCAAGCGCGCCACATGCTCGACGCTGCAAGCCACCCCGCGCCTCGACCTTCCGCCCGCCCAGATCGTCGACGCCCGCCATCGCATGCCACGAGAGCCGTCCGCCCACGGCGTCGTCGGGAGTTGCCGCCTTGGCTAAGCAGGCACTGAAGCTAACACGAGGAGGTGCTCCAACACCCTATCACTCCACCCTGATCGGTTGCTCCGTGTGAAGGCAATGGCGAGGTGGAGCAGCCGCTGTGCAGTGCCTAAAGGAGGCGCTGGCGTAGTGGCGGCGTAGGACGGCAACGACGACATGTGCAGGACGGTGGATCCAATCGAGGGTGACCATGGCGGTTGGTTTGGTAAGTTGCCCCCCCCCCCTCGTGTTGTCCTGTGCTCTGCTCCGTTCTCCTGCGGTGGTGCGACACCTCCCTCCCAGCATTGGCCCGTTGTCGGCACTGGCAATGACACGGTGACGCAGCTCGACCATCAGAGGCACCCTTCCTCAACAGCATATAACATCGCCTTTGAGGCTCCATGTTCCCGGGCCACAACTTTCCTCTCTGTAGGGCAGCTATGGCACTGCATAGCTCACAAGCGATGGTATAGATAAGCACAACATCACCACTCCTGGTTCCTCTTCCTTCTACTTGCCTTAATATTTTGATTTGCAAGCTGCTCTGTTTTCTCGTCTCGCATTGAGGAATTGAGGCCAACCCCGAAAGAGTCAAGGCAATTGAAGGGATACGCCCGTCTTAGACCCTCAAGGAAATGCGAAGGCTGGCAGGGTGCGTGACTTCCCTGGGGCGCTTCATCTCTAAGCTTGGATAGCGTGCCCTGCCTTTTTTAGACTCTATTAAGAGGAAGGGACACTTCGAATGGACCCTGGAAGCAGAGGCAGCCTTCAAGGACCTCAAGAGGTACCTCACGAGCTCGCCTGTCATGGTGGCGCCCCGCCCTCGGAAGCCCCTGGTGCTCTACATAGCTGTCACCCCGCATTCGGCCAATGCGGCGCTCGTGGCACTCCGGGAAGAGCGCGCCAGCGCCGGAGCGGGGTCAGACGGCCCGCGCTGGGCCATGGAGTCCTTGTCGCCGCAGGACTGCGCCCCTGAGGCCGCCGCCCCTAAGGCGCCCGATGAGGCGCCCGAGCCGTGCGCAAGGCAGGTTGCAGTCGATACCCCGCGCCTTGTCGAGCATCCGGTGTACTTTGTCAACACGGCACTACGGGATGCGTGCCCTGCCCTATGCAGCAGAAGCTCCTTCTCGTGCTCCTCGTCGCTTCAAGGAAGCTGCGCCATTATTTCCAAGGCCACCCCATCAAGATTGTCTCTGCATACCCCCGGAGAAGGTGCCGCGCAGCCCAAATGCTGCTGGCAGAGTCACCGAGTGGAACATCGAACTGCGGGCTTTCCACCTGGAGTTCAATACGACCAGGGTCATCAAGGGGGCGGCTCTCGCCGACTTCGTGGCGGAGTGGATGGATACTCACGACCAAGGGCTCCGTGAGGACCAGTCCCTCGTGCCTGGTGTAGCACATTGTGTAGCTCTAGTATAGTGTCGTCTGTCACGGTGGAAACACCCCAACGCCCCTTGAGGTTATCTGCCATGGCTAGTGGGGAAGGTTGGACTCGCTAAAAAGAAGGAGTGCTAGATTGGATCTGGGCGCTGGAGCTAGACAAAGCTGCAGGTGGGGGGATGAGGGTGTGGCCTAGTGCGTGTCCTCTCTTTTGCTTTTATAAGTTAATGAAAGGCCAAGAATCCCTTTGCTGTGCCGATAAAAAACGCCACTCCCACAAAAGATGTCGTTGAGCATATGGGTGTTGGGGAACGTTGCAGAAAATTAAAATTTTTCCTACGGTTTCACCAAGATCCATCTATGAGTTCATCTAAGCAACGAGTCAAGGGAGTGAGTTTGCATCTACATACCACTTGTAGATCGAGTGCGGAAGCGTTCAAGGGGATGGTGATGATGGAGTCGTACTCGCCGTGATTCAGATCACCGATGACCAAGTGCTGAACGGACAGCACCTCCGCGTTCAACACACGTACGGTACGGACGACGTCTCCTCCGTCTTGATCCAGCAAGGAGGAAGGAGAGGTTGAGGAAGACAGCTCCAACAGCAGCACGACGGCGTGGTGTTGTTGGTGCAGCAAGACTCGGCGGGGCTTCCCAAGCACGTACGGAGGAGGAGAGGTGTTGGGGAGGGGAGGGGCTGCGCCTTGGCTTGGGTGTTCAGCCCTCCCCTCACCCCTCTATTTATAGGGGAAGGGGCAAGGGGGGCCGGCCCCTCTAGATGGGATCTAGAGGGGGGCGGCGGCCAGGGAGGGGGGACTTGCCCCCCAAGCAAGGGGGGCGCCCCCTCTAGGGTTCCCCCCAAACCCTAGGCGCATGGGCCCAAGGGGGGGGGCGCCCAGCCCTCCAGGGGCTGGCTCCTGCCCCACGCAGCCCATGTGGGCCCCCCGGGAGGGGTGGCCCCTCCCGGTGGACCCCCGGAACCCTTCCGGTGGCCCCGGTACAATACCGATATGCCCCCGAAACCTTCCGGTGTCCGTATGACAACTTCCCATATATAAATATTTACCTCCGGACTATTCCGGAACTCCTCGTGACGTCCGGGATCTCATCCGGGACTCCGAACAACATTCGGTAATCACATACAAGTCTTTCTAATAACCCTAGCGTCACCGAACCTTAAGTGTGTAGACCCTACGGGTTCGGGAGACATCTGAGACATGACCGAGACGGCTCTCGGTCAATAACCAACAGCGGATCTGGATACCCATGTTGGCTCCCACATGCTCCTCGATGATGTCATCGGATGAACCACGATGTCGAGGATTCAAGCAACCCCGTATACTATTCCCTTTGTCAATCGGTACGTTACAAGCCCGAGACTCGATCGTCGGTATCCCAATACCTCGTTCAATCTCGTTACCGGAAAGTCACTTTACTCGTACCGTAATGCATGATCCCGTGACCAAACACTTGGTCACTCTGAGCTCATTATGATGATGCATTATCAAGTGGGCCCAGAGATACCTCTCCGTCATACGGAGTGACAAATCCCAGTCTCGATCCGTGTCAACCCAACAGGCACTTTCGGAGATACCTGTAGTGCACCTTTATAGTCACCCAGTTACGTTGTGACGTTTGGTACACCCAAAGCACTCCTACGGTATCCGGGAGTTACACGATCTCATGGTTTAAGGAAGAGATACTTGACATTGAAAAAGCTCTAGCAAAACGAACTACACGATCTTGTGCTATGCTTAGGATTGGGTCTTGTCCATCACATCATTCTCCTAATGATGTGATCCCGTTGTCAATGACATCCTATGTCCATAGTCAGGAAACCATGACTATCTATTGATCAACGAGCTAGTCAACTAGAGGCTCACTAGGGACATATTGTGGTCTATGTATTCACACGTGTATTATGATTTCCGGATAATACAATTATAGCATGAATAAAAGACAATTATCACGAACAAGGAAATATAATAATAACCCTTTTATTATTGCCTCTAGGGCATATTTCCAACAGTCTCCCACTTGCACTAGAGTCAATAATCTAGTTACATTGTGATGAATCGAACACCCATAGAGTTCTGGTATTGATCATGTTTTGCCCGCGGAAGAGGTTTAGTCAACGGATTTGCGACATTCAGATCCGTATGCACTTTGAAAATTTCTATGTCTCCATCTTGAACATTTTCGCGGATGGAGTTGAAGCGACGCTTGATGTGCCTGGTCTTCTTGTGAAACCTGGGCTCCTTGGCAAGTGCAATAGCTCCAGTGTTGTCACAGAAGAGTTTGATCGGCCCCAACGCATTGGGTATGACTCCTAGGTCGGTGATGAACTCCTTCACCCAAATTGCTTCATGCGTTGCCTCCGAGGCTGCCATGTACTCCGCTTCACATGTAGATCCCGCCACGACGCTTCGCTTGCAGCTGCACCAGCCATCGCTCCACCATTCAACATATACACGTATCCGGTTTGTGACTTAGAGTCATCCGGATCGTGTCGAAGCTAGCATCGACGTAACCCTTCTGACGAGCTCTTATTCACCTCCATAAACGAGAAACATGTCCTTTGTCCTTTTCAGGTACTTCAGGATATTCTTGACCGCTGTCCACTGTTCCTTGTCGGGATTACTTTGGTACCTTCCTACCAAACTTACGGCAAGGTTTACATCAGGTCAGTACACAGCATGGCATACATAATAGATCCTATGGCGAGGCATAGGGATGACGCTCATCTCTTCTTTATCTTTTGCCGTGGTCGGGCATTGAGCCGAGTTCAATCTCACACCTTGCAGTACAGGCAAGAACCCTTTCTTGGACTGGTCCATTTTGAACTTCTTCAAAATCTTATCAAGGTATGTGCTTTGTGAAAGACCTATGAGGCGTCTCGATCTATCTCTATAGATCTTGATGCCTAATTTATAAGCAGCTTCTCCAAGGTCCTTCATTGAAAAACTTTTATTCAAGTAGGCCTTAATGCTGTCCAAGAGTTCTATATCATTTCCCATCAGAAGTATGTCATCTACATATAATACGAGAAATGCTACAGAGCTCCCACTCACTTTCTTGTAAACGCAGGCTTCTCCATAAGTCTCAAGATAAACCCAAACGCTTTGATCATCTCATCAAAGCGAATGTTCCAACTCGAGATGCTTGCACCAGCCCATAAATGGATCGCTGGAGCTTGCATACTTTGTTAGCATTCTTAGGATCGACAAAACCTTCCGGCTGCATCATATACAGCTCTTCCTTAAGATAATTGTTAAGGAACGCTGTTTTGACGTCCATCTGCCATATCTCATAATCATAGTATCGGCAATTGCTAACATGATTCGGACGGACTTAAGCTTCGCACGGAGAGAAAGTCTCATCGTAGTCAATCCCTTGAACTTGCCGATAACCCTTAGCGACAAGTCGAGCTTTATAGATGGTGACATTACCATCCGCGTCCGTCTTCTTCTTAAAGATCCATTTGTTTTCTATCGCTCGCCGATCATCGGGCAAGTCAGTCAAAGTCCATACTTTGTTTTCATACATGGATTCTATCTCGGATTTCATGGCTTCTAGCCATTTGTTGGAACCTGGGCCCGCCATCGCTTCTTCATAGTTCAAGGTTCACCGTTGTCTAACAACATAATTTCGGGACAGGGTTGCCGTACCACTGCAGTGCGGGCGTGTCTTTGTGGACCCTCTGAGTTCAGTAGCAACTTGATCCGAAGTACCTTGATCATCATCATTATTTTCCTCTTCGTTGGTGTAGGCATCACAGAACATTTTCTGAGCTGCACTACTATCCCGTTCAAGAGGTAGTACTTCATCGAGTTCTACTTTCCTCCCACTTACTTCTTTCGAGAGAAACTCTTTTCCGAAAGGATCCGTTCTTGGCAACAAAAATCTTGCCCTCGGATCTTAAGTAGAAGGTATACCCAATGGTTTCCTTAGGGTATCCTATGAAGACGCATTTTTCCGACTTGGGTTCGAGCTTTTCGGGTTGAAGTTTCTTGACATAAGCATCGCATCCCCAAACTTTTAGAAACGACGACTTAGGTTTCTTCCCAAACCATAATTCATACGGTGTCGTCTCAACGGATTTAGACGGTGCCCTATTTAAAGTGAATGTAGCTGTCTCTAGAGCGTATCCCCAAAATGATAGCGGTAAATCGGTAAGAGACATCATAGATCGCACCATATCCAATAGAGTGCGATTCGACGTTCGGACACACCGTTACGTTGAGGTGTTCCAGCGGCGTGAGTTGTGAAACGATTCCACATTTCCTTAAGTGTGTACCAAATTCATGACTTAAGTATTCTCCTCCACGATCGATCGTAGGAATTTTATCTTTCGGTCACGTTGATTCTCTACCTCATTCTGAAATTCCTTGAACTTTTCAAAGGTCTCAGACTTGTGTTTCATTAAGTAGACATACCCATATCTACTCAAGTCATTAGTGAGAGTGAGAACATAACGATATCCTCCGCGAGCCTCAACACTCATTGGACCGCACACATCGGTATGTATGATTTCCAACAAGTTGGTTGCTCGCTCCATTGTTCCGGAGAACGGAGTCTTGGTCATCTTGCCCATGAGGCATGGTTCGCATGTGTCAAATGATTCATAATCGAGAGACTCCAAAAGTCCATCGGCATGGAGCTTCTTCATGCGCTTGACACCAATGTGACCAAGGCGGCAGTGCCACAAGTATGTGGGACTATCGTTATCAACTTTACATCTTTTGGTATTCACGCTATGAATATGTGTAACATTACGCTCGAGATTCATTAAGAATAAACCATTGACCATAGGGGCATGACCATAAAACATATCTCTCATATAAATAGAACAACCATTATTCTCAGATTTAAATGAGTAGCCATCTCGTATCAAACGAGATCCAGATACAATGTTCATGCTCAAACTTGGCACCAAATAACAATTATTAAGGTTTATAACTAATCCCGTAGGCAAATGTAGAGGTAGCGTGCCGACGGCGATCACATCGACCTTGGAACCATTCCCGACGCGCATCGTCACCTCGTCCTTCGCCAGTCTCCGTTTATTCCGCAGCTCCCGCTGTGAGTTACAAATATGAGCAACGGCACCGTATCAAATACCCAGGAGTTACTACGAGTACTGGTAAGGTACACATTAATTACATGTATATCAAATATACCGATAGTGTTGCCGGCCTTCTTATCCGCTAAGTATTTGGGGGCAGTTCCGATTCCAGTGACCCTTCCCCTTGCAATAAAAGCACTCTGTCTCAGGCTTGGGTCCATTCTTTGATTTCTTCCCGGCAACTTGCTTACCGGGCGCGGCAACATCCTTGCCGTCCTTCTTGAAGTTCTTCTTACCCTTGCCCTTCTTGAACTTAGTGGTTTTATTGACCATCAACACTTGATGTTCTTTCTTGATTTCAACCTCTGCTGACTTCAGCATTGAGAATACTTCGGGAATGGTCTTCACCATCCCCTGCATATTGTAGTTCATCACAAAGCTCCTGTAGCTTGGTGGGAGCGATCAAGGATTCTGTCAATGACCGCCTCGTCGGGAGTTTTATGTCCATTTGGGACAAAGCGATTGTGCAACCAGACATTTTGAGTATGTGTTCACTGAAAGAACTGTTTTCCTCCATCTTACAACTATAGAACTTGTCGGAGACTTCATATCTCTCGACCCGGGCATGAGCTTGGAAAACTAGTTTCAGCTCCTCGAACATCTCATATGCTCTATGTTGCTCAAAACGCTTTTGGAGCCCCGGTTCTAAGCTGTAAAGCATGCCGCACTGAACGAGGGAGTAATCATCAGCACGAGACTGCCAAGCATTCATAATGTCTTGGTTCTCAGGGACGGGTGCATCACCTAGCAGTCCTTCTAGGACATATTGTTTCTGGCAGCTATGAGGATGATCCTCGGGTTCGGACCCAGTCCGTATAGTTGCTGCCATCATCTTTCATCTTGGTTTCTCTAGGAGCGTTGAAGTTCATGTTGACATGGCGTTGGCCATTTGATCTACAAGACATATTTGCAAAGGTTTTAGACTAAGTTCATGATAATTAAGTTCATCTAATCAAATTATTTTAATGAACTCCCACTCAGATTAGACATCCCTCTAGTCATCTAAGTGTTACACGATCCGAGTCGACTAGGCCGTGTCCGATCATCACGTGAGACGGACTAGTCATCGTCGGTGAACATCTTCATGTTGATCGTATCTTCCATACGACTCGTGTTCAACCTTTCGGTCTTCGTGTTCCGAGGCCATGTCTATACATGCTAGGCTCGTCAAGTTAACCCTAAGTGTTTTGCATGTGTAAAACTGTCTTACACCCGTTGTATGTGAACGTAAGGATCTATCACACCCGATCATCACGTGGTGCTTCGAAACGACGAACTTTAGCAAAGGCGCACAGTTAGGGGAGAACACTTCTTGATATTGTTGTAAGGGATCATCTTATTTACTACCGTTGTTCTAAGTAAACAAGATGCATAAACATAATAAGCATCACATGCAATTATATAGTAGTGACATGATATGGCCGATATCATATAGCTCCATTGATCTCCATCTTCGGGGCTCCATGATCATCTTGTCACCGGCATGACACCATGATCTCCATCATCGTGTCTTCATGAAGTTGTCACGCCAACGACTACTTCTACTTCTATGGCTAACGCGTTTAGCAATAAAGTAAAGTAATTTACATGGCGTTCTTCAATGACTCGCAGGTCATACAAAAATAAAGACAACTCCTATGGCTCCTGCCGGTTGTCATACTCATCGACATGCAAGTCGTGATTCCTATTACAAGAACATGATCTCATACATCACAATATGTCAATCATCATTCATCACAACTTGGCCATATCACATCACATGACAATTGCTGCAAAAACAAGTTAGACGTCCTCTAATTGTTGTTGCATCTTTTACGTGGCTGCAATTGGGTTCTAGCAAGAACGTTTTCTTACCTACGAATAACCACAACGTGATTTTGTCAACTTCTATTTACCCTTCATAAGGACCCTTTTCATCGAATCCGCTCCAACTAAAGTGGAGAGACAGGGCGCCCGCCACCACCTTATTCAACTAGTGCATGTCGATTCGGTGCAACCGGTCTTACGTAGCGTGCGTGTAAGGTTGGTCCGGCCGCTTCATCCCACAATACCGCTGAAGCAAGATAAGACTAGTAGCGGCAAGCAAGTTGACAAGATCTACGCCCACAACCAAATTGTGTTCTACTCATGCAATAGAGAACTACGCATAGACCTAGCTCATGATGCCACTGTTGGGGAACGTTGCAGAAAATTAAAATTTTTCCTACGGTTTCACCAAGATCCATCTATGAGTTCATCTAAGCAACGAGTAAGGGAGTGAGTTTGCATCTACATACCACTTGTAGATCGAGTGCGGAAGCGTTCAAGGGGATGGTGATGATGGAGTCGTACTCGCCGTGATTCAGATCACCGATGACCAAGTGCTGAACGGACAGCACCTCCGCGTTCAACACACGTGCAGTGCACGGACGACGTCTCCTCCGTCTTGATCCAGCAAGGAGGAAGGAGGCGTTGAGGAAGACAGCTCAACGGCAGCACGACGGCGTGGTGTTGTTGGTGCAAAGAAGATACTCGGCGCAGGGCTTCGCCAAGCACGTGCGGAGGAGGAGAGGTGTTGGGAGGGAGGGCTGCGCCTTGGCATGGGTGTTCAGCCTCCCTCACCCCTCTATTTATAGGGAAGGGGCAGGGGGCGGCCCCTCTAGATGGGATCTAGAGGGGCGGCGGTGGAGGGGGACTTGCCCCCCAAGCAAGGCGCGCCTCTAGGGTTCCCCAAACCCTAGGCGCATGGGCCCAGGGGCGCCCAGCCCTCCGGGGCTGGCTCCTGCCCCACGCAGCCCATGTGGCCCCCGGAGGTGGCCCCTCGGTGGACCCCGGAACCCTTCCGTGGCCCCGTACAATACCGATATGCCCCGAAACCTTCCGGTGTCCGTATGACAACTTCCCATATATAAATCTTTACCTCCGGACTATTCCGAACTCCTCGTGACGTCCGGGATCTCATCCGGACTCGAACAACATTCGGTAATCACATACAAGTCTTCCTAATAACCCTAGCGCCACCGAACCTTAAGTGTGTAGACCCTACGGGTTCGGGAGACATGCGAGACATGACCGAGACGGCTCTCGGTCAATAACCAACAGCGGGATCTGGATACCCATGTTGGCTCCTACATGCTCCTCGATGAGGTCATCGGATGAACCACGATGTCGAGGATTCAAGCAACCCGTATACTATTCCCTTTGTCAATCGATGCGTTACAAGCCCGAGACTCGATCGTCGGTATCCCAATACCTCGTTCAATCTCGTTATCGCAAGTCACTTTACTCGCATCCGTAATGCATGATCCGTGACCAAACACTTGGTCACTCTGAGCTCATTATGATGATGCATTACCGAGTGGGCCCGAGATACCTCTCCGTCATACGCAGTGACAAATCCAGTCTCGATCCGTGTCAACCCAATGACACTTTCGGAGATACCTGTAGTGCACCTTTATAGTCACCCGAGCCACGTTGTGACGTTTGGTACACCCAAAGCACTCCTACGGTATCCGGAGTTACACGATCTCATGGTCTAAGGAAGAGATACTTGACATTGAAAAAGCTCTAGCAAAACGAACTACACGATCTTGTGCTATGCTTAGGATTGGGTCTTGTCCATCACATCATTCTCCTAATGATGTGATCCCGTTGTCAATGACATCCAATGTCCATAGTCAGGAAACCATGACTATCTGTTGATCAACGAGCTAGTCAACTAGAGGCTCACTAGGGACATATTGTGGTCTATTTATTCACACGTGTATTACGATTTCCGGATAATACAATTATAGCATGAATAAAAGACAATTATCACGAACAAGGAAATATAATAATAACCCTTTTATTATTGCCTCTAGGGCATATTTCCAACAATGGGGAGAGACAAAATCTTGATGATATCCCTGAGAAAACGGGCATGATCTCCCCCTTGATCGAACGTGCCAGTAAAAAGGCTATCTCGAGCCACGATTTAAGGGGAGCAGTAACTGCCCCACACGTCGTGGGGTGATCCGCTTCGATAAAATTGACAGACTAGGTGTGACTATTAATACCTAGATGGTTGATCTTCGAGGCTAAGTTATGTGATCTCTTCGAAAAGGATACGAGCTCAGCTGGACCTGGGCAGGCATCGCCCCTTTGAAGGAGTGATTCGGGAATTATAAAGTGGAACTCGTCTGTCGAGCCAAGGACTCCGGGTCCGAGGTTGCTTTCATCAAGGAAGTCGTCCTCGACGTAGAAGACCAGTTCGGGGGCTACTAATGGTGTCCTGGATTAGGGGTTGCTAGCCTAGTCAGTCCATCTCCTCAGGTTGGTTGATGTGCCCTCATTCACAATCAAGATGGACTTCGGAAGCCGTATGCATGAGGCGTGATCAATACTACCTCCATCCAAGACTTGGCGTATACTCCAAGATCTCTCATGCCGCCTTGCTCCTAGATGCCGACCTTGTAACCCTAGATACCCTATCTGGCATGTATAAGCCGTAGGGTTTAGCCCGTAGAGGAGACATTAACGCAATAAAATTGACCTAGCTAGCCCTATAGTTAGACCACATATTATGATCTCGAGGTAGATCAACTCTGTACTTGATACATCTCCATTCATATAAACACGAGCAGGAAGTAGGGTTTTACCTCCTTCAAAAGGGCCCAAACCTGGGAAAACATCGTCTCTCTGTTCTTGTTACCATCCGTTTGAGATCCACATCTTGGGACCCCCTACCCCAAGGTCTGCCGGTTTTAACACCGACAGGGCTCCTGCACAATTGCCAAATTACGACTGCTCTGAGCCGTGTTCGTCGACTGCAGTGTACCCACCCCCACCAGGCCACCATCCTTCTTTGGGTCGGGGGTGGTGGTGACCAGGTTGTCGAGGAGCATGGGGGTAGGCGGCCCATGGGGAGGCAACATCGTGTTGCCGCACGAAAGGTGATGTTGTAGAGGGAGGGAGCCGATTGGGACACCGACGGGAAGGGCCATTATGAGGGGAAGGGAGTGAGGCCAGAGGCGAGCGGGGGAGAGGCGAGGAGGCTGCGTTGGGCGCGTGGGGGACGTGCAGGAAGCGCAAGTAGCATCTGGGTGCGTGGGGGTCGTGCAAGGGGGGAGGAGCAATGGATGTTTTTTTAGGAGCAAAGGTTGACAATGGGAGACGTGCGGTACAGTGATAATTGTAGAATTTTAGACTATAGGATCCATTGTGTGGACGCATAGGATGAATTTGGATCTCGGCATTTCGTGCTTTTATATAGGGATAGTAGAAGAAAAGTCATTACATGACTACTTGGATGGCATATCGTCTAATTGATACACAAATAGAAACATTTTACATGTATAACAAACATGATGAATGGTGAGCAAAGGTTTGGTTGGTGTTGCCTTGTCTTTTCAGTGTTCCACGCCACAACCTGCTATCAACTTTAGACAAACTGTCGTTGTGCCACAATTTCCCTTTTGCTTGTAGCAACAAGGGACCAAGCAATAGTAATCATCACCTGAACGTCAGCTATGGCAAATTTATCCTGGCTTATGTTGCAAACCTGGGGCGCGAAACAAATACGACCCTGTGCACCGATATCACCAGATTTTGTGTAGGCTTCTATGGCAATGTCCAACACTCCTTCAATTTCTACAGAAACAACTTGCCTCGGCAGGTACATGTGACCATTAAGACCTTTCAGCATTGCTCCATCTTTTGATTCAAGCATTACAATTTGGCTAGATGAGGGATTAATAGCACAAGTGACTCCACTATCAGTGACCCGTGAAGCTGAGGAGCAAGCAACTCGGCCACCATATTCAAACGGCCATGAACCACACTTGACAACTTGGACACTCAAGATGGTAGCCTGGACTGTTCGTTTGACGCGCTGCAAGCATAACTCCAGTGTACACAAACAATTATCAATGCAAAGGGTCGATACGCCAAGACCTCCTCCACTATAATTGGCGACATAGCTGATCAATGCTTTATCTTGAGACTTTGTTGGACCTTTCACTTTCAGTTGGATTTCAATGTCAACTATGTCTGTTAACACAATTGCACGCGATGGCCCAATTAAGCGCAAAAAAGAATCCTACAAACATCATCGTTCACCCCATTAACCAACAAATATCTCCAAAATAAAATGAAGAGCAAATTAAGATGGTACGTACATCTTGTTTGAGTTCTTGGGCCTCGCTCCTATCGCAAGAGAAGAGAAGGTTACGGTTATGATCCGCGATGTCCCGAACAGCAATCACACCATACACAGACAATGGCCAGGCGTGAGCCCCAGCTATTTCAGCGAGTTTGATGGAGAAAACCTGCAAAGTTTCCGGAGTAGACCCAGCACGATTGTCTGAGATGCGTCCAGGTACATAGTGCGTAAATTGCATGGAACTCAGCGACGCTGTAAAAAAGGTTAACCACGTGTTAGAATGTTCTAATTAACGGCCATGAGCTGACATGAACTACCACCCGATAACCAGCAAAATAAACAAGAATCCATTACCCGCCGCCCGAAGTTTGGAGAAAAGGGGACAAAGTTCAGTGGTAGCATGAAAAAGACAATGACATGTTTGATTCAAAGCGTATATATGTTGATTATTCTGGTCCGCCATATTATATAGTGAGATGTGTGTATGGGATCACGGGGAATAGATTGGAGCGAAAATGTTCTACGGATCCCCATATGGAATTGTCCCATTATCATCCCTAGGGCCAAGGCAGTGCTCTTATCGTAATTTGGAACCAAGCGAAGAGTTTTCAAGCACCAGGTGATTAGCAGAACCGGTTATAATTAAACGAAATTGATGGGTTGATTGGTGTGTTACTCACTGGTGTCCGTGAAGTAGCCGCAGGTTTTGCTCCAGGCGGATTCCCAAACACGAGCATGTGAAGCGAACGTCTCTGCCTCGTACGCCATCTCCTCTTCGATTTCACCCGGACTCATCAGCGCCGAGCTCTTCATCTGTGTTCGTCGATTCGGCTGCTGATCTGTCGATTTTACTCCGCGCTCGATCGATGCGCACGGGCTGGGCTTTTCCTTCCGTCGATCTAGACAAAAAGTCGGCGGCGGGGCTGCGGGCGAGTGAGAGGGTTTGTTTGGGATCAATTTGATTCCTACTTATAGATGGTGTATAAGCAAAGGGGTCTCCTGAATGGAATCGGATCGGGAGGCTTTTTCGATTGGTTTTGGGTTTCTTTCCTGGAAAGAAACATTGCCTGGCCGAATCGATTACAGACTCGACCCGCACACGCATATGTATACGTACGAAACCAACCAACCGTCTGACTGAACTAATCGTCCCGAAATTAATGTCGGCCTTAGTTCAATCTATTATTTAACCCTTTCTTAAAATTTGTTTCCTTTTTTGGCCCTAAAATTTTGTTTCTTCCCTTTTCGACTCTCAAACTTTATTTTGTTTCCTCCATGACATTTGTGTTAGTTTTCATACATAACGGTGTCAAGTCTAACATGAAAAGACCATTTTGCCCCGGTGCATTATGTGACCAAAATTTGTTAATTAACAAGTCAAAAACATATCATCGCAAGCGGGATCAGGTGTACGTGACTGCTTCGTCCGGCGGGCGTCCCAGGTATCCAACATGTCTCTCTCAATGTAATTTACCTACCCGGCTACCCGCGGGTTCAGATCTCGGCCAAATAATTTTATCTCGATGGTGCCCCGAAACTGTATACTCTACGGTGGACATCTATTATCCATGAAACTACTGACATGATTTGCTCCGTTTTTTTCCCCTCCAGTAGTATAACATACTTTAGTACTCCAAGTAACGTTTGAGTAATCAACTGTTAATAGTTCTGAAAATTAGTGAAGCCTCTGTGGGTTCGTACTGGCGTCTTTAGACTTTAGTAAAAATGTACAGTACTAGTTTAGTCCAACAAAACTACACGCAGCCTGCCCCACCAGCATCCTGGCTTCTACCCCTCATAGTAGTATTCTAAATTTCTAATCCTAATTCTACCTTATGATTATGATCTAAACTCAAGGCAATCCATTGCGTTTGAAAGCCAGAGAAGAACCCTTCGGCCAATCACCCAGTCGGGCCATTGCCAACACTGCAGGCCGAGCAGCACCGTCGCCCTCTTCCACCGTGGCCTGCGCAGTCCTGCCTTGGCCGCGCTGCACCGCCATGCCTTGGCCGAGATCACCCAGCCGAGTCTGCTGTAGCGCCGTGGTCTTCCTCGACCACGCACAGGGTGCTCTCCACAGCAGCTGCTTCGTCATCGTCCGCGGGGCCATCCGCAGCAGCCTCGGCCATGCCGTCTGCTATACCGCCGCCGCGGCTGCTATGTGCCTCGTGCTGCCGTCGCCGCCGCCGTACAGTTAGGGCTCTGATGGGGAATCGGGACATCGGGAGAGAAAGTATGGGTCGCTTCGGTGTTCGGTCACACCATGTCACCACACATGCTTCTGTTTTTCAGTGTGCTAACAGAGGGGTAGAATGGACTTTGCATGTCACACATAACGGTGTTAGTGGTTAAAACTGATGGATATGTCAAAAAAGGAACAAAACGAATTTTGAGTGTCGAAATGGGAAAGAAAATTTTATTAGGGCCACAAAAGGAAGCAAATTTAAAAAAAAGGCCAAAAAAGGAATTCTCTCTATTTAAAACCCCTCATAGAATTATTTGTCGTACTAATCACGGAAAAAATTCTATGAGACCAGGTCTCACGCGAGACCCATTCTGTTGGATGACACGTGGCATTCACAAATCACAAAGCATCTATCCCACCCCCACTTGAAATCAGGGGAGGAGAGATTAGATGCTTTATGATTTGCGAATGCCACGTGTCATCCATCAGGACGGGTCTCATCTGCTAACCGTGAGACCTGGTCTCATATAATTTTTTTCCTACTAATCACCCTGTCGTCACCTTCCTCCTTCCCTTTTCGTCGCCATTGGCAGCTTTCCCAAGCGCAACTGCCGTCGGGCCTTAACCTTCCCCGCGCGCTCTCGCAGGACCTGCACTGCCACCGCATCCCTACATCGATTACCCCTGCATCATGCGTACGGCCGCTGATACGACCACGACTATACAGCTAGTGGTGTTGTTGTTCAAACATCGTCGCTCAATAATGCACCACAGGTAAAAAATAATTATGTGCCAAAAATACTTCAATTTGCTATTGATAGTAAACAAGTCGAGGCTTTTGCTACGACTACGGATAAAAATGCAACTAGGAAATCTGAGATAGGTTCTATTCAGCCGGAAGACGAATACCAAAGAGAAAAAGAACTGCATATGATCATGCATGCACCCGATCCTATATGTGTACGTGATTTCTTTGTTAGTTCTGATGGGCTTGCAAAGAGATTAGCACATTGGGAGTTTGATGTCCTAGATGCGTGTCATACAACGAAATCAAGGTACCAGGTGGACTACTACTTTGGTAGAGATCGGCCACCACATTGTTTCAAGTCCAGGCGGTGTACACCACGTGACGTGCTCAGGGGCGGATCCAGAATAAAAATATCCCGGTGTCTACGTGCACATCATATGCATAAGGATGGACACCAAGCAATAATATAAAATAACACACCCAAGAACACTAATTATATGGCAACGAGATTTCTTACCAAAATAAATTGTTCACTTCCATTTGAAATACTAGTTGATTATGCAAATTTGAACAAGCCTAAGAACGCCAAACAATGAACGAGTTACAATATTATTTAAGAAACCTTTCTACAGATTGTCCTGTGATTAATTATCATTGTTTTAGCAAAAATGTACGAGTTACATTATTTGTGTTTGCATATGCAAGAATATAAACAATAAACAAAACGTATCGATCAAATGATACGATTAGGGACTTAAACTTACTCGACATTGTGTCTCGCCGCTGTTGCAGAAATAATCCTCCCCTGGTTAGATATGAATCAGGGCGAATTGTTTCCAATTGTAATAGCTTTAAATATTAAGACCCTAGCCATACAATTAGAAAAACAGAACTTCACAAAATATTGTAATTCCTACACACAGCTGAGATTTTAGATTTGAGAGAGATTGGCAATTACCATGTGCTGAGTTGAGAGTTGAGACGTACCTCAAATTTTCAACAATTCATGATTGGGCGAGGGTACAGGTGGCCGGCTAGCGATGCTTGAACAATGATGACTGGGCAG
The DNA here is from genome assembly GCA_021605205.1 of Aegilops longissima. Taxonomy (NCBI): domain Eukaryota; kingdom Viridiplantae; phylum Streptophyta; class Magnoliopsida; order Poales; family Poaceae; genus Aegilops; species Aegilops longissima. Next base: position 610,893,245 of record CM038681.1, on the reverse strand, counting down.
ACCGGCGGCTGGCCGCGCGACGGAGAAGGGCCGAGGACGGGCGACGCTGTGAGGGTTGAGGCGCAGAAGCCGGGCGGACGAGCAACCGAACAAGCGCACATACAATAAGGTACAGCGGTATTGGGGGATCGATTAATCAGATCGATAGTTTTTTTCTTTCAACACGCGCACGTACAGGGAACAAGGATTAATCGACCGTTTCAGGAGTGGGCATTACCTAGATGGGCTGGACTGCCTCGCTTCTGTTTGTTAGTCGCTGGGCTGGCCGGTGTCCAGGTCCAAAAGTTACCGGTGTCCAGCCCAAAAATCTGGACTTTTGTACAAGGTAAATACGTATTTTACCCGGTGCCAGTGACACCGGTGTCCATAACGTGCCTCCGCTGGCCCTGCTCAGGGGATACGAGAAAGTCCTGATGGAATCCGACTGCTTGGAGGTCGTAAATCTCTGGAACTCGCATCACGATGACAAAACCGTTGTGGCGCCTATCTTAGCCGAAATTTTGGAGCTCTCTATTAGTTTTAAGTCTTTTTGTATTCAATATATTTCGAGGACAGCCAACTACCCTGCTCACCTATGTGCTAAACATGCAAGCACACTGAATGTAACAGAATGTTGGTTTGACTCTGCCCCTGACATCATTGTTACTAGCCTCCTCGCAGATTCTGCTGGGGCTTCTATTGTTGAATAAAGCTCCAAATGTTTCCCCGTCAAAATAAAAAAATGTGCCTCCGCTGGACGTGCTCCCCTTGCGAGCCTGCGGATGGGGACCACCAGCAGATAATCATGTCAAGTTAGCGCACCTATATTATGTCAAGTTTTGTTTAGGAAATAAAAACAGCTGAGATGTAAACGGCAAATTCTTTAGAGTTCTAAAGTTATCTTTAGGCAAGTCTTTGGAGTTGTTTTATTTAAATTTTAGCCGTGAGAGTAGAGATAGGATTTTCCTTCCTTGCTTATCAAGTTGTTTAGATAGTTCGGTTGATATAAAATCTAAGGTACGCCCATGTAAACAGCAGGTTATATTTTTATAAAATAAACACGATGTGTTTTTCAGGGTAGACACCCATATCAAGTTTTGGAGGGATCTTTTAAAAACCTCTGTGTTGTGATTTCTCTTCGTGGAAATTGTTTTGCGTGAGTACCTTCGTCGGGATTGGTTTTCTCGTGCTAGGCCGCAAGGTTCAAACCCTCTAGTTCGTGTACATCGCGTGTGCGGGCGAGAGTTTGCTACTACTGAAGGTGGAGTTCCGTGAAAGGCCGGGCCACAACAACAGATCGAATCTCGCCATCGAGGTCCGGTGCACATCAGCCGCTGCCGCCTCGCCAGAGCGCCCCACCGCCGGCCTCCATATCCTTTGCCGTTGCCGGCCCCCATCTCTCATCCGTGCGGCACAGGTGGTGGCACACGTTGAAGAGACCGCGTACATGACGAAGCGCCTCGAGCTCCCCGCCGCATTGCAGACCACCTCCGGTGCGCATTTTTTAGAGGGAAAGGGCCTACGCCCCGGTTCCATTTCCATAGAAAACGAAACCAATAGTATTAGTTATTACAGCATGCGAGGGAGGATAAAAGTATCAACCCCAGTACAATCCTAAAGGAGAGACACACAAACGACAGACAACTGAACCCAACAGACCAAACATAGAGGGCCTGTTCTACCCCTACAACAGCCACATACGCGCGCCACACCCTGGGAAACTCAACATAAACGACCTACACTAGCAGCTCCAGCGCCAAGTCGTCTTCCTTTTCACCTCCGCGCGCTAGTTTCATCTTGTACTTAGCCCACAGCTCCTATTTTATCAGCCTGGCTCTGGCCAGAGTAACGGCGGAGGATTTCTTGCAGCATTCCAGAAGGACGCCACGCTCGTCACCAGTTGCTCTCTTGCGCTTCCCACACACAGAATCTACCACTGATGACAAAAGCTCGTAATCTTCCTCAAGATAACTTGTAGACCAAGCCAAGATTTACCATTAAAACACAGATCGTTTCTGCACTTTCAGATAGCCCAGAGAGTGGTAGCATTGATTAGATTATTGGCCTGGTTACGATCATCGTGAGCCCACATAACAGCAACCGCCTCATATGAGGCTTGCCCATTCCTACCAGTTAAACTGTAAACAATTTTCCAAATCTCCTGGGCCACCACACACTCAAAAAAAGCATGGTTGACGGACTCCATCTCACAGCAAAACAAACAAGATTTGTCTTCAACATTTTATCTTTTACTCAAATTATCTCTAGTGAGCAGTTTGTTGTGAGAAATCAGCCATAGAAAAATATGGATCTTCGGAGGGACATGAACCCTCCACATATCAGGGATGTGAACAGGCACAATCCATCCAAAGTTAACAAATGCATACATGGATCTAACAGAATAAGCACCATTAGATTCAAATTTCCACACCATAGCATCTTCCTCATCAGAGAAACAAATAGATTGAGCTATGCTCATAAGATCATACCACAAGAGACGCAACCTATGATCTACACATCTCCTGAAGGTTATCTTCAAATTATCCCCATTCCAAACATCAGCAATGGTGATGTTATGCTCATTGGCAATACAATAAAGTTCCCAAAACTGGATGGCCAGGCTAGAGTTACCAAACCACTGGTCCTCCCAGAATTTGATCTTCCCACCATTACCCACGTTCAAAGAATAACCTACCTTGGCAGCTTTAGCAGCCCATAAGACTCCTTTCCAAAAAGGAGAGGAGTTAACCCCAGGACAAGAGAAAATGTTGGGGGCTTTGTATTATATTTATAATCTACAATCTGCTTCCAAATCTTGCCCTCCCCCAACTGGTATTTATACAGCCAGGAAGCCAGAAGGCTAAGATTCATGTCAGCTAGATTAGTTATACCCAACCCACCAAACTCTTTTTTCTAGGTAACCAAGCCCCAATTGGCAAGGTGATATTTATGATGCCCTCATAGTTTTCCCAGAAACAATGAGCCATCTGTGAGTTAATCAAATTGACAACCCACTTGGGGAATTTGATCATACTCATCAAGTAAGAAGGGATGCTAGCTAAACAAGACTGAACTAGGACTAGCTTCTTGTCATAACCTAACAGTCTGCCTCTCCATCCAGTAGCTCTCTTGAGGACTTTATCAACCAAAGGTTGCAGATCCTCCCTTCTAATTTTAGAATAGTGAAGAGGGAACCCAAGATATTTTATAGGGAAAGAGCCAAGGCCACAAGATAAGGCTTGTGCCACACAATTGGCCTCATCCTCCCCAACATTAATCGGGACAAGATCACACTTATGAAAGTTGATTCTCATCCCTGACATCTGCTCAAAGCAGGAGAGGAGCCATTTCAGATTCTTAGCATTATCTACCTTGTTATCCAGGAAAAGCAAAGTGTCATTTGCATATTGCAGACTGACAACCCCTTGAGGGAAGACCTCAGTCATCATCCCTGAGATCAACCCAGCTTTAGCTGCTCTAATAAGCATTTTACTGAACATATCAGCAACCAAATTAAACAACAGGGGAAGGCAGGGTCACCTTGCTCAACCCCTTTAGAGGTCTCAAAGAACTCACTACTACAATCATTTATCCTAACCCCTACAGATCCCTTATATAGGAGGGATTCAACCTTCCTCATCCACTTTTGGCTAAAACCTCTATGATACATCATCCTAATAAGGAATTCTTTACTCACTTTATCATAAGCTTTCTCATAGTCTAGCTTAAAGACAAAACCTTCCTTTTTATTAATCACAACAGCATGAATAATTTCATGAGCAAACACCACACTTTAAATAATAAATCTACCTTTAATAAAAGCAATTTGGTTAAGAGATATGAGCTCATCACAAACATCCCCCAACTGATTAGTAACACATTTAGCAAAAAAAATTATAACTGCAGTTGGTAAGGGCTATAGGCCTAAACTTCTGAATCATGTTAGCATCATTCTCTTTAGGGATAAGGGTCAACAGGGAGAAGTTCAGCCTATACAGGTCTAGCTCATTCTTGTTCCAAGCATCAACCATCAACATGAAATCCTCTTTGATGACCTCCCAAAAATGCTGATAAAAGAGAAAGGGAAAACCATCAGGGCCCGGTGCTCCTTCAGCATAAGAGCCAAATACAACAGCCCTGACATCCTCCTCAGTGATATCAGTTTCTAATTTCTGATTATGACCAGGAGACACTACTTCTGACTCCTCCCAGTAGTTATCCTCCGGAAAGATATCTAAAGTAGGCTCCCTACAGAACAACTTCTTGTAGTAATCTACAACAATATTAAGGATCTCTTTAGTATCCTCAACAGGGCCATCCTCTCCTACCAATACAGGAATCTGCTTTTTTCTCCTTCTTTAATTAGCCAAAGCTTGGAAATAAGCAGTATTCCTGCCCCCCTCAAGGATTTCTCTCTCCCTTGACCTCTGCCTAGACTTGATCTCTTCCATTTTCCAAATGTTCTGAAGATCAAGGGCCACCTTATCCATGTGAGCCTTAGAGGCAGGGGACCTCCGGTGCGCTTTCTCTGGCCGCATTGGCCGTCATCCCTCGATCTCCTCTGTCGATTCCCCGGTGCCGCCAATTCTCCTTGCTTGAGCTGTTCTCCGTGACTAAGTTTGATTGTAGGCAACCGCCGCCGTCGCTCACCTGCGTAGCTCGCACCCCCGCTGCCGCCTCTGTTGGTGGTCCTCCTGTGAAATTACTTTCAATTGAGCAAGAAACAGAGAAAGGCCGAAGCACCAGTGTGGATCAGCAGTGACAGGCAAAACAAAAGAAAGCAATAGCATGGATCAATGAAATCATTCAGTTCTTTGCTCGTCTTGTGAAATTGAGCAATGGATCAACAATAGTGTGTTTAAAATTGATCTGGAAAGGCAGAAAGCATTTGCACTCCATACTGAACACTTGATCCAACCATGGTTGTAAATCCGCTACTGCTAGTGTATGAAGGTACAGAATTATTCTGGGGTAGAGTACAAGTTGTGATTGTGATTTTCTGGCAAAGTACCATCTTCTCTGCATGTGATTATTTGGCAAAGAAGACACTGATTTATATGACAGTAGCTTATTGTGAGATTTGAATAATTGTGAGGAAAATTCAGTAGAAGTTGGATCATGATCAGTAGAAGTTGGGCTCAGGACTTCTATTTATACAAACTAGAAAGCCAAAGTACAAGCTAGTGTTTTCCGGTTTATTTATATCTTCTCTGCATGCTTGTGAAAATGACTTGAGTTGAGAACAGAGCAGCTCATTCCGAGGAGCTAAAGGATATGCATCTTGAGTTCTTGACAGTAACTTTTGCACTTGCACCAATAAGAACTAGACTTTGGTTAACTGAATCCAATAACTACTCGGTGCACAAATTTTCTGTCATCACCAGTAAAAAAATTCAGATTAATAGATTAGCACATTATAGTATCTACCAGATCAATGTCAAAATTCAGTAACAGAAATGTTCGGCGACTCCAGACCAGTATCTACCAGAGCTTGGTGCAGACCAGTGTCAAAATTCAGTAACAAATTTACCCCATAGACCAGTGTCAAAATTCAGTAACAAATTCAGATTAATAGAAGATTAGCAAGCAGGGGATGCTTTGACATTGACAGTGATGTGCTCATCAAGACATGGAACGACTCCGAGTTGTCGATGTTGCCCACGTACAGGGTGCTGATCAAGGCTGGGATCAGGATATGGGTGTTCAGGTAGGCTGAAGACAATTTGAAACTGGCACAGTTTTTCTTCGATCAGCACACAATGTTCCTGTGGTGGTGATAGTGTAACCTCTTTGCCTTTGCAGGTAGGAGGTTGGTCTGAGGTGTATGAAGGGCTGACATTTGCGTCGGTGAGAGGCGCAGGGCATGAGGTGCCACTGTTCCAGCCAAGGAGGGCGTTCAGGATTTTCATGTCATTCGTGGCAAGGAAGACATTGCCCAAATCCTGAAGGTTCGTGCCTGCCATGAACTGATGATGTGCAGCGTGATGCCTTGATAAAGGTCTGAAATCTGTGTAAGATGGATGGAGAGAGTGATCCTGCAAGTAGTACAAAATAACTAGTACTCCCTCCGTAAAGAAAAAGTAGTGTTCTAAACGCTCTTATATTTCTTTACGGAGGGAGTAGTTCATAGCTGACGGATGATTGATTTGGTGCTGGGGAAGAGGATGAGAAGAGAATAAGGGTGATTATGCCATGGAAACCATGGGCATTGCAACAATGAGCGAATAAATATGAAGACTATATTCTTGATGCTGTGTTATCAATTATGACTATCAAATTTCCACATCAGGAATATTTTATCTTCCATGCAAAACAAAGCAGAGATGGGCAACAATATGAGCACCAAGAAAACTTCTCATATAACGCATAAAGTCACAGTCATCAGTAATTTATTTCCCATGGAGACAGGTATCAAGCTCGCTAACCATTAACCATACAGGAACAGCATTGAAAAAACAAGACGACTCCTCTTTAACTGAATCTCAAATAGCATGTTCTGCAGCATCCATGAAGCAAATGCAACATCCTCAGGGGGCTAGCTAGAGAAGAATTAGACCTTGAAGCCCTCGGCACGGAGGCATTGCTTATGAGCCTCGATCCACTTGGTGCACGCAGACTCCCCGTACTCGACGATGCACTCATCTCTGAGCCTCTTGGTGTCGGGGCAAGCGCAGCATATCTTCTTCTTCGGCTTCGGGTCAGTGGCAGGAGCTGGGGCTTCGTTCACAATGGAGCAAGCAGCTGGAGGTGCTGGGCCCTCGTTCACAATGGAGCACACAGGTGCCCGCACGGGCGTTGGGGCTTCCGTGCTGCCCATTTCGGCAAGCAGCAACTCAGGTATGACCTGCAAATCGGGGGGCGGGGAAAATAGAAAACTCACTTCAGTCTCCGTTGATCACGAGTGAAAATATCTGTACATTACAACGGGAATGACCAAGAATTATGTCGTTCTTCGATTATAATGCAAAAGTGGGTAAAAGGACAAGCGGATATTGGACCACTGCAGTGCTCTCTGAACTTACTGACGAACACAAAATGAAAAAAAATCCCGCAATATTTTCGACCGTTTTGGTGCAGCAATAGGAATTGCGCGAGATGGAACAGGGAGGTGAGACTCATGATGTACCAAGGTGTAACTTGTACATCCAGCAGATTAAATGTCAGATCTTGATGATGAGTATGAGAAATCTACGACCCACGGCAGCCGGCTATCTGAATTTCTTTTCGGAAACCGCCCTAAATCATGGATAAAATCTTGCTCCGCTGCTCGGATGGGCAAAGATAACCACGAAAACTTTGCTCGCTACTCGAATGCCTAAATCAACCGCCGATTCACGCCGATTTTGCAGAGCCCGCCCGGACGCCCAACCGCGGCGACTAAACAGAGATGCATGCGGGGATCGAAGCCGGAGAAGAGAGGAGAGGTTACTTGCCTGGAGGAGCCGAGGAAGTAGGCTGGCGAAGGTGGGGGAGCGCCGCTGCCGTCTTTGGTCTGTGCGCCGCGAGCGGTCGGCCGGGTTGGTTTTATGTGTCGACGGCGGCTGCGCGGTGGCCGTGCGCGAGTCTGGCTTTTTCTTCTTCTTCTTGGGGCTTAAGAAAGAAACACGTAGGCGGGTAAGGAAGGGAAAGCAAAAGGCCGTGCCGGTCGGGCCCGGCCCGGGAGGCCACGCTTCCTGCTCTTTTTTTCTTCGGCAGTGCACACTTCCTGTTTATTTTTTTCTCTTCGCTGTCCGGATTTACTTTTGTTAAATATGAGCAAATTTCTGTCAAAAATTATTAACTTGATGGTGGATCTAGTGATATTGATACGAGTATTAAAAATTTAACAGACATGACATCTGTTAAAGCAGAACAATTTGATGAAATCATGGAGCTAATTAGCACAACGTTGGAGGGGAAATAAACTTTGGTTCCCGGTTGTAGATAAACCTATATGGGGATTTTTTTAATAATTAAATAATAAGTCAAAATATGTAAAAACTATTTTTAGAATAAACTTGACTTACTCTTGCACTAGTATGTAATTTTTCACGGAAAAAAAACCAACGTTGACTTCACAGCGAAAAAGACCAAATTTATTTGCTATTATAGGTCACTATTCACACTATTTTGGCCAAAAAAATTGTCTTTTTTGAAAAGAGGCCAAAGGGCAGTTTTCTTTTTGTGGAATTTTTCTCACGAGTACAATGGAGGGTCAAGTTTATGTCAAAAATATTTTCAAAATTTTTTGACTTTTTGTTGAATTACTATTTTTTTTCTCCATATAAGGTGTACATGTTCCCATAGACCAAACGTCCGCCTCCAACGTTCGAGAATGATTGATGCTGACAGTGGATTGTGCTGGCATCTGTGCATCTCTTCGACAAACTAACATACGCAAGACGGAGGACTCATCGGCCCAACCAAAATGTTGCTGATACAGTAGCGGTGTCACTAATAGAAAAGATAGACACGGGCAACTTATTGACCCAAAACGTTGTTGATGCAGCAGCCGAGTCACTGATACTCCCTTCTTTTTAAAATAGATGACTCAACTTTGTACTAACTTTAGTAGGGAGTAGAAAAGAAGCCAGATGTGTGTGTTGAGCGATCATCAGTTAGTTCTACAAAACCATGTCTATTGGGTTGTGGACTTGGCACAATTCCAGAGTATGGAACTATTGGAGTATGCCATCCTTGTATTCCCAACATCGGTAGATGTTAAACAAGAGTGCATCAAGCCACACTTGCAGTAATCAGAAATGCCACAGCTCTGCATGCATGGTTCGGTTGACACAATTAATGGGTCTGGACATCAAACCTTCTGTCAAGTGCTTACTTCCGAGAATAGCTCAGAGGTGCACTTGGGTGAAAATTGTACAGTAGTCCCGGTCGCGGTGCCAAAACATTGGTTTTAACCACATAGGTTCCAATTCAAACCGAGTCTACATGCAGTTGTTGCTCGACAAAGCCTCTGAATGCTCATCTCTGAAATATATCATACTGCTAAGTGTAGGCCTACATTTTATCTCTAAGACTCGTAACTAGGCTCGGTGAACTAATTAAGCCGACCCGAACACAAACCAATGCTATGGCATGCAAGCCATGCATACGCATGTACACGGACACTTACCAAAATTAATCGGCAAGGTTATTTCAGCGTGACTTTCAGGTTTATACACTTTAGTCTTTTTGTTGTTCTCTGCTTATTTGTGTTGGAGGTTCTTCGGTGCTTAGTAGTAGAAGGTTGTTTTCCCTGATGAGAGCATCCTAGAGATAGCCAGATATCTGAGGATGTATGTTGTCGTTCTTGGTGTGGTTGTTTGTTGCATCAGTTAAATGTCACAAAATTAAAGTGGTAGGTTGGATGATGTATAACTCCATTTGGGTGATGAAAATGGGGGCCATATAGCCCCTTCTATAAAAAAAAAACCCGGCAAGCTTGATCACCGTTCTACTAATCCAAACCAGACTTAAACACGAACTATACTTATTAGTACTTCCAGTTTAACCTAATTGATCTACTCGCATAATGGCTTATCCCATAGCTACATGAATTAGGTTGATGCAGAGGTCGAGGTCATCATCTTATTTTAAAAATCTACGTGGATTAGATTAGATTAAGCTAACAGTCTCCCCACCCTCCTTCGGCTACTTCTCTTCTTCTCCTTAATCTCGTGCCGAGCTCTACCATAGCATTCTCGTCGATCTCATCATCGAAAGAGAGAGAAAAGCATGTCGGTGAACCCGTGCTGGCCTCCCGCAGCCCTGCGGCGCCACGACCGCGCGACAATCTCGAGGCCGAGGCTCGTTGCTCATTGTTGATGGGTGTGCGGAGCCAGGGAGCAGAGTCGTTGTCGTCCGGGTAAAGAGATGAGAGGAGGTAGGTTGTCATGAACTAGCAATATCATGCCGCTAGAGTGGGGAGGGGGGGGGGGGGTGGGTGGGTAAATATGTCATTCAGTATCATGCCGACATCCCAAGAGGAAGAGAGGGATGAGATGGGGACCCACTAGGATAGATGACGGGGAGAAAACAATTGATGGATCACCTTTGTGAGGGTTGATGGGCAAAATGTGAGTTGACTATATTATTACAGTTGAGACCCAGGAGGATAGGCACTGAAAGAAAAAATAGTAAAAAAGAAAATTAAGCATGAAAGTAGGTTAAAAATTTAAAACTAAGTTGGCAACATCATTTTCTTATTTTTAACAAAAACAGACCCGCATTCATTAGGAAGGTTTAAAAGAGTTACAAAGTACACTAAACATAAATTTTACATCAAGTACCCTACACCATCAAACTACCACTACGGCTGCCGGAATGAGTCATCGACGATCCATTGTCGCTGCTCCCTGCAAGAGCCAGTCTAACCTTGTGGATGACAGTTATAAAATCTTAGTACACGTACCTCTAAGTACCAAGTACCAAAATGTCCAAAGTTGCAACCGCCACCATCAAACCTTGAAATGATCTAAAGTGTCTGACACAAATCTTGCTGTCCGCTCGGACGGCGAGAAAGCCTAGCCTCGCCACCCAAGAAGACAACAAGAATCTATGCCAAAGCTTGATCCATTCCGCTATGGTGGAAAAAAGTTGAGTAGAATTGAAGCCCCACACCACCGGCCGCCCGAGCAGGGTATCTTTGCCTACTTGCCTAGTCTGTTCTGAGTTGGCTACATTATTACATCGGCCCCAAAATAGCGTGAGCTTAGGGGTAGCATGTAGTCGCTGAGTTGGCGCTCCAGCAGGAGCAGTTCCGGGGAGAGCTGGACAGCCATGAAACTGAGAATGCTGCGTCGCTGTTTCTTGGTGTTGTCGTGATTGGTTACCCAGAGGCAAAACCTACCACCTCCATAGTACCCGACCTGGGCCATTTGCCCGCATGTTCCATATCCAGTGCGCCACAGCTGCTTAGTAGGATATGCTTCCTGCCAGGTCGCGACGACCGCCGGCGGACTGGCGTCCATGTCAACGGCGCAGAAGGGATTCTCATTGTCATACTTATAAGCACGGAAGCCGAAGAGCAGCCGCCGGCCGGTGCCGAGGAAGTCCGGAACTAGCACGCCCCTCCGATAGATTGGCAGCTCCCAGACGCCCTCCGCGCGCCACCGGCGGCGCGCCGTGTGGTAGGAGTAGGTGCCCTGGTACTAGGACTGGACGTACGAGCGAGCTTTCCGGCTCGGCCCGAAACTCGCTACAGCTCGGCCCATTACAGCTCGGCTCGACAGGTTAAATGAGCGGGCCCAGTTCTGAAACAGGCCTGATTCGCGAGCGAGCCGAGCCGAGTTTCAGCCGGTCCAGCTCGGTGACTCGCTTGCGGCCCAGCCCAATCCATCGTCAATCTCCATCGCTCGCAGCCTCGCACGCATTAGGGCACGAGAGATGCAGAGACAGCGCCGCCTCGCCGCTTTCTCTGCTCTGCCTCCCCCTCGCCCCTTTCTCTCCCCTGCGCCGCAAAGCTGGATCGGCGGCGACGAGGGACGCCCCGTTTCCTCACCACTCTGACATCAACGGGCTCGACGGCGACGGGCGGCGCCACCTCTCCTCACCACAGCAGACGCAGACGGACGCGCCTCCCCTGGTTTCTCGCCGAACGTGACGAGCACGAGCAGGTACCTCCTTCCTTTCCTATCTCTAGCCGCAGCTCTCTGAACTAGTACGTGTGTGATGGATCAATGGATGGATGGATCGATGGATATGCCCATGTAGCTGTTCCTTCCCAAACCCTAGATGGATCGGCTCTCTGAACTAGCATGTATGACGCATCTGATTTATTGATGGATGCATGGATGGATAGATGGATGTAGTCATGTAGATGTAGGGCTAGATGGATGGATCATGGATGGATGTATTATAGCCTGTAGGGCTAGATGTAGCAGATCCGGATGGATGGATCATGGATGGATGGAGTTGTAGGGTAGAATGGATGGATAGATCAAAATTTTCATTGGTTCCATGTGTAATTAGTTTTCTGCTGTTGATGATCTACTTGATGTAGCATAGCAGCTTGAAAAAAAATCTACTTGCTTGGAAAATTACATTGACTCCATATGTAGTTAGTTTGCTGTTGTTGATGATTGACTGGTTGTTGTTTGCTGATGTGTGCAGATGCCTATCATCGCAACAATGGACAAGGAAAAGGGGAAGGCGAATGGGAAGGAGAAGGAGAAATAGAGGACCTTGGACTCCATTATGAAGAGCAGGTACCTCCATTATGTTCATATACTTGCTGTTTTGGTTGAATACATGGTCATATTCTTGTTGTTTTTGTAGTACATATGCTTTGTTTGTCCATCACACTAGACAATGCTTCAAATATATGGTATATGCTTGCTGTTTTTGTTGTACATATGTTCATATACTTGCTGTTTTGGTTGAATATATGGTCATATTCTTGCTGTTTTTGTAGTACATATGCTTTGTTTGTCCAAATAATGATATTTTGGTTTAACACATGCTCATATGTGTGCTGTTTTGGTTGAATATATTGTCATATGCTTGCTGTTTTTTTGTAGGTACGGACTTTGAAGCCAAATATTTCCATGTCCGTTGTTGTGCACACATTATCAACTTGGTGGTGCAAGATGGGACAACCATCATGGCCCCTTTGATAGAGAGTTTGAGAGAGACGGTTAAGTATTTCAAGAAGTCACCGAGTCGCCTCCACAAGTTTGTTGAGACTTGCAAAATATTGGGTGTTGAGGTTGGCAACCATTTGCATCTTGATTGTGTCATACGGTGGAGTTCAACATACCAGATGCTTGATACAGCCTGCCCGTATAGGGAAGCCTTGTCCTCTTATGCAGCTTCAAATGCCAACTTCCAAATAATTAGGAGAGAGATGAAGATGAGGAGGACGATGTTGAGAATATCAAGTTGCCCAAGATTGTTGATGTGGGGGATAACAACAATTGGTAACTATTCTTTTGACATGTTTCAGTTTTCATATCTTTACATGATCCCAATATGTTTCCAAATCTGTGTTACATGTAGATAATCGTCATGTTGGTGTTGCTCTTGCTACATTGAAGATGGATGTCTACATGATCTTGTCATGTGGATTGTTGAGGTCAACGTGATCGTCTCGAGCCACATTTCTTTTGTTGTCATGAACTTCGAATTATGTGTTTGTTGTGATGAACTTTGGATTATGTGTTTGTTGTGATGAACTACGGTCCTTGAATGATGTTGTGATGAACCATGCACTTTCAGGCGATGTTGTTGTGAACTTGTGATGAACTATGAACTTGGTATTATGTAGTTTTCGCTGGTCATTGTTTCGCTGTCAAAATTTTCTCAGTTTTTATGTCAAAATGGTAAGTTTTGTGCTATGCAAAGTTTCTTCGTGTGGCTGTCAATATTTGATGCTTTGCTGTGTAAAGTTCAAAGGAAGTGCTGTCCAAAATTCAATAGAAATGCTGCTGAATTCTTTCTCTCATATTTGTTCCATTATTACAATTTTGGTAGAAGAATTCATAGATGAAAGCTTATTTTTCATTACTATGACCTTTTGTTAAAACAATAGACTGCCGAATGTTCCATTTTTAGCAATATAAACTGTTTGTTTATCAAAATATGGGTTTAATTGCTGCAAAAAGAATCAAGACTGGACTATATACAGAGGTTTTGTACTTCTGGGGGCAAATGGCTTGCGAGCCGGCTCGGTCTGAGCCGAGCCATGGCTGAAGCGAGCCGAGCCGCCTGAAGTCGGCTCGTTGGCTGAGCGAGCCGAGCCGAGCCGAGCCGCTCCAGAGCGAGCCAAAGCCAGGCTCGGATAAGCTCGGCTCGGCTCGGCTCGTGTCCAGTCCTACCTGGTACAGCACGGAGACCCAGACGCGCGCACCCGACACGAAGTAGGCCTTGACTTCCGCCGGGCGGCAGGCGAGGCCCGGCGGGTCCGGGACGGCACTCCAGGCCCAGCGGCTGCCGCCGCCAGGGCTAGGCTGCTGCTGGAGAGCCTCGAACCGGGGTCCCGAGTCATATTCGGGGTAGGCGGTGATGGCGAAGAACATGCGGCAGCCCACGGGGACTAGGAAGAACACGAAACGCTTAGGGGAGATCATGTCGGGGCCGCGGGTGAAGGCGGCGCCGTCGTAGAGCAGGGTCCGTCCATTGGCGCCGATGCCGGCAATGAGGTCACCGCACGGAGAGTCCGAGAACACCATATACTCATTGGAGTGGATTTTCTTAAAGGAGGCGACGGGGTCAGGCAGGCTGAGCAGCGGCGGCGGCGGGCAGTCGGCGTCGGCCTGGGGCTGGGGCTTCTCCTGGGAGGAGAAGAGACGGTTGATGTCGAGGCTGAAGAGGAGGTAGCCTCCTTCACCGTCGTCCGGCGCCGCAACAAACAGTCGGGTGTGATAGCGCTGCGCGGCGGCCATGGCTCGATCGATCGACTCCACGTTCCGTCTCCATGGCAAACAATATATAAATCGTTTCTTTCCGGAGTCCGCCTCCTGATTGGACACAAAATTGTTGCCATGATTATCGATGGATTAGCGTTTTGGTAGGATCCCTATCGTACGTTCCGTCGGACCAGCGCGACGCCGATCAACTAGTCTCGTTGGATTAGCGCTTTGAACGTGGACCCTCTCGCATAAGACAATACAAACACAATGACATCAATTCGCAGGGAATGTGGTGCCCGTCGTTGGATGAAGCGCATGAATCTTGGTGCAGAATGAAGCATCAAGATAAAACAAACACAATAATCACACACTCGAAATCCTTCACTTTTTGTACTCCGAGAAGATATGAGTACATATCGATCAACTTTTTCCTGACAAAGGGTTAATTTTATAGACACAAAATAAAGCTTCAAGATAATACAAACCAAATGAGCACACACCCGGACTCTATATAGATAGTATGCACACGACCAACACAAACACATATAAAAAACACACCGACAAATAACAACGTCGTAGAGGATCAAGGTTATGCCTAAGAGAGGGAAAGGAGAAAACTCCGAAGCGATCACATCGGCGATCAACAAACTACATCAACGACCGTATCCGCACCAAACATCTCATGACACCACAAGTACGACAAGATTTTTCAATGGCAATGCCTTCAGAAAGGGAGCGATGCTTAAGCGTTGTTGTCACCGGATCCAATTATCAAAGGCCAGGTTCTAGGTTCTCATCCTGAAGAACTAATTTGAGCATATCCAAGGAATGCCTTCAAAAAGATAATGCCGTAAAAACATCATCATTGTCAGGTATGACCTAGATTTTCACCCTGGAGCTCGAGACCGGGTGCACGAGTAGCACCAACCTCGAAGGCCATCATGTGTTACCGCAATCACTTTTCTGCGATCCCAGCATCTACATGTGATGACCCGCCGCCATTGCACAATTATAACATCTGCGTCAAGGCATGGTCCATAGACTGCATCTCATGGCCGAAGGCAAACACCAGATCTGAGGGAGAAACCCACATGCAAACATTTCGGTGATCACCGCATTCCGCAGCAAGGCCAACGCTGTAGGCTGGAGTGGTCACCAGACAGATCAACAACGACGATGAAGAACACCACTTCTGATTGCTTTCTTGCCGAAGAGACACCTATTGAGGCCCATCGGCCCCGAGGCCGACATGGCTGGATCTAGGAGTACAAAAGGCAGATTTTTCGGCGAACAGGAACCAAGACGCCACGGACCTCCTCGCTGCAGCACCCACGACCCCAAGCCCACCATCCCGGCAGCACCAGCAGGGGGCACCGCAATCTGCTAGCCACGAATCTCGAGCAGAGCCACCTCGTCGGATCAGCAGGGCGGCGCCGCCAAACCGGGGGAAGCCCCGCGACCACATGACGTCAATCCTCATCCAAAGCCTCTACCACCGCACCTCCTAAGGACGATCTCTTGCGGGTGCGCGCGAGCAACATGGGACATCGCGGCAGGAGGGCATTGACCTCGATGCCTGTGCAGCCAAGGCCGTCGGTCAGAACCTGAGGCTCCCGCTAGCTACGAAGCCGGCGATGCACCACCACCTGGGGCCGCCACCATGATTTCGGAGCCCCCCACGGGAGGATGGCGCGCCGATCCTCTCTCGCAAGAATCACCGGCGGCCCGACCCCGAGTGGCTCCTACAGGAGCGACGCGGGGCCGGTCGGGTAATCCTATACGGTTGTCGCCAACACTACCGGACTCGCGGTATATGCCTCACGCCACGGACGTCGGCAAGATAACCCCTAAGCCGTCGGCATAGATCTATGTTTACGGCGGCCGTCGGCATATACCCGTCGGCGTAGATGTCGTCGGCGTAGTCTTGTCGGACCGTCGGCATGGTAAAGCCGTCGGCGGTGTTTTTCGTCGACGGCAATGACGGCGCCGCCAAAAGCGCGGACGGGTGTGCAATGCCACGTGGCGAGATATATGCCGACGGCCTTGCCGTCGGCATACCGCCACGCGGCAACCGATGGTACTCCGGTGGTGGCGGTCTATGCCTACGGCAAAGCCGTAGGCATAGACCTACGGCTTTGCCGTAGGCATAGATGGAAATCTATGCCGACGGCAAAGCCGTAGGCATACCTCTGCTGCCAGGAGTAACCAGGAGACGACACGTGGCAGATCCTACGGCAAAGCCGTCGGCATAGATATGCCACCTGGCGAGCCGTGGTAACTCCTGGGCTTATATATGCCGACGGCTTTGCCGTAGGCATAGTTTTTTTTTATTTTCCCTGTTTTCTCTTTTCCAATTCATTGGACAACATTTCAAAACAGAACAATATGAAATTATGCAGAAATATGGCAGTTCATCATCTAAACATACTCAAGTTCACCATCATCATCTAAACATACTCAAGTTCATAACATCATCTAAAGATCATCACCGACTCAAGTTCATGAACATAAAAGTAGTGCAAGACATGAAACATCATAAAAGTAGGAATATGAAAGGCATGGCACGACGGCCACATGCACGGAATCATCAAGCAAGACCACCTCCGCCAAAACCGCCACCACCTCCGCCAAAACCACCACCACCTCCGCCAAAACCGCCATCGCGACCACCACCACTCTGCCAGATCGGAGTGACTGGGGTCGACGGAGCAGGAGTCGAGCCACCGGTCCCCTACATGTTTCAGAAAAGATTCTAACGGTAAATATGATATGATAGTGTTGAATGAACGAGAACTAGTTTGTCAGTAGTTAGGCAAATGTACTAACCGGACCATCACTGCCTAGTGCCACCCATTCATCGAACGTGGGCACGTGTGGGGGTTCTCCGTAGGTGGTGGTGGGGTCCCATTTGTGGTGGACCCGTGCCGTTACTCCAAGACGCCAACATAGCCTGAATGTTAGTTAAACAAGCAAACTAGAAGATCAGAAGGAATGAAAGTGCAAAAATTTAGCTTGGTTTTAAGAGGGGAGAACTAACCGTCATCATCTGACGGTTGTAATCATCGTTGCCTTCACTGTTTCAAGTACTCCGCACCTCGAGATTCCTATGCTCGACAAACTCCTTATATGCCTACATAATTTAGATTGTTTCTAAGTGAGCAATGCTGAAAATAAACTGAGAATGCTAGATAGAAAAAGATAAAGAGGAAGTACTTACAGCATGCTGGCGGGATAAAGGAGTCTGTGAACGCCCCGTACTCTCTAACTGGCTCGGGTTGGTAGCCCGAAGCTGTGTGTACGAGATCAATGGAGTGATCAAGCCGTCGAAACACGGATACCGGCCATTCTTCTTCCCCTGGATGGCCACCACCGCCGTGTCATCGATCTGAGACTGGGCGACCTCGGCAACAGGAACATCCGGATGCAACTCCTGATAGTGATGAATCTAAGACCCCAGGTGGTCCTCGGTCTTGCCGTAGTACTGGCTCTCGCCCTCCTTGCGACGACTCCGCTCGCGGGCCAGCTTCCACGACTCCATGTCTGAGAGCGGCCTCTTCAACTTGTCCTCCTACAACGTCAAATAGAAGTTAGCCATACATAAGAACATGACGGTAAAGAAGAACAAAAATGCATCATGCACATAGATATACCTTCATGGCCTTGAAGCTCCAGTGGTTCCTGTTTCCTTGGCCGTGTGTCCCGTCGGCTCCACGGTTAGCCCGACCCTTGATGCTCTTCAAAGCAAACTCGTGCATCGGCGTTGAGCCACCTATCCACCAAACTCGCCCATCCGTCATGCCTTCCATAGCACCAACGAGGAACAACCTATGCAAATTTTGGAAGCATGACATGTGAGCACGAAACATAGAGTTGATTGCTTGAAACAATGAAAAGTTAGTAATAGTTACCATCATGAACTGCTCCTGTTCAAGGTAAGTCGAATTTCTGCGCTTGACTTTTGGTCATCTTTTGGTGCGTAGTAGTAGTGGTATCTTGCGAGGCGGCAACCAGTAGCACCTCCCATCGCAGAATCGACGAGCTTTCTTCTTCGCGGCCGCAAGCAAGACCACGTCGGCTCGGCCTTGTGCTCATCAAGAACTCTATAGAGTTCTGCATAAACCGAAGCAAACAAGGCATGAGTTGAGTGATCCAATGATAAACTATGAACGCGGCGAAGACAAGTGATTGAAGAGAACTTACCCAAAATTTGGTGATCACGGCCTTAGCGGCCGTCCCGTACTCCGCGTTGCTGCAAGCCTCGTAGTGGGCCCAGCTCGTGGCCAAAACCCGCAGCTGCGGGTCCCTGTCTGGCCGCGGGCAGAATAGGCCAGGCCAAAAGTGCTTCAACATGACAGTGATAAGGCCGTTCGGTTTACGACCCTTTCATGAAGGATCCGGTTTCGCAAAAGAATCAAATGATTGCCATGTGTACAATAAGAAAATGTTGTCATGTGTTGAAAATATGATTGAGAGGCACTTACTCTGTCCCCACAGGTTCAATGAGCCACTTGTGCTCCTTGATAGAAGGTGGTGTAGGTAGTCCGGCATTACCACGCAGCCACCCCTGCGGAGCACCCGGTGGCAAGTCACCCCACAACTCGGGATCAACCTCCCCTCCACCCTCCTCGCCCTCCTCCTCACCCTCCTCCTCGGCCTCCTCCTCCTCACCCTCCTCCTCGGCCTCCTCCTCCTCGCCATCAGGAACATACTCCTCCTCCTCAGACTCAGAAGGTGCCTCTGTATGGGAGGGCATCGAAGAAGACCCTCCTATTTCGGACACGGCCCGAGTTTTTGCCCAGCTGCCTCTCCCCCACCTCCTCCTCCTCTAGGGGCTCTCCCCCCACCGCCTCCTCCTCTAGGGTCTCCTCCCCGACCCTCCACCTCCCCGTGAGGTGTCATCCTCAGCGTAGTCGGGAGGGAACCTTGTGGGCTCGTCCACTCCGAGTAAGTCCTTTAAATTTACTGAGGAAACTGGCACCACCGGACTTGCCCATGATTAGCAAACCTGCATTGAGAAGAGAATAAACAATTAGTAAGGATATCAATTAAACAAGCATACAGGAAAAACATTAATACCAGAAGAGCACATTAAGCATACTATTGTAATGATCATTAAAAGAACTTACATTTTCTAGAACCCATATGAATCATCACTATTGTAATCTATTTGTGGAGCGGTCTCATCATCACTATCACGCATATCTTCTTCGTTGTCTGACGGAGGTGGAGGCTCTTCCTCATCGTCAGCGTCTTCATTTAACTTTTCAAGCATAATTATGTCTCTTTGATTCACAACTGCCTCACCATCAATCCGTGCGTCGTCGTCGTTTGGGTCCAGGTCAACATAACCCAAGTCATCATCCTCGTTGTTTCGAACCACGTCATCATGTTCCTCTTGATAGAACACTCCCTCGTATGTCATGGGGTTTATGTTGTAGTAATCATCATCGTTCGGGTCCGGTAGCTTACCATGTGGCGACACCTTGAACACAACTTCCCAACCCTTTAGGTACTCTTTCTGGCATGGGTAAGGCAGATAATATACTTGTGTGGCCTGGGTAGCGGCGATAAAGAGATCAGCTCCGGCATAGACGGTTGATGGTTTAACTTCAACTAAACCAACAGAAGGCGTATGTCTCAGGCCCTTTTTGGGGTCGAACCATCGGCATTTGAACACAGTGAGACTTAGGTGTTCGCGGCCAAGTTTGAATGTAAGCTCGTATATTTTTCCTACCCTTCCGTAGTAATCCACCTACATCTCTAATAGGTAAAGATGGGTCCTAATCCCACCCGAGAATGTGTAGATTGAGTACGGTCCATGCTCTACCCCATTCCGAGACAAAATTTCGGCAGCACCTCCCCGCTGTTCTCCAAATACACGTCTCGGCAAAATGCCGAGAGAATGTGCATCCGGAGAACAACAGGAGGCGCCACCAAATCTGTCTCGAGCGGGTAGAGCATGAACAACGCATCAATCTACACATCTTCGGGCTGTCCGTGAAAAGCGCTGGACAATCCGAAAGAGCTGCGGTGATAAATATGCAATTGAATGCATATTTATCGATGCAACCCTTTTAGACGGGAGACGCCTAGGTTACGCGACTTGACGAGAAAAGAAAATCTAGTGACATGATTATTAAGATGGATTCGTAGCTCACCCTCGACTGTAGACGAAGTAGTCAAACAGCGACGAAATCACAGACCAATGCCTTCGACGACGATGACTCCAAAGATATGCAACACCAGAAAGCCTGTAAATTTTACCGACAAAAAAACTTAGATCATCAAGCGACACAACAAAGAATGCTAATTCAACCATTCAAAAAAATCATAGTGCTAATGACATCCATTGATCAATATTTTGCAAACTATCCACCTACAAACAGTACCAAAAAACTAAAAAAAGTCATAGAAACTTGCTAGTCTAGGCACTCGTTCTAGCCTTCTCTATGAAGAACAGAAACTAGCATATTTTACCATGAAAATTAGCAGATGCCTAGTACACCGCTCAACTATATCCTGAGTCCAAATATCACCATGAACTCCAAAACCGTAAACAGATGCCCCCTCAACTTTTCATATACCCAGGGAGCACATATATAATTGCTAGTTGCATAACGTCACTTGCAGACTGAATAAAAATGGCTTTGGCATAGCAGAGAGCAAACTGAATAAAAATGGCTTAGTTCACCCACTTGAATAGAATAACAACTCATGTAAACACATGTCTGCCATTGGGCATCAACTACTGCCACCAACATACGGATACAGGCTTGTGTGAACAATTCATATCACAGCAGGTAAAAAACAGTAGGTACAAAACTAAAAAAAAGTGAAAAAATCCTCACGTTGGAGAGGGCCGGCTGGTCGGGGTGGGGCGGGGCTTGCCGGTGCTCACCAGTTGCAGATGAGGGCTGGGAAGGGGGCGCCGGACCGCCGGAGCCGCGGCCGCGGCCAGCTCACCAGCAGCAGGATGGTCAGAAAGGGGGCGAGGACGACGGGCCAGTCTTGAGGGACGGGACGCGCCCTGCTGCGGGCGGGCCGGACGACCGGGCGGCGATGCTGGAGCGGGCGGGGACGGCCAGCGGCGGTGCAAGCGAGCACAGCCGGCCGGCAGCATCTGGCGCAAGGCCGCTTGATCCGGGCAGGGACGGGGCGGCTGGTCTGAGTGGACGGCGCGATGCGGCCGGGGCGGGGGCGGCGGCGGCGTAGAAGGGGGCGGCGGCGGAGTAGGACGGGGATGGCCGGCGGTTGGGGGATCGAGGGGCGGAGGGCGGGGATCGTACGGCGGCGGGGCTGGATCGAGGTTAGGTCGAGTTCGATCGGGTCGTGGGGTGGATCGAGCTAGCCCGGTTGGATAAGGAATTTTTTTTCGCAAAAAAAAAAGATAAGGATAAGGTGACCTATGCCGACGGCTTAGCCGTCGGCATACATTAATCATGCCACGTGGCATATATGCCGACGGCTAGCTGTAGGCATAGGTATATTTCTTTTTTTTTCAAATACACGTTCTTGAATTTATTTGAAATAATTTATTTGAATGATACATGGTATATAATTTTTTATATGGTATACATACTTTACATGCATGAATATTATTTAAAATGTACCATACATTTTCTTTAATGGTTTGAAACATTATTTTTAATTACATGATCCTTTTTTATATTGTACAACAATTTTCTAAAATATCACGTATATTTTTTTCTGAACCAGATTTTTTCTATGGTCAGCAACATTTCTTTATGATATAATTATTTGCTCCGAGTATTTTATCGCGCTTCGAGTATTTAAAAACCCGACGCGGCAGTTTTCCCCCTCCATGTGCCGGCGGCGGCGCCGTCCGTGACGGGGGCCACGCACCGGAGACGCGTGCCGCCTCTTCGGACATGCCACAACACCACCCCGCATGTATGAGGGCCCGGTACGACGCTCCGGTGGCATTGCTACCCCCCCGGGCCCCCGTCCCGCCTAACCCTAGAGCGGTTGACCACGGGATCTAGCCCTTTGACTTTGCACGGACGGGCTTTGACCAGTGGACCTCTCCACCCGGTTGTGTCGGGTCGGCCCAGAGGGACACCGGGGACCAACATCCGGGCCAAACCCACAGCTAAATCCACTCCGTGTAGACCCGACACGTCCGTTCCCCCCCTCAAGGTGCCGGCGGCGGCGCCGTCCGTGACAAGGGCCACGCACCGGAGATGCGTGCCGCCTCTTCGGACATGCCACAACACCACCCCGCATGTATGAGGGCCCGGTACGACGCTCCGGTGGCATTGCTACCACCCCAGGGCCCCCGTCCCGGCTAACCCTGTGGCGTTTGACCACGGGATCTAGCCCTTTGACTTTGCACGGACGGGCTTTGACCAGTGGACCTCTCCACCCGGTTGTGTCGGGTCGGCCCAGAGGGACACCGGGGAACAACATCCGTGCCAAACCCACAGCTACATCCACTCCGTGTAGACCCGCGTCGTTTCTGCCCCTCCGGTGCGGCGGCGGCGCCGCCGTCCGTGAGGGGGGCCACGACCGAGACGATGCCGCCTCTTCGGACATGCCACAACACCACCCCGCATGTATGAGGGCCCGATCACGACGCTCGGTGGCATTGCTACCCCTGGGGCCCCGCCCCGGCTAACCTCAGAAGCGTTAGACCACGGGATCTAGCCTTTGACTTCCCACAGACGGGCTTTGACGGTGGACCTCTCCACCCGGTTGTGCTAGGTCAGCCCATAGGAACACGTTGAGCAACATCCGGGCAGACCCACAAGAAGATCCCTCCGTAGACCCGACGCGTTCGCTTCTCCCCTCCGGTGCGGCGGCGCCGTCCGTGAGGGGGCACACTGAACGCAGCGGTTGGGCGCTTGCAACCGCCACAACACTTCCAGACTTGTGAGAGGCCGCCACGCAATATTTGACGGTATGTTAGTTTCGGAGGTCAGCCCGCCATAAAGAGACGCCAAGAGCAATCCGCGAGAGGGAAGTGTTCGATACTTCTCCATCCCCAAAAATTATGAAAATTACCATCACCCTATAGCACATGTGCCCACGCCAGTAAAAAACTCATGATTTTATCGCGCTCCAAGTATTTAATAATATTCACGCTGCATCGTTATCGCAGAACGCCTACTACCGTGGTCATTGCCGGCCCGTGAGGGGGGCCACACACCGAGACGCTGCGTGCGCCTCTTCGGACATGCCACCACACCACCCCGCATGTACGAGGGCCCGTGCGACGCTCCGATGGCATTGCTACCCTCGTGGCCCCGCCCCACCTAACCTCAGAAGCGTTTGACCACGGATCTAGCCTTTGACTTTGCACGGACGGATTTGACCAAAGGACCTCTCCACCCGGTTGTGTTAGGTCAGTCCATAGGAACACTTTGGAGCAACATCGTGGCTGCACCCCACAGAAGATCCCTCCAGATAGTCCCGACACGTCTGCTTCTCCAGTGCGGGGGGCGCCCGTCCGTGGGGGGGGGCACACCGAGACGCGTCTTGGGCGCTTGCAACCGCCTCAACACTTCCAGACTTGTGAGAGGCCGCCACGCAAGATTTGACGGTATGCTAGCCCGGAGGCCACGGCCACATCAGAGCGTCATGAAGAGCAATCCGCGAGAGGAAGTGTTGAGATACTTCTCCATCACAAAAATTATTAAAATTACCATCAGTCCTATAGCACATGTGCCCACGCTGTGTAAAAACTCATGATTTTATCGCCCAAGTATTTAATAATATTCACGCTGCATCGTTATCAGAACGCCTACTACCGTGTCATTGCCGTCCGTGAGGGGGGCCACGACCGAGACGCTGTCGCCTTCTTCGACATGCCACCACACCACCCCGCATGTATGAGGGCCCGACACGACACTCGGTGGCATTGCTACCCTCGGGGCCCCGCCCCGCCTAACCTCAGAAGCGTTAGACCACGGATCTAGCCTTTGACTTTGCACGACGGGATTTGACGGTGGACCTCTCCATCCGGTTGTGTTAGGTCAGCCCATAGGAACACGTTGGAGCAACATCTCGGCAGACCCACAACAAGATCCCTCCGTGTAGACCCGACGCGTCCATTTCCCCCGGTGCGGGCGGCGCCGTCCGTGTGAGGGGGGCACACCGAACGCTTGGGCGTTTGCAACCGCCACAACACTTCCAGACTTGTGAGAGGCCGCCACGCAATATTTGACGGTATGTTAGGCCCGGAGGCCGCGGCCAAAGTCGAGACGCCAAGAGCAATCCGCGAGAGGGAAGTGTTCAGATACTTCTCCATCCCCAAAAATTATGAAAAATTACCATCAGTCCTATAGCACATGTGCCCACGTTGTGTAAAAAACTCATGATTTTATCGCGCTCCAAGTATTTAATAATATTCACGCTGCATCGTTACCGCAGAACGTCTACTACCGTGTCATTGCCGTCCGTGAGGGGGGCCACACCCCGGAGACGCGTGCCGCCTCTTCGGACATGCCACCACACCACCCCGCATGTACGAGGGCCCGGTGCGACGCTCCGGTGGCATTGCTACCCCTCAGGGCCCCCGCCCCACCTAACCTCAGAGCGTTTGACCACGGATCTAGCCCTTGACTTTGCACGGACGGATTTGACCAAAGGACCTCTCCACCCGGTTGTGTTAGGTCAGTCCATAGGAACACTTTGGAGCAACATCGGGCTAGACCCACAACAAGATCCCTCCGTATAGTCCCGACACGTCTGCTTCTCCCCTGCCAGGTGCGGTGGCGCGCGCCGTCCGTGAGGGGGGGCACACCCGAGACGCGTCTTTGGCGCTTGCAACCGCCTCAACACTTCCAGACTTGTGAGAGGCCGCCACGCAAGATTTGACGGTATGCTAGCCCCTGAGGTCGCCGCCACGATCGTGAGACGCATGAAGAGCAATCCGCGAGAGGGAAGTGTTGAGATACTTCTCCATCACAAAAATTATTAAAATTACCATCAGTCCTATAGCACATGTGCCCACGTTGTGTAAAAACTCATGATTTTATCGCGCCCAAGTATTTAATAATATTCACGCTGCATCGTTACGCAGAACGCCTACTACCGTGTCATTGCCGTCCGTCCGGGGGGCCACACCGAGACGCGTGCGCCTCTTCGGACATGCCACCACACCACCCCGCATGTACGAGGGCCGGTGCGACACTCCGGTGGCATTACTACCCTCGGGGCCCCGGCCCCGCCTAACCTCAGAGCGTTTGACCACGGATCTAGCCTTTGACTTTGCACGGACGGGATTTGACCGGTGGACCTCTCCATCCGGTTGTGTTAGGTCAGTCCATAGGAACACTTTGGAGCAACATCTCGCCGGACCCACAACAAGATCCCTCCGCATGCAGACCCGACGCGTCCATTTCCCCCTCCGGTGCGGCGGCGGCGCCGTCCGTGAGGGGGGGGCACACCCGAGACGCGTCTTTGGCGTTGCAACCGCCTCAACACTTCCAGACTTGTGAGAGGCCGCCACGCAAGATTTGACGGTATGTTAGCCGGAGGCCGCCGCCAAAGTCGAGACGTCGCGAAGAGCAATCCGCGAGGGAAGTGTTCAGATGCTTCTCCATCAAAAAATTATGAAAAATTACCATCAGTCCTATAGCACATGTGCCCACGTTGTGTAAAAAACTCATGATTTTATCGCGCTCCAAGTATTTAATAATATTCACGCTGCATCGTTACGCAGAACGTCTACTACCGTGTCATTGCCGTCCGTGAGGGGGGGCCACACCGAGACGCGTGTCGCCTCTTCGGACATGCCACCACACCACCCGCATGTACGAGGGCCGGTGCGACGCCTCGGTGGCATTGCTACCCCTGGGCCCCTGGCCCCGCCTAACCCCAGCAGCATTTGACCACGGATCTAGCCCTTTGACTTTGCACGGACGGGATTTGACCAGTGGACCTCTCCACCCGGTTGTGTTAGGTCAGTCCATAGGAACACTTTGGAGCAACATCTGGGCTAGACCCACAACAAGAGCCCCTCCGTTTAGACCCGACGCGTCCGTTTCCCCCCTTCAGGTGCCGGCGGCGGCGCCGTCCTTGAGGGGGGGGGGGGGGCACACCCCGGAGACGCGTGCTGGGCGTTTGCAACAGCCTCAACACTTCCAGACTTGTGAGAGGCCGCCTACGCAAGGTTTGACGGTATGCTAGCCCCCGGAGGCCGCCGGCCACAGTCGTAGACGTGCGAAGAGCAATCCGCGTAGACGGAAGTGTTCAGATACTTCTCCATCACAAAAAATTATGAGAAATTACCATCAGTCCTATAGCACATGTGCCCACGTTGTGTAAAAAACTCATGATTTTATCACGCTCCAAGTATTTAATAATATTCACGCTGCATCGTTACCGCAGAACGTCTACTACCGTGTCATTGCCGTCCGTGAGGGGGGCCACACACCGAGACGCAGCGTCGCCTCTTCGGACATGCCACCACACCACCCCGCATGTACGAGGGCCCGGTGCGACGCTCGGTGGCATTACTACCCCGGGGCCCCGGCCCCGCCTAACCTCAGAAGGCGTTTGACCACGGGATCTAGCCTTTGACTTTGCACGGACGGGATTTGACTAGTGGACCTCTCCACCCGGTTGTGTTAGGTCAAGACATAGGAACACTTTGGAGCAACATCCGGCCGGACCACAAAGAAGATCCCTCGGATAGACCCGACGCGTCTGTTTTCTCCAGTGCGGCGGCGGCGCCGTCCGTAAGGGGGAGTAGGACGGGGATGGCCGGCGGTTGGGGGATCGAGGGGCGGAGGGCGGGGATCGTACGGCGGTGGGGCTGGATCGAGGTTAGGTCGAGTTCGATCGGGTCGTGGGGTGGATCGAGCTAGCCCGGTTGGATAAGGAATTTTTTTCGCAAAAAAAAAAGATAAGGATAGGTGACCTATGCCGACGGCTTAGCCGTCGGCATACATTAATCATGCCACGTGGCATATATGCCGACGGCTAAGCCGTAGGCATAGGTATAATTCTTTTTTTTTCAAATACACGTTCTTGAATTTATTTGAAATAATTTATTTGAATGATACATGGTATATAATTTTTTATATGGTATACATACTTTACATGCATGAATATTATTTAAAATGTACCATACATTTTCTTTAATGGTTTGAAACATTATTTTTAATTACATGATCCTTTTTTTATATTGTACAACAATTTTCTAAAATATCATGTATATTTTTTTCTGAACCAGATTTTTTCTATGGTCAGCAACATTTCTTTATGATATAATTATTTGCTCCGAGTATTTTATCGTGCTTCGAGTATTTAAAAACCCGACGCGGCAGTTTTCCCCCTCCATGTGCCGGCGGCGGCGCCGTCCGTGACGGGGGCCACGCACCGGAGACGCGTGCCGCCTCTTCGGACATGCCACAACACCACCCCGCATGTATGAGGGCCCGGTACGACGCTCCGGTGGCACTGCTACTTCTCAGGCCCCCGTCCGCCTAACCTCGAGCGGTTGACCACGGGATCTAGCCCTTTGACTTTGCACGGACGGGCTTTGACCAGTGGACCTCTCCACCCGGTTGTGTCGGGTCGGCCCAGAGGAACACCGGGGACCAACATCCGGGCCAAACCCACAGCTAAATCCACTCGTGTAGACCCGACACGCCTCCCCCCCTCCGGTGCGGCGGGCGGCGCCGTCCGTGACGAGGGCCACGACCGAGATGCGTGCGCCTCTTCGGACATGCCACAACACCACCCCGCATGTATGAGGGCCCGGTATGACGCCCGGTGGCATTGCTACCACCCTGGGCCCCGCCCCGCTAACCTCAGAAGCGTTTGACCACGGATCTAGCCCTTTGACTTTGCACGGACGGGCTTTGACCGGTGGACCTTCCACCGGTTGTGTCGGGTCGGCCCGAGGGACACCGGGAACAACATCCATGCCAAACCCACAGCTACATCCACTCCTGTAGACCCGACGTCTGCTTTTCCCCTCCAGTCCGGCGGCTCCGTAGGGGGCCACGACCGAGACGTGTGCCGTCCGACATTTTCCCGCATGTATGAGGGCCGACGCTCGGTGGCGGCGCCGCGTCCGTGATCTAGGGGGCCACGACCGTGTAGAGACGTGCCGCCTCTTCGGACATGCCACAACACCACCCCGCATGTATGAGGGCCCGACACGACGCTCCGGTGGCATTGCTACCCCCAGGGCCCGTCCCGCTAACCTCAGAAGCGTTAGACCACGGGATCTAGCCTTTGACTTCCCGCAGACGGGCCTCCGTGTAGACCCGACGCGTTCGTTTCCCTCCAGCTGCGGCGGCGGCGCCGTCCGTGAGGGGGGGGGCACACCGACAGACGCGCGTGGGCATTTGCAACCACCACAACACTTCCAGACTTGTGAGAGGCCGCCTCGCAATATTTGACGGTATGTTAGGCCTTGAGGCCGCCGCCACAATCGTGACGCGAAGAGCAATCCGCGAGAGGGAAGTGTTGAGATACTTCTCCATCCCAAAAATTATGAAAATTACCATCGGTCCTATAGCACATGTGCCACGTTGTGTAAAAACTCATGATTTTATCGCGCCCAAGTATTTAATAATATTCACGCTGCATCGTTATCGCAGAACGCCTACTACCGTGTCATTGCCGTCCGTGAGGGGGGGCCACACCGAGAGCGTGCGCCTCTTCTTCTGACATGCCACCACACCACCCCGCATGTATGAGGGCCCGACACGACGCCTCGGTGGCATTGCTACCCCAGGGGCCCCGCCCCGCCTAACCTGTAGCGTTAGACCACGGATCTAGCCTTTGACTTCCCACGGACGGGCTTTGACCGGTGGACCTCTCCACCGGTTGTGTTAGGTCAGCCCATAGGAACAGTTGGAGCAACATCCGGGCGGACCCACAGCAAGATCCCTCCGTAGACCCGACGCTGCGTCTGCTTCTCCAGTCCGCGGCGGCGCCGTCGCCGTGAGGGGGGGGGCACACCACGAAACGCGTCTTTGGGCATTTGCAACCACCACAACACTTCCAGACTTGTGAGAGGCCGCCACGCAATATTTGACGGTATGTTAGCCCGGAGGTCACGCCGCCACAGTCAGAGACGCCAAGAGCAATCCGCGAGAGGGAAGTGTTCGATACTTCTCCATCCCCAAAAATTATGAAAATTACCATCAGTCCTATAGCACATGTGCCCACGTTGTGTAAAAACTCATGATTTTATCGCGCCCAAGTATTTAATAATATTCACGCTGCATCGTTATCGCAGAACGCCTACTACCGTGTCATTGCCGTCCGTGAGGGGGGGCCACACCGGAGACGCGTGCGCCTCTTCGGACATGCCACCACACCACCCCGCATGTACGAGGGCCCGATGCGACGCCCGGTGGCATTGCTACCTCAGGCCCCTGGCCCCGCCTAACCTCAGAAGCGTTTGACCACGGATCTAGCCTTTGACTTTGCACGGACGGGATTTGACCAGCGGACCTCTCCACCCGGTTGTGTTAGGTCTGTCCATAGGAACACTTTGGAGCAACATCTGGGCGGACCCACAAGAAGATCCCTCCAGATAGACCCGACGTCTGCTTCTCCAGTCCGGCGCGGCGGCGCCGTCCGGGGGGGGGCACACCGGAGACCGTCTTTGGCGCTTGCAACCGCCTCAACACTTCCAGACTTGTGAGAGGCCGCCACGCAAGATTTGACGGTATGTTAGTTCTCGAGGTCCGCCGCCACATCAGAGACGCATGAAGAGCAATCCGCGAGAGGGAAGTGTTCAGATACTTCTCCATCACAAAAATTATGAAAAATTACCATCACCCTATAGCACATGTGCCCACGTTGTGTAAAAACTCATGATTTTATCGCGCCCAAGTATTTAATAATATTCACGCTGCATCGTTATCGCAGAACGCCTACTACCGTGTCATTGCCGTCCGTGAGGGGGGCCACACCGGAGACGCGTGCGCCTCTTCGGACATGCCACCACACCACCCGCATGTACGAGGGCCCGTGCGACACTCCGTGGCATTGCTACCCCTCAGGCCCCCGCCCCGCCTAACCTCAGAAGCGCTTGACCACGGATCTAGCCTTTGACTTTGCACGGACGGGATTTGACCAGCGGACCTCTCCACCCGGTTGTGTTAGGTCAGTCCATAGGAACACTTTGGAGCAACATCTGGACCGCACCCACAAGAAGATCCCTCCAGATAGACCCGACGCGTCTGCTTCTCCTCCGGTGCGGCGCGCGCCGTCCGTGAGGGGGGGGGGGCACACCCGAGACGCGCGGTTGGGCGTTGCAACCGCCTCAACACTTCCAGACTTGTGAGAGGCCGCCACGCAAGATTTGATGGTATGCTAGCCCCGAGGTCGCCGCCACGGTCAGAGACGCGAAGAGCTATCCGCGAGAGGGAAGTGTTCAGATGCTTCTCCATCAAAAACAATTATGAAAAATTACCATCAGCCCTATAGCACATGTGCCCACGTTGTGTAAAAAACTCATGATTTTATCGCGCCCAAGTATTTAATAATATTCACGCCGCATCGTTACAGCAGAACGCCTACTACCGTGTCATTGCCGTCCGTGAGGGGGGCCCACACCCGAGACGCGCGTGCGCCTCTTCGGACATGCCACCACAACACCCGCATGTATGAGGGCCCGTGCAACACTCCGGTGGCATTGCTACCCCAGGCCCCCGCCCCGCCTAACCTCAGAAGCGCTTGACCACGGATCTAGCCTTTGACTTTGCACGGACGGGATTTGACCAAAGGACCTCTCCATCCGGTTGTGTTAGGTCAGTCCGTAGGAACACTTTGGAGCAAATCTGGGCTGCACTCCACAACAAGATCCCTCCAGATAGACCCGACACGTCTGCTTCCCCCTCCGGGCGGCGGCGCCGTCCGTGGGGGGGGGGGCACACCCGAGACGCTGTTGGGCGCTTGCAACCGCCTCAACACTTCCAGACTTGTGAGAGGCCGCCACGCAAGATTTGACGGTATGTTAGCCCGGAGGTCCGCCGCCACAACAGAGACGCGAAGAGCAATCCGCGTAGAGGGAAGTGTTCAGATGCTTCTCCATCAAAAGAATTATGAAAAATTACCATCAGTCCTATAGCACATGTGCCCACGTTGTGTAAAAAAACTCGTGATTTTATCGCGCTCCAAATATTTAATAATATTCACGCTGCATCGTTACCGCAGAACGTCTACTACCGTGTCATTGCCGTCCGTGAGGGGGGCCACACCCCGGAGACGCGTGCCGCCTCTTCGGACATGCCACCACACCCCCCCCCCCCCGCATGTACGAGGGCCCGGTGCAACGCTCCGGTGGCATTGCTACCCACCAGGGCCCCCGTCCCGCCTAACCTCAGAAGCGTTTGACCACGGATCTAGGTCTTTGACTTTGCACGGACGGATTTGACCGGTGGACCTCTCCACCCGGTTGTGTTAGGTCAGTCCATAGGAACACTTTGGAGCAACATCTGGGCGGACCCACAGAAGATCCCTCCGCTTAGACCCGACACGGCGCTTCTCCAGTGCCGGGCGGCGGCGCCGCCCCGGGGGGGGGCACACCGAGACGCGTGGTTGGCGCTTGCAACCGCCTCAACACTTCCAGACTTGTGAGAGGCCGCCACGCAAGATTTGACGGTATGTTAGTTCCCGAGGTCGCCGCCACAATCGAGACGCGCGAAGAGCAATCCGCGAGAGGGAAGTGTTCAGATACTTCTCCATCACAAAAATTATGAAAAATTATCATCAGTCCTATAGCACATGTGCCCACGTTGTGTAAAAACTCATGATTTTATCGCGCCCAAGTATTTAATAATATTCACGCTGCATCGTTACTACGTAACGCCTACTACCGTGTCATTACCGTCCGTGAGGGGGGGCCACACCCGAGACGCAGGCCGCCTCTTCAACATGCCACCACACCACCCGCATGTACGAGGGCCGGTGCGACGCTCCGGTGGCATTGTTACCCCTGTGGCCCCCGGCCCCGCCTAACCTCAGAAGCGCTTGACCACGGGATCTAGCCCTTTGACTTTGCACGGACGGGATTTGACCAAAGGACCTCTCCACCCGGTTGTGTTAGGTCAGTCCATAGGAACACTTTGGAGCAACATCTGGGCGGACCCACCGCAAGATCCCTCCAGATAGACCCGACGCGTCTGCTTCTTCCTCCAGGTGCGGCGGCGGCGTCCGTGGGGGGGGGCACACCGAGACGCTGTTGGCGCTTGCAACCGCCTCAACACTTCCAGACTTGTGAGAGGCCGCCACGCAAGATTTGACGGTATGTTAGCCCCGGAGGTCCGCCGCCACAAGCCGCAGACGCGAAGAGCAATCCGCGAGAGGGAAGTGTTCAGATGCTTCTCCATCAAAAAATTATGAAAATTACCATCAGTCCTATAGCACATGTGCCCACGTTGTGTAAAAACTCATGATTTTATCGCTACCCAAGTATTTAATAATATTCACGCTGCATCGTTACCGCAGAACGTCTACTACCGTGTCATTGCCGTCCGTGAGGGGGGCCACACCCCGGAGACGCGTGCCACCTCTTCGGACATGCCACCACACCACCCCGCATGTACGAGGGCCCGGTGCAACAATCCAGTGGCATTGCTACCCCCCAGGGCCCCCGTCCCGCCTAACCCTGTAGCGTTTGACCACGGGATCTAGCCCTTTGACTTTGCACGGACGGGATTTGACCAGTGGACTCTCCATCCGGTTGTGTTAGGTCAGTCCATAGGAACACTTTGGAGCAAATCTGGGCCATACCCACAACAAGATCCCCTCCGTATAGACCCGACGCGTCTGCTTCTCCAGTGTGCCAACGGCGGCGCCGTCCGTGAGGGGGGGGGGGCACACCCCGGAGACGCGTGCTGGGCGTTTGCAACCGCCTCAACACTTCCAGACTTGTGAGAGGCCGCCTACGCAAGATTTGACGATATGCTAGCCTCGAGGTCGCCGCCACAACAGAGACGTGCGAAGAGCAATCCGCATAGAGGGAAGTGTTCAGATGCTTCTCCATCAAAAAAAATTATGAAAAATTACCATCAGTCCTATAGCACATGTGCCCACGTTGTGTAAAAAACTCATGATTTTATCGCACTCCAAGTATTTAATAATATTCACGCTGATCGTTATCAGAGAACGCCTACTACCGTGTCATTGCCGTCCGTGAGGGGGGCCACACACCGGAGACGCGTGCCGCCTCTTCGGACATGCCACCACACCACCCCGCATGTACGAGGGCCCGGTGCGACGCTCCGGTGGCATTGCTACCCCCCCAGGGCCCCCGTCCCGCCTAACCCTGTAGCGTTTGACCACGGGATCTAGCCCTTTGACTTTGCACGAACGGGATTTGACCAGTGGACCTCTCCACCCGGTTGTGTTAGGTCAGTCCATAGGAACACTTTGGAGCAACATCTGGGCCATACCCACAGCAAGATCCCTCCAGATAGACCCGACGTCTGCTTCTCCTCCAGGCGGCGCGGCGCCGCCCTTGAGGGGGGGGGCACACCGGAGACGCATGCTGGGCGCTTGCAACCGCCTCAACACTTCCAGACTTGTGAGAGGCCGCCACGCAAGATTTGACGGTATGTTAGCCCTCGAGGTCAGCCGCCACATCGAGAGCACGCGAAGAGCAATCCGCGAGAGGGAAGTGTTCAGATACTTCTCCATCACAAAAATTATGAAAATTACCATAAGTCCTATAGCACATGTGCCCACGTTGTGTAAAAACTCATGATTTTATCGCGCCCAAGTATTTAGTAATATTCACGCTGCATCGTTATCGCAGAACGCCTACTACCGTGTCATTGCCGTCCGTGAGGGGGGGCCACACCGAGACGCGTGCGCCTCTTCGGACATGCCACCACACCACCCCGCATGTACGAGGGCCCGGTGCGACGCCCGGTGGCATTACTACCCCTGTGGCCACCGCCCCGCCTAACCTCAGAAGCGTTTGACCACGGATCTAGCCTTTGACTTTGCACGGACGGATTTGACCGGTGGACCTCTCCACCCGGTTGTGTTAGGTCAGTCCATAGGAACACTTTGGAGCAACATCTGGCCGGACCCACAGCAAAATCCCTCCAGATAGACCCGACGCGTCTGCTTTCGCCTCGCTCCGGGCGGCGCCGTCCGTGAGGGGGGGGAGGCACACCGAGACGCAGCGGCTGGGCGCTTGCAACCGCCTCAACACTTCCAGACTTGTGAGAGGCCGCCACGCAAGATTTGACGGTATGTTAGCCCCTGAGGCCGCCGCCACGGTCAGAGCGTCGCGAAGAGCAATCCGCGAGAGGGAAGTGTTCAGATACTTCTCCATCACAAAAATTATGAAAAATTACCATAAGTCCTATAGCACATGTGCCCACGCTGTGTAAAAACTCATGATTTTATCGCGCCCAAGTATTTAGTAATATTCACGCTGCATCGTTATCGCAGAACGCCTACTACCGTGTCATTGCCGTCCGTGAGGGGGGCCACACACCGAGACGCGCGTCGCCTCTTCGGACATGCCACCACACCACCCGCATGTACGAGGGCCGGGCGACGCTCGGTGGCATTGCTACCCCCAGGCCACCGCCCCGCCTAACCTCAGAAGCGTTTGACCACGGGATCTAGCCTTTGACTTTGCACGGACGGGATTTGACCAAAGGACCTCTCCACCCGGTTGTGTTAGGTCAGTCCGAGGAACACTTTGGAGCAACATCTGGGCTGCACCCACAAAGAAGATCCCTCCAGATAGACCCGACGCGTCTGCTTCTCGCTCCAGTGCGCAGGGCGGCGCCGTCCGTGAGGGGGGAGGGCACACCCGAGACGCGGCTGGGCGTTTGCAACCGCCTCAACACTTCCAGACTTGTGAGAGGCCGCCACGCAAGATTTGACGGTATGTTAGCCCTTGAGGTCCGCCGCCACAACAGAGCGCATAAGAGCAATCCGCGAGAGGGAAGTGTTCAGACACTTGTCCATCACAAAAATTATGAAAATTACCATCGGTCCTATAGCACATGTGCCCACGTTGTGTAAAAAACTCATGATTTTATCGCGCTCCAAGTATTTAATAATATTCACGCTGCATCATTACCGCAGAACGTCTACTACCGTGTGATTGCCGTCCGTGAGGGGGGCCACACCCCGGAGACGTGTGTCGCCTCTTCGGACATGCCACCACACCACCCCGCATGTATGTGGGCCCGGTGCGACGCTCGGGTGGCATTGCTACCCCCCAGGGCCCCCGTCCCGCCTAACCTTGTAGCGTTTGACCATGGGATCTAGCCCTTTGACTTTGCACGGACGGGATTTGACCAGTGGACCTCTCCACCCGGTTGTGTTAGGTCAGCCCATAGGAACACTTTGGAGCAACATCCGGGCGAGGCCCACATCAAGATCCCTCCGTGTAGACCCGGACGCGTCTGCTTTCCCTCCAGTGCTCGCGATGGCGCCGTCCTTGAGGGGGCCGAACCCCGGCGACGCGTGCCGCCTCTTCAGACATGCCACCACACCACCCTGCATGTATGAGGGGCCGGTGCGACGCTCCGGTGGCATTGCTACCCCCCATCCCCCCAGGGCCCCCGTCCTGCCTAACCCTGGAGCGGTTGACCACGAGATCTAACCCTTTGACTTTCCACGGACGAGCTTTGAACAGTGGACCTCTCCACCCAGTTGTGTCGGTCAGTCACCAGAGGGACACTGGAGCAACATCCGCCAAACCGACAGCCTACATCCCTCCATGTAGACCCGATGCGTCTGTTTTCCCCTCCAAAGTGCCGCCTCTTTGACATGCCACAACACCACCCAAGATGTATGAGGGCGCAGACGACGCTCAGTGGCATTGTTACCCTCAGGGCCCCGTCCCGCCTAACCCCGGAGCGGTTGACCACGAGATCTAGCCCTTTGACTTCCCACAGACGGGCCACCGGTGGACCTCTCCACCCGGTTGTGTCAGTCGGCCCAGAGGGACACCGGGAGCAACATCCGGCCAAACCCACGCCTAAATCCACTCCATGTAGACCCGACGCGTCTGTTCCCTCCTCCGGTGCCGGGCGGCGGCGTCGTTCGTGACGGGCCACACCGGAGATGCGTACGCTTTTCGGACATGCCATAACACCATCCGGTTGTGGTAGGTCATCCGATATATATAAACACTTGGAGCAAAGTCCCTTCAGATAGACCCGATGCGGTTGTCCTCATTCTAGTTGCTTACCAAGGCGGCACCGCTCGTGAGGGGGTCACAACGCCTGCATGTAACCGAAAAATAATGTATGTATGCTTATTAACACATACTGTATGTAAGTTAGTTAAATAAAATAATAAAGAAAACAGTGAAGAAAAAAAGAAAAAACTATTTGTATGCTTATTAACACATACTATATGCTTATTAACATACTATATGCTTATTAACACATACTATATGTATGCTTATTAACACAATCTATATGTATGCTTATTAACACATACTGTATGCTTAATAATAATAATACTATATGGAAAAAAGAAAAAGAAAATGCCGACGGCAAAGCCGCCATAGGTGCGCTTGACAGGCGAGATGGACGGCGCCATGGATCGATGGCGTGTCGGCTATGCCGACGGCTGCCGTCGGCATAGCTCCTGGTCGGTGCGCTCTGGATCGGTGATGTGTCACCCGTATCTATGCCGACGGCCACCGTCACGGCCGTCGGCATAGATTTAACGTCGTTAGCCAGCCGTGATGACAGTTGTCAGCGGGCCCGCATCTATGCCGACGACCTATATATGCCGACGGCAGCTGTAGGCGTAGTCTGGGATAAGCCGACGGCCTATATATGCCGACGGCTGCTGTCGGCGTAGACGCGGATAGCCTGACGGCCATTGTACGCCGACGGCCAGCAGCTAGCTGTCGGCATAGCTTGGACTAGGCCGACGGTAGCCGTCGGCATATATTTGGCTGTCGGCATAGAGCCCTGTTCCGGTAGTGCAATGCAGTTCACCGAAATGTCCAAAAAACGTTATCTGCCAACCAGATCTGAAGATGTAGTGCTACAAATGTAGCATTCTTCATTTCCCATAATTAGGTAGAAAAACAACGCATGCATATGCCAGCAAGATAAAGCCGGACAACTTCACTAATTAATCATGATAAGTTCCATCATACAACATTTTATTGAATGTACAAAGAAAGAACAATTCAAGGAAATTACAATATAACTTGATAAGCAGCAAATTAAGTAGCTTGGTGCCATCCTTGCCAAGGTTTCGTGAAAAAAAAGACATCTCCCCCTTTTGCATTATACAAGGGCTACCTGACGTGCCTGAATCGCTTGTTAAACAAGATTGATTGATTGATTTCTTAGTTAAGGCACATGTTGTGCCACATGCCCTAATTTGAGTAGAGGTTGAGTAGCACTGGCACAAAATCTATGCAAATGGCCATGCGTATGTGGCATTTACACACAACATAACCTAGACTTTACAGTTTGTACACAAATAGTTGGTCAAATTACATAGCTAACAAATACAGATATACTACCAACCTCTAATGAGCTACGTAAAGATATACACTTACTTAAGAGTAAGGGTTTGTTTGGTGTTCCGTTGATTTGGTCTCTCCTTTTAGTCTTCCCTGACTGATTTCTTCTAGCTTCAAACAAGATTCCCTCTGCGGCTTCCATCATCCACGATTAAACACCTTTCCGTAGGGACAAGGGACCAAGCAACAGTAATCAGCACCTCAGCGCCATCAAGGGCACATTTCTCCTGGCTTATGTTGCAAAATTTTGTCATGGAACTGACATGACCCCGTGTAGCGATATCACCAGATTTGGAGTAGGCTTGTATCTCAACGCCCAATTCTCCTCTCGTTCCTACAGAGACAACTTGCCTCCACACATGCAGGTGACCATCAAAACCTTTCAGTTTTGTTCCATCTTTTGAATCAAGCAGCACAATTTGACTAGACGAGGGATTAATTATGCGAGCGAGTCCAGCATCAGTGCACACAATTTCACCTGATAGCGAGGAGCAAGCAACTCGTGCACCGTATTCAAAAGGCCATGACCCTTTCACAACTTGGATACCCAATATAGTGGCCTGGACCGTTTGAGCAACCCGCTGCAGACATAACTCAAGTGTGCAGAGAGAGTTCTTATAGCGAACTGTAGATACACCATGACCATATCCTCCGCTGCAGTCGCGTGCACATCGGATCAATGCTTCATCTTGAGACTGTGTTGTACCTTTCACTTTCAGTTGGATTTCAAATTCGACCGTGTCCGAACACACAATTGCGCGGGTCGGGCCAGTCAACCGCAAAAAAGGATCCTGCATGCAAGCACCATCAGTCACAGCATTGATCAATCAGAGAGGACTGAGGCAGGGGTGCACAAGATCCCCGAAGGGAAAATCAAAGAGAGTAGCATGCGTACATCTTGTGTGAGTTCCTGGGCATGTCTCCTAACGCAGGAGAAGAGAATGTTGCGGTTGTGATCCACGACGTCGCGGGCAGCAACCACGCCATACACAGACAATGGCCACCGAAGGCGACCGGCTATTTCGGCGACCTTGATGGAGAAGATCTGCAAGGTCTCCGGGGTGGACCCGGCGCTGTTGGTTGGCATGCGTCCGGGGGTGTAGTGCGTATATTGCATGGAACTCAGTGCAGCTGTAGAAAGGTGAAGCGTGTGTCAATAAACAGCAAATTAAGGAGTACAGTACGTACAGTACAGCGATCCCGTCTTGAAGTTTCAAGGCGATCTTGGAAAACAATGCGATTTGTTAGTTACTCACTTTGGTCTATGAAGAAGCCGCAGGTTCTGCTCCATGCAGACTCCCAGTAACTAATGTAGGAAGCGAATCTCTCCGCCTCATGAGCCATCTCCTCGTCTTTATCGTCCGGAGCCATCGTTGCCGACGTCTCCGATTCCCTGGGCGCCAGCGTCTCCGTGCTCGCTGGCCTCGCTACCCCGGTGCGCGCCGGCCTGGCTGGCCTGGCTTCTCGTTCGTTGATCGTTCAAATAGACAAAACTCAGGCGGCAGCGGCGGCGCGTGTGAGAGGATACGTGCGATTGGGTTAAGTTATAGGCGCAAGCTAGGTGCATCTCGATCGGAGCCCGAGTCGTTTACAATCTGGAGGCTGGTTAATTAGATTGATTTTAGTTTTTTTTTCTTTTCTTTTCTTATCGTAGAAAAAAAAAGGAAAAACAGCCAGACCAACAAGCATGCCCTACGTATATAAGGATGACAATTTTACCCATGGGTACGGATACCCGCAGATACCGTACACGCATGGGCAGGGTATGGGCATAATTTTGTACCCATGGATAGTACCCATACCCTACCCGTTAAATCATGGGTAGAGTACGGGTATAGCCTTGTACCCACGGATATACCCATACCCTACCCGTTTATACTGACACGTGGACCTTACTCATGGAGCTTCAACATATGCGCAAGGGTCGGTAGCGTTAAAGGAGCTGGGCGACCCAACTATTCCCGTAATTAAGCCTCACATCATCACACCAAATCTCCTCTTCCCTGTAAAATGTTTTTTTATCAAATGTGCTATCGATGAATGTAAAATTGTTAATAACTTATGTACTATTTGATCTACCCATTGGGTACCCAATGGGTATGGGTACGGGTAAAGTCTCATACCCATAGGTACGGGTATGGGCAGAATTTTGTACCCATTGACTACACGGGTATAGGTATGGTATTGCTCTACCCGCCCCATACCCTACCCATTGCCATCCTTATACGTATAGTATGTCACACGCGCGCCAATTCGGGGAAAAGAAAGATGCCCGCGCCAAGCAAACTGAAATCTCCCAAGGCCCAAACCACACCATTTAATTTTTTTTGAAAAGGAGGATGACCTCCAGCCTCTGCATCAATCGATGCATGCAGCCATATCTCTATCTCTACTACCTAAAAGAAACGTAAGGTTCCCTCTCCCCTCTTACGTCAGTTGTTTGGTCGACCACCCTGCCCCGTTTTTTTCCTTCGCTTAATTAATCGCTCCCGTAAATCCTGTTTAGTTTCTTTTTTTCTTCCTTGTAAAACCTACCACGCCTGATGTACCGCCCCACCCCCGCTCGATCTGATCTAGAGGAGGGGTTGCCTCCCGTCCTGTTCTTTTTTGCACCGCTCGTCGAAGGTGCCGAGAACAGCGAGGCGAGCGTCCGCCGTGCTTGGGGTAGCGGCGCGGTCCATGTGCGAGGCGATTAGCGAGGCGACCCTGCAGCTGTGATCTGCTGGCCGGCTCGCCGAAGGACCAGTTTGATGCGTGCATGGCGTCTGTCCACCCTGTAGCCGTGGACGTAGATAGATTTGATTCACCCTGCGCCTTGTGATGCGAATAGTGCGGCCAGTGGCGGAGCGTAGTGGGGACAATTCCGGGTCCTGGCCCCCCCTTCCAAGAGGAAAATTTACCAAATACACTTACTTATATGTTAATTGCTCTACTAATCGTCCGGCGTCTCTGATCATCCTAGCCTTTTCTATGCCATATACACTCATTTGGCCCCTCCTAATATTTGATTCACGCTCCGCCACTGAGTGCGGCACGACTTGTTTCCGTTTGTGGCACGAGGTCTCGCTGGGTTCAGCAGCACCAAGCATCTAGCGGCTGGACAGCTGCAATCCTAGCCAGTACAGCCGGCGGCGGACTTGGCATGGCGCGTTTGGACGTCGCTACAGCGGGATCAACTGCTAAACGTGATGCCCAGAGCAGCCTGCTCTCCCAACGCACACACCCCGGAGTGTGGCACAAGCGGCGGCGCGTTGCAAGCAATTGGGCTAGCAGTCAAACCAGCTAGCTAAAGAAAGTAGAAACAACCGGCGAGCAGTCAACCTGCTAACCAACTTGCAAAGGTACATCTTTTTTCTGAATTATTGTGTTCGCATTGTGGATTTTCCAAAAATATTCTTGTGAATTTTAATAGATCAAAGACATGGATTGCATATCATATAAATTATTAGTGTGTATATACTATAGAGTTATGGACCACTTTGGATTTTGCATCATTATTTGCTCGAGTTAGTCCCACCTCAATTTTTAATTTAAGAAAATACATGCATTGCTCGAGTGTGATGTCAAACAAAAGGAGGATTAAGCCTAATGAAGTTTTTGATTGATTTAATTGTTAATAGCATGACCTGAATATACCCCCATGCATACATAACATTTTCCCGTTGCAACGCACGGGCACTGACCTAGTTTTTAAATAAAAATGTAACAAAGTCTTAAGATCCAAAGAAGCTCATAAACCCAAACCACACTATCAGCGCCACAGTTTAATCGACCTATCCTAGGCCTCATACGAATGCCCGCACACTGCAACGGAAGACATTGTTATTCGTCTCATACTTCCTTATTTTAGTCCATCCTCATCTTCTCGTCCCAATCTGCCATCAACTTCTTCACACGCTTCTCTATCTCGGCTCTCGACACCCACGCCCTACTGTCTTCCTTCTCGCCTACCAATCGAGCTCCTCCAGTAGACCCCCAACAATGAGCTTCCTCACATTCATCAATGCAGTTTTCTATTGGAATGTGATGTTTCGTCGTGTACACGACCCGCTCAAACGGAATAGAAGGGCACATAGCTGCCATAGTCATTGCACACACTCTTCATCTGCGGCGGTTGTTGTTCTAATGCGTTGGTTCTATGGGGCTTCAACACGATGGCTTCCTGACTGTCTACTACAACAAGGTTTGCCTGGCTTCGACGAGGAAGGGGCGATGACAGCGGTGCACCTTCGGCTTGCTTCATTGCTTGTAGTTGTCGCTAGGTGGTCTACGGATCTAGATGTAGTTTTTATTATTTCTAGTGTTCGTTATACTACGATGATTTTAGATAAAAAGATTAGAAGTTTTTCCCCCAAAAGAAAAGATGGTGTGGAAAGAAAGATTGAGTAAAGTAAAAAAAAAAAGAATAGCAGAGCCATGAAAGTTTCTTGTTGTTTTTTTAGCACGGTACAATTGAAGTCGTCCATATAAACTCAGCTCTATGAACGCACACACGAACACCCTATCCCTATGAGCAGCTCCAAGAGACTGATCCGGCATAGTATCTTCAGATTTTACGAAGTCATCACAAACGCCTCGCAGTCGAAGAAAATGTCGGAAGCTTGATATAAATGCAGCAATAATGCGAGCAGCAATTTCAAGTATAGGATTTGATCTTTGATGGGTTGGGGATACCGCTGTCCTCCTAAACATCCAACCACAGGTTGGTTCGCAAGTTTCTTGTTGTTGTCAACGTGCATGTCCACTTAATTACAACTTTTATACGCACCATGTGTATATCCTCTTTTAATCATGTGAAAATATATTGAGTGATGAATCTAATATCGGTGTTG
Organism: Aegilops longissima; assembly: GCA_021605205.1. Lineage (NCBI taxonomy): Eukaryota > Viridiplantae > Streptophyta > Magnoliopsida > Poales > Poaceae > Aegilops > Aegilops longissima. The sequence goes on along the minus strand of CM038681.1, from coordinate 610,850,646 downwards.
ATTTAGTATTGTAGATGCTAATGTTTTTCCTATAAACTTGATCAAAATTTACGAAGTTTGAGTTAAGGTAAAACTAATATATAGAGTAAACAAGAAAGGAGGGAGTACATAAATTATATCAAACTCCAATATAAACCACATGGAAATAAGTTGGTGTTCGCTTAATTTTGCCACTCCATTTACCCTTGCCCACTACAAATCTCCCACCACAAGCTTCAAATAACCTTCCCTCCGCTCCATCCCTCTGCCATGATGTCTCGCTTGTCCGTAGGGATAAGAGACCAAGCAACAGTAACCACTACCTCAACGCCATCTAGGTCACATTTCTCTTGGCTTATGTTGCAAAGTTTGGGCAGGAGACGGACATGACCTCGTGTAGCGGTATCACCAGATTTGGAGTAGGCTTGTATCTCAACATCCAACATTCCTCTAATTCCTACTGAAACAACTCGCCTTGCAAGATGCACATAACCATGAAAACCTTTCAGTTCCGCTCCATCTTTTGTATCCTGCAGCACAATTTGGCTAGACGAGGGATCAATAACACGAACAACTCCCCTCTCAGTGGGCATAAATTCCCCTGACAGCGAGTAGCAGGCAACTCGTCCGCCATATTCAAAGGGCCATGACCCTTTCATGACCTGGACACTCACGATAGTGGCCTGGACCGATTGAGTAACTCGCTGCAGGCATAACTCTAGCGTGCAGAAACAGTTCTCAATAGTTACACCAGGACCATATCCTCCTCCCGCGTAACTGCATACATGTCTGATCAATGCTTCGTCTTCAGGCTGGGTTTTACCTTTTACTTTTAGTTGGATTTCGAAGTCAAGCATGTCCTCAAACACAATTGCACGGGACGGGCCAATCAAGTGCAAAAAACTATCCTGCAAGCATCATCAATTTCACCCAATTAATCGACGTCAGGCATGCACACGATCTTTGAAATAAAATAAAAGGATAGCAGCATACGCACATCTTGTTTCAGTTCTTGGGCATGGCTCCTATCGCAAGAGAAGATAAGGTTGCGATTATGATCCACTGTGTCTCGGGCGGCGACCACTCCATACACAGACAATGGCCACTGGAGGCCACCGGTTATTTCTGCAAGCTTGACGGAGAAGACCTGCAAGGTGTCGGGGGTAGACCCACAACGGATCCGTGGCATCCGTCCAGGCGTGTAGTGTACAAAACACGTGGAACTCAGCACAGCTGCATGCAGCACACAAGTGAGACGTGTGTTACAAATGAATGGTCCAATTAACATGCATGAACTACCACTTTACAAGTAGCAAATTAAGGAAGTCGATCCCTTGCTGAAGTTCCAAGGAAAAAGAGATGGGGTTAGTTGCTCACTTTGGTCTGTGAAGGAACCGCAGGTTTTGCCCCATTCAGATTCCCAACTCTCAATGTACCAAGCGAACATCTCCGCCTCGTGAGCCATCTCCTCAGCGGCCTTCCCCTTGGCCTCCATGGTCAATAGTGCGCCTCACTTGCCTTTCTCCATCTTGTAATGATCGGTATCATCTTCGACAGAATACGGTTCCAATCTGGTCATTGTATTGGTGGTGCTGGGCTCTGCAGGTTCGAGTATCAACGTGTCTGATTTGACCATGGACATCCCCTCGTTGGTATCTGAACCCATCACTGACACTGTCCCCATCTCTGATTTGAATTCAGAGTCAGTCCGCGTCAACTGCTCCTCGTGGGTACCATCCCGACCCATCGGCGCCGACGTCTCCGATTCCTTTGGCGCCTGCGTCTCCGTGCTCGTTGATCTGCCGGCTGATCCCTCCATCTCAATCCGCCGATCAAATAGGCAGAAGACTCAGGCGACGGCGACGGCGCTGGTGAGAGGACTTGTGTTTGGGATCAGTTTGATAATTGATTCGTACGTACGTACTTATATGTGCCAGCTATAAGTTCTCCACGACCGGAGTCGTATGCGGATTCGGAGTCCTGCAGGTTACAGTTGAGATTGATTTTCGTTCCCTTTCTAAACCTGGACGGAGTACTCCATCTCCGATTTGAATCCGTTGACACAATGGCCAGCACGCGCGCGGGTATCGTCCTCATGGTTCGACCTCCTCCCGACGTACCATCGGCTCTCCCTTCCACACAGGGCTAAAAAAAAAGTAGCCCACACTTCCTCCCATGAACCAGCTAGTGTCTCATGTCATACTCTACCTCGTCGTCGACCGGACCAACACTCTGAGGGGACGCCGGCTGCCGGACATGGGCATAACGTAGCCGGCCGAGGTCCGCTTAGATATGTTTTTCGTTGCATGTAATAATATGGATTTGATTATTTCGAAATCATATATGTAGTTGTGGAATCAACTTTTTGTTTGCTGTCCGATCACTGCCCACGTGTGTTTCGGGATCGAAATTAGTAGATGCTCTAGCAAACCCTGCACTTAGACTAAATGCTAGCAAACTGGTTTTCCAGTAAGGGGCGTTGTTTATTGACTTACATAACATCAAATGAATAAAAACATAATGTTTAGATGCCCTACCTTTAACTTCAAAAAAAAAAGATACCCTACCGTTGTGTGACTGGGATGGACACAACCAATACCAACGGAAACACATATATGGTCACGCGTACAAAGAGTAAAGTCATACAAAACCGAAGGTTTTCCTTGGCGAAGAAGGACAAAAACCCAAAATGATAAAAACAACGATTGATGAAATACAACAAGAATCATTCGCACCAGACATATCATGACAACACAAAATACTACGAGAAATATTCTTCAAAAGAACCACCTCTAGGAAGGGAACGAGGCGCTCGTCGGATGCAACCACCGAAGGCTCGTCGGATTCACCCTAAGGATCAAGTCCAAAAACTCCAAGCAAAATCTTCAACAAGGTAATGAGGCAAAACATTGCCATTACCACATATAAATAATTAGGGTCGGACCTAGCACTATAGGTAAAATAAAAATCGCCTATAGGGTGTTTGGCCCGGAGCTCGTGACCGGGTACTAGAGAAGCACCATTGGATCGAAGTCGATTATGTGTTGTTGCTTTCACTTTCCATGACCCTATCACCTACATATGAGTGTGGGAATGACATCAGACATCACCGAAGTGGTGATCAAATGCTACCAAGCTACTAGCGGCGGCAATGATCATTCGATGGTTCATGAACCTCGATGTAATTTTAATTATGTTTGAGGTGTTTTGTACTTTCGGTGAATCTTTATAATAGATCTGATCTTTTTCAAAAAAAGAAATGCCACCAAGATAGGGAACTTACTTTTACTCTAAATCACTTGTAGAATTGCACAACAGTGTGGATATATGTTGCCAAAGTACGGTAGGTTTTGTGGACAACCGAAAGAAGCTTACATGGTACTATTATTTCTAAAAGGCAAATGACCTGCATGTACATCGTTGCGCATGTTGGAAATATGCCCTAGAGGCAATAATAAAATGATCATTATTATATTTCCTTGTTCATGATAATTGTCTATTATTCATGCTATAATTGTATTATCCGGAAATCGTAATACATGTGTGAATACATAGACCACAACATGTCCCTAGTGAGCCTCTAGTTGACTAGCTCGTTGATCGACTGATAGTCATGGTTTCCTGACTATGGACATTGGATGTCGTTGATAACGGGATCACATCATTAGGAGAATGATGTGATGGACAAGACCCAATCATAAGCATAGCACAAGATCGTGTAGTTCGTTTGCTAGAGCTTTTCCAATGTCAAGTATCTTTTCCTTAGACTATGAGATCGTGTAACTCCCGGATACCGTGAAAGTGCTTTGGGTGTACCAAACGTCACAACGTAATTGGGTGACTATAAAGGTATACTACGGGTATCCTCGAAAGTATCTGTTTGGTTGACACGGATCGAGACTGGAATTTGTCACTCCGTATGACGGAGAGGTATCTCTGGGCCCACTCGGTGATGCATCATTATAATGAGCTCAATGTGACCAAGTGTTTGGTCACGGGATCATGCATTACAGTACGAGTAAAGTGACTTGCCGTTAACGAGATTGAACGAGGTATTGGGATACCGACGATCGAATCTCGGGCAAGTAACGTACCGATAGACAAAGGGAATTGAATACAGGATTACTTGAATCCTCGACATCGTGGTTCATCCGATGAGATCATCGAGGAGCATGTGGGAGCCAACATGGGTATCCAGATCCCGCTGTTGGTTATTGACCGGAGAGTCGTCTCGGTCATATCTGCATGTCTTCCGAACCCGTAGGGTCTACACACTTAAGGTTCGGTGACGCTAGGGTTGTAGAGATATTAGTATGCAGTAACCGGAAAGTTGTTCGGAGTCCCGGATGAGATCCGGACGTCACGAGGAGTTCCGCAATGGTCCGGAGGTAAAGAATTGTATATAGGAAGTCCAGTTTCGGCCATCGGGAAAGTTTCGGGGGTCACCGGTATTGTGCCTGGACAACCGGAAGGGTCCCGGTGGTCCACCAGGTGGGGCCACCTATCCCGAAGGGCCCCATGGGCTGAAGTGGGGAAGGGAACCAGCCCCTGGTGGGCTGGTGCGCCCCTTGGCCTCCCCTGCGCCTAGGGTTGAAACCCTAGGGGGGGGGCGCCCACTTGGCTTGGGGGCAAGCCACCCCTTGCCCTCCTCCCCTTGAGATCCAATCTCTAGGGGCCGGCGCCCCAGACCCCTATATAAGGAGGGGGAGGGAGGTTGCGCACCGCCTGCTCCTGGCGCCTCCCTCTCCCTCTGCAACACCTCTCCCTCTCGTAGAGCTTGGCGAAGCCCTGCCGAGATCGCTGCTACTTCCACCACCACGCCGTCGTGCTGCTGGATCTTAATCAACCTCTCCTTTCCCCTTGATGGATCAAGAAGGAGGAGACGTCTTCCGCAACCGTACGTGTGTTGAACGCGGAGGTGCTGTCCGTTCAGCACTAGGATCATCGGTGATTTGGATCACGACGAGTACGACTCCCTCAACCCCGTTCTCTTGAACGCTTCCGCTCACGATCTACAAGGGTATGTAGATGCACTCCTCTCTCTAGTTGCTAGATGAACTCCATAGATTGATCTTGGTGAAGCGTAGAAATTTTTTATTTTATGCAACGTTCCCCAACAGCGCACGCCCTTCCCAGCACACCACACCGGTTGACATGATTTTAATCACAAAAAAAACATATAAATGATAAATGATCTCAGCACACCGTACCAATAGATCTGTTTTTGGCTGCACACCAATGAATCATTTTTTTCTCGGGTTCAATAGTAGGGGGCAAGGAGGTAATTGCACTCCCCCTCCACCCACATGTGTCGCCGCAGGTTCGCTATCTTCCATGGACCACTATGTTGGCAGAAGGGTGCTGGAACCCCAGATTTGTGAGTTCGCGCCCAGTAGGGGTTTTGAGTCTTTTTATACCGGTTAAGTTGGTGCAGCAGTGGCGATGGGAATAATGGTTTCTCGGCTTTTCCCATGTCTATGATCTTCCTCGGTGGGTTGTGGACGAGTTTGAGACGATATCAATCATCGGCCATTTGGTCTTGCGTGATTAGCATCCGTCCATGGCGGCGATGTCATGCTATGGGGATGGCATTGTCAGGTGCTTTTCTTCCCCAGGCCCTTCTCCATTCGATGAAGCTCAACTTCATATGTTTTCATTAAGAAACTTGTGAGGTTTGTGTCCCCTTCCTCCCTCTAGCCAGAATTGGAATTGTCGTCTGGCCCTCTTCTGTCGTAGCTTCACTCAAACGATGAACTTTTCATATCCTGGTCACGACATCTTAGTCTATGTCGATGACTTCATGTCCGCTGCTTCTACCAGTTATAGGTTTCATCAACGTGGCTTCGATAAGATGAAGACACGTAGCTAGGCAGAACAAGCTCCGCTTATAGCACACTGTAGGTGAATGGAAAAGGAAGACGACACTGATTTCTTCAAGATTTTTCTACAATTCATACTCTTGGAAGGAAGGTCTTGTAGGGGCTGACTTATTTAATGTATGAACTTGGGCCTTTTCCGTAAAAAATAAAATAAAATGAGAAATCATCGGGAGCTGAAAATGGTTGCGCCAATAGAAAAAGACTAATTGGAAGGAACAAAACTCTCTGTGTGATATTTAGGATGTGTGATGAATGTTCTAGCATGCATGAACTATACTAGATAACCAAGCCCTTCCCTTTTGCTTTATACAACGACGATCTGACATAACATGAACACTTCTGGTTAAACAAGATTGACTGATTGATCTGTTAGTGCAATACATGGTTGTATCACAGTTCACACACCCTATTTACAGTAGAGGTTGAGTGGCACAAAATCTGTGCAAATTGTCGTGGATAATTTCGTGGTATAAATGACTAGGAAGCTTATGCCCAAATATATTCAGCTCTAAAAGTTTTGCCCATACTTTTGCGATAAGGGTTCACCCACGCCTCTTATCTAGTGAATGATGAATCATTCATGAAACCAAGTATTCTACCAGAATTAAATTCAACAAGAGGACCAATGCACAACTAATTGACAATGATGAAGTTGATTAATGAAAACTGAAGCACTACACACAGTATAACTTAAAGTACAAATAGCTGGACAAATTACATGGAAATTAGAGTAAGGGTTTGGTTGGTGTTCCACAGCCAAATATCATATCTTAGTATTCAAACAATGCTTCGTTCTGCCACGATTTCCCGCTTGCTCGTAGCCACGAGAGACCAAGCAACAGTGACCAACACCTCAGCATCACCAAGGGCAAATTTATCGTGGCTTATGCCGCAATAGTTGGGCGTGAAACGAATATGACCATGTGCAGCTATGTCGCCAGATTTGGAGTAGGTTTGTATGACAATGTCCAACCCTCCTTCAGTTTCTACAGAAACAACTTGCCTCGATAGATATAGGTAACCATCAAAACACTCCCGCATTGCTTCAATTTTTGAATCAAGCAATACAATTTGGTTAGACGAGGGATTAATGATATGAGTGAATCCACTATCATCGAACATCAGTTCCCCAGATAGTGGGGAGCAAGCAACTTGGCCACCATATTTGAAAGGCCACGACCCATGCTTGACGACCTGGACAAGCATGATAGTGGCCTGGACGGTTCGTTTGACAGTCTGCAAGCATAACTCTAGCGTGCAAAGAGAGTTCCCAATGGACAATGTAGATGCACCAGGGCCATATCCACCGCCGTAGTTGCACAGGTAATTGATCAATGCTTTATCTTGAGACGCTTTTGTGCCTCCACCTTTTACTTTTAGTTGGATTTCAATGTCAGCCAAGTCCGCAAACACAATAGCACGCGATGGGCCAATCAAGGGGAAAAAAAGGAGATCCTTATTCCCATTAATAAGGAAGATAGATATATAGGTACCCGGAGAGCTAGCGATATTCTTATTCTTTCAGAGAGATGAGCAAGAGAGGTTCACACGAGAAGTTGTGCAATTAATAATCAAGACCTCGAAAAGAAAAGAAAATGAGGATAGTTTAGCAATGCTTACATCTTGTGTGAGTTGCAGGGCCTCGCTCCTAGCGCGGGAGAAGAGAATGTTGCGGTTGTGATCCGCGACGCCGCGGACGGCAACCACGCCCTACACCGACAATGGCCACTGGAGGCCACCGGCTACTTTTACGAGCTTGATGGAGAGGACCTGCAAGGTTGCCGGGTTGGACCCGGCACCCTGGGAGGATATGTGTCCGGGCGTGTAGTGTCAGTGTGTAAACTGCATGGAGCTTAGCGCCGCTGCATGCAGAAAGCACATGTCAGAAGCTAGCATGCATGAACGGAGGAGGGACGGCTGCTAGTTAAACGAGATGGATTGATTGACTCGTTGGTTACTCACTCGAGTCCGTGAAGAAACCGCAGGTTTTGCCCCATGCATGCAGATTCCCAGACGCGAACGTGCGAAGCGAATTTCTTCGCCTCATGCGCCCTCTCCTCGTCGGCATCGTCCGGGCCCATCGGCGCTGGTTTGCACGCTGAGCCCTCCATCTCAATCCACCGGCCGGCGATCGAACAAAACTCAGGCGAGAGGGTGTGCGTGTTCTGTTCAGGTTGACTCAAAAAGAAAAAGGACTCAATTTCTTCCCAAGACACCTACAAAAAGTTTTTCTTCCAAAAAGCCAGGAAATCACGCCCGGACTCTCTCCTCCGTCTTCCATCGATTCAACTCGCCCCCTACAACTTACCCACATTAGAAGGCGTTTTAAAATGCCTCCCAAAGTCTCTAAAATGCCTTTAAATATGTTCCGGGGCGTCTTTGAAAAACGCTAGAAATGGTCGTGAAGGGGATTGTTAATCAAGGCATTAAACAAGAACGCCTCGGAAGACTTACATTCAAAGGCGTTTTTGGAAAGTGCCTCGCAAGCTTTCCGGTGATTTGCTGAAGTGCCGCTAAACTCAGCAACGGGAAAACGTAAATAGTGGGATCGGGCCCAAGCCCAGCTAAGCTTCTCTATTTCCTTTAGGTCTCTTTTTTTAGGTGTGAAGGCGCGCTTATTGGTCCTCTTCTCACTGCCTTAACTTGGGCTGCAATGGACGGCCCGTTACCGCAGGCTCCTCTCGTAGCTGTTGTCCTTGAGCAACGTGACTGCCCTGTCGTTTTAAGGTGGTCAAACTACTGTTCCCTAAGTGGTATGGGACTAAAACTGCTTTGGCTGAGACGCAGCGAACAAACTGATTGGTCAGCGCCGCCGCCAAAATACATCTACTCCATCATATGAATCTTCAGGAATCATGCATCATTAGCTTCGCCTGTTCAGGCTGAGATGAAAAATTCGTTTAATTTTGTTTTCAGCAAGTGACGAGGCAGATTTTTCGTATTTCTCTCCCAACTCCGGCGAGACGTACCGGCGACCATAACTTCTATATTTCTTCCTTGCTCAGAGACAATGAATCATTGATTTTACACCGCTGGGCCTCGTCGGATTGTTCGGACACATCACTTCTTGTGTGTAACGGTAGATCACCGACCAGTACACACCAAGGTAGCTGTCTGCACTCCAATGGGAAGGGACGTCTTTTAACATATATATACACAGGCATGTCTGACAGTCCAAAACAATGTCACCGTCCGTCTTCTCCAGCGCCGGCGTTCGGCTGCCTCGACGTTGCGATTAAACGGCGACACCCGCGAGCGAGAGTCTCATTCATGCACATAGCACAACAGCTCGGCCACCTGCGGTCACCACATTCATTCCGAGGCAAATTTTTAAAACACCTACATAGCTTCATCAATCCGAGGCATTTTTTCTAAAACGCCGCCAAAGCTGCATCAATCCAAGGCACTTTCCCAAATCGCCTCCATAGCTACATCAATCAGAGGCAGTTTCCTACAACGCCTCTATAGCTGCATCAATCCGAGGCACTTCCCTAAAACGCCTCCAAAACTGATCAATCCGAGGCGTTTTCAAGGTGTCCTTACAAAAATGCCTTCAATCAACGACCGTGGTGTAGTGCCACGCTCGCCGGCCACCGCCCTCGTCCAGACCGGAGAAGCTTGATTGTTGGTTGTTTGAAGATATTTAGATGGTGCCCGACGGAGGCGTGAAGGAGCAGGAGGCCTCCACCTCGTCATCTCCACCCGCTGCGGCAATAACGAGGGCCGCGCGGCCGCCTAGGCCAGCGAGGTTTAAGAAGATCGCCGGGTGGCACCCGCTGAAGTACCGCCGGTTCCGAGTGTGGGCCACCAAGAGGATGGTCGACGCATCATCGTCCGCTCGGGCGGCAAGGGGAGCCGGGGATGTGACCACGGCGGTGGCGACGGCGCCCAAGCAGAGTGAGCAGGAGGACGGGAAGGAGCACATATGCGGCGGCTGGAAGAGGTAACCTCATGCTCTCTCGGATGACCCGAGCTAGAACTCTCTAGGTCTCCTGCATGCTACCCCTCTGTCCCATAATATAATGGGACGGAAGGAGTATAATTTATTAGAATCTCTATATTGATTGAAACATGCAGCGACAAGAGGATCTAGGCCAAACAATGGCATTGTTGCTTCCCTGGGGTGTAGATATAAAATAACCTAAGCACCTTCACCTTAACTAGTACCACAAAGTAAGATGGTCACTGGGAAGGATACGTAGCTTGGTTCCTTAGTCTCTGGTTGCCGCAACTTGTAATCTGGCGATTGTTCCAGGTATATGTAGATGGATTGTATGCTTACATTATAATTATAGAGAAATCACTAATGTATTTATGTTGTTAGCTTAACCATTACTCTTCTCTGATTTCTAACAGACTGTATAAGATCAACAAAAACAATCCGATACTTTTGTACTTTATTCACTGATAAATGTTAAATTAACTCATAGTCCGTTTATTTATGGACAAACCAATGTCAAGCACAGGCTTCAACAGTGATTAGGAGACGCAATCACTATTGGCACTATAGTTAACTACAGTGTGGGTGATGCAACCACTGTGATATTATCAGAAGAAAAGGTTCGAAATACCTGAAATTGGATTATAGAAACTTTATTTGCTTTTAATAAAAATGGTTGTGTGCATCATAATGATGCAGAGGCCGGGGTGTTTCCCCTTTTTGAAAAAAAAAAGAAACTTTTTCTAAGGGTACTTATTGAAATGTCTCTGAGTCATCAGTGTTCCCAAAATTATCTAACTTGGTGAGAATTGCAGAAACGTCTCAATGTAATATGCTGTAATTAGTACTCGATGTTTATGTTTTTTATCATGGATAAGAGTGTGATGTTAATTGGGATGTGATCAATAGTGTGGGCATCAATTGCTTGTGTCTATTTCTCTCTCTCTCTCTCTCTCTCTCTCTCTCTCTCTCTCTCTCTCTCTCTCTCTCTCTCTCTCTCTCTCTCTCTCTCTCTCTCTCTCTCTCTCTCTCTCTCTCTCTCTGAGCCTTTTTGTGTGAAAAACTGCTACAAACCCTTTTAATAAACGAACATACAATGCATAGTTTTTGTTGTTAGTTTACTCAGAGTATGATATGTACAATTGTACCTACACTGGTATTTTCTTTTAAGCGGTGCTTGGTGATGTGTGATACTATGACACTATCAAGCACCTATAAAACCACCACTTGGAGATGCTCTAGCCAGCAATTACCAGACCATATGAGCTATTTAACCTTGATAGTGCATGTGGCAACTGTAAGCCTATTCTTCAGCTATAATACTCCCTCCGTCCGAAAATACTTGTCATCAAAATGGATAAAAAGGGATGTATCTAGAACTAATATACATCTAGATACATCCTCTTTTATTCATTTTGATGACAAGTATTTCCGGACGGAGGGAGTATTACTTAATTCTTCCCTTGCGAGCATCTGTGGTTGCAGTGAGGATGGAAGTTTGTGTTGCGGATATTCTAGCTTCAGAGGGAGAAGAGCAAGTATGGAAGACTTCTATGACATGAAATCATCTTAAATGGATGCTAAACAAATAAACCTCTTTGGAGTATTTGATGGTGAGAAATTCACTGTTCGAACACCTCATTGTGTCTCGTTTATTGTTCAGACTAAAATTCTTTTGTCATCACAGGACATGGTGGTCCATGTGCCGCTGAGTATCTCAAGGAGCACTTATTTGAAAATCTCTTGAAACATCCAGCTTTCATTAGTGATACAAAAACAGCAATAAGTATGATGTCTACTCATGAGTGTCATTTCAAAATCATTCAATGCATCTAGCTAGTAGGTAATCGCCCATACTAACTAATGGTAATTCTCAGGTGAGAGCTATACGAAGACTGACTCAGATTTCTTGGATGCTGAAACCAATATTCATAGAGAGGACGGGTCAACTGCATCAACCGCAATTTTGGTTGGCAACCATCTCTATGTGGCAAATGTTGGCGATTCACGGGCTGTAATATTGAAGGCGGGCAAAGGTGTGATTTTTTTCCCGAAACTTTTATCCCAATTAGTGTTAAGCATGCATTATATGTTATTGTAATAAAATGTATGCATACATTACTTATTATCATGATCTTGGTGTGTTACTCAAATTTGCGATGAACCTCGTCGAGACGGTGTATCGTGGAGCAATTTATATGTTCTTGGAGTTGTATTTATTTTGTATCATGTCAGTAATGCACGCTAGTTAATTTTACATTCACTTTTCTCTGTCAAATGGAGTACTAGACATATCTTTTTTTTAGGTATGTACAAGGGTGCAAACTGGTAGTGTATTTGAGAAAATGCATATACATATAAAACAGCACCTGGAAATGCCTATATGGAAAACACCAAGACCGAATCAGAACTGTGTTGGCCAACATTCTATCACTGTTAGTATTTCATTGGATAATGCATCTATGACCTTGCTGCCTAAATTTCGTGGTTGGCTTGCAAATTACATTTGTGCAAGAAAGCAAGATTATATTGCATGAGCAGCTTACCTACCAGTATCTGTTGATATAGGAATATACATAAGGATCATATAACATATTGGTAAATCAGTTCGGTCTGTCTTCTTTGCAGCTATTGCGCTCTCGGATGATCACAAACCAGACAGAAGTGACGAGCGGGAACGGATTGAGAATGCTGGAGGAGTTGTTACATTTAGTGGTACTGACACTGGTTATGTGGTGATTTACTGTGTTGAAAACCAAGCACATGTTTGTTGAAAGATCTGTTATCTGATAATGCCAAATGTTTGCTTTGCAGGAACATGGAGGGTAGGTGGTGTACTTGCAATGTCTCGGTCATTTGGAGATCGTTTATTGAAGCGATTTGTTGTTGCAGAGCCTGAGATTCAGGTGATCATGCAATACACATTAACTTGCTATCATTTATACCGACTGCAAAGAGACCATTACACAATAATGCCCTAGGTCCTGATAAATTTCATGAATGCGCTTGGCCATAGGGCAATTTACTCAAGCATTTGCAAAATATTTGTCAGGAACAAGAAATAGATGATGAATTGGAGTATCTGATTTTGGCTAGTGATGGCCTGTGGGACGTGGTGTCAAAATGAGGTTAGTATGTCATAATACCAAATTTCATACACGGTTACGTACAAATCTTACCTTCCTTTTTTTTTGCGCTATGGCTGGCAATAGTAAAATCTCTGGTGCACTTTCTTGGGCGAACTATATTGCCCTCCGTTCCAAAAAAAAATGAAGTTCTAGATTTGTCCACTTTGTAGAAAAAAAATCAATATCTAGAACACCAAATTAGTTTCACTAGAATTTTTAGAAAATAAACATACTTGCCATGTATATTTAATATTCTATATCTTAACATAATTTTCTATAAACCTGGTCAAACTTAAAAAAGTTTGATTTAGGATGAATGTAGAACTTCAAATATTTTGGAACAAAGTGAGTAGTATGAGTTGCAACAAATAGGGACATGTATATGTCATACTGGCGGATGTGATGTATTGAACTTGACATGTCTAGTGTGAACCATTGTCAGGACACAGTCATGCAAACCAATTTGGTTTGGGCCTTATTCTATCAATTAATATACATGTCGTTTCATGATTTGCAATTTGTTGGCTTGTGCAAAGTTACCATATCTTATTCTCTTCATGTTACAAGAAATGATTTTCTTGCCCACGGCTCATTTGATCTTGCATTTAGATCCGTTGTTCGTTGCCAAATTTGTGCTCATATATAGTAAGTGTGGTTTTGCAGCACGCCATTGCATTTGTGAAGGAAGAGATGGGCCCTGAAGCTGCAGCCCGGAAGTTGACAGAGATCGCTTTTGCACATGGGAGCACCGACAATATAACATGCATAGTTGTAGAATTTCGCCGTGCCAACTAGTGATCAAGGTTGATTTTTTTGGGGGGGAAACGCTTCTCTTAAACCGACGGATTTCATCGCTTGTGTCCGCCGCCGTCGTCTATTGGCACATGTCTCCATAGACCCCATATACCACTTGACCTCTTTCTAGAATTATCTCGCCCATCCGCCCCTTCATGTCGTCTTTCTCCCTGGTGGTGCGGGTGATATTGGCCGCATGTGCCACACCAGTTTTATTTCCCATGACCGCAATGCGAGTCCTTCAATATAAAAGTAGACTTAGTCGTATGTGTTAATTTTATATCTTGTGATGTTTCAGCCGTAATTGCCTTTGTTATGTATTTATTTAATAATTAAAATGGTTGTCTGCATCATAATAATGCAGAAGCCGGGGGTTTAACCTTCTTTTTGAAACAATATGAAAAAACATGGCAACGATGATCATGCCAAAAGGTAAAGAAGAGGCGACTATATATATGGGCCAAGGCGGGAGACACACATTTGAGAAATATCATAATGGGTGAGTAAATTATTTTGTAATATCTCTTTTGTATCTTTGACCGCGGAGATTCGTTAAATATTTATCTTCTTATTGAATGAAATAGGCAGGGATTGTGCCTCGTTTCAAAAAATAAAATAAAATCAGTCACCATGTTCGGTAGCGTTTCTGCTCTCTGTCCGTTCGCATTGCTTTAACCAAGCTTATCACTTTTAGTTGGTGTAATGACGCAGCAAGTTGATTGAATAGTTCAATGGATGACGGAAACACAACTGCCACAGCTTGAAGACGCTTTTTGGCTGACCCTACGTCCTTGTTCTATTCGTTTCTTCAGAACCCTGCTTGCATTTTCTTCACGGCTGTCCGAAGAAAAAAGAAAGGTAGAGTAAAGTGCAGAGCCATATCCATCCATTGAAGAAGTGCAGGTTTAAATCCACTTCCATGAAACTAAGGCAACATTTGCAAGCTTCAACTTGGTTTCTCTCATTTCAAACTACCATTTTCCTTATTTATTTATTTTTTTTGAAAAAGATGGGTAACCTTCTGGACTTTGCATCCTCGGATGCACACAATCATAAATTATTTAAATTGATGCAAGGCAAGGAGACCACAAATATCAACACGCATAGTACAAGCCACAAAATATATCTATAACTAAGTCGACTTCGTCCGTAGCAAGACCTTCGAGATGGGATAACACCCTTGCGTCACCATCGCCGTGTCTGGCCGGAGACATCCATGACGAGAAGTTTCATTGTGGATGCGAAAACCAAGCAAGGAAAGCTAGAACATCGGCACGGGGGACGCCGCCTTCAGTAAGGTAACGACGCAAGTTCGTCAATGCTCTGAATAACTAGTGAAAGCCAGAACAAGAGTTTTTTTTACCCTGGATATGAAGTGTGCTCCAAGCACTATTTGCGAACGGACCATCTGATAGCTGCACCAGCCAATACTTCGAGAATAACCACTGTGGTGCCCCCCTGAGGAGGCCGCATGCCTCTCCCGGTACTCTACACAACCATGCAGTAACAAAGCACATGCCTGAAGGAGCCACCCAACCCAACCAACCACATCCGGGGGAGGATTGCCCCCCCCCCCCTCCCGCGTCGCTTGCAGCGAGGGAGGTAGTAGTGCCACTAGCAGATGGGTGGGACGCCTTTCCTCCTAAGAACGCCGCCACAACCATCGAGTAGCCTACCAACTTGTGCCACCGATCTGGACGATGCCACCATAGCTCGAGCCATCATGCCTGGACCATCCAGTCGCCTCTGCGCTGAACCAATCGGCCTAACACGATACACACACACCTAGCACACGACGTGTCATAGCCGATGGACAACCGCCGAGCTCCCAATGTTGCACATGAGACCATGCAAATTTGGATCGACGTAGTTGCAGGGCAATGCCCACGAGTACCTCCACCGCTATCTACAATCAGGGCCGGTGCCCTAGCCAAATGAGTCCTCAATTGTTAGCTAGATCCGAGTGAGGGTGCATTGCCGCACCATGGGGCCGAAACCACCACAACAGCCTTGGAAGCATCACCTTTGCCTCGAGGATGATGCCCACCCCGATCTGCCCCTTGCATAGCCCGCAATGTCAACGTGTCTACACCGTCGTACACCACCACCCCCATCCGGTGCCATTGCCCCAGATTACGGGCTCCTACGTGTGCATGCTAGCCATCGCCGACAGGGCACATTCCATTGCCTTTGGCATGAGTGCAACACATCTACAACATATTGGTATCACTTCCTGCAACCGCATTGAACGCTGCCACCTGCCATTGCCCCTGTCGAGCCTGCATAGTAGCTCATTGGAGAACGCCGCCGCAACCCTATATGGATCATGGCACCTGACCTACGCCACAAAGCCAGACAACAGCGGCACGACCACAAAGGTCCGGGGCATGGGTTTTGTGCGTGCGTGCGTGCGTGCGTGTTTGTGTTGTGTTTTCCCTCGAGAGATTGGTTTAAGCCTTTCTCTTGGAAAAAAAATGTGTTTACTAGTTCTGCATTCTCATGATATGATAGTAAAATAAAACAAGCATACCGTGACAAAAAACTAAAAGAAGTCCATAAGCTATATAATTATTTTTCAACTCACGAGTTGCCAATCCAATCAATGGCAGCCCGACACATCAGTCATGGTGACCATAGGAGCGACGTCGGCTGAGAAATAATTTACACGCTGACTGCTTTGCTACTGGACCGCCTGAAACTGCCACGGGGATAGGCATCACATCCTTGATCGTTGGCTCTTTCATGTGAGTAGAATATTTGGAGTAGTTATGATATAATAACCTAGAGTAATACGTATACTAGTTATGATAACGGGCGGTTAAGAAGTTGCGGACGGCTAAAAAAGTAAACACGCCACTGTACACTCGTCACTCCTTCCGCGCGCGCGGCATTGTAAACTCGCGTGGGATCGCACGCGACGGTGCAGATCAGGCCCGCCGTCTCTTTCCTTCTTCCACCTGCTCCACACCCCGAGCAGTATTTTTTGTCTACCGTATACGTGATCCACTATAAATCTGGTGTACTCTAGACCGATTTCTGGCAAAGGTGCAAGGAAACACCAGGTACACTGGCAGCTCCCGGGTAGCTCCAGTGGTGCTCCGCCGCCGCTCCCGCGCGCGGCCTGATGCTGCCCTCCAGGCCCAGGTAGGCAGCCGGAATACTACAATTTTTGGTCCCGGAGAGAGTTTTCGACCGGGCCGGCCGAGCATGCATTCCGATCGAGCTGACGATTATTTATGTAAGTATTCGCCGTGCAGGTCGCGATCGTGGGGTGGTGCGCCGACGACTCCTCCGGCTTCCAGCTCCAAAGCCGGCGCCACGTCTCGACACGAGCGTAGCAGGTCTACCACCACCTTCTCCATGCTATCTTCCGAGGTAAGCACATAGTTGCACTGCGTCCCTTTGGTTGACGTACGGTAGGTACTCGTCGTACTTACAACTTATGTACTCGGTTCACTGTATGCAGCGTGCCAGCAGCAGCGGTGGCGACACGACGGAGCAGATAGTAGTGGCGCAGCTGGAGAAGCCAGACAGGGCGCCAATGGCCAAAGAGGGCGACACGACGTCGGCGTCGGCGCGGATGCGGCTTCTGGAGCGAGAGGTGGCGACGGCGAAGCAGACCGAGAACAAGATGCTGGAGTCACTGATTAGCCAGACCAAGGAGCTGGAGCAGGCCAAGATGGCGCTCGAGGAGGCCAAGCTCGAGGCCGCCACGCTGCGGCAGGGGGCCGCGCAGCAGGGCCAGTGGAGCGTCAGGGACCTCATGTTCGGCGGCGTCGACGAGGAGATCAACGGGCTGCGGGTCAGGCTCCGGTCCGCGCTGGCCGCCGAGGAGAGGACCCGGAAGGCCGCGGACGACCTCGCCGCCGCGCTCTCCGCCGTCACCATGGAGGCCAAGCAGGTGAAGACGTGGCTGTCCGACGCGCAGGCCGACCTCGAGCGCGCCAACGCCGAGGCCGGCCGGCTCGAGGCCCTGCTGCGCGCCACCGAGGCGGACCTGTGGTCGGCCACCGAGCAGCTCGACGGCGTCATGGCGGACTGGAAGGAGGCCGCGGCCGCGTGGCGCGCCAGGGAGAAGGCGCTGCTCGGACGCGCCCGCGCGGCCGAGGAGGACGCCGCCGGCGCCCGCCGTGAGAACGCCGAGCTCGCAGAGATGCACCGGGCGGTCGACCACGACAACGACGGCCTGCGGCGCGCGCTCGAGCGGGCGGCGGAGGAGGCCAACGCGGCCAGCGAGTCGCTCGAGTTCGCCAGCGGCGAGAACTCCAAGCTGCGCGACGCCGTCGCTGAGAAAGAGGAAGCCATGGAGTCCCTCAGGCTGGAGAACGAATCGCTCAAGGCCAGCGAGGCTGCCGCGCAGGGGCGCGCCACGGATCTGCACAATCAGCTCACGGCGGCAACCAAAACGGCCGCCGCTGCTGGTGGCGGTGAGAAGGCGTCGGGGTTGCTGTTGGAGGAGTGGAAAACCGATGCGCAGGGGAAGCTTAGCGCGGCGGCGTTCCTGGACTCCGGCAGGGTGATGGCCGCTGCCAGCCGGAAGGATCGTCGGATGTTCGCGTCCATCAGCAACCTCGCCGAGCTAAGGTCCGCGGCGGCGGCGGCGGCCATGGACGATTACTACGAGTTCGATCACTTCGATGACGGAAGACAGTACGGTGGCCTGGAGCATGCCATGAAGCATAAGAAGAGGAGGTCCGTTCTACGCAAATTCGGGGATTTTTTTAGGAGGAGAAGCCTCCACAAATCAGACGACTTTGCTCCGGCTCTAGCTCTAGCTAGGTAGATATCTGCGTGATGCTTGCATTGCATCGTGTGTTCGCTTGATACCCCTACCATGAAATACAAGCATATATAAATAAGTACTACTCCCTCCGTTTCACAAATATAAAATGTCCTATCTTTTTTTAATCGAGTATGTATATACAGTTAGTGTGCTTGTTCACTCGTTTCACTTAGTATGTGGTCCATATATATTAATAAGATATTAAAAACCACATTAAAAACATCTTATACTTGTGAACGAAGGGAGTAACAAGAAAAAATCGCGGCCCCTAGCCCAATGACTCGTCAAGACTCCAACCTCCCCTCCTCCCACCCCACACTTGACGACATCACCAAACTTCAATGTCTTGATATCCTTCACATTACCACATCAGAAACAACATGACAAGTGTTGTTGCAAAAAAAAACATAAAAGTTAAAACAGCGGGCATCGTCTGTTCACTACCCTAAACAGGCAAGGGGGCAAAGCCGGCTTAAGCACAAAGGAAACTAGATAATTCCCTGCGCATTGATGCGGAAGATTTGCTCCAAAATACATAGATATGTGAACATTTGCTCCAAAATAAGTAGAGATGTGCATAGAGAAAAAAAATGAAAAATAGTAATAAACAATCTTAAGGATCATTTACCATATTATTATTTTTGCGCCTAAATTCCAACATGTCTATCCCAAAAAATGAGATTCTCCAATTAAAGTTGTCTGAGATTAGCACCAATTAGTAATAAATTTGTCCCAATAATATTAGAAAGTTTGAACACAACACAATGAAAACTTGCTTAGATTGCCTTTCTAACAATTGAAGCAAATATGTGCAATCTGCTAAAACAGGTTGGTTGATATAACAATGTGTATACATTGATAATTCGACTGACCTTGGCAAGAAATAGAATTTTCCTGCGTGCGAGAAGTTCTCCTTTTAGATTATTGAACAATGGCGAAGATTAGTATAAAAAGCTAAAGAAGTATTTAAGTGTAGCAAATGAATATGAAGGAATCAAGAATACAAAAATAGACCTACTGACTTGAAGGATACACGGAGCACGACTCAATAGCTGAAAGAACTAATGCAAATGAACACCTATGAAGAACATGGGCACTTAGTAACGTACCACTTCAATCTAACTACATGCATATGAGTGAAATCAACTTAACGGGTAGGTTATAGAGGCTAGAGGACAGTGTGCATCGTTGTCTATAATACCTTATGATGACAGTGTTAATCATAGGAGATTCTTTAGCAGAAGAACTCATCCTCCTTATGAGGTACTACTCGGCTGGTGTATCAGCACCACGGCGTTGATACAGCCATCATTGTCTTGTATGGCGCAGGTGGGCGAATCTGCAGCTGCCCAAGGCGGTGCCGCCGACACGACGGGGGTCGGGAGTCATCGTAAGTGCAGGTGGTCGAGGTTGGGGCGTTGGGCCTATCTAGTCTGAAGAGTAGCAGCACGGTTCAGATGCATGTACTGTTTTTCTCGTCGGAAGATCTAGAAGGTTCGGGAGGAGGCCAGAAGAGCTATGAGATCAAGAGCCACGAGCTCACAGGGCGTGCCCAGGGATAGGTGCGCCCCCTGAGCTTGTGGGCCTCACGTAATTTCGTTTGACCTAATTCCATCTCTATAAATTCATAAATATTCCGGAACCAACGGAGAGACACCCGGAACACTTTTTTCACCACGGCAAGTCTCTGTCCTTCTGCGATCTCATCTGAAGGCCTTTTTCAGTACTGTGTCAGAGAGGGAATCGATCATGGAGGGCTTTCACATCATCCTTGCTGCCTTCCGATAATGTGTGAGTAGTTCACCATAGATCTACGGGTCCATAGCTAGTAGCTAGGTGGCTTTTTCTCTCTCTTTGATATTCAATATCATATTCTCCTCGATATGCTTGGAGTTTTATCCGATGTAATCTTCTTTTACGGTGTGTTTGTTGGTATCCCGTGCTCTGCATGTTGCCCGCACCGACTAATGAACCAGCGTCGTTGGTTGAGTTCCGTATATGGACTACGGGACCAGAGCGGTTTAATCAACACGCAAGTGATGTTAAGGCAACAACAATTGTATTAAGGGAGCGAACTGAGCAAAGCAGGAAGGTTAAAGGATCGTTAGCCAAGTGGTACTAGGAGGCAGAGCAGACACACGGCGAGATCGGATTCAGCGAGGAAAGAGCAGAGGAAGGTAGCGTGAGGAGCGATGATGGCGGCACGCTATAAGCTGGCGGTCGAGGCGATGGCATGTAGGGCGACGAAGCTAGCTCTCGCAGTCCTGGTGGTGTCCGCGACTGGGATAGGAGGAAACTATCACTTAAACGCGTATGTGTAAGATCACCTGCCTCTTTAACACTTGTCGTCGAGTCTTGTACTCTAAGCGTCCATCACCTGTGAGAGTGGATGTGCGTGTACGTGAGCATCTGCGTTGAACTATGTTGAAATCTTAAAAAAAAAAAACTTCTTCATCTGTTTAAACAACAAGATCATAGTACGTAGAATTGATTGATGGTAGAATCGCCCTAAGCTGCTTGTTCTTCGTAGACGCCGTAGTGCAAGATAAGAGATCGATCGTCACGTTCATCATCGACGTCATAGTTCCATCGGTTCGGTCGTCCCACCACAAGCGATGTACGCGGACTAGGTGACAGTACACTTTGGACTGTACGTGGGAAGGCCAAGGCGCTGGTGTTGGCGTTCGGGACGGCGCGATCGCATCCACCCTGGCCGGTCCTCCTCCCAACACCAACAGCAACACCAAAACCTACCGGTTAATTATGAAAGTGATACACGTAAGGCATGTACAATGGTTCTATCTTAGCAATGCCATGTAGGATAAATGATAAGGTGGAGGAGAAAGAACTCATAAGAAAAGGCTTGTCTTCTCTTATTTAAGAGAAGGCAAGAGATGATCTTTTAGCACAATATATGTCTCACCATGTTTTTAGGAATAGCTAGTTATTAAAAATAAGGCTAAGAGATGACTCATTGTAGACATTTCTTCTTCTCATCTCTAAATTACATGCAAGACTTAAGATAAGACTATCTTATCAACCATTGTACATGCCTTATTACGGAGAATTCTACAGGCGGACGTGTTCTTTCCTAATTCATCCCTTCCCCCTGAATTTGTGGTGTGGGGCCCTCCTTCCCCCAACTAATTGATAGCAGCTCAGTCCATGAGCCTCAGTCTGTAGTAAATTGCCCGTAACTGTAGCATTGTTAGGTTAATTATATGTCATCATCCATTTCCTCTTCCTCCTTCGTTCAGTAGGATCGAAGGGTTTTATTTTCCAATAATCAGTGGAAAAGATGGATTTCTTCCCTTTTTTTCTAGATAGATAGAACTTCCGAAGGACAAGATTGCAATTATCTTTTTCTTTTTCTTTTTATTAGTTCAGTAGGAGCCTGGTTTGGAAACATAGACTTGGTGATCAGGTAGTGCACGGAGATGACGGGTGAAAACGTCATCTGCTCCCTCATCTTCCAGGCCTCTTCCTCGCATCCACCAAAAATAGTTATGCAATACACGTGTAAATAATTATTCAGGAAAAAAGACGGGACAGTTGCCCACCCCCCAATGGCCTCCACCCTCTAAAAAACAATGAGAACATTTTTTTTCTGATTTAGACATGGTATTTTACTCTTGAGTTAAACAATTCAAATTGGTAAAATATTTGCATCACATGTTATGCACAGTATAGTATCATAGTTCTTGACGTCATCAATTCAACCACTACTGGGCTGGCCCATTTTGCTTTCCCTTTTGTGTTTTTTTTCATTTGTTTATTTTTTTAAAAATATATTATACATACTTCAGAAATTACCTTTTTTTTAATGTTCACCGTGCAGGTACCTTAAGATCATACCGCCAGTACAAATCATCATTGACATCCTCTGTCTCGTTTATGATGCAGCCCTTGTTTTCTACCACGTCGGACCCCAGGCTCGCTGCACTGGACGCAATAACATCGTTGACTGGGTACGTATTACATTTTACGTTGCTGAAATGCTACATACGGTCCAGGACCTTCTAGAGCACGACGTCGGGTACTACAGCCTACTGCCCCGAGGCGCTTGCGGGTGGTTCAACGTCGCCGGCATCCTGACGTTCTTCGCTTGGCTCGCCAGCGTACCAGCTACACTGTTCACCACTGTCCTGCCACACTGGACTCCATAGGGTAGTGCAGGGAGATGGCAGGCACATGCCTCCTCTGCTTCCTCCTCTTCCAACCCTTCTGCCTTGCATCCACCAAAAATAATTATTCAATACTCGTGTAAATAATTATTGAAGAAAATGGAGGGGACAATTGCGCCCCCCCACCCCTCTAAAAACAATGAGAACATTTTTCTGATTTTACTCTTGACTTAAACAATTCATATTGGTAAAATATTTGCATCAAATGTTATGCACAGTATAGTATCATAGTTCTTGACGTCATCGATTCAAATACAAAGTAGTTCACTGGTGACATGCACATAAACACCTAGCAATTCAGCTACTAAGAAGCAGTTCAGCAAATTTAGACATAAAGAAGCAATTCAACAGTTCGTTAACTGGATAGTCCCCGGAATCGTCTAGAAAACCTATTATCTTTGCAGGGCATAATTACCAACTAGCATTGCGGACGCTCAGCATGTGCTCCTGTGACAACCCGTTGCTCATTCAGCGACATACAAAGGAAGATGAACGAAAATGAACAAATAGACTTATTGGAACTTATTTAGGGCAGTGCATGGTGGAGCTAGATGATCTACGAATACAAATGGAGAGGGATGCTTTTGGCTTGTTTGGTAGCCTAGAACATTTTCGCGTCTCCGATGAGCCTAGCTGAATTGGGCCTGGCTAAGTGAATACCAGGTAAAAACCATGTTCTGTAAATAGTTTGGTAGCTTGCATCCTCCTCAGCTAGGCTGAGAAGAAGCACACACGCGATTGTTTTGTTATAAGCATTTTCTTCTCAGATGCAACATGCTGATGTTTGCTACATGCGCACAGATTAATTTCACATCTTATCCACGTTGTTAACTTAGCTCACACGGAAATGGGGTGTTGGAGGAAGAAGAGAAGGGCCGGCTAGAGGTAGAAGAAGGTGTGGCAGCCCTCAGATGCTCATCCAACGATCATGAAATCAACTACGCGTAAATGTTTTCAGATGACTGACGTCCAGGTGTGACACGTTTGTACAATCAGTAGGGAGCCGTAGCTCGTCTACGACCGTCGAAACAGAAAACATGCAACAAAAAAGTCATGTGAAATGGCAAGATGAAGCTAGTGGTCAAAGGAAATTTCATATGGTCAATCGGATGCAATGATTTTACCAAAATTCGTCTAAAAACCTCTGAATTAGCATGAAATTATATATATACAATCCATGAAGAATGGAACCACAACGTTGATGTGCATCTTTTTCGTGTAGAGCTTATTTCAAATCAAAGAACACTACTGTTGGGTTTCCGGGCGATTTCGTATAGGACCTGGCCGTCAGTCCGACGTGGCGGACGCGCCCGGTCGTGCCCGTGCATCCTCATATCTGCCCCAGATTTAGGCTGGATATGAGGGGTGCCAGTCAATCCGGGCGACTGAGGCCGGTTTGAGGCGCCAGCGTGGGTCGTTTTTTTTACCAGTCAGTGACCGGGCCCGCCCAGGCGTTTGTGGGGGCTTTGGGGCACCCGGTTGTAGATGTTGTGACCTCCTCAAAACCAATTTTTTTTACTTCTCTAACCGATTTTGAGGGATCAGCTAGAGGTGCCCTTAGTGCACTAGCTAGCTAGTCAAAATGCCCCCTTAAAAAACTAGAGAAAATGCCCATCTGTATTTTTTGAATAATCCAAAGAAACTCATGACATACACACAATGCACATAATACTCGCTAATCATGCTACAAAATATTCAACCAAAATTTGATTCGTAACATCATAAAAAGACAAATTCGTTTGCATATATAGCATATTTTTCAAATCTGCGCTGGATAGTACCATGTATGTATTATTCACTATAAAATTGCTCCTTTTCTGTTTCTTGAGATATAGACAAAATCTGGTTTCAAAATTTTGAGGCGTGGTAGTAATGTAATCATGCGAATTCTGTTTTCAAAATTTGGAGGCATGGTAGTAACTGACATGGCCTCAGAGAAGATGTCCATAGTGGCTGTGGGAGCGAAAGCGAAGATCATAGAGGAAAGGGGTTGGGTTAATTAGGTATCCGATGCCATGTAGAAAGTGAGAACAAGAGGATCGAACTATTGTGTGTATTGATCAACCGATGTACACTTAAACAAACACAGAGCAAACGCAGGTACCGGCCACTATCTCAACAAACCCGCAGCTAACTCCTATACAAGTACTCCCTCTGTAAACTAATATAAACATATTTATAGATAACTAAAATAATAATCTAAACGCTTTTATATTAGTTTACAGAGGAAGTACAACAGAAGGAATCACTGTGATGCACTCTGTGAGACGTGGCAGCGGAAATAGCTGCCATGGCAGCCGAATCTGAAGGCACGTTCCAACATTGAGAATCTCAATCAGTATTAAGTATATAGCTGAGCTGAACACCATAGTTATCATAAATCAATCCAACTGAATATTATCATCTTCCACTTCCCAGCACCAACTACTTGGGTACCATGATTCTAAACTCCATGGAGAACATGGCAGCAATCAATCAACAATAAATCAGAAGAGAATGGCATCTCAACAACCAACAGCAACGCAGCTTTATCTTTAGAGAAGGCTAAATAATACTCCCTCTGTTTCTAAACATAAGACTTTTTTAGAGATTTCAATATGAACCATACAGGGAGCAAAACGAGTGAATCTACGCTCTAAAGCACGTCCATATACATCCATACATATGTAGTCTCGATTGAAATCTCCAAAAAAAACTTATATTTAAAAACGAAGAGGGTAATTAACATTAAGCTGCTTGGCCACGCAATAACACACTGAGCATGCAGAACATAACCTACAAGGCAAATCACACTAAACATGGGTTGCATTTTGTTGCCTTTTTCTTGGGTCATTTCATTTCTGGTCAATATAATATACAAACTGACACCACTACTTACTATACTAGAAGACTTGAAGATGAGACGGCGGCACGGCAGCAGCCAGAGCATGGCACAAGGCGCAGGATTTGGTCGATTCTTGAAGCTTGACATCCCGACCTAGCGAGGCTGGTGGATGAAGCGCGGTGCGCCACCGCTCCTCGGGCTGCCGGCGTACTTGGTGGGCTTCTCGGTGTACCTAGGCTTCTCCGAGAAGCCACGCAGGGCGTCGGCGCCCTTTGGGCTTGGGGACCTCATGTTCAGCGCCTTGAGCACCCCGTCTGCACATACAGAAGCACATACGTCTTTCATTTGAGCACTCATATCATACATACAGTACAGTAGTACGTACCAGTCTTGAGTGCCACTCGCGGGTGCGGCTGCGAAGCCTCGACGACGACAGCGAAGCCGTGCAAGAGGTCGTCGTGGATGGCGTCCTCGGCCTCGAAGGCGACGAGGGAGTCGGCCATAGCGTCGAGCTGCTGGTGCTGGTGGTACCAGTGGTCGCGAAACCAGGCGGTGGACTTGACGAGGTCCCACCACTGCGGCGAGAAGTCCTCCACCTGCTGGAGCGCTGCCGGGATGAAGAGCGGGGCCTCCGGGTTGAGCGACGACGCGACCATGGCGCTCATGATGTATCCCCGTTGCTGTTGGTCTGGTCGGATCAAAACCAGAAACCACGCAGAGATCAGGGACGGACGAGCCACCGGATCCAGTCGTGAGTTACAGATCAAGAAACGGTTGCAGATCAAGAAACTAGAGCGCGCTTCTCGCCAGATCTTACACAAGGTAGCACGGGACAGAAAACGGTTCTTGATGCATGCATACCTTGGATTGGATTGGGGTTGGGGATTCGCAGGAGCAGGGTGAGGATACGGAATCTGGATCTGGATAGTGGACTGGGTTGGGTTGTGAGAACTGAGAGGGGAAAGTTGGGATTTTTATACTAGTGTTAGTGTGACCGAGGGGGGCCTAAAGGATGGGATGGAAGGAAGGTGCGACCGAGGCTTCCTTGCCGGCGCTGGATGGGTCGGACGCAGCTTCCACCCAGTTGTGCCATATATCGGACAAAAAATAGTCACGCGCAACACAAGAGTGGACCGCCGACGACATCGCCCATGCTTGCCACGGGCCATTGACTCACGGTCTCACAGGGAGCAGCCACAGTGCCACACACACCAGCGACCGCGACTATACCTGGCCATACCTCTGGCCGGGCCTAACCAAACCCGACGCAAAAAATCAGACCTGGGCCTGGCCCGGCCATTAGGCCTGTTTTTGGACCCAAGCCTGGCCCACACACATAAAAGCCCACTGGGCCTGGGCCCGGACAGTCCTTCAAAAAATCTCAAGAACGACGGGCCTAGACCCGGCCCGTCCTTCGGGCTCAAAATCTAGGCCCGGGCCCGCCGGGGAGCAGCGTCGGGCCGCGCTGCCCATGGCCAAGACTAACCAGGGGGATCGCTCGATGCTAGAGTTACGGACGAATCTTACGGAAAAAATCCTACATGCTGATGTGGCGATGCTCTAATTGGATTTGAGGCACCCAGTTGTAGATGTTGTGATCTCCTCTGAGGTTGTATATCCCAAGAACAAAAAAATTACTCTACGGGCGAGTGAGCAAATGAAAATTTATCATGAGAACTTCCTTCGGCCGAGTATATTTGAGGACCGAGAGGCGCGAGGAGTGAAAATTTGAGGGATTAAAGCCGTTAAGGGATCGGTTAGGTCGGTTTAACCCCTCAAAACCAATTTTTTACTCCTCTAACCGATTTTGAGGGATCGGCTAGAGATGCTCTTAGTGCACTAGCTAGCTAGTCAAAATGCCCCCTTAAAAAAACTAGACAAAATGCCCATCTATAATTTTTGAATAATCCAAAGAAAATCATGACATACACACAATGCACATAATACTCACTAATCATGCTACAAAATATTCAACCAAAATTTGATTCGTAACATCCCAAGAAGACAAATTCGGCTGCATAGCATCTTTTTAAAATCTGCGCCGGATAGTACCATGTCTGTATTATTCACTATAAATTTTTTTCCTGTTTCTTGAGATATAGACCAAATTTGGATTCAAAATTTCGAGGCATGGTAGTAATGTAATCGTGCGAATTTTGTTTTTTAAACAATATTTTTTATTATTATTACCAATAAAAAATACAACGCTCGTCTAGTACATTAGTACAGCTAATGAGCCTAGTTCATTAGAGCATCCACAGTGTAGCATTTTGCTGCATCGCCGCTAAGCCAAGAAATTTGCAGCTGCCGGCCTTGTTAGCTGATCAACATATGAAATTTGGAGAAATCATACATACATTCCGTTGTGCCCTGTGAATCATTGCGTCCTTTGTAAACAACTTCCTACCATGCATCTGATCAAGGCACCAAGCCGTGATGAACTTGTTTGGTTCACCTAACAGCACATCTGAATATGGATTAGAAATGTCAAATGTAATCCTGCCAGCAATGTACATGCAATCTGTGTTTAGTCTAAATATGTAAATGTTTGGTTTTACTCCTACATAACTTCACATGAGCATGGCACACGGGCCCAAGACCGGTGCCCGTTCCCCTCGCTACAGTACCGCGAGGCGATTTCGGGGGCGAATCTTCGATCCCGCCGGCGCTCGTGCTTGGGCAGCGGATGGATCTGATGGCTCTCCTCGGGTCGCTGTGCGCCGGCGATTAGCGCCCCCTGGAGGTGATCTCCGTCTCGGATTGCACATGGTCTGCAATCTCTTTCTTTGCTCCCCCACCTCCGTCTGTTATTTCTTTAGCTGATCGGTGCGGCGGTTAGATTTCTAGCTGGTCGTGGTTCGGGGTGATTTCGGGGCAATCCTTGCATTGGTGCCCACCCTTGGCCATTGCTGACTGGGATCTGCCAGCGTGCTCATGGCGGGGCCTACAGAGGAGAAGGGGAAGAGTGGTGAGGCGGCCGCCAGATTGACCCCATGCAGCGGCGGTGCCCCATCGGGGCTGCTGCTTTCCAGCTTGGGGAAGGTGGCGGCGCTCTCTGAACCGGTGCGGGAGACGGGTGGCTCCGGCTCCAGTGCACCTGTAGAAGATCTGTTGGAGCGCTTGCGGCTGACAGCAGTCGAGGCACAACCTGTGTTGTTGGACGATGAAGACGACACTGATCTGGTTGACTCCGATTGTGCACTGGTGGAGAAGGTGCTTTCCCGGTGTTCTTCATATTCAGACGATCTCGTCGGCGATGAGGCCGGCTTGGGGCAATCCGAAAGGGCTGCTATTCCACCCTGCGGGGAACAATCTGTTCGTTGCAGAATTTGGTACGAGAGAGGACCGTGTGCGTGTGATGGAAAACTCACCATGGGTGGTCGGCAAGCACGCCGTCCTGCTCAAGAATTACAATCCGTACATCCAGCCGATGCAGGTTAATTTTGACCGGCTGGCCATATGGGCCAGGATTATGGCACTCCCACCAAGACTGATGAACTCAAAGTTGGGCATGGAGGTTGCCAAGCCAATCGGAACAATTCTTCGGGTGGAGGCTGACTCAGGAGGGCGCTGCTGGGGAGCCTTTATGCGCATCAGAGCAGAAATTGCGGTGCAGGAACCTTTGGTGCGCTATGTGACGGTGACCTCAGCTAAGCTCAAGACCACTGAAACTTATTCCGTGATGTATGAGCACCTCCCTCTGTATTGCTTTTCATGTGGGCTACTCGGACACTCCTCAATCTTGTGTTCTGCCCCCACAGAACGCGATGTTAATGGTGACTTGCCCTATGCGGCGAAGAAAGTATGTGCTATTGTTGACCAGATACGAAGATCAAATGGCGCAAAGTCAGGCAATGCCTCGTCATCTGCTGGCTATGAGTCCCAACCCCCTAGTCACAAGGTTCCTTCTGGGGGGCTCCCGGTCATCTGCTGCTGGAAGTAGGGCGCCGAACTTCGGCAAGGCTGCTGCTGGAGATGAGGATGGGGAGGTTTCCTCCCCCATCAAAGGTGGTCGGATTACCAGCCAGGGCAGGGGACGCTCCAACCGCGGCCGCGGAAGAGGTCGCTCTGCTGGCACTGGAAAAGAATTGTTTCCTGCTCAGAAATCCAAGAATGGGATGAGTGGGCAGAAAAGAAAAAAGGCAAAGGACCAGGCTACTACTTCTACGGTAGATGAGCAACTTCCTAATGCGGTGAATACCCTCGTGCTGGTGGTCTCGGCAAATGCAAGCGATGGGAATCTTGATACTGAGGAGTACCAAGAAAATGACCCCAACAAGAAACTGAGACCCACACTCTCGATCGGCGGATCAGGCGGCGGCTGTGGAGCAGCCTCGCCAGACGCAATGAGTATCTATCTTTGGAACCATCACGGCTGGGGTCGGACGC
The DNA here is from genome assembly GCA_021605205.1 of Aegilops longissima. Lineage (NCBI taxonomy): Eukaryota > Viridiplantae > Streptophyta > Magnoliopsida > Poales > Poaceae > Aegilops > Aegilops longissima. The sequence continues at coordinate 610,820,745 of CM038681.1, read as the reverse complement.
GACAAAGGCGAAGCCACTGGTTAGTGAAGACCTATCGACCCTCGATCCTCTTCTTGTCGGAGACCAAGATGGTGGATCGTAAAGCAAAGAATTTTATGTGGTCTTTGGGCTATTCGGTTCTTTATTTGTTAGCTCTCAAGGCCTCGATGGGGGCTTGGCCCTTTTCTCGTCTTCGCCACATTCAGTTTTGTGAAGGGTTTCAACTCACACTTCATTGATGTGATTGTCTCATCGGACGACTTGGCTCCTTGGCGGCTGACCTTTGTTTATGGGGAACCTAAGTGTGAGCTCCGTCATGAATTTTGGAGTTTGATGCGGAGGCTGTCCCGGCAATGGAAGGGCCCATGGATTTGCTGCAGTGACTTCAATGAGGCTCTTTGCCATGATGAGCACTTTGGTGCTCGTGATCGATCTGATGCTCAGATGGAGCTTTTCCAAACCGGCTTGATGATCATGCGGATGGTGGACCTCGGTTTTCTGGTCCAAAGTTCACTGGACTAATCGGCGGGACGCGCAATGCAATGTGCGGGTCGACTTGACCGCTATTGTGGCTAACGGTGACTTTCTTGCCATGTTCGAAGTTCTATCATGTGGAAAACATAATTACTACCACTTCTGACCATTATGCGGTGGCCATCTCCCTCGACTCCCAGCAAGTGATGGGTGATCGCCCCCCTGTACAACACAAGTTCCGCTATGAGGCTATGTGGCGTCGTGCTGAGGGCTACATTGAGGTAGTGGAGAATGCTTGGAAAGCCCATGCCACTGGAACTCACTCGCTGCATGAAACATGGTCAGTTTTGAACCATGTGTCAGGTGCTCTGAAAGAATGGAGCAAGGTGGCCTTTGGTTCTGTCCGACATGAGATCCAGAGAACCGAAAGGAGACTCAAGTCTCTGCGAACGTCACCCGTGTATGCTGCTGGGCTGAAGGAGGAACGTGAGCTAGAGTGCCAGCTATGTGAATTGTTTGAGCGTGAGGAAATCATGGCACGACAACGGTCTCGGATCGACTGGCTCTGTGCGGGAGACCGCAATACGGAGTTCTTCCATGCCCGGGCCTCTGCACGACGGCGCACCAACCGCATCAAGGCTCTTGTGCGGGAGGATGGCTCCAAGTGTGTTTCTCAGGACGGGTTGAAAGAGATGGTACATGATTTTTACGAGGATCTCTTCTCTGCTGGAGACTGCACCTCTATGGATAGGGTGTTGGATGCTATCCCGAGGAAGGTGGATGACAACATGAATGCTGAGCTGTGCAAACCATATAGTAATGAGGAGATCAGGGTAGCTCTCTTCCGAATGGGACCTACGAAGGCTCCTGGGCCAGATGGATTGCCGGCCATGTTCTATCAAACTCACTGGGATCTGATCCAGCATGATATTTGCGATGCTATTCGCTCTTTCCTGAGTGGCGAGGCTTTACCCGAAGGACTTTGCGACTCAATCATTGTCTTAATCCCAAAGGTACAAAATGCCCAACACCTCTCTAAATTCCGCCCCATTAGCCTGTGCAATGTCTTGTACAAGCTTGCATCTAAAGTTCTCGCTAATAGACTGAAGGTTTTTCTGAATGACATTGTCTCGGAGTTTCAGAGTGCTTTCGTGCCGGGCCGCTTGATCACGGACAGCGTGCTTGTTGCCTATGAATGTTTGCACACTGCTCGGAAACAACATTCCAAGAGGCCTTTCTTTGCTCTCAAAGTGGATATGATGAAGGCGTATGACCGCATCGAATGGGCATACCTCCATGGGTGTCTTCAAAAGTTGGATACAAACTGTGATGCGCTGCGTTACCTCGGCAAGATATGCAGTGAAGGTGAATGGTGAAATCACTTCTGCCGTGGTGCCGTCCAGGGGGCTCCGCCAAGGAGATCCCATAAGCCAATACTTGTTCTTGCTGTGTACGGAAGGTTTGTCTGGATTACTGCAAACGAGGGAGAGCCTTGGCGAGCTACAAGGGATCTGAAATCGTATGCAAGGCCCTCCTATATCTCACTTGCTTTTTGCAAATGACAGCATCTTCTTCGCACGCAGCGATAATAGAAGTGTGGAGGCTCTGAATTCTGCTCTCCATCAATATTGCGAGGCCTCTGGGCAAAGGATCAACTTGCTAAAGTCTTCGATCTTCTTTGGGAAGCACTGCCCTGATGGTGTCAAAGGAACTGTAAAGGGGTGCCTTGGGGTAGACAATGAAATTCTCCATGACTCTTATCTCGGTATGCCCACTGAGATTGGTCGTGCAGCCTCCAATTCCTTTAGCTTCTTACCAGGCCGGGTTTGGAAGAGGATCAATGGCTGCAATGATAGGCCGATGTCACGGGCTGGAAAGGAAATTTTTCTGAAATCTGTGGCTCGGGCCATCCCCAACTATGTGATGAGTTGCTTCCAACTGCCTGTCTCCATTTGTGAGCAAATGAAGACCTACATCGCCAACCACTGGTGGGGTGTCGAAGACGGCCGTCAAAAAATGCATTGGCGTTCTTGGGCGTGGCTTTCTACCCCAAAGTTCCTCGGTGGAATGGGCTTCCGCGACTTGGTACTTTTCAATCAGGCAATGCTTGCGCGTCAGTGTTGGCGTCTCCTGACCGAACCCGACTCTTTGTGTTCGAGGGTCCTAAAGGGACGCTACTTCCCTGATGGGGCTTTTTGGACTGCCACCAAGCCAAGATCATCTTCCTTCACTTGGCGCAGTTTGCTCTTTGGGCGTCAACTGATTCAGAAGGGAGCTCGGTGGGGTGTAGGAAATGGCACCCGGATCAAAGTTATGGAAGACAACTGGATTCCAGGTTTCCCTCCTGGAACTTTCAACTCGATTCTCCCTATTCCGGCTGAAACTTCAGTTCAGTTCTTGCTGGCTGAGTCATTGGTGACTTGGGACGAAGACCTTGTGCGAAGCTTCTTTGCTGATCCTATTGCGGAACAAATTCTGCAAGTTCCCATAAGTCGTTCTGGGGGAGATGACTTCCTGTCGTGGCCTCATGACAAGCTTGGCATCTACTCGGTCAAGTCTGGCTATAATCTTACTCGAAGTGAGAACTTCTTCTCCTCTACAAGTGGAAAGGGCAAGGGTCTGGCTTCCAATATTCAGGTGCAAGAAAAGGAGTGGAAGGCCCTTTGGTCAGTCAATTGTCCAAACAAAATGAAGATTGTTTTGTGGCGTTTCGTGCACGATTGTTTACCTACGGGTTTTCAGCTGGTGAGGTGTCACATTCCAGCCGACGATGGATGTTTCTTCTGCAACCGGACTAAGCGTGTGGAGCATCTCTTCCTGCTGTGTCCCTTCGCCCGTTCCGTTTGGAAAGGGGTTAAAGAGGAGTTCAGTGTCAGGCTGTGCAGAAAAGACATGGTTAAAGGCCGTCAATGGATGTTCGATTTCCTGGCTCATGCTTCGAAGCTTCAAGCTACTGTCTTGGCCATCACTCTATGGCATATCTGGGAAGCTAGAAATGAGGTACGTAATAATGGCACCGAAGTGCATCCTGCTAGAACTGCTTCAAAAGTTCGTGCCTATGTCCGTATGGTGTTGCAGCATTGTTCTAAGCCTAAACCCGATCCCAGGCGTGAGTCTTCTTCTTCAACAGTTATTTGGACTCTGCCACCTGCTGGTGTGGTGGCTGTGAATGTTGATGTGGCGCTGTTTCCTTCTATCCGACGGATGGGCATGGGCTTTGTGGCTAGGAATCATCTTGGGGAGTGCATGTTTGCTGGCAGTGAGCAGCTTCAAGGCTTCTCTGAACCGGAGTTGGCTGAGGCGCTTGCCATCCGACGTGCTCTTGAGGTTTGTCGATCTGAAGGCTGTTCGTCAATTGTTTTGGCATCTGATTGCCTCTCCATGGTGAACAAAATCAAGTCTATGGCTCAAGATCGATCAAGAGTGGGCGCTGTTGTCTCGGACATCAAGTCTCTTGCGTCTGGGTTTACTCAATGCTCTTTCTTACATGTCAGGCGTGGTATGAATGTAGCGGCACACAAACTAGCTCGTAGTTGTGAGCACTCTGTTAATCTTTTTTATCTTGGTGTGGTTCCAGATTGTATCAGGGACGAACTTTGCTGTGATGTTCAGTAATCAATGAAGTACTGTTAATCTCAAAAAAAAACTTCACATGAGCATCCAGTAAGAGATAGTTTATGCATATTTATCAATTTTTTTCTCCTTTGTATAAAAACATTGTGCATATTTCCAGTAAGAGATGGTTTATGAGCGAGAGCCTCGTAACGCACAAGCAAACAGATACCATTGACAACTGGTTCAAGAACAAATGAAGCAAAATCAAGCTGGGAAAGAATGCTGGTAGTATCTCGATCTCACATTCTGACAAAAATTAGTAAGCACGGCAAAGCAAAGCAATTCAAGTCACCCTCTAAAAACTGCTCAGACGCAGCAGTCAGCGGATGTCGCCATATTAACAATTAATTAGTTGATGAACAAGGTTGTGTCAGAGGGAGGGCCTGTACACAGATCAGATGTTGCATCTTTATGAACTATATCACACACACATGATGATTTACATTACAAAATGTATTTCTTCCCCGCCGCAGAAGAAGAATACCGACCGGCTAACATTTCTTCTTCCTTCATTTCCTCCTATTATTTCCTGGGTGACCGGGCTTTCAGGGTCATTGCGAGTTTCTGCCGTTCGCCTTCCACCTCGGCAAACTGCAAGCTGAGCTCCGAGTACCTGCCGTGCATTTCCTCCAACTCGCTCTCGACAGCCACTTGTTTTCTCCTCAACTCGATTGTATCCTGTATCAGCTCGTTGATGTCCCTGAAGCTTTGGAACAGCGCTGATTCGTCGTTGTGTTGCTTCAAGAATGAGCTGAATGTTCAAGAGATGAGCATTTAGTTAGTTATTAAGTAAAACCTGACTTGCATTACCTGAAGCTATAAATTTCATGTTTTTTTTTCCTTTGTCCTAGTTAGCTTAGTTTCTGAAGAAACTTTAGTAGCTTGACAGACCAAAAAACATCAAGAATGAAAAGAGGCTCTATATCAATAAGCACAGTTTCTAAAACTCTCGAGTTCCCAAGGCCACACTTGGGAGCAGTATCAAGGTGGGCAGGTCGCAGAAGGCCTGGTCTGCACGACAACCGTGAGGGCGGTGAAGCACCCAAAGGAGGTGCCGGCGATGGAGCCAGGCAGAAAGGGGGGTGACAATGGTGCCCATGATAGCGGGAGAGCACACCAGGTCAGGGCGTTGTGGAGATCCCTTAAGAGGAGCAGAGAAGGTCGGCGGTGGCATCATGCTCCGTGCGCCCGCCATCGCTGCAGTTCTTTCCTCTCTCTCTCCCTCGTTTCTCTTCTCCAGGATTTCAATCGGGGGCTCCGGCGGTGCTTAAAACTTTCCGGACGTAACGACACCGAAACGTCCGGAAAATAAAACGTTAAGGATGAACCAATCATGATTTGAGACATTGGCGGAAATGGTTTACACCTCCGACTAATACGACGGTTTTGGGCCCGAAAACGACCAACCAATCAAGCCCTAAAAAGATACTTCCCCTGGTGTATTACCATGACCAGACTCAATATGTGAGCATGCATTTAGTCCAATATGAGGGAATGAAAGGGCGGCTAATAATAAAGGGGAACCTGCTTTACTAGACAAGAGTAAACTTATGAAAATAGATGCAATATGACTAATTACCTCTGGAAAACGATGTCTGTCTTCTTCTTTGCTTGCAGCGCTTCCGCCAACTCAAGCTCCAAAGCAAGTACTCTTTCCAAGGCATTTCCAGAACCAGGAAGCTCTTTAAATGAAGGGAAAATGCTTCGCAAATGTTCATTTGCCTGAAAATAGCGACATGCGCACACACAAACTTAGCACAAGGTACAATGGACTGCAGGTTCATGTCAAACGATGGAGGTGGATGCATGTGGGTGGTGGAGGCAGAACTCTTATCATCTTAAGATAGTGGCAACAAAAATGTTGAACAGTTATATTAGAACAGAAAGGTGAGAAATACACATACCATATCAAGCTGTGATAACGCCCTTTCCAAACCACTGAGTGACGGGTCAATAAGATTAATGTCAAGGGGAAGAAGAGGGGATGAATTCTCGTTTTTAAGTCTTTCCAGCTGCATGTGTAAAATAATTTCCAATGAATTAGCCCTGATTCACATCATGCCAAGTATCAAGTAATTACTGATTCATAAAAACCAAACATAAGTTGTTTGTTGTTTGAATTACCCAATTTTAGTGACAAAACCAACTTTGGAGATTGGCAATAGCATAGTTTCCTTCTTTCTTGTATTACTTTTTGCTGCGACTGTTTTTGGGAGCATAATGTAATTAACTTCTCAAGTTCTCATATAAAAATTAATAAAAAGCTCTAGTAGGAAATTCTCCTGCTGTTTTCTATCAAAAAAAAGGCACAGATCTTCCTTACTGTTATCAAACAAACCCATATGGATAAAACTCGTTGGCCAAACAGCAGAGCTACGGACGATTTGGGAATGTCAAATCAGATTGTAATCCTTTGCCTAATTTATAAAGTGTGAATCACTTCTACAAAAAAAGCTAGAGCAAGGGAGAGAGAGGAGTTGGATTATATTTCCGCTGCTGCTCATCGCTAAAGCAATGAAGGGACGAGAGGAATGCTAATTAAATGAGGATTTGTGACCAGAAGGCTTGCTACATACGAGATGTCTACGGTAAAGAAGATAGAGATTAAAGGGGAACATGAGGAAGAAAATGAAATGAAGAATTCCATTTTAGGCAAGCACTTGCCCATTCACAGATGTGATGATATTGAATATAGATTGAAACACTCAAACCTACTGCTCTGAAAACTTAACTGATTAGATTCATATCCTTTCCTAATCAATAATAAGAAAAATCATATATTTTATTATTTTTTATATAAGAACCCTTTCAAAACTTGGCAGGAACAGAATTTGTGTTATAAAAAGTACAGTAAGAGAAGTTTCAACATACCTCTTTCTGGAAAAGATTCAAGTCATTTGCCAATTTCTTATGCTCTTTAGAAATATCTTTGATGGTATTGTCGACAGTTGGATGATTCTCCAATGATTCTTCAGATTGCTTATCGCAATTCTATCAAAATAGTACAACTAAAGTAAGCTGAGAGAACAACATAAATGTTACAGATACCGAAGCAAAACAATTCTAAAAAAAGGTTAGTCGGTGTAATATATAAATGCACACTGCCAGATGAATATCTTTCAACTCTACTTGGTGATTGTGAAGCAAACTCAAAAGTGAAGTGTCACACCAGGAGGTGTATATAACTTCTAGACAAAGCACTGACAGGTAAAAAATTAACAAGAGCCGGAGCTTCTTGTTTAGTTGGGTCAAAGGACTCTGCGACATCATCCAACTTAATATTGCCATCTGATTAACAAGCTATTCCCATCAAACGCTGAAACAGTAGTTTCTAAGATGTGCTTAAGTTATCCAGATCTTAGACGCAGGCCTCTTTCTAGTCCTCTTATGTTTGAAATATATAGATTCAAGGTAATTGGTCACTACAATAATATAACATGAGCGCCATGGTATATCTCATATGTGTAAACATACTATTCTACAGGGAAAAAATTACTTCAATTGTGAGCAACTATCAAGTATTCCATGTGCCCTAATTTCAATCGCAATTAGTCTAAACTAAGATAGACATTTATGTTAGATTGATTACCTCCAAGTTCTTTGTCGGTGCATGCTTGGCATGTGGATGCTCATCAGACTTACCAACATCTTCTGATTCTGCTACATTTGATGAAATATGTGTGCTATGGATTTCACCTTCATCTTCCTGTAATTCTGAATCAACTTCTGTTAGTTTTGGTATTAACTCTGGTGCAGACCCAGATTTAACATCTCCCAGAATTTGCCCGATAGATGTGGCACGAGAGATGCGCGATCCAGAATTATCAGGTGACGCGATATGGTCAGTTAATGCCATATTCTCCAGCAACTTTTTCACTAAGTCAAGCTCCACCCTTATTCTATTGCGTTCCTCACTGCATTCCTGAAGAGAGGTCTCAATCCTCTGCTTTTCTTCTTTACAGCAATCGAAGTTCAGTTTTGTGCATTCCAAGTCCGTCATTATGCTGTCATATGCATTAGACAACTCTCTTTTATCAGCAGATAAATCCTGCATCTCCACCTCCAGTTCAGAAACTTTCATTGATAGCTCTTCAATTCTTTTAGCCAGAGCAATCTCGTTTTTCCTCCCAGTTTCAACCTCATCCAAAGCACTTTGTAACTTCAGTAACATCTCTTCAGAATACTTTTTAGAGACAAACACCTGACTTTTAAGCTCTTGAACCTTTGATTCATATTGCTCTTTGATAAATGCAATTCTAAGGGAATCTTGTATGGCGAACAACGACCCCTCTTTCTCCTTTTTCCCAGCTTCAGCCTTTTCCTTTAGCTCTCTCAACTGGATAGACAGGTTCTTGAACTCTTCTGCCTTCAGAGTTTGTTCAGCAAGTTTCTGCGTAAGCTCTTTGTTCTGTTCTTTTAAATTTGTCAACTGATATCCCGAATCCTGTAGCAGTGATGACGCTTCAGTATGGTGTTCCTCCAATTTTGATTTCAGAACCACGTTTAGAATTTCAACCTCATCTTTCGCTGATCTCAAACCATCAACGTGCTCCTCAAGATTTGTCTGCATGGCTCTAAGTTGCACAATCTCATCTTGATACTTCAATTCTGCCTCACTGTTATTAATTGATACTGATGTATCTCGAGACTCGCTATTGCTAACCTGAGCCAATGTCTGTTCATTTCTTTTTATAAGCTCTTCAAGCCCTTCCTTCTCTTGAATAACCCTGGCAAAGTTGAGTTCTTGAGAATGGATAGCTGATTCAAGTGTGGCATTTCTGTCAGTTAATTCTGCTACAGTCAACATGTGCGCCCTTAATAACTCGTCAGCATCTTTGTTCTTAAGCTGAAGCTTCCCAAAATCATTTTTTAAGTATTCAAGTTGCACAGCAACCTCCTCAACCTGACTTCTCATGCAACTAGCTTCAATTTCAGTGGCAAGAAAGTCCTCCAGAATTGTTCCTAACTGATTTTCAGCATTGGAGAGCTGGGAGAGAAGAGAGCAATTCTTACAACTGAGGTCCCGTTTGATTTGCTCACTTTCTGAAAGAGCATCCTGCATCAAACTGTTTTCTTTACTCATGTCCGAAATCTGGTCCCTCAGATGAAGTAACTCTGTTTTGTCCTCATTATAAGATAGCAGGACCTGATCCTTCTCACTAAGTTGAGATGTAAGACTTGCCAGGGCAGATTCAAGATCTTCCCTCGTTGTCTTTTCTCTTAGCAAATTTCCCTCAGTACAGCTCAGACAATTTTGCAAACCTCGGTTTTCATTTTCCATGTGCATCAACAGTTCGTCTTTAGACTGTAGAGACTGGGCCAAAGTTTTGTTATCTTCATCAGATTCTGCAAGAGTTATTTTGGTCCTCTCAAGTTCCTGAACAATAGCAGCAATGTCTTTCATCTTTTCAACAAGAGTCTCATTCTCACTGGTGACAATCCGCAGCTCAACTTCCATTTTTGCCAACTTTGATGTTAAGTCACCATTGCTGATTGAGTGTTGTTCTTGAGCCTCTGAGATTGTCTCAAATTTATGTACCATTTCCTGCAGTTCCTGCTGAAGCTTCTCTACATGTCCCTCAGAAATATTCAACTTTTCTTCTGTTCCAGCCATATCACAATGAAACTTCTGCTTCACATCAAGCAATTCTGCTTCAGACTTGTCTGATCTCTTTCGGAGAACATCGCACATTTCTTCCAATGCCTCCTTTTCGTGATGGAGATGAAGCACCTTCTGGCATGCTTGCTGCTGGAAGAATTCCAAGCTTGCTATGACAGCAGTGTAATTCTTGTTCTCAAGTTCATGTAGCAAAGATACGTCATCCAAGCATGGAATGTCGATGTCCTTGCTCAAAGAAATAAGTTTAGAGCATAGGATGCTCAGTTGCTCTTGAAGTGATGTAGAAACAATTTGCTGCTCACTGATTAAGGAGGACTGCTTACGTAATTCATCTTTCACAGCCTCAAAATCTTCCATCACTGATCTGAGCTCATCCTTCAGCTGACTAGTTTGCTGACTTTCTTTCATTAAAAGGTTCTCAAATCTCTTCCTTTCTTCAGTGCAGGCATTGTACTTGCTTTCACAAGTTTTATGTTCCTCAACAAGTGTTTCAGATACCACAAGCCTTTCCATAAGTAAAGCATTTTCAACTGAAATATCTTGGAGCTTTGCTTCTAATATTTGGTTCTTCACTGTCAGATCATCACACTTGAAAATGTATCCTGATTCACTTTCTTTCAAACTTTTTGATTGGTCCAGTGCAGAGTTTAACTTGAGCATTAAAGACTCCCTAGCATCATTAGAGTCATGGAGTTCTTTTTCTAGCACGTATAGCCTTCCCTGCATTTGCTTAATCATATCCAGTGCAGTATAGTGAGATTCCCGTAGCACATCAGAGAACACCTGCCACTGAATGTTAACAGCGTACGTTTCTAAAATATCAGATTCCATTGTGGAAGAAGCATCTTTTGGTCCTTCGGTGTTGGAGCAGTTCACCTGTGAATCAGGATTACATATGACTTCAGATCTGCTACGAAGTTCTTCAATTTTGGCAGCCCGAAGGAGGTTATGCTGGCCATCCATTTTGTAGCTAAAACTACGTGATGTGCCATTTTCAGTTGAAAACATTTGAGATGCAGTTGCCTCATGAAGACCTTCAGTTCCCTGTTGTTTGACAACAGGCCTGTCTTGGTCATGTTCTATAGAACCGCTTAAATCTGCTATTGCAGAATGCTCTTCAGGAAAATGCTCAGCATCTTCTACAATGGGTTGCTTTGCAAGAGTTTCACTTGACTCATACATAGAGAGAACCTGAAAGGACAGCAACTCAAGGTCTTTCTGTAGACGATCAACAGCTGCAGAATAATTCCATCGGACCCTCTTGAGTGCTGTTTCCGTAGCAACAGCTCTCCTCTCGAACTCCTTATTTTGAGCTTCTAAAGCTGTTCTGTCCTCAGCAAATCTCATTAGCTGGTCATTCATCTCCTCATGCATTTTCTGCTTCTGGGCTTGCAGGACAGAAACTGTGTAGAAACAAGAATTGTGTTCTTTCCTGAGATTTTCCAATTCAATTGCTGTCTGCTTCTGGCTTTCCTCAAGCTTGTGGATAAAAGATTCGTAGTAGCGCTCAATCTGGCTCATCTTCTCCAGCAGATTCTCCTTCTCAGTTTTTGAGTCCTCCAACTTCTGCAAGAGCCCACACATTTTTTCCTCCATCGTGGCTGTACTGCCAGTGTTTTTCTTGTCAGAATTATGATCACGTCCGGAGCTTGATTGATGAGCAACATTGGATGGTGGAGCCAAATGTTCTTGATAGTTATTTTCTTTCATTTGTCCAAGCTGAACACCTTGCTTGAGGTTCTCAATAACACGCTGAAGCGCCCCTATATCAGCAAGAAGGAAATCAAGATCACTTGCTTGAAGTCCATGGAGAGCATTATTTCTGGTCTGCTGCAGTTTACTTTCAAGAAGCAGCAAGCCTTGCAGCCATTCCGTTTGGAGATTATGTACTGAACTATCTGTAGCAAAAACACCATTTCCTTCATCAGCCTTATGCTGCAAGGGTTTAGCAGATTTCATTTCTTCCAACTCTCTTTTCAAACTAGAACATTCTGTCCTTAGGAAAGATACTTCAGTAGTGAGCTCGCTGCGTGACATAAGTTCAACAGCAAGCTGGTTAGCTAGGCCCTGTGTTTCACTGCCTAATTTGTCAGTGACATCTTGCAGGGATGTTGCTTCTGACTTGAGCTGAGAAAAGGCCGACTCAGCCACCTCCAATCTGGTCTTGAGTCGATTATTCTCGTCATGAGCAGCAGCAAGATCATGACTGGCAGAGAACTCAGGACTCCAACCATGACTCCAATCACTGCTCCCTTGTGGTGAAAGACGCTTACCCCGAAATGGCCCCTTCTCTGGTGTAGGGCTTTGACTTGTTGGACACAGTGGTAAATCACCAGAGTGTATGCTCCTAAAGCTACTGATTTCATGACTGCCACATGGATCATTCTTTTCGGCAAAATAACCATCTGAATTATGTGACGAATTTTCATAATCTTCGGTTGAACCCGCAGAATCTTCGGCCACAGGGAACCCCAAAGAAGTTTCTTTTAACTTATTCCTTGCATTAGCCTATAACAAATGATAAAGGTAATTATGGTGTGTACCAAGTAACTTAATTATATCAAATGACGAAATGCATAGAAAAGAATATGGAGATGGTTTAGCTAATTTATTTATTAAATGAAAACAGTAGGCATTGCATGATATGCAGATTCCATTCATTGTCACGAATCTAGGCCTAATACGTAAATTCTCTAGTGATGTATCTGCAGCACAATCAGCAATAGTACACTCAATATAGATCGATACCTCCAGTTACAGAACCAAAGGACCACTCAATATAGATCGATGCCTCCAGTTAAAGAACCAAAGGACCGCGGTCCCTTCAAATGTATCCTTTCATAATCTTGAGATAACCAAGGTCACTCTCAACAAAGCAATCTGGCACATAACTTGGTCTACTTTGTTGCAGTTCAAGTCAGAAGTTTTGAATTATTTTTCACCAGTAAACCATGTACGCATGGAAGTTAGTAGTTTTCTTTAGGGACATGGAGGTTAGTAGTTACTACCAAGAAACAGTATAAAACACATGAATGTCCTGAAAATGAACTCTTTGTTTTCCTTTCATGTGCCATTGCAGTGAGGTCCAATACTTCGTAGGGATTTATACCAACCTTATCACTACCAACATCGGATGAAGCAACAGCAATTTCAGAAGGATCATGACTTCTTTGATTCACTAGCTGCTGAGAACTTCTGGCACCAGTTTCTCTTTGCTGTTCAAATTCCCTGTACCAAGCAAGCACTCATAAGATTTGGAACTAATAATCCAAAACTAAGATCATTGTTGTTGTGGCCAAACCTGAAGCCAGTTTTGGTGCTGAGCAGTTGTGCCGTGACCTGCAACGGTATTCATCAAAGAACATTAGAAAGAACAACCAGAAGGCAAGCAAAACAGAGAACACTGTCAAGTCACTTCTCAAAACAGTGAAAGAGTATTTTCTGATGATTATAGACATAAGTTAAAACGTTATCTAAAACCCATGTATGTATATTGTAGGGGAAAAGACCATACATGTAATACTGTTCCAAAGTCGCAACCACGAAAAGGAAGTGCGATTGAAACAGGCTTCACTGCTTCTGCAAATTCGGCAAGATTAACATCGACCTCCCCAAGAATACTAGATCGAGAAGTCCCCTGATTTTCCAAGAATAAGGGGAGAAAGAGCAAGCATCACTTGTTAGCAAGTTCATCCAGCATTTAAGTGGTCATGATATCAAAACCTTAACGTAACATGTGTGCAAGTTCATGGCCGAGGAAGATGTAGGATAAGCGAAACCAATTTATACAACGCACCATGGCCACGACAAGCTTGTAGAGCTTATCATCATATGTCTTAGTCCTAGAATCCTGAAGAAGTCGGGTTGCTTCATAAATAGGATCTGGCCATTTGCAGCTTCCATTCCTCACATTTGCTTTATTTGTTTTTGCAGTTACCTTTCCTGTATCAGCAGAGATAAAGGACAAAAATAACTTGTCCCATCCCGTAGATGGAATCTGCAACAAAAACAAGTAACCATGTAAAGATCGTTCAACTATGGATGGCAGAAACACGCAATAATCCTGAGTAATTCACACAAACTGCAAGACTCGTATTATTAAAAATCAGAGAGCAGGAATAAGTCAATTTTATACTCTACAGCTTCTGGCATGGTATGTATAAGTATCTTTCACCCCTAACTCAAAAAATAGACAAACCACAGACTAAATTTTCGAACTATCACTCCCACCCCCACAAACAATCCCCACACGGTTTTGGGCGAGACACCACTATATGTAGGATGTTTCTGACAGGCAACATTGTGGGCTCTAGGTTGAGAATGACTTGGCAACTAGTCAGCAAATCAACAAATCAGAAAAATACAACATCACCCAAATAAACAAATATTTATTTCTTGTTATGTTGACCGTGCTGCATGTAAGCTGAAGAAAGTGATGTGGCAGCCGACTTGGTGAAAAGCCGAAAAGCATATATAAAACCAGCCTAAGGTTGACTTCCTGGCTGCCTGCGTAGATACTACTTTTTTGTCCCGGCGATGGTGTGGAATTCCAGCTGTGGCAACATCAATGTTCCATCGACATGTGGAGGATGGAGGATTCCCCAAAGACTGGATTAAATTTCCTTTCCTTTCAGGGGTTTTCTCATAATGCTGGTGTCTGATTAATACAGAGCTTTGCCTCCTTCGAAAAGAAAAAAAAGGAACAGCCTACGGGTGAAAACAAATGGTTTCAGGAGTTCAGGGTGAAATGTGTCTAGTTTTAGAGCTGAGATGAAATCTAGACCCGTGCAAGAGTTGAGGAATGCAAATGGATATTTTCCTCGAAAGTAAGATTCACCAATTTTTGTTGTCTTAACAACCAAAAAGGCAAAGAAATGGAGGTGGCATGAATAATCTGATCTTACATTTGTTGCATGGAATTGCAGCCGGAATACAACTTTAACTTTGGCCTTTTCAATCTTCCATTTTGGCACCCTTGACATGCTGTCAATCTTTATACTTTAAGCATCTGGTACTTCTAGGGGGATCTTTTGTCTGAAAGCAAGCACCAAAGACAATATAAACTTCCTTAAATCCATAAATACATTTTAAAAATCTCCTTCAAATCAAACAAAATTCAAGCCGAAAACCATACAAGATAGATCAGATTCAGATTGTCCTCATGCATGTGCAAACACACAAACACGGGAACAAGAATCATACCCACCAATGAGAAAACTTCAGTATAAAGGCTAGTCATCAAAAGCAACTGGCTGGTGCACTTACATGATACTCCCTCCGTCCGATAATGTAAGACGTTGTTTCTAGCGTCAAAAAACGTCTTACATTATGGGATGGAGGGAGTAGCAGCTATACAAAGAATTGAAAGATTATGTTGATATTGTTTTCTGCACTATGCTCCTAACAATTTCATAGCTATTTCCTACTAACAACCACATGTTTCTCAGCACCTCACATGTTCACCAGAGTTAGATACACGGTATAATGGAAAATTAATAACTAACCACTACATGGAAAATACACCTACACCAAGATGCCCAAATTTATCTTTTTATACAGGTAGATCTAGAGCCGCAGGGTGGAAACATACTAACTGCCAAGAATTTGTCCCCAGTTCACCCAGACAGGTAAAGTTAGGCAGTATTCAAGAATCTTGTCCTGCAATTCATACATAGGACTAACTCCATGCACCATCAGGCCTCATTGAGCCAAACTAGGCTAAGTGTTCCTCTAGACCCTTGTTTAGCTTCAAAATTATCAACGAATCAAAATATAACATATGCATCTTTAGTTTCAAAAGGCAACTAAGAGATGCACGGGTATGATCAATTTGACAAACTCGCATATCACAAGCAAGGATTTAGAGCATGCTTGGTTTGCAGCCAAAAATTTAACTGGTTATATAACACAAATTGGTACTGGTGGCTCAGTAGATGGGCAGCTGGTGTACTGACCAAAGACACCAGTGTCATGTGCAGACAGGAGATACAGCTAGTTGCAGTGCAATTGCAGAGTTCAGAAATCGTGAAAAAAATGCAGACACGCCCTGCTTGTAGCCAAGATTTTCCATGTCCAGGACAACATCCAAGAGCTTTAAGCAGCCAAGGCATGGACGGAGCGTACCTTGCAAGGCGCCGGAGGTGGACGGAGGCCCTGGCTTGGAGGTCGGGATCTGCGGCGGGGGCGGACCGGGGCGGCGCCACGGGATTCGATCTGCAGCGGAGGCGGCAAGAGGCGGGCGGATCCGGCGAAAGGCTGCGGCGGATGAGAGCGAATCCGGCGGGGACGACGGCGTGCTGTCGACCGAGTGAACTGGGGTCAGGGTCGGAACAAGAAATGGAAGGAGGCAGGAAGGGAAGGAGGGGCAGGGGAGAAGACTCACCGGCGGCGAGGGGGGCAGGTGACCTCGACAGCGGCGCTCACAGGCGGCGAGATGCAGCCGGGATACGGGAGAGAGCACGAGGAGGTCGGGCGCCGCCGTGCTCTTACAGTGTCAGCCAAACAGTTCTGGAGTTCATGCCCGAATCCGCGGTTCCGGGACGAAATGTATGTACTTGCGAGTTGGTGGGGGGCTGTTTTTGGCTGAGGCGAGCTCACCGGCGGCGAGATGTAGACGGATGCAAACCGGTGGATTCACTTTGATACGGGAGAAAGCACGGGGAGTTCGCGCAAAAGGTGCGGCCTTTTCCACCGAGGTTGGGTTGGGGCTTGATTAGGAGAGGCGAGCAGCAAAGCTTGCTTATCGGGAAGAGGAAGGATGCTGGGCACCAAGCATAATGATGGTGTTTGGTCGTTTAATTTATCATTAACTTATTTCTTCCCAGGTTTTCTGGTTGGGCAGTAATGTCTGTCTGTCACTCACTCGACTCCTTTTGCTTTTTCACCGGTACACAAGTACAGTACACGCGTGAAAATCAGCCCGCTTTTTCTTAACCTCAGCAACTTCGAATGAATTCTATTTGTGGCACGATTTCTCTCTTGTTTGTGGCAACAAGGGACCAAGCAACAATAGTCACCACCTAGTGTTACCAACATTTAGGAAGGGGGGTGCTAATCTCCGTTGGAGAGGTGGGGAACAACGTATGCTCCCAGGATAACAAATGATCCATTTTAAGTCTTCGAGTGCCATGGCCAACGAACGTCCAATCAACCTTCACTATCTAGGGGTAGCTCTTGGGCCGTACTCCAAACCTCATAATGAGTCATGGGCACAAATCTGAGGAACCACAACCATCTAGGTTGCGCATAAAACCAAGAATAACAAGATTCACAAGGGATATATTAAAGAATCGATCAACTTGAGATTTGCCTTGGTGGAAATGTGTACCAGGATCTCCTCTTGTCTCTCTAAAAAGAATAGGCAGAGTGGGGGCTAGGGAGGGTGATCTTTTAGAATTTCAACAATGGTGGAGGAGAGAGATGGAGTGGTGAAGAAGATGCTTTAGGGCATCTCCAATGGCAACCCACAATTTCCTCCCGGATCCGTCTGCGGGTAGGGGGGACCAGTCCGCGAACGCGGATGCGGGAGGACGTCATCCAACCGTAGTCGTATACATCCGGCCTTCCTCAATTTTTTTAAGTCTACATGATCAAATAGCTGCATACAAAGGGTACAGACGTTCAAATAGCCGCATGCAACAGTAGTTCAAAATTTATTAAAGTTCAAATATTACATCCCAACATTGGTTTTCCCTTTAACCTCCCACTGATGCTCAATCAGTCTTCCTTCAGCTACTTGTGAGTTGGTCGATGCTGAATTTGTTTATGCATTTGATTAAACTCTTCAAATGTGGCCGGATTCTGGTATGGAAGTTGGATAGGATCACACATGTTCTCAAATTCTAGAGTTGCGGCAGCATCGTCACACAACATGTCATCACCTCTCACAAGGTCTCCAGATCTCATTGTTTAGCAGGTCCACGAACAACTGCAAAACAGGCCTGCAGAACTCCAACTGCCCTCTCGACATCCTTTCTAGCTGCTTCTTGTCTTTGGGCAAAGTGAGCCTTTTTCTGGCCAACTAGGTTAGAGATGGTGCTGACAAAGGTAGCCCACGGAGGATAGATACCGTAAACCAGATAGTAGCCCATGTTGTACTCATGTCCATTGACAATATAGTGGCAAGGAGGCGATTGTCCTTCGGTCAGCCTCGCAAACAACGGCGATCGCCACGGCACAATGATGTCATTGTGAGAATCAGGCATGCCAAATCCAAAGATCATGTGATGCAACTGCTTCAAGAATGATGGTGGTCTTCTTAACATGACGCTGATATTGCTCTTGTAAAGCCTTTGGGCAGTTCTTCCATTTCCAATGCATGCAGTCAAGAGATCCAAGCAAACCTGACCACTCTTTTGCTTCTGAGATTGCCAAGAGCCTCTCGGTGTCTGGCATAGTTGGTTCTCTCAGGTACTGAGGTCTGAACACCTCGACCACGACAGTTGCAAACCTGAACATGGCATCTTCGTATGTGCTCTCAGACATCCGTAGGTACTCGTCCCACGAATCAGCGCCCGTGTCATATGCAAGCATCCAGTGTGGCCGTGCACTTCTGGTAACCAGAGAAGCCAATCGTTCCCACCGCGTCCTTCTTTAGGATGAAGTAGTCATTATAGGAACGGACGCCATGGTAAAAACGATCGAAGACAGTCTTGCGCATCCGGAAAATGCCGACGAAAATGGTTAATGAATAATGCATCTGGGGCAAAGTAAGTGGGCCATCAGTATCAAATGGCGGTGTGCCCTGTGGCGGTGGAGCACACGATTGACCCTTGATCGAGCCCTTGAAATTGAGAACATGTTCCTCCGCATGCTCCGGACTAAGACAGAAGCTCTCTACCTTAAGATGTAGGTAGCTCGAACACCGCTCGGAGGATCTGAGGCACCTCCGTATACACTTGAAGCTTAAACAAAACCATACTACTCCATCTTGGAGGCTCTGGACTAGCTTCGAGGCTAAAAAGTGAGTTGCACACTTGGAATTAATTATTTGAGGCCTCCTTTGGTTTGTAGGAATTTTGTAGAAACTCTATAGGATAGGAATTGCAAAGGAAAAATTTCTTTGAAGCCTTTTGGTTTATAGGAATGGATTCCTATTCCTATGTAGGATAGGAATCAATCCTTCACATTTTGAAGGAAAAAAATATTAGCTTAGACTCAATGATAAAATTCCTGTTCTATGCACCAAATAACATATTTTTCTATAAGAATTGAGATGCATGCCATCTCTCTTCTTATGATTTTATTATTCCTATAAAATTCCTATCTTATGAAGGCCCGACTCTTTCTCTCTCACACACACACACTTTAGGAAGTGGGTGTTTTTCCTAGTGTTTATTAGAGTGTTCATTCGCATGCATATATCTGTGGTGTACCCTGTTGTTATAGTACGCCATGCCTATGACTGAAAAACGAGAGAAAATCATTGATAAGGGGGGAGGGGGAGGGGAAGGGTTCTCCGACCACACAAATGTTTCCACTGTCAATGTATCCGTTGTGCAGGCACTTGAAACATGGTTAGTCTTCTAATCATGGTGTCATTAACACCAAAATTCTCATTAGCGGCAAGATGTCTTAAATCTCCCTTTTTGGTGGTTGGTGATAATATGATTAATAAATATAAGAAATGGTCGTATGGTATGGATCAATGGCTCTAAAAGGTATATGTTGAGCTCCCCTACATTTGTGCACTATAAAAAATCTTTGTGTTTTATGTGTGCGCACAAGGTAGCACTACAAAAAAAATACACTTCCGTGATGATACATGTTTGTCACAATAGGTCGCGTTTTTTGTCATGCATGTACATCCATGACAAATTTATGACAGAATCAAGATAGTCATACCTGTGCTGTCGTAGAAGTGTTCCATGACATTACCAAAATTATCATCACGGAAGTGTCCACTTCCATGACGATAAATCGCGCGTCACAGAAATGCTTTCGTCAAGGGTGACCGACACGTGGCATCCATCGTAATGGAACGTCGTTAAGCTATCGGGTCGGATTTTGAATCCGATAACCCGTTAACAGCCTCGACCAATGGGGATTTTCCACGTGTAAAATCATCATTGGCTGGAGGAAACACGTGTCGGCTCATCGTTGGGACAGATGTCATCCATTCATTGGACAGAAGGCGCCTATGATACGTCGACACGTGGCACGGCCAATCAAGTTTAAATGGGCCGCCCAACTAAAGGCCCACAAGATTTGGCGGCCCATAATGGGCCGCCCGATTAAAGGCCCACGAGATTTTGCAGACTATAATGGGCTGGCCCGACTAAAGGCCCACAAGATTTCGCGGGCCATAATAGGCCGCGCCTGTAAAGGCCCATAAGATTTTGTGTGCCATAATGGGCGGCCCGACTAAAGGCCACAGATTTCGCCGACATTAATGGGCGGCCCATTGTAGGCCCACAAGATTTTGAGGACCCTAGTAGGCTGGCCCATTAACTGGCTGCCATGTTTTGGGCTAAATGTCGGCCCATAATTGATCTGGTCCATTAATGGCCTGCCACGTTCCGGGCCTAGTAATGGCCCATATAAGATCCGGCCCGTTAAATGCCTCCCACTTTCGCGGCCAAATCACGGCCCAGATCAGGTCCGGCCCTTTAAGAGGCTTTGGGCTCAATTATGGCCCATATCAGATTTTCGGTCCGTTGACTGGACGCTATGCTTTTGGGCCCACTTGCTAAAGGCCCATTTAGTAATTCGGCCTGATATTAGTTTCGGCCTGTTAAGGGCCCATTTAACATTTCGGCCCTATATTAATTTCGGCTTGTTAAAAGCCCGTCATATAGTTGGGCCTAACTACGGCCCGGTTTGCATCCGGCCTACTCGCAGCCGATATCTGATTGGGCCAAACAAGGACAGAGACAACTTTGGCTTGTTAAAAGCCCGTGAATTGATTCGCACAATCATGGGCCGGGGTCCATTTCGGCTGCCGCCGCCCGTGAGCTATTCGCACGTTGTGCCCAAACCTACTTCTCGACCTCCTAAAGCCCATTGAGTTTTCTTGCGAAAAGAGGGTCGGGGTTACTCGGCCTATTAAAGGCCGAATCTACTAGTGGGCGGTTTGACGGGGCCCATGATGCGGACCATACATCGTGATTGCATGACGGCCCGATTATGTACCATAATTTTACGGTTTGGCGGTTTCTGCGAAGACAGGATATATATACTGATAAAATAACTACAGCATCATGAATAAGAAAAACCTAGACTATACAATAAAGAAATTACGGCATATTACATCCTTTGGGCATCAAAGTTCGCCACTATGATAATAAAGCACAAGCGGACATCAAATTACATACCTTTGGGCGTCAAAGATCGCCACCGATTGCAAATAAACACGCC
Organism: Aegilops longissima; assembly: GCA_021605205.1. NCBI lineage: Eukaryota > Viridiplantae > Streptophyta > Magnoliopsida > Poales > Poaceae > Aegilops > Aegilops longissima. The sequence continues at coordinate 610,799,702 of CM038681.1, read as the reverse complement.
GACAAAATAATATACAAAATCGACAAACACTTCAATAGAGTTCAAGAAAGGTTAGCCTCTTTGAGCTGCAGCAGCAAGCAGTGAAAGCAAGATGATGAGACTGCGCTTGTTCAACACTTATATCTTCCTCACTCTAAAAGATAAACAAGCAGACATATGACAGGTTTTGCACATAAAAGTATCAGTGCTGACAATTCATCACATTTCTTACTGACGAATAAAGTGACACAGTTTAAAATTGCATTAACACAATATGGTATTGTTCATGTCAAGACATGGCAGGAATTGACATTGTGAAGGAGTTGACAGCTTCACGACACCATTGGATTACAGATCAAGAACTCATAAGTATCAATGTTTAGTGTGTTGTCAATTTAACCCATTTCAGATTGGCAAATAAAGCGGCGGTTTAAATAATAGTAGAATGATATGACATTGTTCATAGTTAAGACATTGCAGAATATGACATTGTGCTGTAGTGGGTAGGTTCACCACACCACTGGATTACAGATGAAGAACAGAAGCATACATGCAGTGCAAAAGAAGATCACTTACTCTGTATAGTTTAATTTACATGGTATGAAGAAGGAACTTGGTTGTACAACTGAAAACTTAAATTGAGAAGGACAAACTTTTGTTTATGAACTACATAATAAACTTTAAACATGCAATTTGATGCAAACACCAAAAATAAACAGCTGTTGCAGTCATGCCTAACCAAATATACACAATAAAGTTTGAAGGCTTGAGAAGGACAAACTTACATTACTGGTGAAGACAGACTCTATAAAGCCCTTGTCCATGCTGATGGGGGGCAATTCAAGAAGTTTAGCATAGAATGTTCTTCATAAGCATTGCCTTTATTCTACATTTTGTTAAGAGTAAATATAGATGTGATAATATACGAAAAAATGGAGAATATTTAAGATAAGATGAAGAGTGATGCTACATAACCAAGTAGCTATAAATGTATGTGCAGCGATACAGGCAAAAGGCACAGCCAAGAGCAATGCACAGCTAAACTTCTTCATTACCGACCTTATGGTAAGAGTAAATATAGATCTGATGTGTAGAAAATGGAGGGCAAAGGAAAATAAGCTGCAGATTGATGGTACATGAACAACTGCCTGTCAATATAAGTACACTGATAAAGGACAACATGTACTTACAAGAACAATGCAGAGCTAAAAAAATTAATTGGCATTGGATATATTCTACACTAATGTAACCATTTATACAAATCAGATAATTTGGAGCAAACAATTGATAAGCAAGCTATCATGCATACTGCTGTCACATAATGAACCAGGTACGTATGCAAGTACAGTGATACATGACAACATGTACTAACAAGAGCAAAGCAGCGGGCAACATATTTGCGATATCCTGTCGTTCTTTTCAAACCGGAATATTCTTCGAGCTGATTTCCTGCAAAAAAGATCCGTAAGGCACATGCGGAAAAGTAGAAGTTCAAATTGTCATTTGATTTCATAGACAGTACCTCATCCTGGGAACGAGACCAGTGCATAACAAGGTTTTTCCATTCAATGTCTTCTAAATTTAGCACATGAGACTTCACCGGATATTCGTTTATAGACTTGCCATCAAAGTGTGATTTCCTCAGGTAACACCGATACTGCTGCAATGCTTCCTTGAAAAGCACAAGCAAGCTTTGCTCGTCATGACTATCCAGATTGACCCTCACCTAGTTACAACAATGTAATGTAAATCATTGATGTGTTCGATAAGCAGAAAACAGGAAAATAATAACCATGAATAATAGCACTTACACGTAAGTTGAACAGGAAGATGTGAAAATGGTGTTTGTCTTCACTATAATCTTCCCATGATGGGAATATATGCACGTAGTCCCTAACAATATTGAAAGTATTGTCTTTTAAACTGGGAATAAATGGAATGGGGTTCCAATCTGCAGGAATTAGCCGTCTCTGCAGTTGGGATAGGTCTTCGGCCGGTGGACTTGCTGTACTTTTTGCTGGAGTGGGATTTTTCTGTGGTACGGCTGGTGCTATGGCAAATGAAATCGATATACCTTTTGCTGGAGTGCAGGTCCTGTGTGGTGGGACTAGTGGTGTGGCCAGTGAAGTATGCGTACAATCTGCTGGAGTCGGTCCTATGTTTTGTTTCACTGGTTATACAGCCAATATAAGTGGGACGCTGTTTGATTTCTCCGGCACCACCACGTTTTTCAAGGACTTTGCTGGTGCTCCTTCAGGTTCGGCAATCACCCTCTTCCTTTTTGATGTCTGATGCACAAGAACAACATTTGAGTGGAAAAACATGGTATGACGACAGATGGAATATGTATTGATAATGGATGGGCATAGCATCTCGAGTTGTATGATGAGTAAACTAAGCAGATGGCGGTGCAACAAAGTAGAAGAAATGCAAGACAACATATGCAAGATACGCGCAATCAATAAAACCTTGCCAAATTAGAACAGGCACCTTGATGGGTGAACAGGACAGGCCATCTGCCTTTGACTCCTCGAGGTTAGAATAGTCATTAGAATGGTATTCTGAACAAGAATCAACAGGTGGGGAGCGTACGAGTTTCATTGCTTACAAAATGGCACTCAATGCCTTGGTGCCAATTTTGTAAGTCATTGCAGTGTTCCATAATATTCTTCTGATGCGCGGATTCGATATTCTTTGTAATTGCGTATAATATCTGAGAACCATGAAAACATAAATAGTTGTGAGATTATCTTTGTAATGCAGATGATATTCTAATATAGGGCGCCCCTGTAAACACTTATGTGCTATCACTGGATTCTGATGAGAGAGCTCATGTGTGCTGTAATATCGTGCGTGCATTTATATAATCTGGCACAAGTATACAAAAAAATAGGGTCCAGAAGTAAGGATAGCCGACAGATGATAGGTTCATAATATACTGTATATATAGTTTATTGCCAAACCATGATAACAAGAGCACACAACAACTAGGCAGATCATAGTGTACATAACAGGGGTACACCATAACCACGATATATAAATCGGAAAAGTGGAACTGGCTTGAAAATACGGTGTTGTATTGCCGCTAGTAATTGAAAGCCTATCGATCGCGTACAGGCCAACACTATCGAACATGGTAAAGAAGAGCAAGCAGATTTTGGATAATAAAATGTTGGTTGCGCAGTGCCCCACATGATGAACGAGGCGCATTAAGAATGCAACTCCCATTTTGTCTCGACCATTTCAGCGGTTGGATGAAGATCCTCGTCTCCTAACCCTTCTTCTTCCTCGTATGTGATTCTTCCCATCTGAGAACCAGACGGGCCGCCGGCGGACCACCGCCCCCATCGCTGTGTTCCTCCGCCACCCCACCCCCACCAGCGTCGAGTTTTCTTCGTTCGTGAGGCCCCACAACCACCCGAGCCCTTGGATCGCACCGCGAACTCCGCGAGCTCAAAAATCGGTGACCCAATTTTGAAATTTAGTCTCTGTGATTTAACTAGTGTGGAATATAAAGGGAAAACCATAAGCATTGGGAGTATAGTGTTGAGCGTGCCATGGCGGATCTGAAGGTGCAAACCGGACAAAGGCAACTTCGCAACCAAGACAAGAAATCAGAGTAAAGCAGTGGCGATCTATTTTCTTGCTGCGATTAATAAGTTGAGCAGATACGAAAGAGTACCGCGTGCGATAACCAAGACAAGAAATCAGAGTAAAGCAGTGTACGCGTCTGGTAAGAATTTGACGGCGCTGCGGTAGCGATGGCTGTCGGCGGCGTGGAAGCAGATCTAGGAGGGTAGACGGTGGCGTCGGGGCGGGGTGGATGAGACGGTCGTAGGAGCGGCGCCGGCAAGGTGGACGACGGCGGGGATGAAGCGAGAGGATGGGATGCAAGGATCCCGGTCCGAAGGCGTGGATGAGAGAGGTCGATCTCTTGTAATGGACGGCGGCGTCGGGGTATCAGCTCCGGCATGGTGGAGGAGGACGGCGGTGGATGGGGTGGCGGACGGCGGCGGACGGAGGAGGATGGGGGTGGAGAGGGTGTTTTGGCGCCCACGGAGTACGAATGGGGAAAAGGGAGGTAGAGAGGAAGGGGGGAACCATGTAGTCAGGGCGCGCTTGTCTCAAATGCGAGGAAATTTACAAACTTAGCCCCCGTTTCAAATTTTTACTACATCACAGCAACATTAGTCGGTTGGGGATAGGACGGTAATTTCGCATTCATCGAATATTTGCCGACGAGAGTTTGTTTTGGCGCCCACCGTGTATGAATATGAATCGGGGAGGAGTCGATTTCGCCGAGGGCTGCTTGTGTTTTGGCGCCCACCGTGTATGAATCCGGGTGAGAGGCGGTTACGTCACGTTTGGGTGAAATTACAAACCTACCCTATCGAAACCTATAGAAATCCAGCATATAGGCTTTGCGGCGAGGATAGGCGTAGTGATTTTCATCTCGCAGATTTTGGTTTGGTGATTCTGCGATTTTCCCTGCTTCGTTCAAATTTTGCACAGTGCATGTTTACCGTGCCAACTCAATTCGAATCTCGTTTGTATTCTACTATTTTTTTCGGGCGGGATCCATTTTCAATTGGAATTACATTCTATATATATCATTTTTTTACATATATACTTTCAAAAGCACAACACCATTTATACATAAATATGGTTTACAAATGGCATGATCTCAGATTCATAAGGTTGTATCCATCAATTTGGATTTTCAAATATTTGAAACCACTTTATGTTGAAATCCAATGTATGCATTCCTCGCTAACTGTCTCCAATTACTGTGTGTTTCATGCGGGGTTTTTTTAACTTCTCAAACATGTATAATGTGTTTCACACACGTAACATATAGTGTAATCCCGTTTAGACACTAATTGCATATAAACCATGCATTGTTTGTAATTGAAGAATCTATGGATCACCAATATTGATAAACTATATAACATTACACGTGTGCCCAAATTCAAATGAATATGCATGTTTGATACACCAATTTACGTTATGATATTATTGATGTCGTGATCTCCAGTTTAAATATTTGAATCCCATTTAATCCAGATATTCGTCTCATATAACTATTGCTCATGCTTATATAGGACTATCTCTCTGGACCTATACGCGTTCATCGTCTCTCAGGCATCTCTCGTGCTACCTGTATGTCGACAATGATCTTTTATCTTCGTAACACACTGACGGTACTCTCTCCATCGACCTTCATCACTCTATCTCTCTCTAAGTATATCTCGCTCTCTATGATTCTCCATGTGGAATCTCTTTCTCTCACACAAACACAAAACTTTGTCTCCCGGGGTCTCATTTCTCTCAACTATTCCCATGTGTGCCACTCGCACACCCCTCATACAGAGATGTCTTTCGCTCCTTAGATATGAGAACCTACGACACTTCCTCTTCAATATCTCTTTCTCACACACAAACACAAACTCTGTCTCCCTGGGTCTCATATTTCTCCATTGTTCTCTTGTATGTCGCTCAATCACACCCTCTCTCCCTAGAGATATCTTGCGTTCCCTCATATGTCTCTCTAGCTATCACCCTCGTTGTGAAATATCTTTCTCTCTTGCAGACACAAAACTCCGTCTCTCTGGATCTCATTTCTCTCTGATATTTGTTTGTATGTGACTCACATGCACCCTCTCTCTATCTCTCTCACACCCACACACATAACCCAACCTTCTGATCCACTCGACTCCTATCTCTAGCGCACACTAGCTAGCATCTTTATCTTTCTATTTATCTGTTTCTTCATCAACCTTCTTTCTCGCCCTCACTCTTGATTCCTATCATGCACACTACATATGTTTCTCTCTACATGCATGCAGTCAAGTGCCCTCTCACACACATATATAACTTCACCCTTTGAACCACCCGACGGTCATCTCCGACACCCAAACTAACGGATGTCTCTCTAGCTAGCATCTCCATCTCTGTATCTATCTATAGTTTCTCCATCAACATTTCATTCTCGCACGGAGTCTTGCTTCCTATCACCCACACTATATATGTCTATCCATACATATGCATTTATAGGTTGATCTTTTTTGCACAATCGTTGCGCCTCACCCCTCTGCCGCCATAGATGCATGCTCCAGCCCACGCCACTATCTCTTAAAGACAAAACACATGCTCAATTGTGGGCCTTCTTCCTGCATTCTCACATCATGCATATTGTCATACCGATCCGTCTCTCCCATGTCGTTGATCTTAAGACTTATGTCTTCTTTCTTTTATCTCGATCATGCTTGCGCACACACACACATCCCACGTATACATGTATACCTCTCACACATGCACGTTCAAGGTCTCTATGTCTCCATCGTAGTTAATTACCCTCAATCCTAACGCCACACTGAATCGTTCTCCTCTTTTGTGCACATAACTTCCACTTTGGATGGGCAAAACACACTCTCACTTAACAATCTCCTTCTAGCTACCCCCCCCCAGCGCCTCTCACTCTTCCCATATATCCCCGAAACCAATAAGACCATTCCTTTGTTTAATTCCGCCTACATGCACCATCGATATATAGTAGTCTTCGTGGTGTCTCTCGAACAAACACGTTCTCTCGATGTCGACTCCTCTCACGCCAAGACGCACCTTCTCTTCCCTCAACGGGCATTTTCTCTCGCACCCCATCGTTGGTGGCCTCTGCCATACACATCACCTCTCTATGATGAAGCCATGCACACTTAAATTACATCCGCCACAGAGGACCCGGGACACACACACACACACACACACACACACACACACACGCACGCACGCACGCACGCACCACCCCCCCCACACACACTAAGACTCCATCTCTCTCTCTCTCTCACACACACACACACAAACACACACACACACACACCCCACACACACTTAGACTCCATCTCTCTCTCTCTCTCACACACACACACAAACTAAGACTCCATCTCTCTCTCTCTCTCACACACACACACAAACTAAGACTCCATCTCTCTCTCTCTCTCCTCTCTCTCTCACTCTCTCTCTCTCACACACACACACACTAAGACTCCATCTCACACACACATGCTCTAGGCGGAGCATTTTTTCCTACCACCCTTCATCCAACCTTACCCGTATGATAAACAATCACCTTTATTTACTTGCATAACATGGACAGATTCCACTTTACTTTAGTAGTCAGCAAACTTATCTCTCTGTATACCCTTATAAAAAACGAGTTGGCGATGATGGTGTGCCTGCCATCTTATAATCTGACCGTATGATCTATATCGACGGATAGGAAGCAAACTATGATAATTTTACAAAAGATACCGCACCTCTCTCCACATCATTATCTCCGCAACCTCATTGCTCGGCAATTAAAAAGGAATAAGTCTGGAACAATCTAGCATGCATGGTGGCGGCTGCTGCCGGCGCCAAATCCATCCCCATGCCTCCACCCATTCCGACCACCGGTCACCACCATGCTCCACCTCCTCGCCTTATCTCTCATCTTTCATTTTTTCGATGACATTCTCGAGATACCAGTTTTCGATAAAATTCTCGAGATATCATTAGTTTTACACATGGAATTACTCCTGCATGGGTCAATCACAACAGGTGTTTTGTAAAAAATTGCATATTGATGTTCCGTGCAATGCACGAGAATCTTGCTTTTAATTATATAACGCAAATCACGAGCATGAAGTGACATTTTTTTGACACAACCACGTTAACATGGCCACGTAAATCACGAGCAGGAAGGAGAAGGGAAGCGGGCTGTGGAGTAACGTTTTTTACTATAATTTCTTAGGAAACTGAGTGCAATAATTGAGTAGTTTTGCAAACTACCATTACTACTACACAAACGGTTCAAAACCTATACTCCTTGCGGTAGACGCTTCCGCGTGAAACGGTCAGCGTCGCCTAGAGCGTCGATGCCGCATTAATGCCCAGCCAGAGCGGAGGCGACCTCTCACCTGGCGCCGGCTTTGAAGTGGCGCGACGGCCGAGAGAGCGCCGCTTCGGTGCACGCGATCGCTCCGCGTCGAGATCGGCCATAGGCCTGTTTGGATCCATGGGTTAGAGTTAGTTTGAGCTAGTTGGGGCTCAAATAGCCCTAAAGTATCCAAGCATGAGGGTTTAAATTGGAGCAAGTTGCACCGAACCCACCAAAAAAAACTATCCCATCCAAGAGGTGCTAACTGGAGATAGTTCTCATTGGGACCACTGAAAAATCACTTTTCTCTCTCCATGAAGTGCATTTATTGTCAATCTAACCCTATCACCCAAACACCTCTTTGGCTACAATTAGTTCAGGGTTAGTCATGAGTTAGTCTAACCTCTAGCTAAGTTAGAGTATCAAACAGGAGCAGTATAGGACATGCAAGTTGCTCAAAGCATACAGGCAAATTCGTACGTGAAAGGACTTTTTTCTTTTTGAAAACGGGACATGAAAGGAATTTTTTTTAGAATGCTCTTGGCATGTCGCTAACATGTGATAGTTAACCGACCTCAATAGACGGCAGAAACGCCAGCCCGCCGCACTTTGATAGAGATGAGGAGGAGAAGCGTCTGAGCTGCTGGATTACTAGAGATAGGTGTCATACGGAAGCCAAGAAATATGGTGATAGCGTGGGTTAGCCATGTACTAGTATGATGTAACTACACTGGGCTGCCGTGTTTCGTACTCTTCCAGTCCACTGTGGAGATGATTGGTAAATTTTATATCGCTGAACAATATTAAATATTATGAGTGCAGACGCTCCACCACGAGGTTCCTTGCTCCACCATGAAATATGTAATGAATTTCGTCCAGTTTGTAGGAAAAGTTTTCAAAATGTAATTAATTTCATCCGGTTAATTTTAAATTTGCTTTGTTTGCACGAATTTCGTCCGGTTAGTTCATATAGTTGTCGAAAGGTATGCGGGCAGCATCGGATGGCATCCATCAGTGTCCTCGGACAGATGCCGGTGTAAATTTGTGGGCCAGCGCTGGAGATGCCCTAACTATCATGCTATAATCGCTAACAATCCTCCATTATTTGGCAGGGAACAGTTATCCCTCGATCAAAATCAGATCCATGGTGTTTCGCACTCCTCCAGCGTCTGAGTCTAAACTCTTGCTTACATAAAAATGGAGCAAGTGGGCGGCATCAGTAGCACGTCATATCACTCGAACTAGCCCGCCTAACGGCGGAAAGCACCGCCCTCGTCATTTTGTTCTGGATTTATATCGATCGATCGCACAAAAATGTTACGCCGCAAGTTCTAAAGGAAAAGCGGCACACTTACGACAGACGTGCTGCGTCGCAACCCGACAGTCCGGCTCGCACGCCGCTCACCAAAGGGACACGCGTTGTCTTGCAATTTCAGCGACATGTGGGACCGTAATTGAATAAACCGTCGATAGCGAAATCTAATCGCTCGTGGCGTCGGCCGAGAAGAGAAAGCGGGGAGGAGAAGAGATCGCCCGCCCACGCGCACGGACTCAAGAAATATATGGTGATAATGTGAGGTGGGCCATCTGGAGTCGGACCGCTTCGAGCCCGCTCTCACCGGCTGGCCCCTCAAGACGCCTTGACTGCCGCTGCATGCATAGCAAGTAGTCCCGCTTATGTGGAGGAGAGAGGCATTGACAAAGTCAAGGAGTAATGATGGAGACAATAGCTTTCATCAAAATAAACAATGAATACTCGTTGCTCGTCCTCTATATCGGAAAGAATACTTTCATTCGCCGACATGTGGGACATCGACCATCTGGTCCACCCGCCATGCACAAAATTATCTGGTCTACCCGGTAGTATCGCATGGCCCAACCTTTCCCACCGTAAGTTGTTGGACGAAGGAACCATCATGACTTCGTTGAAGTCCGCTTCTTCAAGAAAACTTACTGTACCCATAATCTGCTACCACACGCCAAGACCGGACGGCACTGTACCACGTCATATCTTTGAAACCCACTAGGCCAAACTAGCCCACCTAGGTCATCTATTTTGGAGCGGAGGAATACGTCTCTGCCTTGCTATGATTTTGTGTTGCACGTTCTCGTACTTTTGCTATGATTTTCCTACCCTATGAACCAAATGAGGCCTGAATGTATGTCGACTATTATGCGATCGATCGCTAAGCCTACAATTTTAGGAGCTAGGGCTGTTGGTCGATCGACGAGGATAAGTATAAGCGTACCACGAGCTCATCAGCCCCAACATTTCTCTTGGTGAGTATTTTGCAAGTACTATAGCTCGCATACGATAGCTAGCCTACTAACACCAAGAATCATCAAACAAGCCCTGGCGACATGATAAACAGTTCAAACTTACATCTAAGCATGCCATATATTACATCAAAAGCTGGTGAGGATACATCATTTCCATAACTCGGAGAGGGTTCACATGATTCATTGCATGATTCACTATCAAAAAAAGTAGCAAGATCCGCCCACACAAGGCGATTGCACTAGCCCTAAGATGGTTTGATAACACGCATCGTTACGGTAATTAAACACGTGGCAATGCAAACTACCACGAAGGATTAGCGCGACCAACTATTTCTTGTCATCGATCTCGGGCAATGACCACAAGACGGACATCGGCATGGGAATCGATTTACGGGGCGATGTCCACAGGATCGACCGCGACATCGAATCGATCTACGGGCGATGTCCACAGGATGGACAGCGGTATCGAATCGATCTCGGGCGATGCCAACAGGGGACGGGCCACGACATCGAATCATCAAGGACAACCACGGCACCTGCACAACGCTAACATATTAGCAAGCACATTGCAAATAATCAAAACCACAACTATGGTAATAAGCCATTATTTTTTACCTTGTGCAGCTCACGGGGATCTCATCCCTCAGGGGCCATCTCCCGTCCTCGATGGGGGCCATCACCTTGCTAGGGAATCCGCTTCTCAACGGCGACTATCTCCTCAAACTCGGTCTTGAGCCTCACATAGGTGGCAATCAGAGCTCTGGGGTAGGCCGGTGGGGCCCTTGCTGTTCTTCCAACTTTCTTTGAGGAGTTCGTCCGCCAGCGTCCTCAACTCTTTGGCGGTGCTTGTTTCTTGGAGTTCTTCATCTCCATGGGTTGGCCCGCCAACATGGTCAACTCGTTGGTCGGTGCTCGCTTCACGGAGATCGCTGTCTCCGATGGGTTGTCCTTGGCAACTCTTTGCCTAGTGCTCCAGGATCCATCAATGAGCCGACAAACAAAAAGCAATCGAAAGGAAACCACAATCGCAATGAAAACAGGAAAAGAATAGGATGTGAGAATCGGTCGATTGCCGCAAAAAGAAGATTATTGGAATGAAAATATAGCAGCATAACTAATTAGCCCACCTTTCCTTCGTCGGTAGAGAAGAAAAAGGCGAAGTGAGCAGCTGGAGTGAGGTTTTCTTCAAGAAAGGGAAGAAAGGGCTTGAGCAGCGTGCTCCAATGAAATGATGGTTGCCGTCCAGTCCAACTTGAGGCCACCTTACCACTTCTTTGGTAGAGGTGTGGGCTTTGTGATATATTGGTCATGACGGCCATACCGGGGTGACAGTGAGTCTCATTGTAGCACCTCGCTGTGATTTGGTGGATGGCACGCGGGCCCGGATGCTTTGAAATGTCATTAACTTGATTTTAGTCTCTTTAGTATTTGGATCCAAGCATGGATGAGGCTAACAAGTTTTAGTCCCACTACTTTTAGTCATGAGACTAAAACGTATCAAAGCACTCTCTCAGGCTGGTCATAGTGGGGAGTAACTTAGACTAGTGTCATGCATATGACACTAGTGTAAGTTACTACTCCCTCCTTTCCGGTTTATAAGGCTCAATTCAAAAGTCTCATCAACCAAGGTAGATGGTGAGTGGTGGAATACTTTTTGTAGTTTGCAAAAGCACCCAATTAATGCTCTTGTTTTCCTCAGTATGTTTACCAATGCATTAGTTACAATGCATGCATGCATAAATTACATGCATTGGTCAATTTTCTCTTAATACTTGCATGCAATAATTTAATGCACCTTGAAATCTGAACATGTGATTGGGAACAACCAAATTGAGCCTTATAAAATGGAAAAACAAAAATTTTAAGATAAGCCCTATAAACCGCAAAGGAGGGAGTACCTCCATAGTGCAAAGTAACATAGTAGTAGTATCATAGATTGCTTCATTTATTATCTCATAGACTCATTTTGCCTCGGAAAGCGCTATGTTACAGTAACATATTATGTTACCACAAGCACCTCTTTCCTCATTAAATACTTGCCACATAAGCAAAATTGTCTTGGGATGTGTTAAGTTACTACCTAAGTTACTCCCACTATGGCTAGCCTCAATATTGTGCACCGCCCGCGACCAAGGCGGAGAGGAAAACGAGAGAACTACGTAATTAATGCATGAGTTTAATTAGGGTAGTTTTGTAAAGTACGAGATACATTCCTCCAATCGCAAAATGCCTTGGTTCATGAGATTTGAGATTTGAGCCCTATAAACCGGAGGGAGGGGTCTTGCACGGTGTAGTCTAGTCACTTGTTTTTTTTAGCGAAGTCTAGTCACTTGTTGAAATCTCTAGAAAGGCAAATACTCCTTTCCGGTTTACAGGTCTATACTACTCCCTCCGTCTAGGTGTGTAAGTCATCTTATGAAAACCAAATAGTCCCAAAACACTTAGGCGCGGTGCATTAACTTCTACCTTGTTTCTTGTTTCTTGACATAAGTATCAACCAATAAGAGATGAGAGGTGTGCATGCTTTTAATGACTTGCAATGGCTAGTTCATTGCATGGAATGCTATTAATTAGCAAATAAACATTGGTGACCCGGGAGGAAATGATGCTAAGCGCGTGGACCTATGCGAGAATGAGTATCAACCAATGAATAATGGAGTTTAATTGTTAAACAATAGCAATTTTGTCTCATGCAAGAGCCTGGCTAGTACTCAAGGAACCGCACCACGCGAGCGTTCACAATCGCCACGTTCGGTTTGCACTTGGCTCTTCGCCTCTTCAAGAAGGCGAACAATGATGTTACCCCTACTTCTACGATGTCGAATCCTTTGTTGCATGTCCGTCCACCTCGTGCGGGAGGGATGGCGTGTAGCTTCTACTTACTGCTCTGCCTTTGCATCCATGACAGGTGGGCCCAGCGGTGGTTGGCCCACATTATGCAGCCAAAGGCAGTGCGATAAAACACCGAGCTCATCCGCGAGGAGAGGCGTCGTAGTAATCAAATTTCTCGGGCTTGTATGAGTTGTGCGACACATCAAAGCTTGCATTCGATAAAACTCTTTTACACATTTCAAATGGGCTACTGCCATTATGTAGGAGTAGACATATTCTGCTTCGTATGTACTCCCTCCGTTCCAAAATATAAGTCTTTTTAGAGATTTCACTATGAACTGGAGTACATACGAAATAAAATGAGTGAATCTACACTCTAAAATATGGCTATATACATCCGTATGTAGTTTGTAGTGGAATCCCTAAAAGACTTACATTTAGGAGCGGAGGAGTAGTCACTTGTTGCAATCTCTAAAACACTTATATTTGGAAGCGGAGGAGTACAACGCATGCATGCATGCCGTGACTTTCCTTTTGATACTTGCATGTGTTGATTTGATGCACCTTGCCAAATTTTGACTATAAATTTAACTAACCAAATTTTCATGCATGTCACAAAAATCACGGGCTGTTTGGATTGTGACTATGTTTGTCTTATGTTGCCACATTATTTTTGCCACACTTGCCACACTTGCCTAACCTGAGTTGCTCAAATTGTTTGACACACTTTGGCTTGCCTAAGGAATCTTGCCACAATTTTTGTGTCTATGACATGTGGGGTTCACTTGCTAATAAAAAATTATTGTCTTAGGTGTGGCTAATAAAAAGACTTATATTTAGGAGCGGAGGAGTAGAAAATATAAATAATAATGCATGTTGGGGCAACCCACGTTTCCGCTAATTTTAGCCGTGGGCTTGTTCACAATTTTACGAGGGGTGGTTGTTCATTTAATGGAGGGACTTGTAGTACTACCAGACTTGAACGATACAAAGTGCGACTTGGCACACCGTAACACCACTTGGAACAAGCGGGTAGCTATCTCAAAAAACAATCAACAACTAAAAAAACGCGACCTGGCATGTAAGTATAGTACACAATTTTAAACGATTTTTTTGATGGAGTGAAAAAGGAAAACTACCCCACTACTTATATATAGGCGGAGCCTCGCGCTTGCTTGCTAGGGCTGCTCTATCCACACACTCTCATCCTCTCCAGATCTAAACAAGATAGGGTAGTAACCTGTCTTTCTCCTTCAAAAACACGGCTTTCTATCCTCACCGCTGGTTACAGATCCGGACGTATCCCCCTCCGCCGATGAAGGGGAGGAGGGGCAGCGTTTGGGCCGTCGTCGACAGCGAGGGAGGAGACCCACCGCCGCCGCACCATTATCTCGGCGGCGCCCGCTGGAGGTCCTCCGATCCTTCGTGCGTTGCCTGTGGGTGGATCCGGCCTCCCGCTGCCCACCTATCCACATCCCGACGACCTTCAGGTATATCTTCGTTCGAAACCGCCTTAGCTCTACTTCCCCAGCTCGCTACGTCGCTGCAAGTGGATCATTTTCTACCTCTCAGCCCCTCTCAATCGGATGGTCCAACGTCACCTATTTTTTTCTTCTATTGTTAGAGGTAAAGCTACTTCATGGAGTCGAATCTTGTACTCCCTCCGTCCGAAAATACTTGTCATTGAAATAAAGTGGGGGTGGGGGAATTTAGTATGTACATCGGACTTGGTACAAACAGGAAGGAAAGGGGATGAAAGTAGTACAGATTGGTCATCCAACGGTCTCTTGGTCGAAAAAGGAAATATAGGGGTAACGCTGTGTACAAGTGGTATGATCAGGACTAGATTTGCTATCCACACATAGGAGTAGGTGGCTAGAGTGAACAAAAATGGGACCAACCCAGATATGTTTCTTGGATGTTTGTTTCTCGGGGCAACAAACTATGAATCACCACTTTATGCCCCTGTTTACGTACATGGTGTTGTCTTGATGGTGCACCTTGTCCCATGCCCTTATACCAAATATTTAGGCTCCGGTCGAATAAAGGGGCAGAAAACATAGGTCTTGATGAAAATAGAGGAATAGGAAAGGAATGTAGGTATAAAACTATGGAATAGCAAACCAGAGGAAACTCTCAAGAGAATGTGTTCAGATGGACTACGAAATGTACAAATTTGTTTTTTTAGAGTAGCATGTTTGGCAGTATGAGATGCTATTTGTTTATTCAGCTGCACAGTGACTACTCTTGTCCTCACCTCACGTACCACACATAGGTTGATTTTTTTATTCCGCAAACACAGCACAACAACTTTGTCTAACGCATGGCAGCGGCGCTTTGCCTCGGGCTTCCGCCCAAAAATGAGCAGCGTGTGGATGTTTCTAATCCGATGGAATCAAGTACTACGGACCAGCTTTCCTATGAAACACTATTCACCTTTCCGTGTTCGAGCGGTTGGAAGGAAATAATACTGTAGGAATTGTGTTCCTCGAAAATCCTGCACCAAACACGTGAAGCTAACGCAGCCTTAGCTGTTCTTAATATAATGTCCTGGTAAAATTGAAGCCATGCCACTGTTTTTGCTCTGTAATTGTTTGAGACTCGACAAGTTTAGCCAAATGTTTTTGCCTGTAATTGTTTGAGACTCGATTGTTTCCTCTGTGCCTTTTTGTGCAAACAGGATATCAATTCACCTGGTTCTTTGTTGTGACCTTTGGTGCCTTTGCACAAAAATCTTCTTAAAAGAAGTGACTTTTGTCTTTGTTTAAGCTGGAATGTCGATGGAGCAGTTGGTTCATTTTGGTGGAACTGCACAAAGGGAGATATGTGTTCCAATCCTCATCATCCATATTGGCGCAATAACCTTCCTTTAGGTAAGAATGATATTTAATGCATGTGTTCATCTCTATTTTTCATTGCCATGAGAAAATAATGTTGTTTTTACTAGTACACTTGTACTCCCTCACCGACAAAACCAATTCTGAATTAGAAGGCCAATCATGTACTTGGTTTCACCAACTGGTGAGGAGAAAGAGAAACATAGCATGAAGAGGAAGAAGAAGAAGAATAAAGCATTGCTAAGGCGATCTTGTTGAAGCGGAGGCCTCGATCGAGGCTATTCAAGGGCTCGACAGCGACTACCTTACATGTGAGGCGATCCTCCAGGAGCCCTTCCACTTCTGCTGTCTCACTTAATTAATTAGGAGCACTTAAGTACCACTAATTTATTCTTGCCTAATTTTCTGTTGGAGTTAAACAAATCTTTAGTAGGACCCTATGCTGAATCATGTACATGTGAATGTTTGTCTATGGAGGTGAATCATGTGGTGGAGCAGGGAGGAATATTATTAGTGTCATGACATAATAGTGCTATTGTTTTGCATGTCAATTTATTGCCATTGGTTCAATGAGGCAATGTTTTGCGTATTGTCCATCATGAATTTGATGCTCTTGTTTGAGTAATATGCTAATGTCTTCCTATCCTTTCTCACTAAGCTAATGAAGGTTTCACCTTGTTCCTACTTGTGCAAACAGGGATCATGTTGTGCCAATCATACATTTTAGTGGAACTACACAAGACAATACAATGAACTGTATCCCAGCCAAGTGCTTTAACTCTGCTGGAAGTTCTTGATAATCTTCGATATAATCTCAACCTTTGGTAAACAAGAGTGATTTCAACCATACATTTGAAGTGCAAAAAATATATACTATTGTGTGATTCGGTGAGTGCTTTATCATCTCTTATGGGACTACATGAATAAGCTTTTTTCTCAGGTTGGTGCAGGCCTAAGGCCTTCATCCATATTAGTTTGTTGTCATCTCTATTTGTATCGTACTCTTGTCATGAGAAAATCCTTTATCTTTGCACTTTTAAGTTTTGCAACCTATGATAAATGGCAATGCTTTGAGTGTTGAGTTGAGCTAATTGGCACTGATTAAATAAACTAATACCTCTCTTTAAGCAAGACTACTATGTTGCTAACTTTACCCATTAAGATAATGAGGGTGCTTCTATTTGTTAGTGTATGTTTCATCAACTAGTCCCACTATTACATTAATCTCACTCTCTCAATATATGTGCCAACAGGGATGCTCGATTTTGATGGAACTGTACAAAAACTTTGGGTGCTTCATTGCCTCGACAGCTTCCGTCCTTTCCTGTCAGTCGCTAATATCCGCTTGCTTTCTTCCTTTGTTGTCACTCGCTTGGCTTATCTCGGCTTCCAGTCAAAGGAAATAGTAATTGATATGCTACCTCACACGGGTTGGTACTGGTCTTTATCCTGATTATTGTGCCTGTCATATGTATTGGTAATTTGGTATTGTGCTACTTGTTTGCCGATTTCATAAAGGAGTAATTTGGAGCTGAACTCGCAGCAAATCATTACATCGGGTGATTTTAGTAGAACTGCACAAAATGATCGATGGACAGGTACTTATGTTGCTGCTATGTACTCCAAAGTTCACTCGGACAAGCATCGATGTTGACAAGAAGTGCCTATATTCATTCGAGTATCAACGGCATCAACCAATTGTCAAACTCAAGTATTAGGAGAGTGAACGCAAAAATATTGCTTGGTGCATAGCCCGAAAAACGCAGTCCAGTCTTTGGTCCCAACTTGTGCCTTTTGGTTATCGGCACATATGGTAGCGAACTATATGGCATGGAGTCTAAAGATTCGAGACAAGTTGGTTGACGCAGTATATTCATCTCGGGACTTAATCGATCCGCACGCCAAGGATGCTCCATTTCAGGTTGAACTGCACAAAAATTTGGGTGGTTCATTTTCTCAACCGCCTCCTTTCTAAATGCGCAATGTAGAATTTTGGCGAGATATAGGACCAAGATGAGCCGATAAACTAGTTGGATGAAATTAGTGGCCAAGTTGCTCAAACCTCCGTCGCACGAGGCCACTATTTGAGGATAAACCTACAAGCAAAGTTCAGATTATGCATGCTGCCTCTTATGTACTCGAAAGTTTACTCGTACAAGAACTAATTTTAGCAAGAAGTACCTCGATTGAACACCATTTACCAGTCTATACCCTAGGTAATTAAAGTTCATCCATGGATCATATTGGCTGTGATCTCAATCATTTGGATGCATAAACATATTGAACATGTGTATATCTGAATCTTTTGTGAATTATGTATGAATATTGTCGTGTGATCTATCAATCATTTGGATGCATAGATATCTTTGAGCTTGTGTATATATGAATATTTTGAGTTGTTGATAGTGAATGTTGGCTATGAATATGAGCGTGTCATGTGAACCTGAGTTTGATATGAATTGCAACAGAACCAGTTATAACCCTTCTCCTCCTCTCAATCTCGACTCCTTTGCCGCGTTTTCCCATCTCCGAGTCGTTCCGTCCAGGGGCCTCGCCGTCGTCCACCGCCTCGCTGTGTTTCAAGGCGGCGTGGTCAACAAACGAGTCATCGAAGAGGACTATACGTGGAGAGCTCGACGGTGGGACCCACGAGGTCCATGGTCGCACGCAAGGAAAGTTCCTCCTTATTAAGCTGAAAATAATGTTTCCTCCACCTGACAGCTGGGACCCACCGGCTGTATCTTCACACGGAAGGAAGTGCCTCCTTGTTTTGCGAAAAAATTATTCATCCGTTGATAGGTGGGACCCGTCGGTTGGTGGTCGACTTGTGGGCTGCTAAGCGGACGATGTAAGCACGGCTTTGTCAACTTAATCAACAAATGATTCTAGTAGCTGGACCGTTGGATGTTAATCCAACAGCCGTGCTCCTTCTTCAACCTCTGTTCTTGCTCCTGTCTCCGTGGGCGGCACTGGCTGCTGTCTTTGCCGCGCACTGAGAACGATGAAGTTTCCCACTCCTCTCCATCTGCGACTCCACCGCCCGTCTTCCCCATCTCCGGTCGTTCCGGTCTGCAGGTGCGCTTCGCACGGTGTGGTCAACGTGGTCAACAACCGAGAGTCATCGGAAGATGACTGTGACGTGAGAGGTCGCGGTGGGGCACCACGCCCATGGGCGCATGCATGCAACGGGACGCCGGCGAGGTCAACGTGGTCAAGGCGACTTCCATCGGAAGTATATTTGACGTGGAGAGTCTCGGTGGGTCCACGGCCGCAGACAAATAAGTGCCTCCTTATTACGCGAAAATAATGATTCCTCAAGCGGCAAAGAGGGACCCCTTTGGACAGGCCACCGTATTTTTGAAAAAATGTTTGCCCCTCGACTGCTGGGACCCACATGACGGGCCACCGATTTCAAAAAACGCCCCATTGTCGGCTCGGACCCACCGGAAGTGCCTCCTTATTACACACAAAAAAATACTCCCCCTCCTAGCTGGGACCCACCTTGTTGGGAGGCTGACTTGTGGGCCTACTAAGTTGACGGGGACGAAGGGCTTTGTCAACTTAGTCAATATGAACGATTCTAGCTCCAGTGACCGTACGATGTCCATCCAACGGCCGTAGTGCTTCTTCAACCTCTGGTCTTCTTGCTCCAGCCGCCCAAACCAGCGCCGACCGTGCCTCATGCTCCTGCCTCCCGTGGCCGACTGTGCTGCTGCGGAGGACTCACCGCCCCCTACTATTCCCACCGCTGGCCAGGCTCTGCGGCGACGGCAGCCTCACACCGCAGCCGAACCAGTGAACCCTCATACTCCTCTCCGTGCGGGCTTCCACTGCCGCGTCTTCCCCGGCTCCGCGTTGTCCCCTTCCTAGGCCTCGCCATCGTCGGCCGCCGTGGTGCTCTCCGCGCGGCGTGGTCAACGTGGTCAAGGAACGACTTCCATCGGAAGAGTACTGTACGTGGAGAGGCTGACAGCTGGGTCCACGGCCACAACCCAGTTTTTTTTGTGATTTGCCAAGTAAGTCGCTTTGTCAGGCCTGTTGGGCTGCAAATCTTTCAAGACGAGGAGAGCTTTCATTCGGCTGGCCGAGAAAATGGCCCATCGGTAATGAGAAATGGGTTGTACATTTTTAAAACAATCCAAAGCGGCAATTAGTTTCAAATATCTTTTTTTTCATTTCCAGATTTTAAATTACATTAATTTTTATGCGTGGAGAATTTGTTGGATTTTATATTGATATACATTTAATTTTAAAATCAGTTTGAATGTGAGTCGAAATTTGGGATTAAAAACAGTTCGGACCGCTTTTGAAATATGCAAAATTTTAGTATAATTTTTAACGTGGCCACAATATGGGCTGTAATGCTAACAAAAAGAATATGGGCTCCAAAAACCTTAAGAATTAGCAAATGGGCTGTAAATTATTAGAAATAATGGCAGATGGGCTGTATGCTGTTTTCCACAGATTTGAGGCTTTCCTAAAAAAGGTTGGCCGACAAGGAGTGATGTTGGATGGCCATCCAACGGCCGTCGTCTTCTTCAATCTCTGCTCTTCTGCTCCGGCCGCTCAAACAAGCGCCGGTGGACTGCTGCCTCCTCCTCCCATGCCGGTTTGTGCTGCTGCCAGCAGCCTCACCGCCCCACCGTACTCCCATCGCTGGCCTAGCCATCCCTCTACTCACCCACACTGCTGTTATTCTCCGTGACGGAAGGCGAACGATAAACCCTCGTTCATCATACTCCCCTCGCGTGGGAAACAACTGCTGAGTCTTCCCTGCCTCCGTGTCGTTCCCTTCCTAGGCCTCGCCGTCGTCCATCGCCCTGGTGCCCTCGGCGCGGCTTGGTCAACATGGTCAACGACCGACATGCATCTGAAGTGGACTGTACGTGGAGAAGCCGACAGCTGGGTCCACGGCCGCACGCAAGGAAATGCCTCCTTATTACGTGCAAAATAATGATTCGTCCACCTGACATCATGGACCCACCGAAAGGGCCTCAGTATTTCACGAAAAAAACGTTACCGCCGCTGACAGCTCGGACCCACCAGCTATATCTTCGCACGCAAGGAAGTGCCTCCTTATTACGCACAAAAAAATGAATACTCCCCGTTAGCTGGGACCCAAAGTATAGTGGCGAGCTGACTTGTGGGCCTACTAAGTTGACGGGACGGAGGGCTTTGTCAACTTAGTCAATATGCACGATTCTAGCTCCAGTGACCGTACGATGTCCATCCAAGGGCCATAGTGCTTCTTCAACCTCTGGTCTTCTTGCTCCAGCCACCCAAACCAGCGCCGGTCGTGCCTCGTGCTCCTGCCTCCCGTGGCCGGCTGCGATGCGGCGGAGGCCTCACCGCCCTACTACTCCCACCGCTGGCCAGTCCATCCCTCTACTCACCCACACCCCTTGTTATTCTGCGGCGACGGCAGCCTCACACCACAGCGAAACAGTGAACCCTCGTACTCCTCTACGCGTGGCCATCCACTGTCGCGTCTTCCCCGGCTCCGCGTCGTCCCCTTCCTAGGCCTCGCCGTCGTCCACCGCCCTGGTGCTCTCGGTGCGGCGTGGTCAACGTGGTCAAGGAACGACTTCCATCGGACGTGGACTGTACGTGGAGAGGCTGACAGCTGGGTCCATGGCCGCAACAAGGAAGTGCCTCCTTATTACGCGCAAAATAATTATTCCTCCACCTGACAGCGGGGACCCACCAGACGGGCCCCCATATTTCACGAGAAAAAATGTTTCCCCCCTGACTGCTGGGACCCACCAACTACACCTTCGCACACAAGAAAGTGCGTCCGGAAAAAAATGATTCGCCCCCCTGACTGCTGGGACCCACCAGCTACATCTTCGCACGTAAGGAAGTGCCTGACAGTCGGGACCCACCTGGTCGAAGGTACGTAGCGTTGTCATTCTGGTCGCGACGATGTGCGTACATATATCTTGGTGGATGTAGAGGCGCTGCGTGTCGTAGTAGAGGCGCGCGACGTAGCATGTACACGTCGTCTGTTGGCGAGGGTGCAAGAAAAGAAAATCTGACCCGCGCACGTACATACGGGCAGGGTCTCTAACACCTATCGCGATACGTACATGGCTGGGTCGGAACGGAGAAATAGCGTCGTCGTCGTGTTCATGGGGAGCCAACCGGTTGGGTCGGAGCGGAATGCGTGGTCGTGTTCATCGGGAGGGCTTGGACGGAACAGCGATGGAAGCGAGGCTGGCGTGTCGCACAATGGAGAAGCGGCCTTGTGTTCGACCGTCCACGTTCAAGCGGGTCTGTTGATCGGGAGGGGCTGGCGTACCGCAAAGCGGAGAAGCAGGACTCCTACGGTCAAACGGGGTCTGTTCGCCGGGAGGGTGTGGCGTGCCGCAAAAGCAGGACTCCACGGATATCTGTTCATCTCCACCGTCGACCTCCTCCGGCCTCCACGGGCTCTGTCGACCTCCTACAGCCTCCACGGGCTCCTGTTCATCCAGCCTCCACCGCGCGCTACTCCACCGCTCTTGTTCAACCATCCCTCTCCACGGGCACCCCTCCACCGCTCTCTGTTCATCCAGCCCTCCACACCACGGGTCTGTTCAACCACCCTCCACGGACACCCTCCACCGTCTCATCGTTCATCCAGCCCTTCACACCACGGGTTCCTGTTCATCCAGAGGCAACGCCACCGCTCATTGTTCATCCAACCCCCCCCATAGCGCTCACTAGTAGCGAGAGCGGCGAATCGCTCCATCGGGTTCGATTAACAGCCATCGATCGATCCCTCGGGTTCGATGCCAGCGTAACTGCGGCAATCGCCGGATTGATTAGAGCCCAACGCCTCGCTTCGGCTTGATTAGAGCCAATGCATCGCACACACGCAGCAGCGTCGACGAGAGAAACGCGATCGCTTCGCTTCGACCTCCCACCGTGAACCGCAACTCCCTGAAATTTTCCTCCCCCTCGCTTCTACCATGGTTTTTTCCGTCATGGACGGCCCAAAGAATGTCATGCAGCTGCGTCTCCAGCCCGACCAGGACGAAAAGCCCATTTTCTGTCATGATTTTTTGTCATAGAAGTAGGAGCCCACCACATCTATGATGATACCTGGTTTTGTCACAATTATTGTCATAGAAGTGTCATATGTATGACAGAAAAAAATTCGTTCGGCCCAAAATGTCACGGATGTGTCTTTTTTTTTGTAGTGTAGGATCAATGCCCCTCCTATACCTTTAGAAACCTAGGGAGTGCAAAGGTGACCAACTAATAAACATGTAAGCATAACTTATACACAAGCTTGTGATTGAGATGATAAGGAAGTGACCATAATTCATCTTAAAGCACGAGAGGTCTGTGACGTGGAATGAAAGTGTGTACAACATGAGATAGAAATAAGTAAACATGGCAACATGATATAAGCAAAGTGGCACAGCCATGTTTTACAAAGCAAACCAACATAATCTCACGCGCATAAATAATATGGTAGCCACACACGACAGTATAGAAGGTAAAATTTAAAAATTACCACAAGCTTGATAAGAAGCAAATGAAAACAAGAGCTTATGACAAAGTACCCATGAATAAACTCCAACCATAACCTAATATATATCTTACTTATCCACCCTTTGGCATGAAGATGACATGAAGGGAAAAGAAGTGGTGCTAACGTCCATAGGAACACAACTAGTACTCCTCGTCCTTGGGGTTGAAATCGTCATCATGAGTTGGAGGCGGTGAAGTGACATCATCAAGTGCAAAAGGATAATCGAAAGGCTACTTGGAACTAATTTTCTCCTCGGAATCACATGCATATCTTCTCCACGCATACAATGATCTTACTTGATCATCATAGTACTCATCTTCCGAGCAATGTGGTCCTTGTACTGCCTATCATACATAAGATTCCTCATGCAAGGCAAAGACTTCAATGCTCACACAATCTTGCTCTCGGTCATTGGTCCTTAGAGCTAGAAGCTCCAAAAGCATGTGAGGCTGGTTGTAATGGGGAGTATCATATACTAGTATCATGCATATGATACTACCTCCCTAATGCATAATATCATAATCTAGGCCTAATGCATAGTCCCGGTTATGTAAGCTCAAGGTTTTGCCAAGGGTGAGAGTGTTCTGGTGGCGGGTATTGCATGGGATTCTTCCGGTTGAAGCAACTCTCATGTACCATCACATCACAACTGTTGGCACCTGTAAACTATGCCTTCATGTAGAGGAAGACATGAAGCATGCGCTATTGGATTGTACCCATGCCAGAAGTTTTTGGAACGTAGCACCGGAATGGCTTGATATTAAGCGACCGGAGCTGCACCCACTCACTTGGTCACGGGATGTCATATGCGATCCTATGTTCTCCGAGTCTGAGAGAGCAAAGCTGGTTGCTGTCATGTGGGCAATCTGGACCTCTAGGAACAATGCCACTCATGATAAGAAGGAACTTGATCCTGTTCAGTCCATGAGAAAAACCCAAGAAGCTCTAGTTGTGCTTGAGCTACCCCGTGATCATGCACAAATTCTTCCGGGACATGGGTGGAGACCACCAGACTTGGGTTGGATCAAGATCAACACTGATGGTAGTGTGGCAATGGAAGCTAGAAGGGGTGGGACAGGAGGGGTCGCGAGAACCCGCTCATCCTTCCTAGTTGCATGGTGTAAACCTTACCCGGGAATCACAGATCCTCTCATAGCCGAAGCTCTTGCTTGGCGTTCTTTTTGCACATCTCCGAGGCTATTGCTGAAGTGGTTTTCGAGTCTGACAATTTGGAGATTGTGAATCTCTGGAATTCGCGTCATAATGATCGTGTGGTAGTGGCGCCTATCTTGTCTGAAATTGGGGAGCATGTTCTCTTCTTTAAGTCTTCTGTAATTCAGCATGTTGGTAGACCAGCTAATGTTTCTGCTCACCTTTGTGCTAAGCAAGCTAGCACTCTAGATGTCACAGAATGTTGGATTGACTCTACACCGAGCCTTCTTGTAACCATCCTCTCAGCTAACAATGCTGAAGTTGTATGCGTTGAATAAAGAGCTCCCAATTTCCCTGCAAAATAAGTATCATGTAGTACTCTATTTATTGCCATGCATGACACAAAGTAGCATAGCATTTATTATGACACAGTATCATGATATGATACAGTATCATGATATGATACTCCACCCTCTCTTTCTTCATTTAATGCTATGACACCTCATCAAAATTGCCTAGTTGGCATGCATGATACTACCTATGGTACTACCATTACGACCAGCCCGAGAACGAAGATCCATGGTAGCATGTTCATCCTCTTCACCATCATCATCTCAAAAGTCCTTGTCAACTAAAATCTTAACCATGAAAGCTTCTAGGCTACATTTCTTTTCGCAAAGAGAAATGCAGAGGATGTGCCTTCATTCCCCTTCAAGGTGTGAACATTGTAAGAGCCTTTGCCACAAGGAAAATCTTTAGGGTCGGGCTACTGATCAGAGCGCAGTTGGTCCACGCGAGAGACGTCCATCGCATATCAATTTGACGGCTTGTACGTGTCCTTATCTATTCAACCCGCCCACCTCCCACATGTCAGGGGCCGCTACCTATTGCGAGTCGCACCGGAGATGACGACCATCACGGGGGCGAACTGGTGACCCAGGGAACATGAGTTGTGGCATGGTGCAACAAGTGTCTGGCGGTGTTGCGTCAAGCCACAACCGGAGATGTGAGCAGTGTGGCGCAAGGTTGCGATCATCAACATCAAAGCAATGAGGGGTGGTCCTCCTTGTGGTGGTGCTTGCAGGGTACAAGGGATGCTAGGACCAGTGGGTGGCGGCTTTGCAACCCATGCACAACGGTGCTACGATGATACACTTGATGCTGCAACGGTGGGCGGTGGTGCTGGGACCAACACGACGGGGAGATGCAAGTCACCAATGATAGATCTGCGAGTAGCGACCCCCATTGCGGTTGTTGAGAGATAACTTTTGCCAATGTAACTCGATGTATTGATTGGTGCATAAAGCACGTATATATGGGTGTACAACGTGGGCCTCAACCTCTACTATACAATGACTAGGAGGTGGGCCAGGATATACAATATACATGCAAAACCATATGTTCAACACCCCCCCACGCAGTCGAAGCATCACCGGAGATGTAGAGACTGGACCGAGACTCCTCAAAGACGAAGTAGGCAATCCCTTAGTCATCACATCGGCGAACTGTTGCGCCCTCGGGACGTGAAGGACCCGGAAGTGCACAAGAGCCACCTCCTCGCAAACAAAGTGAATGTCGAGCTCAATATGCTTCGTTCGGTGATGATGGACTGGGTTGGCGGAGAGGTACACGGCGGAGACATTGTTGCAGTAGACGAGCATGGCCTTGTGAACGTCACAAAGCAACTCCTGGAGCAGCTGACGAAGCCAGGAGCATTGGCAACGGCGTTAGCCACTGCCCGATACTCTGTCTCAGCACTCGAATGGGAAACAGTGGGCTGTCACTTGCACGACCACGAGATTCAGTGAAGGCCTAGGTAGACACAATAGCCCGAGGTGGAGTGACGACG
This sequence comes from Aegilops longissima, assembly GCA_021605205.1. Taxonomy (NCBI): domain Eukaryota; kingdom Viridiplantae; phylum Streptophyta; class Magnoliopsida; order Poales; family Poaceae; genus Aegilops; species Aegilops longissima. The sequence goes on along the minus strand of CM038681.1, from coordinate 610,773,339 downwards.
TGTGTTGGGGGCAACCTGCCCAATCCGCATCAGAGTAGGCGACGAGGTCGGTGGAGGCGGAGGCCGTTAGTGTGAGTCCCAAAGACATGGTGCCGTGTATATAACAAAGGAGACGCTTCATCAACGTCCAATGAGAGTCACATGGGGAGTGCATGTGAAGGCACACCTGCTGAACAGCATACTGCAAGTCTAGACACATCAGGGTCAGGTACTCCAGAGCGCCAACGATAGAGCGATAGAATGCCGCATCAGACGCGGGAGAGCCCTCCAGAGCAGAGACCTTGGCCTTCGTGTCGACAGGCGCGGCGGCGGGCTTGCAGTTAAGCATGCCAACACGCTCAAGAAGCTCGTGAGCATTGATACGTCCATTTTGCATCATGCTTTTATATCGATATTTATTGCATTATGGGCTGTTATTACACGTTATGTCACATTATGGGCTATTCTCTCTTATTTTACAAGGTTTAAATGAAGAGGGAGAATGCCGGCAGCTGGGATTTTGGGCTGGAAAAGGAGCAAATATTATAGAGACCTATTCTGCACAGCTCCAAAAGTCCTGAAACTCCACGGAAGTCAATTATGGATTTAATAAAAAATACTAAGCGGAAAAAATACCAGAGGGGGGCCACACCCTGGCCACGAGGGTGGGGGCGCGCCCCCTGCCTCGTGGGCCACCTGGCAGCCCTCGGTGCCCATCTTCTGCTATATGAAGTCTTTTACCCTGAAAAAAATCATAAGCATGCTTTCGGGACGAGACTCCGCCGCCACGAGGCGGAACCTTGGCAGAACCAATCTAGGGCTCCGGCGGAGCTGTTCTGCCGGGAAAACTTCCCTCCGGGAGGGGGAAATCATCACCATCATCAGCACCATCGATCCTCTCATCGAGAGGGGGTCAATCTCCATCAACATCTTCACCAGCACCATCTCCTCTCAAACCCTAGTTCATCTCTTGTATCAAATCTTTGTACCAAAACCTCAGATTGGTACCCGTGGGTTGCTAGTAGTGTTGATTACTCCTTGTAGTTGATGCTAGTTGGTTTATTCGGTGGAAGATCATTTGTTCAGATCCTTAATGCATATTAATACCCCTCTGATCATGAACATGAATATGCTTTGTGAGTAGTTACGTAAAGTTCCTGAGGACATGGGTGAAGTCTTGCTATTAGTAGTCATGTGAATTTGGTATTCGTTCGATATTTTGATGAGATGTATGTTGTCTCTCCTCTAGTGGTGTTATGTGGACATCGACTACATGACACTTCACCATTATTTGGGCCTAGAGGAAGGCATTGGGAAGTAATAAGTAGATGATGGGTTGCTAGAGTGATAGAAGCTTAAACCCTAGTTTATGAGTTGCTTCGTAAGGGGCTGATTTGGATCCATATGTTTCATGCTATGGTTAGGTTTACCTTAATACTTCTTTTGTAGTTGTGGATGCTTGCATTAGGGGTTAATCATAAGTGGGATGCTTGTCCAAGAAAGGGCAGCACCCAAGCACCGGTCCACCCACATATCAAATTATCAAAGTAATGGACGCGAATCATATGAGCGTGATGAAAACTAGCTTGACGATAATTCCCATGTGTCCTCAGGAGCACTTTTCTCTATATAAGAATTTGTCCAGGCTTGTACTTTGCTACAAAAAGGATTGGGCCACCTTGCTGCACCTTATTTACTTTCATTGCTTGTTACCCGTTACAAATTACCTTATCACCAAACTATCTGTTACCTACAATTTCAGTGCTTGCAGAGAATACCTTACTGAAAACCGCTTGTCATTTCCTTCTGCTCCTCGTTGGGTTCGACACTCTTACATATCGAAAGGACTATGATAGATCCCCTACAGTTGTGGGTCATCAAGACTATTTTCTGGCGCCGCTGCCGGGGAGTGAAGCGCCTTTGGTAAGGAAAAATTTATATAGTGTGCTGAAATTTACTGTCACTTGTTACTATGGAACATAATCCTTTGAGGGGCTTGTTAGGGTATCTTCACCCCGACCAGAAGAGCAAAGAGTTGCTCCTCAACCTCTGAACCTACTGAAAATGTTTACTTTGAAATTCCTTCGGGTATGGTAGAGAAACTGCTAGCTAATCCCTTTACAGGAGATGGAACATTGCATCCCGATTTACACCTAATCTATGTGGATGAAGTTTGTGGATTATTTAAGCTTGCAGGTATGCACGATGATGTTATCAAGAAGAAGGTCTTCCCTTTATCTTTGAAGGGAGATGCATTGACATGGTATAGGCTATGTGATGATATGGGATCATGGAATTATAAACGATTGAAAATTGGAATTTCATCAGAAGTTTTATCCTATGCATCTTGTTCATAATGATCATAATTATATATATAATTTTTGGCCTCACGAAGGAGAAAGCATCGCTCAAGCTTGGGGGAGGCTTAAGTAAATGTTATATTCATGCCTAATCATGAGCTCTCAAGAGAAATGATTATTCAAAAAATTTATGCTCGACTTTCTCTCAACAATCGCTCCATGCTCGATACTTCTTGTGCTGGTTCTTTTATGATGAAGGCTATTGAATTCAAATGGGATTTATTGGAAAGAATTAAACACAACTCTGAGGATTGGGATATCAACGAAGGTAAGGAGTCAGGTATGACACCTAAGTTCGATTGTGTTAAATCTTTTATGGATACCGATGCTTTTCGTGGATTTAGCACTAAATATGGACTTGAGTCTGAGATAGTAGCTTCCTTCTGTGAATCATTCGCTACTCATGTTGACCTCCCTAAGGAGAAGTGGTTTAAATATAATCCTCCCACTGAAGTAAAAGTAGTTGCACCTATTAAAGTTGAAGAAAATATTATCACTTATAATGATCCTATTGTTCCTACTACTTATATTGAGAAACCACCTTTCCCTGTTAGGATAAAGGATCATGCTAAAGCTTCAACTGTGGTTCGTAAGAGTAATACTAGAATATATACACCTCCTGAGCAAATTAAAGTTGAACCTACTAATGCTATGGTTAAAGATCTCTTGTCTGATAATATTGATGGACATGTTATTTATTTCTGTGATGCAGCTGCTAGAGTTGCTAGACCCGATGCTAAGAAACATAGACCTGTTGTAGGCATGCCTGTTATTTATGCTAAAATTGAGATCATTGTTATCATGGCTTATGTGATATGGGTGCTAGTGCTAGTGCAATACCTCATTCCTTATATAAAGAAATTATGCATGATTTTGCACCTGCTGAGATAGAAGAAATTGATGTTACAGTTAAGCTTGCCAATAGAGATACTATTTCACCAATTGGGATTGTTAGAGATGTTGAAGTCTTGTGTGGGAATTCCGAAGCTATTAAAATTCATAAAGAAGATCATTGTCAAACTCACTCTAACGAATCACCCTCTCTAGGATTTGATCCACCACTTGACGATGTTGAACATGGATACTGTGATGAGGATGATGATAGTGACTTTGATCTTGATGATGCAATGATACACTTTGTTCTTATGGCAAATCTTCGGGGATATATGGCAGGAGGAAAGGAATGGGTTCTTGATAGTGGATGTACCGATCACATGACCGGAGATAAAGATATGTTTCGTGAGCTTGCTGAAAATGACGGTCCTCGAAAGCATGTCACTTTCGGTGACAACTCAAAGGGTAAGGTGGTTGGCCTCGGTAAGGTGGCCATATCACATGATAGCTCCATACAAAATGTCATGCTCATTGAATCTCTTGGATACAATTTACTTTCAGTATCTAGACTTGCTGATTTCGGTTTCAATGTCCTATTCACTAAAGTAGATTGCCAAGTGTTTCGTAGAGACAATCATAAAATGGTATTTACCGGTGTACGTAGAGGTGATCTTTACATTGTTGATTTCACTAAAAAGGCTCAACCTAGAACTTGCTTAATTGCTAAATCCTCTAAGGGCTGGTTATGCATAGACGATTAGGTCATGTTGGCATGCGAAACCTTGACAAGCGTATTAAAGGAAATCATATCCTTGGTGGTAACGATGTCATATTTGATAAGGATAGACTTTGCAACGCTTGTCAGGCAGGTAAACAAGTTGGAGGGAGGCATCCCGTGAAGAACATCATGACCACAAGGAGGCCACTCGAGCTACTTCACATGGATCTTTTTGGTCCCAACGCTTACAAAAGTCTCAGTGGAAATTCTTTTTGTCTAGTTATAGTTGATGACTTTTCAAGATTTACGTGGGTGTTCTTTCTCGATGATAAATCACAGGTCCAAAAGATCTTCAAAAACTTCGCTAGGAAGGCCCAAAACCAATTTGAAGTGAAGATCAAGAAGGTTCGCAGCGACAACGGAACAGAGTTCAAGAACGCAAATGTGGATACCTTTCTTGACGAAGAAGGTATTTCACATGAGTTCTCGGCTACGTACACACCTCAACAAAATGGAGTTGTTGAGAGGAAGAACCGGACGCTCATCGAAATGGCAAGAACGATGCTTCATGAGTACAAGACGCCAAAGCACTTTTGGGCAGAAGCGGTTGAGATAGCTTGTCATGCAACAAATCGCTTGTATCTTCACAAGCTACTCGGCAAGACGGCATACGAGCTCCTCACCGGTAACAAACCCCAAGTTGGATACTTTCGAGTATTCGGCTCAAACTGCTACATTCTTGATAAGCATCGTCGTTCTAAATTTGCTCATAAGTCTCATGAAGGTTTCCTACTTGGATATGGCTCAAACTCTCACACTTACCGTGTCTACAACAATTTCACCCGAAAGGTTGAAGAGACGGTAGATGTGAAGTTTGATGAATCTAACGGCTCGTAAGTAGAGCAATTGCCAATTGATGTAGGAGACAAAGACCCCTCGGATGCAATCCAAGACTTGTCTATTGGCAAGATTCGTCCAACGAAGGTGAAGGAGAGTACCTCGTCCGTCCAAGTGGAAGCTTCTACCTCACGACAAGGTGAACCAAGAGTTGATACGGAAGCATCCACAAGTGGGACACACCAAGATGAAGAAAACGAGGAAGTGCACCAAGATGAACGCCAACAACCTCCTTCTCCACCACGACAAGAGAACGACAACGTCAACAACGAAGAAGGCCAAGAAGAAGAACAAGACGAAGAAGATGTTCAACCAAGATCCAAGCAAAAGCTTTCACGAGTTCGAGCAAGAATTGCTAAAGACCATCCCGTCGAGCAAATCTACAATGATATCCAAACCGGGAGAATCACTCGCTCTAAAACTCGTTTAGCTAACTTTTGTGAACACTATTCATTCATCTCTATCATTGAACCTATGAAGGTTGAAGAAGCATTGGAAGATCCGGATTGGATAAACGCTATGCATGAAGAGCTACACAACTTTGAGAGAAATCAAGTTTGGACATTAGTTGAGAAGCCCGACAACGACCACAACATCATCGGTACCAAATGGGTGTTTCACAACAAGAAAGATGAAGATGGACAAGTAGTTCGCAACAAAGCACGTCTCGTCGCCCAAGGCTACACACAAGTCGAAGGTATGGACTATGGTGAGACTTATGCTCCCGTTGCTAGACTTGAGTCCATTCGCATCTTACTTGCCTATGCTAATCACCATGATATCACCTTGTACCAAATGGACATTAAAAGTTCTTTTCTAAATGGTGAAATAGAGGAGGAAGTTAATGTTAAGCAACCTCCCCGCTTTGTTAATCCTAAGAAACCTGATCATGTATACAAACTTCACAAAGCTCTTTATGGTCTTAAACAAGCTCCTAGAGCGTGGTATAAATGCTTGACCAAGTTCCTTATTGAAAAAGGCTTTGAAATTGGAAAAAATAGATTCTACTCTTTTTACTAAAAGGGTTAATGGAGAACTATTTGTATGCCAAATTTATGTCGATGATATTATATTTGGATCAACTAACCCTCATTTTAGTGAAAAGTTTGGAAAGCTAATGTCGGAGAAGTTTGAGATTTCTATGATGAGTGAACTCAAATTCTTTCTTGGTTTGCAAATCAAGCAAACTAAGGAAGGTACCTTTGTATCTCAAACAAAGTACACCAAAGACTTATTCAAGAAGTTCAATATGCAAGAATGCAAAGGTATGACCACACCCATGCCTACTAGTGGACATCTTAATTTGACCAAAGATGGTGAACCGGTCGATCAAAAAGTTTTATCGCTCTATGATTGGTTCATTGTTATATCTATGTGCTTCACGTCTCGATATTATGCTAAGTGTGTGCATGTGTGCACGATATCAAGCTGCTCCTAAAGAATGTCATCTTAAGGCCGTGAAAAGGATAGTGAGATACTTAATCCATACACCAAATATTGGCATTTGGTATCCAAAGAGGGCCTCTTTCGACCTTGTTGGCTACTCCGACTCGGACTATGCCGGTGACAAGGCTGATAGAAAGTCCACTTCGAGTACTTGTCAATTTCTTGGTAGATCTCTTGTATCTTGGTCTTCCAAGAAACAAAACTCGGTATCCTTATCCACCGCCGAAGCGGAATACATTGCCACTGGTTCATGTTGTGCTCAATTACTTTGGATGACCCAAACTCTTAAAGATTATGGGATATATGTGAAACATGTTCCATTACTTTGTGACAATGAAAGTGCTATCAAGATTGCTCACAATCCCGTGCAACACTCTCGAACTAAGCATATTGAAGTTCGTCATCATTTCATTCGAGATCATGTTGCCAAAGGGGACATTAATCTTAAGCATGTTCGCACCGAAAAGCAATTAACGGACATATTCACTAAACCACTTGATGAGAAAGTGTTTTGCAGGTTAAGAGGTGAATTGAACATCATTGATGTTTCAAACTTGGAGTAGGAACTCCATTGGATACATGCAAGACATGAGTCGATGACTAATCCTTAATATTTCTCTTATGATGACTATCTTATGTCTTGGATACATTTGCATCTTGCATGTTATCTAACACTTGTAGGTACTTGGATGAATCTAAGTCTAAGAGATTGCAACTCACTCACATCTTGAGCGATATCTACATCACCAAGTCTCTACATAATGGTGGTTGAAGACAAGGAAGCACGAAACCATTCAAACATATCCTTTGACAAATTCTATGTTGAGTTTCATGATTGTCATTTTGGATACACAGGTGCTCTTCCTTACAAAAACTAACCCATGTAGGTAGATGAACTCAAATTCCAAGTGGTGCTCCCAACTCACACAACCTTGAGCAACCCACACAAGTTCAACTACATGATCACGATCTACACCACCACCCAAGGTATGTTATTCCATCTTAGAGAAGCTTTACTCCAAGTCATGAGTCAAAGCAACTCGACAAGATGTGAATACATCAAGATGCTTAAACGGAAAATGGTAACCCATTTTGAGCTTAAATGATGAGTATGACCTATGATCAAGTGATCTCACTTGACTCCTAAGTCAATATACTCTAACATAGGTGACTTTGTAGCCGACCAATTCTAGAAGAAGTTCTCTTGTGTTCTTTTCCGTGCTCTTGCATTTGTCTCATACATATTTGTTTCCCCTTTCAAAAAAAACTTCATCTAGATTTCTTTTCTTTTCTATTTGTTCTGCATTCCCTGCATCCAATTCATTGCAAATCTTTCAGTTAATTCCTTGCAAATTCTTGTGAGATCTTACTTGTTTAGTGAGCTGAGGTGACAAGTGTTTTCTCCGTGATGAACTCGGTCACACCGGTCTGATGCCTTCAGTCCAACCGAATCCTTTCGGTACAACCGAAACAAACAACTCGGTGCCACCGATTTCATTACAGGAAAGACAGCTTGCCACTTGTTTCTGCATTCCTTTTAGATCGAGCTTCATTCAATGAATCTTGTCCTCGACCAGCATCACATTCAACTTAATGCTTTGATCTGTGACTCAAGGACCAAACCCATCATGAAAAAAATCCAGAAGAACCCTTCTTGGAAATTGATGTCAAAGGGGGAGAGAGTGATCACCTCAAAGCTTAATCATATCTATAGGGGGGGGGGATACTCAAGGGGAGAAAGAGTAATCATCAAGGACCCCAGATGCTTGGTGTTCAAGAGGAGAGAAGTCACATGTCTTCAAGAGGGGAAAGACATGTTCATATGTGCTTGTTTGCACTATTACCTCTGTTTATTTTCTTTGAGCTCTGTTTTTTCTCTGATTTTCTGTTTCCTATCTTCTCCCAGTATCCCATGCTAGATTCAGGGGGAGCAAGACATCTAAGGGAAGGAAATCCTTGAATTCATTGCACATCTTTACCTTTGGGGACATGTCTATATTCAATGTGGTACTCAGTACTCACCCTCTACATGTCATCCCAGCCTTGGTACTCTTTTGGTTTCTCTTGTTTGCTCCGGCCAGTAGGTGTATCTGTGTTATCTAACCTTGTTTACGCAGGTTCATTCCATCCTAAGCCAACTCAAGACCACAAGGTAAGTATATGCATCACAGTCATGTGTATGAGAAATTCTTGCTGATGTACATACTGTTTGCAAGAAGGACTCATGAGCATGAAGGTACATTTCCCATATTCACATCTTTTGCTCTGATGCATATAGCCAAGATACATGTAACACATTGCTTACTCTGTCATGTTTATGCATTCACATGCTCCTACATTCCTTATGTACATGATTGCATACATGTAGGGGGAGCCTATGCATGTTACATGTCTTTCCAAAGCTTTACTTGCTATTCTCTATATCTTTATCTAAAGCTTTGATGTATGTTGTCATCAATTACCAAAAAGGGGGAGATTGAAAGCACAAGTGCTCCCTGGGTGATTTTGGTAATTAATGTCAACATATCTCTTTTTGGACTAACACTTTTACCTAGTATGTTTCAGATAAGTTCAACAATGAAGTGGCATGGACTAGAGTATGTGGAACCCCTTCAAGATGCTAAGGACAAAGGGTTGGCTCAAGCTCCAAGAACAAGACTCTACATTTTCTATTTTAGTGATCCAAGATCACATTGAGTCTATAGAAAAAGCCAATACTATCAAGAGGGGATGAGGTGTTGCTTAATGAGGCTCTTGCTCAAAATGCTTAGTGATATGCTCGAAAGCCCTCAACTACTTTCTCACATCCACATATGACCTAAACCAAAAGTCAAACTCGGCCCCACCGGTTCTTCCTATCCGGCGCCATCGAGTTCAGATGACATAGCCACTGCCAAAAACCCTAGGCAAATCGGTCTCACCGATAGGGATCTCGGTCTCACCGAGATGGGATTGCAATCTCTCTGTATGTATCTATTACCAAAATTGGTCTCACCGAGGTTGCGTAATCGGTCCTACCAAGATTGCAATGTAAACTCTCTGTCTCCTTTTCGTAACATTTCGGTCGCACCGAGATGAGCGAATCGGTCCCACCAAGTTTACCTGACCAACTCTCCGGTTAGCTTATTACCAAAATCGGTTTCACCGAGTTTGTGTAATCGGTCGCACCGATATTACGTTATGCCCTAACCCTAACCATATCGGTCCTACCGAGTTGCATGTCGGTCCCACCGAAAATCCTATCGGTCACTAGATTTGCTGAATCGGTCCGACCGAGTTTCTCAATTCAGTCCCACCGAGATTGGCAAGTTGTGTGTAACGGTTAGATTTTGTGTGGAGGCTATATATACCCCTCCACCCACTCTTCATTCATGGAGAGAGCCATCAGAACGAACCTACACTTCCAACTTGCATTTTCTGAGAGAGAGAACCACCTACACTTGTGTTGAGGCCAAGATATTCCATTCCTAGCATATGAATCTTGATCCTATCCTTCCCAAAGTTGCTTTCCACTCAAATCTTCTTTCTACCAAATTCAAATCCTATGAGAGAGAGTTGAGTGTTGGGGAGACTATCATTTGAAGCACAAGAGCAAGGAGTTCATCATCAACACACCATTTGTCACTTCTTGGAGGGTGGTGTCTCCTAGATTGGCTAGGTGTCACTTGGGAGCCCTCGACAAGATTGTGGAGTTGAACCAAGGAGTTTGTAAGGCCAAGGAGATCGCCTATTTCTTGATGATCTACCGCTAGTGAGGCAAGTCCTTCGTGGGCGACGACCATGGTGGGATAGACAAGGTTGCTTCTTCGTGGACCCTTCGTGGGTGGAGCCCTCCGTGGACTCGCGCAGCCGTTACCCTTCATGGGTTGAAGTCTCCACCAATGTGGATATACGATAGCACCACCTATCGGAACCACGACAAAAACATCCGTGTCTCAAATTGCGTTTGCACACTCCAATCCCATCCCTTTACATTCTTGCAAGTTACATGCTTTACTTTCCGCGGCTCATATACTCTTTGCATGCTTGCTTGATATGTATTGTGATTGTTAAACTTGTGCCAAAACTCCACTTCAACTTAAAGAAATTAAAAACTGCAACTTTTGGTACTTAGTGTCTAATCACCCCCCCTCTAGACACCTCTTCTTGATCTTTCAAATTGAAAACACAAAACTAAAGGAAAAATAAAAAATAAAACCAAAACCCCCCGAACATTTAGTACCGGTTGGTGTTACCAACCGGTACTATAGGTCTCCCCGCACCCGGCCCTGGCTCGTGCCACGTGATGGCACTTTAGGGGCGGTTCGTGTCGAACCGGTACTAAATGGGGGGGGGGGACCTTTAGTCCCCACCCTTTAGTGCCGGTTACAGAATCGACACTAAAAGCCCTTACGAACCGGTGCTATAGCCCGGTTCTGCACTAGTGTGGGTATTTTTGGTTGATGCCACTTGCAATTCGACACTCCACCTGCAACTGGGCCTTCTATTTTTCATGCCACTTGCAAGTGGACACTCGACCTGCAAGTGGTTTTTTTGTTTGATGCCCACTTGCAAGTGGACACTCGTCTTCAACTAGTTTTTTTTGTTTGATGCCCACTTGCAAGTGGACACTCGACTTGCAGCTGAGTTTTTTTTGTTTGATGTCCACTTGCAAGTGGGCCCTCAAATATTACAACTGGGTTTTCTGTTTTTTCATGCCACTTGCAAGTGGACACTTGACTTGCAACTGTTTTTTATGCCCACTTGCAAGTGGACACTCGGCTTCCAACTGGTTTTTTGGTTGATGCCACTTGCAAGTCAACGGTCAACTTTGCAATTGGGCTTTCTTGTTTCATGCCACTTGCCAGTCGAGGGTCGACTCAGAACTGTGGGACCAAACTTTTTTTTGTTTCTTGCCACTTGCAAGTCAAGTGTCATTTTTTGCAATTTTTGTGGTTCGCGATCCTGTAGTCAACCGAGTTTCCAAGTCCACCATTTTCTTTTAACTTGCAACTTCTTTGTGTTCATGCCACTTTTTTTGCATGTCATACTCACTCGAAACAGCAAGTCCAACCTTTTTTGATTCGATAGTTTATATTTCACAAACATTTTTTTCTGTATCTTTTTGAAGCTAAAATTTTGCAAGCAAGCGCCAGCTAATAACTTGAGAGCCCCTAGTTGTTACTCCTTAGTGAACACACAACTATGTTTTTTCTTTTATTTTTCATCTCTTTTTTTGTTGATTTTTAGGCGGTTTTTAGTGACCCTTTTTTTTAATCTCGATTTTTAGTTTCACAATTTTTTTTACAAGGCAGACCCACAAAATGCTTTTTCTATGTGTTTTTAGACTAAACATAGTGTTCTGTACTCAACTGCCCTTTTTAAAGTTTTCTAGGGGGGTTTTCTGCAAGATCTCCAAAACAGCAACGGATCTCCAATGTTTATCCACACAAACACATTTATTTTCGTATTTATTTTGCCTCCCATTGCATTGTTTCAATCGGTGGAGCAGAGGAGGAGGAGGAGACGGGGACGACAAGCTCGAAGCCTCTGGCGACCGAGATGGCCGACGACGAGCCTCCCGCTCCGCACTTCTGCTCGACGCACGAGGCATCCCAAAATGATATATGCTTGTTCATCTACATGTAATTTGCTTTTAGTTCTGTTTTTTTCCTGGAGAAATCAAAAGAAATTCCCTCTTGCTACACACTGACGGCAATCAACTGCTGTGTTGTTTCTCTACAAACCAGAATCAAAGCTTCTGCAGTCAACTTCTTTTGCAAGCAAGCAAGATCTTTTTCTACTAATAACAAACATGGGTCAGGCCCGTGAGCAAATTTTCAGACAAACAAATAGACAAAACAAAAGCCTAACTAACAGGCCCACCAGGTGGGGGGTAGTCGGGATGGGTGGGAGAGTGTTGACGATAGACAAACAACAGGCCAGGTGGGAGATCGACAAACAAACAAGCTGAATTGTTTGTCAACGAGGTGGGACAGATTTTTAGAGGATGATGTCATCTAGATGTGACATAGACAGACCCAATCGTCAAACCACATCATTTAATAAACATATGGTTAAATTTGTACATTGTTTAATCCCTCCCATATGATTTAATAAATATATGATTAGATTTGTACGTCACCGCAAAACTGCTTGATGTATTTCCCATACAAATGAGTATATTTGAAGCAATCCCTCACAAATGATTAAATTTGTAATCTAGAATTTCCTACAGCTATGTTCTCCTAATTACAGTACAACCACTATTAAATATTATATGTTTTGGAGATATCTAACACACATGTATATATATATAAACTTCATAATTCACATAAGTATCAATTCTTTTTGTTACAACGCAACCCATGAGTATTTTTCAGTATATACATTACAAATACATAATAAATAAATAATAAAACTAATATTCCCTCCGATCCATATTACTTGTTTTAAATTTGTCAGACATAGATGCATCCGTATCTAGACAAATCTAAGACAAGTAATATGAACCGACGGGACTATTTAATTTGGGTTTTTGTTAAGTATGCCAAATAAGCAATGAAAAATTATACTCCTTAACAAAGTAGTATAATAAGTATAAAGTTTTAGTATAAAATATTATATATCAAGAGGACCAGGTCAATAGGCAAAACTAAAATTGGTGACTTGAAATAAATTTGAAGATATGCCGCCATTGGCTGAGGATGCGACGCAGTGCCGACTTTTTGGAGTGCTTGAAGCCTAGCCAATCACCCTCAGCGCGAGCAATGGCTACTATAGTTGTATTGCGACTGCACGACAACCTCGTCGTGATCTACTGGCGGCGCCCTATGGGACCCCTCCTTAGACCGGATGGAGACCCCCTCAAGAAGCTCAAGTTGCTGCACTAGGAGGCTTTTCGGGCATTCAATCACACGTTTCCGCTGCTCACGGGCCTCAACGCCGAAACTGATCCCTCTGCCACGACGCCATCCACGAGGTGCTGATGCGCATGCGGACACTACTCAGCTTCAACGCCATCCACAGGGAATATTATTGCCAACACAAATGTACATTCAAAATGGGAGACTTAGGCAAATATACATTCAGAATGGGAACCTTTTGATGAGCTACTAAAATGGCAGCGCTGTTGCTACTACTCTCCTCCCCTTCCTTCTTGTCACCCTTTTCCTGCTGACACCCCCCTCCAAGCCACTCCTCCTTGGCTTGTCCCTTCTACTCCACTATTGACTGTTGCTCTTCACTTAGCCGCACTACACCACAACACGAATGCAATGGCATATAATCTGCCGGACGAAAGCCCTTAAGAGGGCAAATAAACTGGAGAGTGGTTCTCCCGACAGATATCCCCTGTCGTGACCCTTGATTATCCCGGCAGTTTGTTTTCTCCATTAGATTGGCTATTGGCAGTGAAACTGCCGGCAAAAACATGCTTACCCGACAATTAATATGTCATAACATTGTGTTTAAACTGTTTTGGGTGACATATACCTAATCCAGTATCCATTCACTATGTTCAGCTAATAAGGACAGATCACACAACTTATACATACATACATACATACATACATACATACATACATACATACATACACTTCAATCAAGTAACATATATGCATTATCAAAACCTTGAACTTCATTCAAGTAAACATGATATACTAAACACATTTTATAGATACATGAATGAAATGACCACATATAAAGCACATTGTGTCGGGGATATACCCCGCGGTATGACCCGGCCGGAGATATAACGGCTGGGATTGGATGTTTCATTGGTGACCCGGCAGACTATAAGTCGGCGGGAACAATTAAGCATTGTAAGCCGGCAGACACATTCATGTAACCCGATAGACACAGTCATGTAACCCGGACAGTTAAGCCGGTAGATGTTAATCTAGACGGTAAGCCAGATGGTAAGTCAGTTGTTAAGCCAGACGGTAAGCCAGATGGTAAGCCAGATGGTAAGTCAGATCATAAGCCAGACGTAAGTCAGATTGTAAGCCAGATTGTAAGAATCCCAACACGTTAAGAAGCCCATGGAGAGAGGCCCGTGATGAGAAGTCAGAATAGTTTAAGTCTTAGTCCGAGATGGACTCTACATGTAACCCGCCCCTTCAACTTATATAAGGAGGGGCGGGGCACCCCAAGAGAGGGGGCAAGAAAAGAATCATTAAGGCTAGACACAAAGAAAGGAGAGCCGGATTTACGACGTCTCCCTCATGAGCATAATAAGACCTAACCACAAACAAGATGTAGGGCTATTATCGGATGATGTTTCCCAGGGCCTGAAGCTGTTTAAATCCTTGTCTTGTATGTTGCGTCCCTCGTCCCGATCAACCCCTCTCAAGCTACCACATAGATGCGTTGGCCTCACGACTAAGTCCTCACACTAGGACATCTGTCATGACGTTTCTACGACAGTTGGCGCCCACCGTGGGGCCTGCACACGGTGGTGTTGAGTTCTTGAAGGGTAGCTTTTCAGGGATCGAGAAATTCGCGTTTAGTCTCTGGAAATTTTTTGGAGCAGTCGTGCAGGATAACCCGACGTAAGACAGTCTGAGGTCAGAGCCGGCATATTCATCGTTCATCTACAGCAACTCACGGATAAGAAGAAATTTTTTATTGGTGGAAATTTGAGATCAAGAAGGATTGCATGTGCTCCCGCATGCGTTGCTAGGCGATCCACCGAGTTGCGGGTTTCTGCAGTTGTGCCTCGCACGCGACCGGGCAGTCCGTCCGGATCGATTTAAATTACTATCTAATGGAGAATCCGAATTAGTGATAAGTCGCCGCTTCTGGTGTGCATCGCAAGCTTGCAGGTGGTCAAGACCTCTCTAATCATGTCGCTGCACCTCTTCGCTGGCGGAAATTCTGTTTGAAAAAAATACGGACTCGCTCGACCACCCACGAGTCGGAAGCAGAGTCTTCACGGGTTCGGACTCCTCTGTCGACCCGCTCCGTTGACCCGCCAAGACTGTACCCCGAGTAAGCAGCAACGGGGCCTCCCCTGCCGTGCTCGACAGCTGTGTGCCCCGCCTGCCTCCGCTCGTCGGCTGTACCTCGCCTGCCTCCGCTCAACTGCGCCGCCTGCCAAACGCCACCGAGCTGCTGCACTGATTTGCCTTGCTAGGATCTGTCCTGCCGAGCCGCCATCGACTCACCTGAGACGACCCGGACGAGCCTCGTTCCGCCTCTGCTTCCAGCCTGGCGCCATCGTTACAACTTCGCCAAGAGCTCACCTTCGGCCGCCCATCGTGCTCTTGGCGAAGGTAAGCCATCGTGCTTCTACGCTCACATCCCGCCGGTTCATCTCGACGAACCACCGTTGGCTGTCATCCGTGCGGTGACCCGGCCTGATGAATCGCCGTTTTTCCTCGACGGTCTCACTGCCTTTATCCAAGGCGTCACCGACGTCGCGCCAAGTCGGCCGCTGCTGAGCTCTTGAGCCGCTGTGCCTGCGGCCCCAAGCCGCTGAGTTCCCCTCGTCGTGGCCTTCAAATTCGCCGGAGCTCCTGCCAGAGCACCACCTCCGTGGCCGTGTTCCAAGTCACTCCGGCGGCTTGCCGCTGCCACGAGCCGCCCCGGTTCCCGCCTGGCACCATTGTTGAACCGCTGGAGTGCCCTCACGCCTGCTTGAGTTGCTGTTGCACGGATTAGCTTCATTCCCCTCCGCGAGAGCTGCCGCATCGCGACCACGGCCGCAACTTCGCCGGTCGGCCGCCTTCGCCAAGCTACTGCTGAGGGAGTCCTGGATTAGGGGGTTCTCGGACGGCCGGACTATATGCTTATGCCGGACTGTTGGACTATGAAGATACAAGATTGAGGACTTCGTCCCGTGTCCGGGTGGGACTCTCCTTGGCGTGGGAGGCAAGCTTGGCAATTCAGATATGTAGAGTCCCTTCTCTGTAACTGACTCTGTGTAACCCTAGCCCCCTCCGGTGTCTATATAAACCGGAGGGTTTAGTCCGTAGGACAACAACAATCATAATCATAGGATAGCTTCTAGGGTTTAGCCTCTACGATCTCGTGGTAGATCAACTCTTGTAATACTCATATCATCAAGATCAATCAAGCAGGAAGTAGGGTATTACCTCCATAGAGAGGGCCCGAACCTGGGTAAACATCATCTCCCCCGCCTCCTGTTACCATTAGCCTTAGACGCACAGTTCGGGACCCCCTACCCGAGATCCGCCGGTTTTGACACCGACAACTGCCGTACCTTGCCGGGTCACCACTGTCGCGTCCCCCGTCACGCCTGTGAGCTGCCATGGCCTCGCTGAGCCGCCTCGAATCTGCCGTGGCCGCGGCCCGCTTCACTCTACCTCGGGTTGGCCTCGCTGAGCCCCTGTTTTGAATCGCCGGCCTGCTCGCAGGTCACGCTCGATTAGTCGCTCCTCTGCTATCGCCGGCCTATGAAGGCACCGGCCGTATTCACCGACACACCTCTATCGAGTGCTGCTTCTGAGTCGCCACCCCCAACTCGCCTCAACTGCAGCGGGGGCAAGCCGCCGCTCCTTCTGCGGCACTGCGGGTCTCCGCCGCCGAGCCACCATCATGGCCCTGAGTCGTTTCCTTTGCCGCGGCCGCACTGAGCCGACCTCTTCTGCCGCACCTCCGAGTGGCTTGCTTAAGCCTACGCTGCCTCCAGCAACCCATCGTCTCGCCGTAAGCCGGCCGTTGCTGGACAGCATCTGCTCTGCAAGCTGCCCCGTGGCCGTTTTCCTCTGCCTCTGTTCTGTGAACTGCCCCGCACCAGTTTCCACGGCTGCGCGTGGGGTGACCTGCCAGGAGTTGAGCCGTCTCAAATCACCAGAGGACTCGAGCCGCCGAGCTAACCCGGCCGTGTGGCCTCTGCAGCAATCTGCTTTGCCAACTCGCCAGTGTTGTCGCGGCCGCCTTTCTTTACCCCGCACCTCTGTTGTTGCCGGATTACCCCCGATGCTGCAGCCGCTGATGTCTACTACGCAACCTTCTTCTTGTAGACGTTGTTGTGCCTGCAAGTGCACATGTTTGTAGGACAGTAGCAAATTTCCCTCAAGTGGATGACCTAAGGTTTATCAATCCGTGGGAGGCATAGGATGAAGATGGTCTCTCTCAAAAAACCCTGCAACCAAATAACAAAGAGTCTCTTGTGTCCCCAACATACCCAATACAATGGCAAATTGTATAGGTGCACTAGTTCGGCGAAGAGATGGTGATACAAGTGCAATATGGATGGTAGATAAATGTTTTTGTAATCTGAAAATATAAAAACAGCAAGGTAACTAATGATAAAAATGAGCGTCAACGGTATTGCAATGGTAGGGAACAAGGCCTAGGGTTTATACTTTCACTAGTGCAAGTTCTCTCAACAATAATAACATAGATAGATCATATAACAATCCCTCAACATACAACAAAGAGTCACTCCAAAGCCACTAATAGCGGAGAACAAATGAAGAGATTATGGTAGGGTACGAAACCACCTCAAAGTTATTCTTTCAGATCGATCTATTCAAGAGTCCGTACTATAATAACAGCTTAAGACACAAATCAACCAAAACCCTAATGTCACCTAGATACTCCATTGTCACCTCAAGAATCCGTGGGCATGATTATACGATATGCCTCACACAATCTCAGATTCATCTATTCAACCAACACAAAGTACTTCAAAGAGTGCCCCAAAGTTTCTACCGGAAAGTCAAGACGAAAACATGTGCCAACCCCTATGCATAGGTTCATGGGCGGAACCCGCAAGTTGAACACCAAAACACACATCAAGTGGCACGTGATATCCCATTGTCACCACATATAAGCACGGCAAGACATACATCAAGTGTTCTCAAATCCTTAAAGACTCAATCCGATAAGATAACTTCAAAGGGAAAACTCAATTCATCACAAGAGAGTAGAGCGGGGAGAAGCATCATAAGATCCAACTATAATAGCAAAGCTCGCAATACATCAAGATCGTGCCATAGAGAGAACACGAGAGATAGAGAGAGATCAAACACATAGCTACTGGTACATACCCTCAGCCCCGAGGGTGAACTACTCCCTCCTCGTCATGGAGAGCGCCGGGATGAGGAAGATGGCCACCGGTGATGGGTTCCCCCTCCGGCAGAGGTGCCGGAGCAGGCTCCCGAGAGGTTTTGGTGGCTCTGAGAGGCTTGCGGCGGCGGCACTCCCGATCTATCTTCTGTGTCTATGTTTTTAGGGTATATGGGAATATATAGGCGAAAGAAGTCGGTCGGGGGAGCCTCGAGGGGCCCACGAGAGGGTAGGGCGCGCCCGGGGGGGTGGGTGCGCCCCCCTATCTCGTGGCTTCCTCGATGCTCCCCTGGCTTGCACTCCAAGTTTCCTGGGTCACGTTCGTTACAAAAATCACGCTGCCGAAGGTTTCATTCCGTTTGGACTCCGTTTGATATTCATTTTCTTCGAAATACTGAAACAGGCAATAAAACAGCAATATGGGCTGGGCCTCCGGTTAATAGGTTAGTCCCAAAAGTAATATAAAAGTGTATAATAAAGCCCGTAATCATTCAAAACAGATAATAATATAGCATGAATGCTTCATTAATTATAGATACGTTGGAGACGTATCAGCATCCCCAAGCTTAATTCTTGCTCGTCCTCGAGTAGGTAAATGATAAAAGAAAGAATTTATGAAGTGTGAATGCTAGAAGGTGCACAAGTTTGATCAATTATAATTTCAATCACCTTTTATAGCATGATTATATGTCATAACAGTTGTTCATCTCATAAAACTTCTTACGAACAAGTAACAAGCTATCCACATGTTAAAGCATAGACTATAGACTTTC
Organism: Aegilops longissima; assembly: GCA_021605205.1. Classification (NCBI taxonomy): domain Eukaryota; kingdom Viridiplantae; phylum Streptophyta; class Magnoliopsida; order Poales; family Poaceae; genus Aegilops; species Aegilops longissima. The sequence continues at coordinate 610,754,314 of CM038681.1, read as the reverse complement.
TTGAAAACTAGCAAACTATGTTCTCAGTTATCAAACAACTGTAATTCATCTTATTTTCAGGAATAGCAAACTCCACATACTCAACTATCATATAGTCTTCTATAATTGCTAACACTCACGCAATACTAATGGTTATGGAGTTTCAATCGGACACTGAGAAAGATAGGGGCTTATAGTGTTGCCTCCCAACGTATTCACCTTTGGGTGATGTCAACAATAATAGTTCATGCTAACTTACATCCAATTGGATATATATATCAGGATCTTTCCAACACGAGGTGCTTGCCAAAGGATAAAATAAAAAGGGAAAGGTGAAGATCACCTTGACTCTTGCATAAAGTAAAAGACATAAAGTAAAAGATAGGCCCTTCGCAGAGGGAAGCAGAGGTTGTCATGCGCTTTTAGGGTTGGATGCACAAAATCTTAATGCGAATGAACGCCACTTTATATTGCCACTTGTATGGACCTTTATTATGCAGTCCGTCGCTTTTATTACTTCCATAACAAGATCGTATAAAGCTATTTTCTTCACACCAAAAGATCATACATATTTAGAGAGCATTTTTTATTGCTTGCACCGATGACAACTTACTTGAAGGATCTTACTCAATCCATAGGTAGGTATAGTGGACTCTCATGGCAAAACTGGGTTTAAGGATATTTGGAAGCACAAGTAGTATCTCTACTTGGTGCAAGGAATTTGGCTAGCATGAGGGGGAAAGGCAAGCTCTACATGTTTGAATGATCCATGACAATATACTTTAACTGAGATGTGCGAAAACATAACCCATTACGCTGTCTTCCTTGTCCAACATCAACTATTTAGCATGGCATACTTAATGAGTGCTCCCAACTATAAAAGATGTCTAGGATAGTATATTTACATGTGGAATCTCTCTTCCTTCAATATTCTTTCATGAATTGTTCAAATGACCAATACAATGCTTGCTAACCTTCAATAAATTTACAACCTCTACTTCTTAGACGTGAAGTCATTACTCCCGATGGGATAAGCAAATGAGGCATATATAATTTCAGATTTATGACATTCAACTCATTCAACCATTTAATCATAGGATATAAGTGAAGCATACGAGTAAATGACAAACTACTCCAAAAAGATATAAGTGAAGATCAATGAGTAGCTAAATAATTATGCAACTATGCGAAGACTCTCTCTCATTTAAGAATTTCAGATCTTAAGTACTTTATTCAAGTAGAAAGCAAAGCAAGACAACATGACATTGCAAGGATAGCACAACTCATGTGAAGAAGCAAAAACTTAGGCTCAACCGATACTAACCGATAATTGTTGAAGAAGAAAGGTGGGAGGCCTACCGGGGATCCCCAAACTTAGATGCTTGAGACTTCTTGAAATATTATCTTGGGGTGCCTTGGGCATCCCCAAGCTTGAACTTTTGTGTCTCCTTAATTCCTCTCATATCATGGTTTCTCTTTTTATCAAAAAGCTTCATCCACACCAAACTCAACAAGAACTCGTGAGATAGGTTAGTATAAACCAATGCAAAACCTTATCATTTTCTACTGTAAAAAATCACTAAAATTATCATTCAACATTGCATACTAAATTCCTCTGCATATTTAATACTCCTATCCTCAAATAGAATCATTAAACAAGCAAACATATGCAAACATAACAGCAATCTGTCAAAACAGTACAGCCTGTAAAGAATGCAAGATTCATCATACTTCCCTAAATCCAAAAATTATGAAATAAAATTCCCACTGTAGTAAATTTATCAGAGCTCATTATGCCATAAGTTTCAACATTATATCATGCTCTGACTTTTCTAGGGAGTTTTTGCAACAACGGCAAACTTTCTGTTTTCAAACAACAACATGTATACTAGCAAAATAAGCATGGTAAATGCTATCCTTGACATTTTTATTGAAACTAAATATGCAAAAAAATTATTCTAAATAACAGCAAGAAAATACTAAGAAAAGAAAATGATGCTCTAAGCAAAACACTGTGGTGAATAAAAATATAGCTCCAAGTAAAGTTACCGATGAACGAAGATGAAAGAGGGGATGCCTTCCGGGGCATCCCCAAGCTTAGGCTCTTAGTTGTCCTTGAATATTGCCTTGGGGTGCCTTGGGTATCCCCAAGCTTAGGCTCTTGCCACTCCTTATTCCTTAGTCCATCGAATCTTTACCCAAAACTTGAAAACTTCACAACACAAAACTCAACAGAAAACTCATAAGCTTCGTTAGTATAAGAAAATAAAACCACCACTTAGGTACTGTAATGAACTCATTCCAAATTCATATTGGTGTAATATATACTTTACTCCAACTTATCTATGGTCCATACCTTCCGATACTACTCATAGATTCATCAAAATAAGCAAACAACACATAGAAAACAGAATCTGTCAAAAACAGAACAGTCTGTAGTAATCTGTATCAAACATATACTTCTGGAACTTCAGAAATCCTACCAAATTAGGAAATCCTAAGAAATTTGTGTACCAATCCAGATAAAAAAGAATCAGATCCAGAGCACGTTTCTGTGAATTAACAAAACTAATTTACTGGGTGCAAAAGTTTCTGATTTTCAGCAGGATCAACACAACTATCACCGTAAGCTATCCTAAAGGTCTTACTTGGCACTTTATTGAAACAAAAGATATAAAACATGATTACTAAAGTAGCTTAACATTTGGACACACAAGAACAGTAAGGGTAAATATTGGGTTGTCTCCCAACAAGCGCTTTTCTTTAATGCCTTTCTAGCTAGGCATGATGATGACAATGATGCTCACATAAAAGATAGGAATTGAAACATAACGGGAGCATCATGAAGCATATGAATAGCACATTTAAGCCTAACCCACTTCTTATGCATAGGGATTTTGTGATCAAACAACTTATGGGAACAATAATCAACTAGCATAGGAAGGTAAAACAAGCATAGCTTCAAGGTTTTCAACACATAGGGAGGAAACTTGACATTATTGCAATTCATACAAGCATATGTTCATCCCTCATAATAATTTTCAGTAGCATCATGAATGAATTCCACAATATAACCAGCACCAAAAGCATTATTTTCATGATCTACAAGCATAGAAAATTTACTACTCTCCACATAAGCAAATTTCTTCTCATGAATAATAGTGGGAGCAAAATCAACAAGATAATTATCATGTGAGGCATAATCCAATTGAAAACTAAAATCATGATGACAAGTTTCATGGTTATCATTATTCTTAATAGCATACAAGTCATCACGATAATCATCATAGATAGCATATTTGTTCTCATAATCAATTGGAACCTCTTCCGAAATAGTGGATTCATCACTAAATAAATTCATGACCTCTCCAAATCCACTTTCATCAATATAATCATCATAAATAGGAGGCATGATTTCATCATAATAAATATTCTCTTCAAAACATGGGGGAAAAATATCATCTTCATCAAACATATCTTCCCCAAGCTTGTGGCTTTGCATATCATTAGCATCATGGGTATTCAAAGAATTCATACTAACAACATTGCAATCATGCACATCATACAAAGGTTTAGTACCAAACATTTTAATGCATTCTTCTTCTAGCACTTGAGCACAATTTTCCTTTCCATCATTCTCATGAAAGATATTAAAAAGATGAAGCGTATGAGGAACACTCAATTCCATTTTTTTGTAGTTTTCTTTTATAAACTAAACTCATGATAAAACAAGAAACAAAAAGATTCGATTGCAAGATATAAAGATATACCTTCAAGCACTCACCTCCCCGGCAACGGCGCCAGAAAAGAGCTTGACGTCTACTACGCAACCTTCTTCTTGTAGACGTTGTTGGGCCTGCAAGTGCACAGGTTTGTAGGACAGTAGCAAATTTCCCTCAAGTGGATGACCTAAGGTTTATCAATCCGTGGGAGGCATAGGATGAAGATGGTCTCTCTCAAACAACCCTGCAACCAAATAACAAATAGTCTCTTGTGTCCCCAACACACCCAATACAATGGCAAATTGTATAGGTGCACTAGTTCGGCGAAGAGATGGTTATACAAGTGCAATATGGATGGTAGATAAAGGTTTTTGTAATCTGAAAATATAAAAAGAGCAAGGTAACTAATGATAAAAGTGAGCGTAAACGGTATTGCAATGGTAGGAAACAAGGCCTAGGGTTCATACTTTCACTAGTGCAAGTTTTCTCAACAATAATAACATAGATAGATCATATAACAATCCCTCAACATGCAACAATAGTCACTCCAAAACCACTAATAGCGGAGAACAAATGAAGATATTATGGTAGGGTACGAAACCACCTCAAAGTTATTCTTTCGGATCGATCTATTCAAGAGTTCGTACTAGAATAACACCTTAAGACACAAATCAACCAAAACCCTAATGTCATCTAGATACTCCATTGTCACCTCAAGTATCCGTGGCATGATTATACGATATGCATCACACAATCTCAGATTCATCTATTCAACCAACACAAAGTACTTCAAAGAGTGCCCCAAAGTTTCTACCGGAAAGTCAAGACGAAAACATGTGCCAACCCCTATGCATAGGTTCATGGGCGGAACCCGCAAGTTGATCACCAAAACATACATCAAGTGGCACGTGATATCCCATTGTCACCACAGATAAGCACGGCAAGACATACATCAAGTGTTCTCAAATCCTTAAAGACTCAATCCGATAAGATAACTTCAAAGGGAAAACTCAATTCATCACAAGAGATTAGAGGGGGGAGAAACATCATAAGATCCTACTATAATAGCAAAGCTCGCGATACATCAAGATCGAGAACACGAGAGAGAGAGAGAGAGAGAGAGAGAGAGAGAGAGAGAGAGAGAGAGAGAGATCAAACACATAGCTACTGGTACATACCCTCAGCCCCGAGGGTGAACTACTCCCTCCTCATCATGGAGAGCGCAGTGATGATGAAGATGGCCACCGGTGATGGGTTCCCCCTCCGGTAGGGTGCCGAAACGGGCTCCCGAGAGGTTTTTGGTGGCTACAGAGGCTTGCGGCGGCGGAACTCCCGATCTATCTTCTGTGTCGATGTTTTTAGGGTATATGGGAATATATAGGCGAAAGAAGTCGGTCGGGGGAGCCTCGAGGGGCCCACGAGAGGGTAGGGTGCGCCCAGGGGGTGGGCGCGCCCCCCTATCTCGTGGCTTCCTCGATGCTCTGCTGGCTTGCACTCCAAGTTTCCTGGGTCACGTTCGTTCCATAAATCACGCTGCCGAAGGTTTCATTCTGTTTGGACTATGTTTGATATTCCTTTTCTTCGAAATACTGAAACAGGCAATAAAACAACAATATGGGCTGGGCCTCCGGTTAATAGGTTAGTCCCAAAAGTAATATAAAAGTGTATAATAAAGCCCGTAATCATTCAAAACAGATAATAATATAGCATGAATGCTTCATAAATTATAGATAGATTGGAGACGTATCAGCCGCTTCCGCCTTGTCAAATTGCCAATGGAGAGCTATAGCCCGGCGTTATCATCCGCCACCCTCGAGTCCGCTGCCCCGTCGGCCACGCTTGTTTTCCCGCGCTCGCCGGCTCGCGGATCCGCCCCTGCACCGGTTCGCCATTAGCGCCGTCTCCGCTGGTCTTCGCGGGCCGCCGCCTCTGCTGCGTGCTGCCGCGACTCACCTCTCAGCGCCCCTAAGCTTAGTCTGGCGAAACTGAAAAAAGAATGAACGTCTAGCTAGCTGAAGGGATGTGCAGCATGATTCAGTGTTTAATAGTGGCCAAGTCGCCACTTCTAGTGCGCCCTAGCAGCAGAGTTTAATCAAATTCAACGGAGCCAGTTTTCATCATATTTTGTCTCAAAGACCAAGACTGGAAGCGAGGTCAAAGGGCAGCGGCCATGGTCAAACATTTCCTCTGTAAAACTCCGCCGAGCACTGGCCATTACTTCATGCAAGGGCCAGGGGAAAATTCCGCACGCATGGCCATCAAATTGTGATGTTTGGTACTAATTGTTGTATGCATGTCAGATGAGTTGTGGTAGCCACTTTACCCGTTGAAGAACAAACTGTCAAATTATGCTCCCACACAGTGCCAAATTCATTGTTATATGCTCACAGACATCCTGATGAGCAATGTATCGCATGGAAATCATCTATGGACCAAATATATCAGGTGATATCTGTCTAATTTATTTTTTGGTACTTATTAATTCTGGTGGGAGCAACTACCTTGTCCTACAGTGTTGTTATACACAGGACACTTATTCACTTTAAATTACGGAGCCCAAGACCCCGAGTACGGAGTACGAGCCGGTGACATCTGCACTAAAGTCTGCGCATATTATGCTGCTCGGTGGATACTGATACGTCTCCAACGTATCTATAATTTTTGATTGCTCCATGCTATATTATCTACTGTTTTGGGCAATATTGGGCTTTATTATACACTTTTATATTACTTTTGGGACTAACCTATTAAACGGAGGCCCAACCCATATTGCTGTTTTATTGCCTGTTTCAGTATTTCGAGGAAAAGGAATATCAAACGGAGTCCAAACGGAATGAAACCTTTAGCAACGTGATTTTTTGGAAGATTATCATCCTAGAGACTTGGAGTTTACGTCAGAAGATACTCGAGGAGCCCAGGAGATAGGGGGGCGCGCCCCCTGTCTCATGGACCCCTCGAGCAATCCCCAACCGACTTCTTTCGCCTATATATTCCCTCGTACCCTAAAAACATCGAATATCAAGATAGATCGGGAGTTCCGCCGCTGCAAGCCTCTGTAGCCACCAAAAACCTCTTGGGAGCCCGTTCAGGCACCCTGCCAGAGGGGGAACCCATCACCGGTGGCCATCTTCATCATCCCGGCGCTCTCCATGACGAGGAGGGAGTAGTTCACCCTCGGGGCTGAGGGTATGTACCAGTAGCTATGTGTTTGATCTCTCTCTCTCTCTCTCTCGTGTTCTCTCTCGTGTTCCCTCTATGGCACGATCTTGATGTATCCCGAGCTTTGCTATTGTAGTTGGATCTTATGATGTTTCTCCCCCTCTACTCTCTTGTGATGAATTGAGTTTCCCCTTTGAAGTTATCTTATCGGATTGAGTCTTTACTTTGAGAACACTTGATGTATGTCTTGCCGTGTTTATCTGTGGTGACAATGGGATATCATGTGCCACTTGATGTATGTTTTGGTGACCAACTTGCGGGTTCCGCCCATGAACCTATGCATAGAGGTTGGCACACGTTCTTTACTCTCCGGTAGAAACTTTGGGGCACTCTTTCAAGTACTTTGTGTTGGTTGGATGAATCTGAGATTGTGTGATGCATATCGTATAATCATGTCCACGGATACTTGAGGTGACAATGGAGTATCTAGGTGACATTAGGGTTTTGGTTGATTTGTGTCTTAAGGTGCTATTCTAGTACGAACTCTTTTATAGATTGATCTGAAAGAATAACTTTGAGGTGGTTTCGTACCCTACCACAATCTCTACGTTTGTTCTCCGCTATTAGTGGCTTTGGAGTGACTCTTTGTTGCATCTTGAGGGATTGTTATATGATCTATCTATGTTATTATTGTTGAGAGAATTTGCACTAGTGAAAGTATAAACCCTAGGCCTTGTTTCCTATCATTGAAATACCGTTTACACTCACTTTTATCATTAGTTACCTTGCTGTTTTTATTATTTCAGATTACAAAAACCTTTATCTACCATCCATATTGCACTTGTATCACCATCTCTTCGCCGAACTAGTTCACCTATACAATTTACCATTGTATTGGGTGTGTTGGGGACACAAGAGACTCTTTGTTATTTGGTTGCAGGGTTGTTTGAGAGAGACCATCTTCATCCTACGCCTCCCACGGATTTATAAACCTTAGGTCATCCACTTGAGGGAAATTTTCTATTGTCCTACAAACCTGTGCACTTGCAGGCCCAACGACGTCTACAAGAAGAAGTTTGTGTAGTAGACATCAAGCAGTTTCTGGCGCCGTTGCCGGGGAGGTGAGTGCTTGAAGGTATATCTTTAGATCTTGCAATCGAATCCTTTTGTTTCTTGTTTTATCACTAGTTTAGTTTATAGAAGAAAACTACAAAAAATGGAGTTAAGTTGTTCTCATACGCTTCGTCTTTTTAATATCTTTCGTGAGTTTGATGGAAAGGAAAATTGTGCTCAAGTGCTAGAAGAAGAATGCTTTAAAATGCTTGGTACTAAATCTTTGAATGATGAGCATGATTGCAATGTTGTTAGTATAAACTCCTTGAATATCCATAGTACTAATGATGATTGATCTAGTCATGATGAAAATATCTCTCATAAGCATGTCAACTTTTGTGGAGTGCATGTTTGCATTAACACACCAAATAAAGAAGATATATATTGCAAGAGGCATAAGTATTTAGAAACTAAGAAGTTGCAAGAAAGGCTAGATAAGAGTGCGGAGAATTTAAGATATCTTTCCCGTTGTGAATTTTGCAATAAACAAGATCATTTACATCTCAATGCAAATTGTTTCATGGTCGGATCGTGTCCAAAATTGTGATGATTTGATCTCCTTTCTCATTACAATGAACTTAGATTGCTTTTGGGTTGTGAAGAGTTGAAACGTTTAACTAAGCCTATTCTAGAATTTAATCTTAAGCATTTTCTTGATATTGATCTAGAAAAGATTTATATGTTTTGTACGGAGAATTGCATTGAAAATCCTTATATTGCCAATTACCTAAAGAAAAGAAAGCAAATGGAAGATGATGAGAATACTAATGAAAGGGAAGAGACTTCCCAATCTCCTCGTACTATTTCTTATGATGAATCAGGTAACGAGGAGGAGCTTTCTATTCAACCAATCTCATCAATAAGGAGCTCAAAGAGGAAGGTTGAACCTACACATAATGTGAAAAAGAAAAGGAAAAGAAGGGGCAACAAAGGTAAAAAGGTATCCCTTCCAAATGGTGTTGCTCCTACTACTCATTGTGATGATGATAATTGCTATACTATTGGTGCGATCAATATTTTTAATGATGAGAGTGATTATGCTTATGATATGAAAGAGCCCAAGCTTGGGGAAGCTATGTTTGATGAGGATGAAATATTTGAGAATATATTTGCTGAAATTAATGTTTGTCCCAAGCTTGGGGATGCTATGTTTAATGAAGATGTTATTTTTAGCACCCAAAGTTTTGATATGCAAAGTTGTTATGATGATAGCATGCCTCCTACCTATGATGATTATATTGATGAAAGTGGGTTCGGAAGAGTGTCAACTTTAGAAAGTAGTGATCCCACTATTTTGGAGGATGTTGAATTTTATTGTGATGAATATGAAAGTGGATTTGGAAGAGTGTCAACATTATTTAGTGATTCCACTATCTTGGGAGAGGTTTCAATCGATTATGATGAGAACAAAGTTGCTACTTATGATGATTATTGTGATGAAACTTATGCTATAAAAAGTAGTGATAATTATATTTACAAATCTTGTCATGATTATGATTACCCTTTTTCTGAACATTACTCTTTTAATGTGGAAACAATTTTTAGTGTTCAAGTCTCTTGTGATACTCCCACTATTCCGAATGAGAAGAATTTTGCTTATGTGGAGAGTAGTAAAATTTCTATGCTTGTAGATCATGAAAATAATGCTTTATGTGATGGTTATATTGTTGAATTCATTCATGATGCTACTGAAAATTATTATGAGGGAGAAATATATGCTTGTAGGAATTGCAATAATGTCAAGTTTCCTCTCTATGTGCTTAAATTTTTGAAGTTATGCTTGTTTTGTCTTCCTATGCTTGTTGATTATTGTTCCCATAAGTTGTTTGCTCACAAAATCCCTATGTATATTAAGTGGGTTAGACTTAAATGTGCTAGTCATATTCTTCATGATGCTCTCTTTATGTTTCAATTCTTATCTCTTATGTGAGCATCATTGAAATCATCATGCCTAGCTAGGGGCTTTAAACGTTAGCGCTTGTTGGGAGGCAACCCAATTTTATTTTAGTTTCTTGCTTTTTGGTTCTGTTTATGAATAAATAATCCATCTAGTTTCTGGTTAGATGGGTTTTCATGTTTTAATTAGTGTTTGTGCCAAGTAGAACCTTTGGGAAGACTTGGGTGAAGTCTTTATGATCATGCTGTAAAAAAACAGAAACTTTAGCGCTCACGAGATTAGCTTCAACTTTTTACTGGAGAGTGATATTTAGTTGATTATTTTTTCAAATGATTACTAGACAAATTACTCAGGTCCACCAATTTATTTTAGAATTTTTGGAGTTCCAGAAGTTTGCGTTAGTTACAGATTACTACAGACTGTTCTGTTTTTGACAGATTCTGTTTTCATTGTGTTGTTTGCTTATTTTGATGACTCTATGGCTAGTAAAATAGTTTATAAACCATAGAGAAGTTGGAATACAGTAGGTTTAACAACAATATAAATAAATAACGAGCTCATTACAGTACCTTGAAGTGGTGTTTTGTTTTCTTTCGCTAACGGAGCTCACGAGTTTTCTGTTAAGTTTTGTGTTGTGAAGTTTTCAAGTTTTGGGTAAAGATTCGATGGACTATGGAATAAGGAGTCGCAAGAGCCTAAGCTTGGGGATTACCAAGGCACCCCAAGGTAATATTCAAGGATAACCAAGAGCCTAAGCTTGGGGATGCCCCGGAAGGCATCCCCTCTTTCGTCTTCGTTCATCGGTAACTTTACTTGGAGCTATATTTTTATTCACCACATGATATGTGTTTTGCTTGGAGCGTCATGTCATTTTCTCTTGTTAGTATTTGATTTATGTTATTTATAATAATGTTTTGCATCTTTACTTTCAATAAAAATCTCAAGGATAGCCTTTGCCATGCTTATTTTGCTAGTATACATGTTGCTGTTTGAAAACAGAAAGTTTACCTCTGTTGCAAAAATTCCCTAGAAAAGTAAGAGCATAGTATAATGTTGAATATTTTTGAATATTTAGCTCTCATAAATTTATTACAGTGGGAATTTTAGTTCATAATTTTTGGAGTCAGGGAAGTATTGATACTCTTGCATTCTTTACAGACTGTACCGTTTTGGCAGATTGCTGTTATGTTTGCATTGTTTGCATATGTTTGCTTGTTTAATGGTTCTATTTAAGGATAGGAGTATTAAATATGCAGAGGCATTTAGTATGCAATGTTGAATAATAATGTTAGTGATTTGTTACAGTAGAAAATGATAAGGTTTTGCATTGGTTTAAACTAACCTATCTCACGAGTTCTTGTTGAGTTTGTTGTGAATGAAGCTTTTGATAAAAAGAGAAACCATGATATGAGAGGAATTAAGGAGACACAAAAGTTCAAGCTTGGGGATTCCCAAGGCACCCCAAGATAATATTTCAATAATTCTCAAGCATCTAAGCTTGGGGATGCCCTGGTAGGCATCCCACCTTTCTTCTTCAACAACTATCGGTTAGTATCGGTTGAGCCTAAGTTTTTGCTTCTTCTCATGAGTTTTGCTATCCTTGCAATGTCATTTTATTTTGTTTTGCTTGCTGTTTGGATACAATACCAAGATCTGAAATTATTAAATGGGAGAGTCTTCACATAGTTGTATAATTATTCAACTACTCATTGATCTTCACTTATATCTTTCGAAGTAGTTTGTCATTTGCTCTAGTACTTCACTTATATCTTTTAGAGCACGGTGGTGGTTTTATTTTGAAGAAATAGATGAACTCTCATGCTTCACTTATATTATTTTGAGAGTCTTAAATAGCATGGTAATTTTCTTAAATAATCTTAATATGCTAGGTATCCAAAAATAGTAAAAACTTTCTTATGAGTGTGTTGAATACTAAAAAAAGTTTGATGCTTGATAATTGTTTTGAGATATGAAGATGGTGATATTAGAGTCATGCTAGTCGGGTAGTTATGAATTTGAGAAATACTTGTGTTAAAGTTTGTAATTCCCGTAGCATGCACATATGGTGAACCGTTATGTGATGAACTCAGAGCATGATTTATTTATTGATTGTCCTTATGAGTGGCGGTCGGGGACGAGCGATGGTATTTTCCTACCAATCTATCCCCCTAGGAGCATGCGCGTAATACTTTGCTTTGATAACTTCTAGATTTTTGCAATAAGTATATGAGTTCTTTATGACTAATGTTGAGTCCATGGATTATACGCACTTTTTCCCATCCTTACACCATTGCTAGCCTCTCTAATACCGCGCACTCTTTGCCGGTATTATACACCCACCATATATCTTCCTCAAAACAGCCACCATACCTACCTATTATGGCATTTCCATAGCCATTCCAAGATATATTGCTATGCAACTTTCCACCGTTCCGTTTATTATGACACGCTCCATCCTGTAGTTGACATCGTATTTGTGGCAAAGCCACCATTCATAATTCTTTCATACATGTCACTCTTGATTCATTGCATATCCAGGTACACCGCCGGAGGCATTCATTTAGAGTCATATTTTGTTCTAAGTTTCGAGTTGTAATTGTTGAGTTGTAAGAAAATAAAAGTGTGATGATCATCATTTTTAGAGCATTGTCCCAAGTGAGGAAAGGATGATGGAGACCATGATTCCCCCACAAGTCGGGATGAGAATCCGGACGAAAAATATAAAAAAAAGAAAAGAAAAAAAGAGGCCATAAAAAAAGAGAAAAGGCCCAAATAAAAAAATAAAAAAATGAGAGAAAAAGAGAGAAGGGGCAATGCTACTATCCTCTTACCACACTTGTGCTTCAAAGTAGCACCATGATCTTCATGATAGAGAGTCTCCTGTGTTGTCACTTTCATATACTAGTGGGCATTTTTCATTATAGAACTTGGCTTGTATATTCCAATGATGGGCTTCCTCAAAAGTGCCCTAGGTCTACATGAGCAAGAAAGTTGGATGCACCCCACTTAGTTTCTTTTGTTGAGCTTTCATATACTTATAGCTCTAGTGCATCCGTTGCATGGCAATCCCTAATCACTCACATTGATATCTATTGATGGGCATCTCCATAACCCGTTGATACGCCTAGTTGATGTGAGACTATCTTCTCCCTTTTTGTCTTCTCCACAACCATCCTTCTATTCCACCCATAGTGCTATATCCATGGCTCACGCTCATGTATTGCGTGAAGATTGAAAAAGTTTGAGAATGTCAAAAGTATGAAACAATTGCTTGGCTTGTCATCGGGGTTGTGCATGATTTAAATACTTTGTGTGGGGAAGATGGAGCATAGCCAGACTATATGATTTTGTAGGGATAACTTTCTTTGGCCATGTTATTTTGAGAAGACATGATTGCTTAGTTAGTATGCTTGAAGTATTATTATTTTTATGTCAATATTAAACTTTTGTCTTGAATCTTTCAGATCTGAATATTCATATCACAATTAAGAAGAATTACAATGAAATTATGCCAACTAGCACTCCACATCAAAAATTATCTTTTTATCATTTACCTACTCGAGGACGAGCAGGAATTAAGCTTGGGGATGCTTGATACGTCTCCAACGTATCTATAATTTTTGATTGCTCCATGCTATATTATCTACTGTTTTGGGCAATATTGGGCTTTATTATACACTTTTATATTACTTTTGGGACTAACCTATTAACCGGAGGCCCAGCCCATATTGCTGTTTTATTGCCTGTTTCAGTATTTTGATGAAAAGTAATATCAAACGAAGTCCAAACGGAATGAAACCTTCGGCAACGTGATTTTTTGGAAGATTATCATCCTGGAGACTTGGAGTTTACGTCGAAGATACTCCAGGAGCCGGGAGATAGGGGCGCGCCTCCCCCTCTGGCGCGCCCCTGTCTCGTGGACCCTCGAGCACCCCGTGACTTCTTTCGCCTATATATTCCTCGTACCCTAAAAACATCGAATATCAAGATAGATCGGGAGTTCCGCCGCCGCAAGCCTCTGAGCTACCAAAACCTCTCGGGAGCCTGTTAGGCACCTGCCGGGGAACCCATCACGGTGGCCATCTTCATCATCCGGCGCTCTCCATGACGAGGAGGAGTAGTTCACCCTCGGGGCCGAGGGTATGTACCAGTAGCTATGTGTTTTATCTCTCTCTCTCTCTCTCTCTCTCTCTCTCTCTCTCTCTCTCGTGTTCTCTCTCGTGTTCCCTCTATGGCACGATCTTGATGTATCCCGAGCTTTGCTATTGTAGTTGGATCTTATGATGTTTCTCCCCCTCCACTCTCTTGTGATGAATTGAGTTTCCCCTTTGAAGTTATCTTATCGGATTGAGTCTTTACTTTGAGAACACTTGATGTATGTCTTGCCGTGTTTATCTGTGGTGACAATGGGATATCCTGTGCCACTTGATGTATGTTTTGGTGACCAACTTGCGGGTTCCGCCCATGAACCTATGCATAGGGGTTGGCACACGTTCTTGACTCTCCGGTAGAAACTTTGGGGCACTCTTTGAAGTACTTTGTGTTGGTTGGATGAATCTGAGATTGTGTGATGCATATCGTATAATCATGCCCACGGATACTTGAGGTGACAATGGAGTATCTTGGTGACATTAGGGTTTTGGCTGATTTGTGTCTTAAGGTGTTATTCTAGTACTAACTCTTTTATAGATTGATCCGAAAGAATAACTTTGAGGTGGTTTCGTACCCTACCATAATCTTTACGTTTGTTCTCCGCTGTTAGTGGCTTTGGAGTGACTCTTTGTTGCATGTTGAGGGATTGTTATATGATCTATCTATGTTATTATTGTTGAGAGAACTTGCACTAGTGAAAGTATGAACCCTAGGCCTTGTTTCCTATCATTGCAATACCGTTTACGCTCACTTTTATCATTAGTTACCTTGCTCTTTTTATATTTTCAGATTACAAAAACTTTTATCTACCATCCATATTGCACTTGTATCACCATCTCTTCGCCAAACTAGTGCACCTATACAATTTACCATTGTATTGGGTGTGTTGGGGACACAAGAGACTCTTTGTTATTTGGTTGCAGGGTTGTTTGAGAGAGACCATCTTCATCCTACGCCTCCCACGGATTGATAAACCTTAGGTCATCCAGTTGAGGGGAATTTGCTACTGTCCTACAAACCTGTGCACTTCCAGGCCCAACAACGTCTACAAGAAGAAGGTTGTGTAGTAGACATCAGATACGCGTGCAAGTCGTCACCCCCGCTACATCAGCACGATGCAGTTGACTCGCTCGTCCGTGCTGGCTTACAATGCCGTGGCCGACTCTCCCGTACGCACCGGTTTAAAAACACCGCGGACGACTCATCCGTCCGAGTCCGTGTCGTTCTCCAGCAGTGCGGCCGATTCTCTTGTCCGCCCCGGCTCACACTGCCGCGGCCGGCTCACCCGTAATTGATTTCAGCCTCACCATGGTGATCATCAACTCTGCGGTGGATAATCACTGGCCTAACATATCAGGTGAAATCCATCCAGTATATTTTATATTACATATTATTTTTCTTAAAAAGAGCAATTATTTTGGCTTGCAAGTTCTCCCATGCAGGACTCAAACCGGTCTATATAACGGTCAACTATGGAGAATGTCGAGCCAACTCATTGAGTCATTTTAAGACTCGGGGGCTACATGGACATAGCTCAATAAATGTTGCCAGTTTAAAGGCCGTCCGGAAAAATTCCGGCTCAAGTAGGAATTTATCTCTCGCAAAGTTCGAGTTCTCAGTTAAAATTAAAGGGACCAAAGAGAGTCTGTTGCAAAGCACAGCTCAAACATAGGTACCCTGCTTCAAATGATCACTTAAGGGCTTCTTGTTCAAACATAGGTCGTATTCGAACCAAAGAGAACATAGCTGTCTGTACCCTCTTGATCGGCACAATGCCAGACTCACTAGGGGGCTTCTTGATCGTATTCGAGTCATAGCTTAACCCCTTGTGGGTCCGACTTTGATCATATTTGAATCAGAGTCGTTAAAAAACTCTCAAGGTCATTTGGGGGCTTCCTGTTCAAACATAGGTCGTATTCGAACCAAAGAGAACATAGCTGGCGGTACCCTCTTGATCGGCGCAACGCCAAAGCCACTGGGGGCTACATGATCGTATTCGAATCCTAACTTAACCCCTTTGGTCCGGTTTACTGATCTTATTCGAATCAGAAGCCTCGATTTTTTCTTTCTATTTGGCTTAAGTTTTTGAAAGCAATCTTTGGGTTTGTCTTGAGACTTCTTTTTGAAATATATATGTGGTTTCGATTAACCCGGCTTGACTTTGGATGATAAGTCGCCATCGTATGACAATCATAAACATTTAGAAGTTTTGGCTTCTAAAGATTGGGTTATCACCCTTACTGCACAGGTATCCTAAACCGGCAGTACGATTCAATATCACAGGAACCGGTTTTCCAAACCGGATTATATTATTCAAATCTTTAATAGCCAATATGGCTGGATTTTTATTATGGTTATCAATAGCCAATACTATGATGGAGGTCTTCAAAGTCGCTTCAGCGCAATGGTTATTATTTTATCAATGAACATAATTTATTTTTACAATGGAGGGAATAGTCCCGAGTCGCTACAGACTTACGACCCGACACTTGGGGGCTACATTATTTAAATTGAGATTACATCAAATATGCAAGTCCCATGTCACTGCCAGCATGCACCATGGCACTTGGGGGCTAATGTAAAGTCATTTTTTGATCAACTTACTGAAGACCAGACTCATCCCATTGTAATGAGCCGGCCCTTCGGGGCTACCAACTGCTCCTGTGAAAATTTCAAGGTACACAAGCTTCAGTCCATTATATTGAAAGATCCACTGCTCAGTTGGTAGAGTACAAAGCTCTTAACCTTATGGACGTGGGTTCAAGCCCCATGGTGGAGATTACATCATATGATGTTATCATCAATGAATTATATACAAAGTCCCAGCTCAGTATTATCTTACTGAGCCGGCCCTTGGGGGCTGAAGGAAATATGCCCTAGAGGCAATAATAAAGTTATTATTTATTTCCTCATATCATGATAAATGTTTATTATTCATGCTAGAATTGTATTAACCGGAAACATGATACATGTGTGAATACATAGACAAACATATAAGTCACTAGTGTGCCTCTACTTGACTAGCTCATTAATCAAAGATGGTTATGTTTCCTAACCATAGACATGTGTTGTTATTTGATTAATGGGATCACATCATTAAGAGAATGATGTGATTGACATGACCCATTCCATTAGCCTAGCACTTGATCGTTAAGTATATTGCTATTGCTTTCTTCATGACCTATACATGTTCCCGTAACTATGAGATTATGCAACTCCGTTTACGGAGGAACACTTTGGTGCTACCAAACGTCACAACGAATCGGGTGATTATAAAGGAGTACTACAGGTGTCTCCAAAGGTACATGTTGGGTTGGCGTATTTGAGATTAGGTTTTGTCACTCCGATTGTCGGAGAGGTATCTCTGGGCCCTCTCGGTAATACACATCACATAAGCCTTGCAAGCATTGCAACTAATAAGTTAGTTGCGAGATGATGTATTACGGAACGAGTAAAGAGACTTGCCAGTAACGAGATTGAACTAGGTATTGGATACCGACGATCGAATCTCGGGCAAGTAACATACCGATGACAAAGGGAACAACGTATGTCGTTATGCGGTTTGACCGATAAAGATCTTCGTAGAATATGTAGGAACCAATATGGGCATCCAGGTTCCGCTATTGGTTATTGACCGAGAATAGTTCTAGGTCATGTCTACATAGTTCTCGAACCCGTAGGGTCCGCACGCTTAACGTTACGATGACAGTTTTATTATGAGTTTATAAGTTTTGATGTACGAAGTTTGTTCGAGTCCGGATGTGATCACGGACATGACGAGGAGTCTCGAAATGGTCGAGACATAAAGATTGATATATTGGAAGCCTATATTTGGATATCGAATGGTTCCGGGTGAAATCGATTTTACTGGAACACCGGGTTACGGAACCCTCTCGGGGGATAATGGGCCTTAGTGGGCCATGAGGGAGAAGAGGAGGGCCGGCCAGCGCAGGCCGCGCGCCCCCTCCCCCCTAGTCCGAATAGGACAAGGAGAGCAACTGGCAGGAGCCATATGGTTGTCGCTTTATTGTATGAAATGCAAACGCCATGTAATTGCTTTACTTTATCACTAAGCGGTAGCGATAGTCGTAGAAGCAATAGTTGGCGAGACGACAACGATGCTATGATGAAGATCAAGGTGTCGCGCCGGTGACGATGGTGATCACGACGGTGCTTCGGAGATGGAGATTACAAGCACAAGATGATGATGGCCATATCATATCACTTATATTGATTGCATGTGATGTTTATCCTTTATGCATCTTATCTTGCTTTGATTGACGGTAGCATTATAAGATGATCTCTCACTAAATATCAAGAAGTGTTCTCCCTGAGTATGCACCGTTGCGAAAGTTCTTCGTGCTGAGACACCACGTGATGATCGGGTGTGATAGGCTCTACGTTCAAATACAACGGGTGCAAAACAGTTGCACACGCAGAATACTCAGGTCAAACTTGACGAGCCTAGCATATACAGATATGGCCTCGGAACACGGATACCGAAAGGTCGAATGTGAATCATATAGTAGATATGATCAACATAGTGATGTTCACCATTGAAACTACTCCATCTCACGTGATGATCGGACATGGTTTAGTTGATTTGGATCACGTAATCACTTAGATGACTAGACAGATGTCTATCTAAGTGGGAGTTCTTAAGTAATATGATTAATTGAACTTAATTTTATCATGAACTTAGTACCGATAGTATTTTGCTTGTCTATGTTTACTGTAGATAGATGGCTCGTCTTTGTTGTTCCGTTGAATTTTAATGCGTTCCTTGAGAAAGCAAAGTTGAAAGATGATGGTAGCAATTACACGGACTGGGTCCGTAACACGAGGATTATCCTCATTGCTGCATGAAGAATTACATCCTGGAAGCACCGCTGGGTGCGAACCTCTTCGCTGATGCAACTAACGGCGTTAAGAACGTCTGGCGAGCAAAGCTGATGACTACTCGATAGTTCGATGTGTCATGCTTTACGGCTTAGAACCGGGCCTTCAACGGCGTTTTGAGCGTCATGGAGCATATGAGATGTTCCAGGAGTTGAAGTTAATATTTCAAGCAAATGCCGGATTGAGAGATATGATGTCTCCAATAAGTTCTATAGCTGCAAGATGGAGGAGAATAGTTACGTCGGTGAACACATACTCAAAATGTCGGGTATAATAATCACTTGATTCAACTGGGAGTTAATCTTCCGATGATAGTGTCATTGATGAATTCTTCAATCACGCCACCAAGCTACAAGAGCTTCGTGATGAACTATAATATGCAAGGGATGGACAAGTCTATTCCCGAGCTCTTCGCAATGCTAAAAGCCGCGGAGGTAGAAATCAAAAAGGAGCATCAAGTGTTGATGGTTAACAAGACCACCAGTTTCAAGAAAAATGGCAAAGGGAAGAAGAAGGGGAACTTCAAGAAGAACTGCAAACAAGTTGCTGCTCAAGAGAAGAAACCCAAGTCTGGACCTAAGCCGAGAGGCGAGTGCTTCTACCGCAAGCGATCGACTTTGGAAGCGGAACTGCCCCAAGTATTTGGCGGATAAGAAGGATGGCAAAGTGAACAAAGGTATATGTGATATACATGTTATTGATGTGTACCTTACTAATACTCGCAGTAGTACCGGTATTTGATCTGGTTACATTGCTAATATTTGCAACTCGAAACAGAACTACGGATTAGCGAAGATTGGCTAAGGACGAGGTGACGATCGCGTGGGAAATGGTTCCAAAGTCGATGTAATCGCGGTCGGCACGCTACCTCTACATCTACCATCGGGATTAGTTTTAGACCTAAATAATTGTTATTTGGTGCCAGCGTTAAGCATGAACATTATATCTGGATCTTGTTTGATGCGAGACGGTTATTCATTTAAGTCGAGAATAATGGTTGTTCTATTTATATGAATAATATCTTTTATGGTCATGCACCCTTGAAGAGTGGTCTATTTTATTGAATCTCGATAGTAGTAATACACATATTCATAGTGTTGAAACCAAAAGATACAGAGTTGATAATGATAGTGCAACTTATTTGTGGCATTGCCGTTTGGGTCATATCGTTGTAAACGCATGAAGAAACTCCATCTTGATGGGCTTTTGGAATCACTTGATTATGAATCACTTGGTACTTGCGAACCGTGCCTCATGGGCAAGATGACTAAAACGCCGTTCTCCGGAACTATGGAGCGAGCAACTGATTTGTTGGAAATCATACATACCGATGTTTGTGGTCCAATGAATGTTGAGGCACGCGGCGGGTATCATTATTTTCTCACCTTCACAGATGATTTGAGCAGATATGGGTATATCTACTTGATGAAACATAAGTCTGAAACATTTGAAAAGTTCAAAGAATTTCAGAGTGAAGTGGAAAATCATCGTAACAAGAAAATAAAATTTCTACGATCTGATCGTGGAGGAGAATATTTGAGTTACGAGTTTGGTTTGCATTTGAAACAATGCGGAATAGTTCCGCAACTCACGCCACCAGGAACACCACAACGAAATGGTGTGTCCGAACGTCGTAATCGTACTTTACTAGATATGGTGCGATCTATGATGTCTCTTACTGATTTACCGCTATCATTTTGGGGTTATGCTTTAGAGACGGCCGCATTCACGTTAAATAGGGCACCATCAAAATCCGTTGAAACGGCACCTTATGAACTATGGTTTAGCAAGAAACCAAAGTTGTCGTATCTTAAAGTTTGGGGCTGCGATGCTTATGTGAAGAAACTTCAACCAGATAAGCTTGAACCTAAATCGGAGAAATGTGTCTTCATAGGATACCCAAAAGAGACTATTGGGTACACCTTCTATCACAGATCTGAAGGCAAGATTTTCGTTGCTAAATTCGGATCCTTTCTGGAAAAGGAGTTTCTCTCGAAAGAAGTGAGTGGGAGAAAAGTAGAACTTGATGAGATAACTGTATCTGCTCCCTTATTGGAAAGTAGTTCATCACAAGAACCGGTTCCTGTGACAACTGCACCAATTAGCGAGGAAGCTAATGATATTGATCATGAAACTTCAGATCAAGTTTCTACTGAACTACATAGGTCAACTAGAGTAAGATCCGCACCAGAGTGGTACGGTAATCCTATTCTGGAAGTCATGTTACTTGACCATGGGGAACCTACAAACTATGAAGAAGCGATGGTGAGCCCAGATTCCGCAAAATGGCTGGAAGCCATGAAATATGAGATGGGATCCATGTATGAGAACAAAGTATGGACTTTGGTTGACTTGCCCGATGATCGGCAAGCCATTGAGAATAAATGGATCTTTAAGAAGAAGACCGACGCGATGGTAATGTAAGCTGTCTATAAAGCTCGACTTGTTGCAAAAGGTTTTCGACAAGTTCAAGGGGTTGACTACGATGAGACTTTCTCACCAGAAGCGATGCTTAAGTCTGTCCGAATCATGTTAGCAATTGCTGCATTTTATGATTATGAAATTTGGCAAATGGATGTCAAAACTGCATTCTTGAATGGATTTCTAGAAGAAGAGTTGTATATGATGCAACCAGAAGGTTTTGTTGATCCAAAAGGTGCTAACAAAGTGTGCAAGCTCCAATGATCAATTTATGGTGCAGTGCAAGCCTCTCGAAGTTGGAATAAACGCTTTGATAGTGTGATCAAAGCATATGGTTTTATATGAGACTTTTGGAAAAGCCTGTATTTACAAGAAAGTGAGTGGGAGCTCAGAGCATTTCGATATTATATGTGGACGACATATTATTAATTGGAAATGATATAGAATTTCTGGATAGTATTAAAGGATACTTGAATAAAAGTTTTTCAATGAAGGACCTCGGTGAAGCTGCTTACATATTGGGCATCAAGATCTATAGATATAGATCAAGACGCTTGATTGGACTTTCACAAAGCACATACCTTGATAAAGTTTTGAAAAATTTCAAAATGGATCAGGCAAAGAAAGGATTTTTACCTGTGTTACAAGGTGTGAAATTGAGTCAGACTCAATGCCCGACCACAGCAGAAGATAGAGAGAAAATGAAAGATGTTCCCTATGCTTCAGACATAGGCTCTATCATGTATGCAATGATGTGCACCAGACCTGACGTATGCTTAGCAATAAGCTTGGCAGGAAGGTACCAAAGTAATCCAGAGTGGATCATCTGGACAGCGGTCAAGAACATCTGAAATACCCGAAAAGGACTAAGGATATGTTTCTCGATATGGAGGTGACAAAGAGCTAGTCGTAAATGGTTACGTCGATGCAAGCTTTGACACGATCCGGACGATTCTAAATCGCAAACCGGATCGTGTTTATTAAGCGGTGGAGCTGTCGGTTGGTGCAGTTCTAAACAAAGCGTCGTGGCGGGATCTACATGTGAAGCGGAGTACATAGCTGCTTCGAAGCAGCAAATGAAGGAGTCGGATGAAAGAGTTCATTTCGATCTAGGTGTCATACCTAGTGCATCGGGACCAATGAAGATCTTACGTGACAATTGGTGCAATTGCCTTGGCAAAGGAATCCAGATTTCACAAGAGGACCAAGCATATCAAGAGGCGCTTCAATTCCATCCGGGACCAAGTCCGTGGGAGACATAGAGATTTGCAAGATACATACGGATCTGAATGTTGCAGACCCGTTGACTAAGCCTCTTCCACGAGCAAAACATGATCAGCACCAAGACTCCATGGGTGTTAGAATCATTACTGTGTAATCTAGATTATTGACTCTAGTGCAAGTGGGAGGCTGAAGGAAATATGCCCTAGAGGCAATAATAAAGTTATTATTTTTTTCCTCATATCATGATAAATGTTTATTATTCATGCTAGAATTGTATTAACCGGAAACATGATACATGTGTGAATACATAGACAAACATATAAGTCACTAGTGTGCCTCTACTTGACTAGCTCATTAATCAAAGATGGTTATGTTTCCTAACCATAGACATGTGTTGTTATTTGATTAATGGGATCACATCATTAAGAGAATGATGTGATTGACATGACCAATTCCGTTAGCCTAGCACTTGATCGTTAAGTATATTGCTATTGCTTTCTTCATGACCTATACATGTTCCTGTAACTATGAGATTATGCAACTCCGTTTACGGAGGAACACTTTGGTGCTACCAAGCGTCACAACGTAATCGGGTGATTATAAAGGAGTACTACAGGTGTCTCCAAAGGTACATGTTGGGTTGGCGTATTTCGAGATTAGGTTTTGTCACTCCGATTGTCGGAGAGGTATCTCTGGGCCCTCTCGGTAATGCACATCACATAAGCTTTGCAAGCATTGCAACTAATAAGTTAGTTGCGAGATGATGTATTACGGAACGAGTAAAGAGACTTGCCGGTAACGAGATTGAACTAGGTATTGGATACCGACGATCGAATCTCGGGCAAGTAACATACCGACGACAAAGGGAACAACGTATGTCGTTATGCGGTTTGACCGATAAAGATCTTCATAGAATATGTAGGAACCAATATGGGCATCCAGGTTCCGCTATTGGTTATTGACCGAGAATAGTTCTAGGTCATGTCTACATAGTTCTCGAACCCGTAGGGTCCGCACGCTTAACGTTACGATGACAGCTTTATTATGAGTTTATAAGTTGTGATGTACGAAGTTTGTTGAGTCCGGATGTGATCACGGACATGACGAGGAGTCTCGAAATGGTCGAGACATAAAGATTGATATATTGGAAGCCTATATTTGGATATCGGAATGGTTCGGGTGAAATCGGGATTTTACCTGGAACACCGAGGGTTACGGAACCCTCCGGGGATAATGGGCCTTAGTGGGCCATGAGGGAGAAGAGGAGGGCGGCCAGGCAGGCGCGCGCCCCTCCCCACCTAGTCCGAATAGGACAGGAGAGAGGGGGCGCCTCTTCCTCTTTCCTCCCCTTTCCTTCTCCAACAAGGCAAGAGGGGGAGTCCTACTCCGGTGGGAGTAGGACTCCTCCAGCGCACCCTAGGGGCCGGCTGCACCTCCCCCTCCCTCCTTTATATACGAGGGCACGGGGGCACCCCATAACACACAAGTTGATTTACGGATCGTTCCTTAGCCGTGTGCGGTGCCCCCTCCACCATATTCCACCTCGGTCATATCGTCGCGGAGTTTAGGCGAAGCCTCGCGATGAGAGCATCATCATCGTTACCACGCCGTCGTCTTGTGAGAACTCATCCCGACACTTTGCTGGATCGAGTCCGGGATCGTCATCGAGCTGAGCGTGTGCTGAACTTCGGAGGTGCCGACGTTCGGTACTTGGATCGGTCGGATCGTGAAGACGCGTCGACTACATCAACCGCGCTGTCATAACGCTTCCGCTTACGGTCTCACGAGGGTACGTGGACAATACTCTCCCCTCTCGTTGCTATGCCATCACCATGATCTTGCGTGTGCGTAGGAATTTTTTTGAAATTACTGCGTTCCCCAACAGGGGCTACACGTTGCTGCTCAAGTTTACATGTCATATTTACAAAGTTCCTGATCATTATTTCATAATGACCCGACACTTGGGGGGCTAAAAGTGATAGAATATAATGGAGTTCTACATCTTCAAGTTGGCTGAAAATCAGAAGAGTATTTCATGACCAATGTTTTTGATTATGAAGCTGGTCTATTGACCCGGATTTTCTAGAAGAAGAAAATACCAAGGAATTAAGGATAATCAGGTGCCGGCTCACAAGAGCTTTTAACTCGGAGCATAATCTGTCAAAATTGTTCTTGTTTTTGTTTTACATGATCAGTTTAACATGGATGAATCCAAATTAAACTAGGGGCTAATGTTGGGGATATACACCGCGGTATGAACCGGCCGGAGATATGACACGGCTGGGATTGGATGTTTCATTGGTGACCCGGCATACTATAAGCCGGCGGGAACGGTTAAGCATTATAAGCCGGCAGACACGGTCATGTAACCCGGCAGACACAGTCATGTAACCCGGCAGACACAGTCATGTAACCGGCAGACACAGTCATGTAACCCGGACAGTTAAGCCGGCAGATGTTAAGCCAGACGGTAAGCCAGATGGTAACCAAGATGGTAAATCAGATGTTAAGCCAGATGGTTAGCCAGATGGTAAGTCGGATCGTAAGCCAGACCGTAAGTCAGATTGTAAGCCAGCTTGTAAGAAGCCCAAGACGCTAAGAAGCCCATGGAGAGAGGCCCGTGATGAGAAGTCAGAATAGTTTAAGTCTTAGTCCGAGATGGACTCTACATGTAACCCGCCCCTTCAACTTATATAAGGAGGGGCGGGACACCCCAAGAGAGGAGGCAAGAAAAGAATCATTAAGGCCAGACACAAAGGGAGGAGAGCCGGATTTACGTCGTCTCCCTCATGAGCATAATGAGACCTAGCCACAAACAACATGTAGGGCTATTACCGGATAATGTTTCCCGGGGCCCTAAGCTATCTAAATTCTTGTCTTGTGTGTTGCGTCCCTCGTCCCGATCAACCCCTCTCAAGCTACCACATAGATGCGTTGGCCTCACGACTAAGTCCTCACACTAGGACATCTATCGTGACATTTCCACGACACATTGTGCCACAAAAGGTTCAATACTTATGTTTCTAAACATGTCACACGACCAAAATGAGCACACAATGGCAAAATGAACAACGTAAAACTTGCCAATGTCTTCGGGTTCATCAAACAAGGAATATTACATTATCACCTGATGAACTTAATTGTAGGTCTTCAAGCCTCCAGTAGCTTGTAGATCTCCCAAACTTCCAATAAATTCTGTATCTTTGGGAAACCTGCAACAGATCAAAAACTCAAAATGGATCTCTTGTTTCAGAATTTAAATCAACACATAGAAGATTTCGAGAAGCTGCAGCTTAAATTATTAGCATAAATAGAAGTCTTGGGTTTTGGTTGTTTTTGTTGGGGAACGTTGCAGAAAATTAAAATTTTTCTACGGTTTCACCAAGATCCATCTATGAGTTCTACTAAGCAACGAGTCAAGAGAGAGAGTTTGCATCTACATACCACTTGTAGATCGATGCAGGCGTTCGAGGAGTGGTGATGATGGAGACGTTCCCAGCGTGATTCCGATCACCGATGACCAAGTGCTGAACGGACAGCACCTCCGTGTTCAACACACGACGGACGACGGCGTCTCCTTCGTCTTGATCCAGCAAGGAGGAAGGAGAGGTTGAGGAAGACAACTCCAATGGCAGCACGACGGCGTGGTGCAGATGGAGTGTTGTTCTCGGCAGGCTTCGCCAAGCTTACGCGGAGGAGGAGAGGTGTTGGGAGGGAGGGCTGCGCCTTCAATGGTGTGTGCAACCTCCCTTCACCCTCTATTTATAGGGGAAGGGAGGAGGGCGGCCCCTCTAGATGCATCTAGAGGGGGCGGCGACGAGGGAGGGGCTTGCCCCCAAGCAAGGCGCGCCTTTAGGGTTCCCCCTCAACCCTAGGCGCATGGGCCAAGGGGAGGGGTGCGCCCAGCCCACCAGGGGCTGGCTGCCTCCCACGCAGCCCAAGTGGCCCCCCAAAAGGGGTGGCCCCTCCCGGTGGTCCTCCGGAACCTTTCCGGTGGACCCTCCATAATACCGATATGACCCGAAACTTTTCCGGTGTCCGTTTGACGACTTCCCATATATAAATCTTTACCTCCGGACCATTCCGAACTCCTCGTGACGTCCGGGATCTCATCCGGACTCGAACAACATTCGTAATCACATACAAGTCTTCCTATTAACCCTAGCGCCACCGAACCTTAGTGTGTAGACCCTACGGGTTCGGGAGACATGCGACATGACCGGACGCTCTCGGTCAATAACCAACAGCGGGATCTGGATTCCCATGTTGGCTCCTACATGCTCCTCGATGATGTCATCGGATGAACCACGATGTCTAGGGTTCAAGCAACCCGTATTCTATTCCTTTGTCCGACGGTATGTTACTTGCCCGAGACTCGATCGTTGGTATCCCAATACCTCGTTCAGTCTAGTTACCGCAAGTCACTTTACTCATACCGTAATGCATGATCCGTGACCTGACACTTGGTCACTTTGAGCTCATTATGATGAGGCATTACCGAGTGGGCCGGTGATACCTCTCCGTCACACGGAGTGACAAATCCTGTCTCGATCCGTGTCAACCCAACAGATATTTTCGGAGATACCTGTAATGCACCTTTATAGTCACCCGATTCGTTGTGACGTTTGGTACACCCAAAGCATTCCTACGGTATCCGGAGTTACATGATCTCATGGTCTAAGGAAGAGATACTTGACATTGGAAAAGCTCTAGCAAAACGAACTACACGATCTTTGTGCTATGCTTAGGATTGGGTCTTGTCCATCACGTCATTCTCCTAATGACGTGATCCCGTTGTCAATGACATCGATGTCCATAGTCGAAACCATGACTATCGTCGACCAACGAGCTAGTCAAGTAGAGGCTCACTAGGGACGATTGTGGTCTATGTATTCACACGTGTATCACGATTTCCGTATGATACAGTTATAGCATGAATAAAAGACAATTATCATGAACAAGGAAATATAATAATAATGCTTTTATTATTGCCTCTAGGGCATATTTCCAACAGTTTTTTGGGGTGCTCACGACGGTGATAGATCCGGCGAGATGGTTGTTGTAAATTGAGTTGCAGAGTCATGTTTCTTTGCTCAAGTGTTGTCAATGAATTGCCCGGTATGGATTTAGGTTTTGCCTAAAAATGTGAGTGCGTGATTTTGTTTCTGCAATAGGCCCATTAGAACAGTCACCATTGAACAATCCAAATTCAGGGGGAAATAATTCAATACAGCGAAATATTTCAATTTACTGGACAATCGAAATTTCATTTTGCCCAACTTTTGTACTTTAGCTGCCTGATATGGTTCAGATTTTTGCTTTTGAACATTTTTGTTACTGAATATATCAACAGAGGGAAACAATTCAGTTAATGGACAATCCAAATTTTTTTAACACTTGTCCTTAGTTGCCTGATATGGTTTTTTTTGCCCCATTTGGCTCAGTTATTTGCCTTGATATGGTGCGTGAGTTTGTCCCAGGACAAGGCACAATATACAGTCACTACCGAAATATATCCACATCAATTAGGTCCATCTTTTAGTACTCCCTCCGTCCGAAAATACTTGTCATCAAAATGGATAAAAAAGGATGAATCTATAACTAAAATACGTCTAGATACATTCTCTTTTATTCATTTTGATAACAAGTATTTCTGAACGGAGGGAGTATGATATGGGTACTTCACAAACCCTATGTTACATGATTTAACTAGTATGAAACCATCATATCCGTTGTTTTTGTCAGCAGGAAACATGACTATGCATAGGGGTCAGCAGCTATCTCTCTGAGCTTGACGGAGAAGACCTTCAAGGTTGACGGAGTAGACCCAGCACTGTGGGATAACATGGAACTCGGCGCCGCTGCATGCAACACCCAAGTAAGTGAAGCGGCTTTATTTTCCTATGGCCAAATCGACTCCGGAGGACATAAATGAATTGTCCAGAGAAAGAAGATACTCCCTCCGTTCCTAAATATTTGTCTTTTTAGAGATTTCAAATGAACTACCACATTCGGATGTATATAGACATATTTTAGAGTGTAGATTCACTCATTTTGCTCTGTATGTAGTCACTTGTTGAAATCTCTAGAAAGACAAATATTTAGGAACCGAAGGAGTACATGTGTAATGTTCAGCAATTCCACGGAATAAAAATCAAGCGAAAATGGCAAGAAAGCAGTTACACAACTGGAAATAGGATAACAAGACCTCAGGAAACAGGAATGCTCCACACAACGTAATAACCTCAAAGAGAATAGACAGATAGTTGGATGGCACAAGTTATAGGGAATACACAAACATTTCAACACTACACATAGGAGATCAAGTACAAAACTACTGAGACACTTCAACAAACATGAAGGATGGGGAGCAAAGGTTTGGTTGGGGTTGTCGTCTCTTCTCGGTGTTCCCCGCCACAAATCTCCTAGCTTCAACATTCAAACAAATTTCCCTGCGATTCAAGATGGCAACGGGGACGAAACCCATCGGGTTTTGCCTACCCAAACCCATCCCCATGAGAAAAATGTAAACCCGTCCCCGTTCCCATCACCGTGCGCGGGGCTAGTTTTCCGCCCGTCCCCTAAACCCATCGGGTTTTGAGGAACCCACGAGAAAATCAAAATACTTAAACAAACATAGTGGCGACAAATAATAACATTTCAGCAGCAAAAAAAGCAGATTTCAGCAGTATAACTTGAGCAAATTTCAACAAAAAACAATAATAGATGGTTCGACAGCTATATAGAGTGTATTTCAACAGCATGATACCACATTTCAGCAACAAAGATGATCAGATTTCGGCAACAAAGATGATCAGCTTTCAGCCATACATGGTTCAACAAGATGTGCGATTACACAAGTTCTAAAATTGAATTCTTGGTTCACAAATCACGAGCACAAACGACGCAAAATGGTCCAATACATAAGTTTTGAAATAGAATTTATAGTTCGCAAATCATTTTAAGTTGGAACCATCGTGGTATCTTTCACATCTCCAAGCCTCCAAAACACCATCTTCAAATCTTCCAATGCCAAATTCTGAAATAGAATGTATTTTGCCGGGTTTGCCGGGTTTCGGGTTCAGGTACTACCGAAACGGGTGCAAACCCACGAAACGTGCCGGGTTGTATAATGTGCCCAATAACAGCCCCATGGGGATGAAAAAACGCCCATCCCCGTCCCCTAATAGGGCAAAAACCCGCGGGGGCGCGGGTTTCGGGGGCCGTTGCCATCTTGATCACTGATCGTCACAGCTGTGATTTCCAGTTAAATATGACAAATTGCTGCAAGTTGTTAGTTAGGAATTGTGGGGATTGATAGAACATACGTGGGGACGTCAACCATGCATATACAGACTGTAACAAGATGCGTTGAATTTTCTTACAGATTCTAATGGTGACTCCCAAGTTCTTGAGAAGCTCTTTGCGCAAAGGCCGAACAAATTTATACTTCCAAATGAAATGCTGTTGATTTCGTTACTCCTAGGCGTTCTCTTCTAGAAGCTGGTAATACACATACCTTGATGCGTCTGCTGCTAACCTACAAGCATACTGAATTTTGTGCACGATGAATGCATTTGCGCAAATATACACTCAATACAACAAATGCAATTTCATTGATAGATATACATACTTTCATCGATCGGTTTGCTAAGTAGATTTGGTACAAGCTAAGACGTATCAAAATACTATATCCGAATCCATTACTTGAACTACTGCTTATGGCTTCCATCATGTATCCAGTTCGATGGCACTTCTACACCTGTTTGTCAAGAAAAAAGGAATTTTCAATCAGACTTTACAAAACAAGAGATAAAAGTTCCAAGCGTGCTGAATTCAAGATTACCTTATTTACGGGCCTTGAAATAGGCGTATCTCCATGCGCCTGCTCCTGTCAAAGTAGCGGACAGTGGAAATGTGCTGGACTCTGGCCTTGTCCTCGCCCTGGATACCCTCCATGAACTCACCATGCATGTCCACAAGCATCAGATTCTGCAGAGACGCGAGCAACTCGATGCCACGCGGCGCCGCCTTGAGCTCGGGGAGTTTGAACATGGCCAGCCACCGGAGGTTTCGCATGGTCTCCCCCTCCATAACCACCGACCTGACATTCACAAGATCGCCCCGTGTGGATCCTAGGCAACCACCCTGCCTCGAACAGCATGCTCTCCCCATCGTATGCACCTACAAGCTCGATGTTGGCGCCACCTTGCAACGCCGCTTCTTCTTCCTCACACTGCCTCTCACAACTCGACTTTCTCTCACTTGTAGAAAAAGGGGCAATGGTTCAGGCCGGGTCAGCCCATTAGTCTCGGTTCAATCCAGAACCGGGACCCATGGGGGCATTGGACCGGGTTCATGAGCCCCGGGGGCCGGCCGGGCCACGTGGGCCATTCGTCTCGTTTCGTCTGGACCTTTTGGTCCCGGTTGGTGGGACGAACCGGAACCAATGGACCTCGCTCCTGACCCACCATCATTGGTCCCGGTTGGTGGCTTGAACCGGGACCAAAGGCTGCCCTTTAGTCCTGGTTCATGCCACCACCAACCGGGATCAATGAGGTGCCTATATATACCCCTCGCCCGTGGGCAGAGCACTTCACTACTCTGTTTTTCTGCCCGGCCGTTGGAGAGCTTTGTGGTGCTCTAGCTCATCTCCTATGCACACGAGGTGTTCGATGAAATGCCCGAGCAACACTACTTAACTTTCTCCTCTCCAAGCTCGACCTCCAAACTCCATTTTCTTTAATATTTGTCTAGGTTAAGCGGTCTGTCACGTCCCGTCTCCGTCTTCACGCCGTCGATCGCCCGCGCCGATCTCATCGCCGGCACCACCGTGGTGAGCCTCTTGTTCTTATCTTCTTTCTGAAAAAAAAAAAATATTCTTACTTGTATGTTTAGATAGATACTTGTATTTTTTTCTTACTTTTATTATTGCATCTTATATAGTGCGATGGTTTTGGTATCCGCCCCCGTCGGCCCTCGTCCTGTCTATGATTCGGATGTGGTATATATTATCTTTTCATAACTATTGGTTTATTTATTATTTATGAAAATTATGTCGACCAACGTGACATAGATTTTATTTATCTAGGAGGTTGTTGAACCGCAAATTCCAACCGACCCTATTGTCGAGAGGTTAAATTTAGTTGAAGAAGAAAACAATTTCTTGAAGGAAAAAATAAGAAAAATTGAGGAGAAGAAGATGATATTGGAGTTGCATGTTGCGGATGTCGTCAATTATCACAAGATCAAGATGGAAGCAATGCGCTTGAAGATTAGAAAGATTAGAAAATATGTCATTCATACCGAGGCTTGGTATCATTATGCCGTTGGATCAGTTGTTACTTTGGTTGCGATTATGATCGCATTTGTTTTTGCATTGAAATGTTTTACATAGTTTCAATGTATGATTTAATTAATTTAGATGCTCTGCTGAGCTTTATGTTGTTAGATGAGAACTATGTATGTACTTTGGTTTTAATTCAAATTTTAACTATTCAAATTTGAAAACTAATGGAACTAACAGAAAGTTTATAATTTTCTAAAACTAATGGCACTAACAGAAAGTTTATAATTTTCCTGGCCTAAAAGCAAAAAGAATTAAAAAATAAATCTAAAACAAAAGAAAATAAATAATGCAGAAAACAAAACAAAAAAACTGGAAACAAAATAAAAATAGGAACAGTAAGTATTTTGTTGTAAGTAGAAACAAAATAAAATAAATAAAGCAACAAAGAAAACAAAAAAACAAAAACAAGTGTTTTCAAATTTGAAAACTAATGGCACTAACAGAAAGTTTATAATTTTTCTAAAACTAAAAGCAAAAAAGAATTAAAAAATAAAGCAAAAAACAAAAGAAAAAAATAAAGCAAAAAACAAAACAAAAAACTGGAAAAAATATAAAAAACTGCCACCTATTAATGGGCCACCACGGCCTGAATACGTCTAGAAACCCAACCTGGGCCAGGATTCAGGCCCGCAGAAGGCCCAATAGGCCCACATGCAGCACAGTGTGAGATTAGGCCTGTAAGCCTGCATTTGAGAGGAGCTCGAGAGGTTAGCCGCAGTGGGGCTTATAAACCACTCCGAGCCCCTCTCAACTAGCGAGGTTGGACTAAACTTTTGGGCAGGCAGCAAGAAGGCCTTTGGTCCGGTTGGTGGCACCAACGGGACTAAGGAGGCATTGGTCCTGTTCGTGGCACCAACCGTACCAATGCCCTCATTTAGTCTCGGTTGGTGCCACCAACCGACCAAAGGCCGCCGCTTCCCTTTGGGCTGAAAAATGGCCTTTGGTCCGGTTGGTGGCACCAAAGGACTAAAGGCGCATTGGTCCCGTTGGTGCCATGAACGGGACCAATGCTCTTGGTATATAACCAAGACTTGTGAAAATTTCAGTTTCTCATCTTCATTTGCCCCCGACGATGCCGAGCTCATCGCCGCCAGTTGCCCCGACGTCGTCGCCCGCTCGCCGTCGCTTCGCCTTAACCGCGCCGTCTGTCATTGCCGCCTCGGTTCGTCGTAAATGCCGCCGACGTCGTCCCCGAGCCCAGCGCCGCCCCTCGCTTCGAGGGCGCTTTTCACCGTCGGACGGCCCCGAGCCTTCCTCGTCGCCGACGCCCCCCGCCCCCACGCCGCCACCGCCTCGCCTCAGCCGCCTCGCCCAGCAGTCGCTTCGACGCGCCGCCGCCGCGCCGCGTCGCTCCACGCCACCGCCGCCAGCGCCGCCCAGACGCCATCGCCGCCTCGACGCGTCCCCTGCCCTCGCGCCACCGCCTCGCCTCAGCCGGCTCGACCTCACCGTCCGCCGCTGCCCATAGTGAGCCCCAGCGCCTGCCCCCGCCGCCGCCACCGCCCATAGCTAGTGATGCTTTTTTTGCATATATGTTGATGATATATGTATGTATGTTTTACTTTCCTCGCAAATATATATAGGGATTGACTATTTGTCACCCTGGGTGAGGAATAGTTATTCTTCATCCCCCACTATTTTACCATCAATTCACTGTAATTTTACGTTTCGTAAGTTTTGTCTTATTTCCGACGTAAAAAGAGACTTCAAGAAAATATATAATCATCGTAAAAAATATTTTATGTTATGTAAAATTACAAACGTAAAAACATAGTGTAAAATACAAATAAACAGCAAATTTTCTTGTCTTATATTTTTATTTTTATGCCAAATTTTACGTAATGAATCAATAGGAATGTAACTATTTGAATTCCAAACATAATTTAATTACGCAATGATCGTAATATTACCTCGGTAAAGAATAACTTATTCTGCACCCTGGGTGATGAATAGTATCACTATATATATATATATATATATATATATATATATATATATATATATATATATATATATATATATATATATATATATATATGCTTTTTATGTATATATGTATGTATGTATGCTTTTCTATTTGAACATTTAAAAAAGCAATACTAAAAGAATGAGAGGAAAAATGAAAATAAGAAGAGGAAGAAAGGAGGAGAAGAGGAGAATAAATAAGAAGAGAAAAAGAAGAAAAAGAAGAGAAGAAGAAAGGAATAGAGCGAGAAGAAGAAAAAATATATTCTATTTTTCTTCTTCTCCTCTATTCCTTTCTTCTTCTCTTTTTTTTTTCTTTTTTTTCTTCGATCTTCCTCTATTCCTTTTGTCTTCTCTCTTTTATTTCTTCTTCTTTTCTTATGTTTTATCGGTCTGCCGTCACAATAACTTTAACACGTGGGAGGGGGGTCGATATACCCTCCCGATAATATTATTTTCATGTACGTACATCGTGTCGATATAAACTCCCGATAACTTCAACACGTGGGGGAGGGGGTCGATATACCCCCTCCCAATAACTTCAACACGAGGGGGGGGGGTCGATATACCCTCCCGATAACTTCAACACGTGGGGAGGGCGATATACCCTCCCGATAACTTCAACACGTGGGGGGGTCGATATACCCTCTCGATAACTTCAACACGTGGGGAGGGGCTCGATATACCCTCCCGATAATATTACCCCTCTCGATAACTTCAACACGTGGGGGGGTCGATATACCCCCTTCCCATGTACGTATGTCGTCGTTGTCGATATAAACCCCTCCCGATAACTTCAACACGTGGGGGGAGGGGTCGATATAGCCCCTCCCCGATAACATTATTTCCCCGTGTATGTATCTCGCCGTTGTCGATATTACCCCTCCTTGAAGCGTTCTCGAGGCCACCCCAAACCCTAGCTTGAGAAGCAGCGCCGAGGCCACTAATTAATATGATTCCTCATCGTGATTAGCTAGCTAGTTCTACGCTTGCCACTAGCTAATATATCCATCTGTCATGTTTGAATAATAATTGCCATGTTGTAAATATTTGTAGAAACTATGGACACCCCCGAGACGAAGCACAAGAAGCGTTGTTGGGGACATAATCGCACAAGGAAGTGATGTCGTTTTCTCGCTTCGAACGACACCGATGGTCCGGAAGGACAGGTGAAGAAGCAGGCTATGATTATGATGGCTCCGTGACCCAATGACGGTGCAAGAAGGAGACCGTGAGGACGGCTCCGGTGACCCAATGACGGTGCAAGAAGGAGACCGTGATGACGGCTCCGGTGACCGAACTGAGTCCGCGGTATATATATTAGTTAAGCCTGTGCCGACTAGCTAATTGATGCATTCATTGTTTTGGTATATGTACACATATTAATTAACTCTCGTCTTTCTTCTTTTTTCTAGCCCTCCGGATCGAGCACAACTTCGGTAAGGAGACGAGGCCCGAAGAAAGAGTTGAGCTCTGATGAAAGGTTTGAGATCACAGCAATCGCGCGCGACGGCGAACCGATTGAACCTATCCGGACAAAGAACGCATTTGCTGCTCAGTACGGGGTTCTTGTTAGGGACAGGATCCCGATCAGCGTCCACCAATGGTATAAGCCTAAGAACGAAGACCCTGAGGTGTCTTATGTCAATGATATGCGTAAAGATGATCTTTCGATCGAGTGAAGGCAAATTTCACCCTACCGCCAGAGGAGGATCCGGAGAAGCCAGTTATAGAGCAATTAATCAAGTCTTTTGCTCTTAAGGAGATGGCAGGCCTATTCAGGAGGTGGAGGAAAGAGCTGAAAAAGTTTGTCGACAAAAAAGAGACACCAGAATTCATCGGCAAATATGAGAAGATCAGAGATCACTGGCCCGCATTTGTGGCCCACAAGACATCGGAAAAGAGTAAGAAGATGTCGGCGTCAAACAAGCAAAATGTTGCGAAGAAGAAGTTTCACCATAGCACGAGGTCAGGTGGCTACCTCAAAGCCCGGCCTAAGTGGGCCAAGGCTGAGAATGATCTGCTTGATAAAGAGATCGAACCGAGACAATGAATCGCCGGACCGCTGCGGACTTGGTTCTTCGGGGCTGCCGGAACCTTGGACCCTGTATTAGGGAAGTGCCGTTGGACGGACGAGCAACTGAAAATACCAGTCAAGAGGCTTCGACGCTATATCAATGCATCGCAGCAAGGGACGTTCGTTCCAGACAGGGAGAACGACGAGCTCACAATGGCCCTCGAGAATCCTGAGCACCCTGGACGGACACGAGGCACGCCAGGCTCCATTCCGTGGAAGGTTGGTTTTCCGGACGCAGGGGGTTACAAAACCCAGGAGAGGAGGAAGAAAGTGGAGCATAGCCAACTGCAGGCGCTGCACGCAAGGGTACAAGGGCTAGAGGAACGAGAAGCAGATCGCAGCAAACGACCTACCGAAGCTTCCCCTGAAGCTACCCCGCCATCTCAGCGGAGAAGCAGCGTGGCTTCCATCGAGCTGCTTTAGCCGGAGCATGTCTTGACGGCTCCTGCTAGCTATCCCGTGGATTTTATCACGGAGTCTCAAAATTGCCACCTTATGGCGCAATGGCAGAACTTAAAAGTCAAGGCGGCTGTCGGCCAAGTTCGACCTTCTGAACCCGGCGCAACTTTTCACTGTCGTCCGATTCCAGAAGGATATGCTAGGGTGACGGTGGACGAAATAACGGAGGGATTTGAGGACCTCCAGCTTGACCACCCTACCGGTGAAGGGGAGACTCGGCTGGGTTATGCTCTGAAGACTCCATGCCTATGGCGGAAGGAGTTCATCAAGCTTCCGAACTGGACGCCTCCTCCTCCTCCTCCGGCGAGTCAGGGCACTCCGCCTCCTCCTCCGACGAGTGACGAACAGGGCAATCGGCCTCCTTCTCCGGCGCGTGGAGGCACTCCGCCTCCTTCTCCGCCTGCGCCGGCGCGCCCGAGCAGCCAGCAGCCTCCTCCTTCTCCGCCTCGCCAGCAAGGGCGGAAGAGACCCGCCGCTGCCCCGGCTTCTCCGGCGCGTCGTAGTCCTTCTCCTCCACCTCGTAAGCAAGCACGAAATAAGACAGCCGCAGCCGCTCCGTCTGCTCCGGCGTCTAGCAAGACAGCCAGAGGCGGAGGCATCTGACACGGTCCACCTCTCAAGCCTCTAGAGAAGTTACCATACGAGATGACCGTGGAGGAAAACAAGAAGATCGTGCGGACCGAAGTGAAGGACTTCTTTGAAGGGTTAAAAGCGCAGATACATCCACATCCGGAGGAGAAGATATATCCGGTGAAAGTGAAGCGTACTCTGGCTGCCCTGAGGAAACCACCAAAGTCTCCGCCGAAAGGCAACTATGAGCGCATCTAGATGTGACATAGGCAGACCCAGCGAACCAATCGCTCCCCCCGCTCCAGGTGTCCGAAGATAGCGTCGCTAATGATCCGGGCGGGATGGTGCCGGGTTATAACAATCCTGCAGATTACCTGCCCGACGATGTACATTATGATTTCTTGGAGGCGGACAAACACAGATACGTGTACGGGAAGCCTCTCGTCAAAGATGAAAGATCTCTAACAACGATGATGTTCAGATTCCATAATTGATACATGAAAACCTGCAGAGAGTCTGAGGGGAGGAATATTTTGATGCTGAGTGTTAGAGAGGAGCATGACCTTGTTGGAATTGAACAGTTGAATGTTCCATTTGAGGAGTTCTTCGCGTTTTTCAATCTAAAGGCCCTCGATAAATTAATGGTCACTTGCTACTGCCTGTAAGTAGTACTACTTCTTTCATTAATTAAGTCTCTATATATAGGTCAGCTCTTTCATTGCATGTATTTTTAATTATCCTCACTATATTAATTATGCAGATTGAAGATCGCCGAATTGAAGAAAAGACAAGTCGGTGATATTGGGTTCATTAACACAAATCTCATAGATGTATTTATGGTTAAATCTCATGCCAAAGATACCGAGGCCAAGCTGCTACAATCGTTTCTATTAAATCAAAACAAAGCTATAATACTCTTCCCTTGCAAAGTCAAGTGAGCGTTACTGTCTTGTGCATCCCTTATTAGTCGAGGTTGTAGTAATGTAATTGATGAGTTATGCATGCTTGCGCAGGTTCCACTATATTCTGCTAGAGATTAAGCTTGAGCAGGGACAAATAACCGTCTTAGACTCGAGACGGAAAGATCCCACGGAGTATGCGGACTTGACTGAAATTCTAGAGAAGTAAGTTAAACCGATCATTATCGCACCATATCGGCAACTTTGTTCATTTCGTGATATCAAGTAATTCTTTTCTTTGTCTGGTAGGGTTTGGGAAAATTTCACCTCAAAAACTCCGGGACTGCCGAAGAAGCTGCAATTTAGATACCCGAAAGTAAGTACTATAGTAGCATGTTCCATGCATCTCCTAGTGATTCAAGCGTTAGTTTCGTCAATACCATTTAGCATGCTTGCTAATTATCAGTTTGATTGACCTCTATTCCTTGTAAAGTGGTTGTGGCAGGAACAAAGAAATGATTACTGTGGATACTACATTTGCGAGTCCATCCGCCACACGACCTGTGAGCGGGGCTACTCTGACAAACAATATGAAGTGCGTAAATAATAATATTCACAATTTTATTTTATTATCATCATTTGTATTCAGTTTCATTTGTTCATATATATGTATTGACCCCCTTCTTCAAATTAGATGTTTCGGATGCGGGATGAACTACTACCACCAGATCGTATGCGAGCAATTCAAGAGGAATTGGCGGCATTCTTTCTTGACCACGTGATCGCTAAAGACAGAGAATACCATGTGGACCCTTAGTTTGTTTGGAATTAGGAGATTATATTGTAAGAGATAATTATATTGTATATATGTAGCCAGTAGCGTCGGATAGATATACGAGAACTTGTTGTTCGACCAATCTCTCAGAGAATGAGAGGTGGTTGATATCACTTCTCTCTGTATGCATATGTTCATGACGATCTTCTGTTTCCTTCATTTGCTAACTAGCTAGCTAGAGTGTCTAGTCCTCTGTATACGTATATATATAGTACGTAGCGTCGACCAAGCACGGAGATAAGAGAGGACAATTCTCTTTATTAATTAGCTAGCTAACACAAACACCTAAATTAACCCCCGTAAACCCCCTAACCCCCCTCCCCCCATTCAAAACAAAAAACAAAAACACCAGCCACTGAAATGCTGACGCGTGGAAGCCTTTTGGTCCCGGTTTATGTCACCAACCGGGACCAAAGACCCTCTGCCTGGGCTGCCCGCAGCGGCCACGTGGATGCCCACCTGACCCGGTTCGTGTAAGAACCGGGACTAAAGGTGGGAGGCATTAGTAACGACATTTTAGTCCCAGTTCAAAAACCGGGGCTAAAGACCCTTACGAACCAGGACAAATGCCCTGTTTTCTATTAGTGTCTCTTAGTCTCCCTCAAGAACACATGAGAACACACACACGCACACGCAGGGGCGGAGCTACAGGGTGGACAGGGTGGGCCGCGGCCCACCCTGGGATTTTGTGCTGGCCTGTATACCATAGGTTACTAGGAGGATGGGCCAAGGAAAAAAGAGCCCAACAACAGCCTAGTGCTACACTGCGCGTCCCGTGTCGTGCCTCTTGACGCCAGCTGATTCCCCTGATCCCCTTTGCTATACGCGTTTCGATCCGCCGCCTGCCTCAGTGCCTCGCCGGCCCCTCCCGCCTCCGCCAGAAGTGCGGCACTACTGCACAGCAGCGCCGGCGTGGGCGTGCCTAGCCGCCCCTGCCAGCGAAAGGAGACCGCGCTTGACCTGGCCAAATTCTTCGACAAGGGCGTCCATGTGAAGCTGACCGGCGGCCGGCAAGGTTGATTCGTACAGTCGAAATCTCTTTTCTTTCGTGCTAAGCGCGGAACTATCAGATCCCCCGTATTTGTTTGTGTTAGCCACTTAGCCCGCTAACTGCCTGTCGTTGTCACCTGTGTGCTATTTGGTGTAGAGCAATCCTTTCAGACTTGATACAAGTTACTGACGCGAGTACTCGACTTGTTACTTTGGTCTTTGTCTAATTTAGTTGGTGCGTCTTGTGTTTCTTTAGTATTGACGTGCAGTTGTCATTCTAATCAGCAAACAAATGCCTAGTCATCCAAGGTGAATGAAACTGATATAATTGATACTTTCATGGCCATGTAATAGCATAGGACAGAAACATAGTCTTTTTAACTTCTCAAGGTATGTACTATGTAGGTTTTTTTTTATGCAAAACTGACACTTAATTAAGAATTTTAGTATGTTTGTAAGGCCGTATTAATCTATTTATGTGTGGTATTGGTAATTTCTT
The DNA here is from genome assembly GCA_021605205.1 of Aegilops longissima. Classification (NCBI taxonomy): domain Eukaryota; kingdom Viridiplantae; phylum Streptophyta; class Magnoliopsida; order Poales; family Poaceae; genus Aegilops; species Aegilops longissima. The sequence continues at coordinate 610,714,105 of CM038681.1, read as the reverse complement.
AGAACCTTCACATGTAATGTTTGTTGTCAAAAAAAAATTTATTGAGCAGGACCACCCTGATTTAAAATCCTAGCTCCGCCACTGCGCACACGCACACATGCACCAAGAAAGAACACACAAGCTTTGCAAGAGGCTCTCTTGGTGATCACACGGTGGCTACATTGTTTGTCCAGCCCTCACGGCCTCCATCTTGCCATTCATTATTCTGCTTAAATAGCCGGTACGGGATAACAATTTGAGCACCATACGGGCCACCAACACCCACGTACTCCACTCCTAGAATCACTCCAGCATGCACACGACTCGGTAACCCACTAATCCATGCATGCAACCATTGACTAAATAACTTACTAGCTAATGACCCGGCTAACTACACATACACACGACTAGATGACTCACTCCATGCAAATACAATCAATATGACAAGATTAATGCATGCTAATACTCGAGCACTCCCAGGCTGGAGAGATGGGAGAGGAGTGCCAAGGGATCAGCGCTCAGCCTACTGCGTAGGAGAGAAAGCTTCTCGAGTTTATTCCCAACTGTCTGAAAGAAAGGGGACTCTATCACGCTCTGGTGCAGCCTGCCTTCAAGACGAAGCTTGCGCAAATGCCGGGGCGGGGAGTCGAGTTCTAGGAAGCTGATGCAATTCCCTTCGGCTGCCGCAACCTTCAACGTGCGAAGAAACTGCATGTTACTGATGGATGCAGAGAGCTTGGGGTTGTGAGCGTTTTCGAGATCTCCAATCGACAGCGTCCTCAGCTGTGCCATGCTGCCAAACTGTCCAACAAGATCTATACTTGCGAGAACGCCTTTAAGAGTTTGTATCTCCATGGACCGCCATACTCCCTTTTGAGCTTCAATTCCTCTGGACCTCTCAACGGTTCCGAATAGCGGAGGCATCGTCTTCCCCGCGAGTAGGTGCCTCAGCCTCTTCAGTTTGGTGATCCCGGCTGGCAGCTTCTCAACATTGGTGAGGTAGATATCAATTGTTTGGAGGTTGAACAGCTTCTCGATTGACCGAGGCAGCAGGCTTATCTTTGTTCTTCTCAGGCCAAGGTGCCGCTGATTGAATAAGCTTGACACTTCTTCTGGTAGCACGGTAATGGGAACATCTTGCAGCTCCAGAATGGTCAGGTACCTTGCACGGAGCTGCGTGCTCACAGAAGCTAAAGAGGAACAAGAAGCATCAAACTGGTAGAGAGAGCGAAGGCGAGAAGAACCCAAAATGGGCTGGACTCTATCACTGTGCTCATGGATCGACAAACGCCGACACTTGTACTCTGGCTCACCGGGCTGCGATTTGCTATATGTCATGCAGAAGTTCTCCTTCTCTGATATGGAAATGGCCAATTCCCGCACAATGTCGTGCATCTGAAACTCTTTAGCCTTCCTGAAGTGCTTCCTCCTCCACAACCTGCAGCAAGCATCGGTCCATTAGCTCATTCAGGTGCTCCTCGCCGACTTCTATTGCTCTTCTCTTCTCTGGCTTGACAAGACCCTCTGCCACCCACAGCCTGACAAGCCTCTTCTTCGTGATCATGTAATCCTCTGGGAAGATGCTGCAGAACGCGAAGGCGTTCTTTAGGTGGTTCGGCAGGTGCTTGTAGCTCAGGTTCAGAATCTTCATCACAGAGTTCATCTCCTGGCCACGCAATCTGTCGCACAATTCCCAGCTTAGCTGATCGCTGTATTTACTCCACTCTTCAGTAGCCGGCTTCTTGAATGAGAGTGTGTTGCCTACGGTCACTATTGCTAACGGCAAACCATCACATTTGGCTATGATCTGTCTTCCCAGTGGCTCCACTTCTTCAGGACAAGCTCTATCCTTGCAGCTCTTGAACGCCCATCTGCAAAAGAGACGCCAAGTGTACAGGTATCCTGAGAAACCTAGGTCTACAAGGCCACGGTCGGCCAAGCAGTCCCTAAAGCCCTCCATCTACGTAATGCTCTTTGGGTTACCACCTAGCTGATCCATCTGGAAGTTAAAATCACCTGCGCACAACCATGGTAAGTTATCATGAGCATGCAAATACCGAATCGTATCCCGTGATTTCTTGCGCAATTTAGTTCGGGGTTCACCGTAGAAACCAGTGATACGCAGGTTTTTCCCTCGCAAGCTATCCCTGCAGCTATAAAATATTGGCACCATGGACTTACCATGACTTGTACGTGTTCCCTCCACCATAGAGCTACACCACCACTCCTACCCTGACAATCCACCGCTACGGCGCTACACCACTTCCGAATTCCAGACTCCACTTCACTTTCTTCATCGCCCTTGCTTTCTTTGTAGTTTCACACACACAAAAAACCACCGCTGGGTTTTAGGACAGTATCAGGTCTCGTAGTTCGTCCACCGTCGAGTCAAGCTCCAGTCCTCGATAGTTCAGAGACTAACAGATTCATTGTGGCCGGTGGCCCTGATCCTCGGGGTCTGCCGATTTATCCTTGTTCGTCCAGATGCGATCAAACATTGTAGAGGTCTCCCGCCTCGTATGGCGAATAAAAGCATCATGAACGGTCTGACTTTCCGGGTCATCCGCTTCGAACTTCTTATCCTGTTCTCCTGTCCAGAACGTGACTGAGATTTGACCTCTATACTCTTGCCCTGGTCTTCTGACATTTGTTCCTCGTTTTCTCTCACCCGATCGAGCCATGATGACGTGACCCACTGCCTACGTCCGACACGGACGGGGCTTGCCTGCTCCCCGCATCGTGCTCCCATCCATGCTCCCTAGCATCCATTTTGCATCCGATGGCCATCCAATTCTCCTCCTCATTTCTTTTTTTTATATCTGAATAAAAGGAAACAAATAACTGTATTCTTTTTTTTTTTGCATGGTAATACGTGTCTCATTTATAAAATGAAGATCCAGTTACAAGGCACGTAAGCACTGACATTACAAGACTGAAAAGATAGGATAATCCTATGCAAAATACCAGCGTATGTTCCTTTCCTCCGACACCACCGAAGCGGCCATCAAAGGAAAAGAAAACAGATCACCTCTTCACCCGAGCTCGACGCGGCTCCATCGCTGATCAGCAGCTTTACGGACCTCGAAAGTAGTTTGCCGGAAGCAAAACCATTGCCGTTGAAAGAATCAGACCGGGGCAACATGTCCCCGGACACGCCATCGAACTCTAGATCTGACACCCCCTCACGACAACAACGTCGAAGGAGGAAACCAGAACTGTCGACCACCAACCACAAACCCAAAGACGGATGCACCATCTTCCGGTGTCACTTGCGCAGACAACCGTCGCGCTCGCATTTCGATGACAAAACCTCCTGCTCCACCATGACGCCGGAGACAACGCCACAAAGAACGGGACGAGCGAAGAGAGACACACGATGAAGTCGCCGCCGCCGCCGCCGACATCATCCATGAACCCTAACACAGCCGATCTGAAGGATCGGCAATCACACGATGCCATCAACTCCGAGACGCCGCCATGAACGGCACCGCCGGTGTGGGAGTGAAGCTGAGGCAGATTTATTCGTCCGGACGCCGCTCCCATCACCCGAGCGGCGCACCACGACCTACAAATCCGAAACCTTACTACAGAACGGAGGAACGGGGTCCCCCCTCCCTCCTGCCGCTGGAGCAGCCGGAGGGAGAGGGGGCCAACGCCCTGGCCGGCTGAGATCGGAGGGAAAAAAGTCGCCTCCCTAGTCGCCTGGCGTGGCGGCGGCTAGGGTAGGGACAAATAACTGTATTTTGGTCCATCTTCCTCGCCTAACACTAGTAGAAAACGGAGCTTTAGCGCCGGTTCGTAAGGGCCTTTAGTGCCGGTTATGAAACCGGCACTAAAGTGTGGTCACTAAAGCCCCCCTTTAGTACCGGTTCGGCACGAACCGGCGCTAAAGTGCCACCACGTGGCGTGAGCTCACGCCCTGGTAAGGGGGACCTTTAGTACCGGTTGGTGTTACCAACCGGTACTAAAGGTTTTTGTTTTTTGAAAAAAAAATTGAAAATTTTGGAAAAAAAAATTTAAATTTTTTTATTTTTAATTTTTCTGAATTATTTGATGATTTAGTCTCTAATCACCTCTCTTAACTGCTCAAGTGTGGATCACTCATTCCAAATCATCTAACTTCCCGACCGGTCACCCATCCCTCTCACTACTCCAGCCCGAGCACGCTTACCTTTCGGGTTCTATTCTCCTTCGTTTCCGAGTCTGCACTTGTTGTTTTCCTGACAATAGTAAGATGTCAATCCTATTAACCCTCAGGAGTTTAGCTTGAGCATGAAGTCACACATTTCACCGTTTGAGTTTGAAACTATTATTCTAAAAAACAGTAATTATTTAGTAACGCTAATATTTCTTGAATAAGTTTGACCATAGTTTGACCACAGTTTACCATAGTTTGACCATATTTGACCAAAATTCAAAAAATTGAAATAATTATTTAGTAACACTAATATTCTTGAATAATTATGTAGTAACATTAATACTTCTTGAATTAGTAGTTTGACCAGATTTAACCAATTTTTTAGAAAAACTAAAATTTGACCATATCTTTTTTCCTTTTGAATTTGAGGATTCTAAAAATTCCAAACAGGTCGTAAGCGGTCTCCATCGGATGCGGATTTTCGTGCTGAATTTTTGATATATTATACGTTTTTTCCGACATCGTATGCAAAAGTTATAGCCGTTTTACATTTTCCTACACTTTTGCAAAACATGTCCAAATTTAAGTTTTCAAATTTTCCTAACTAGTAGATGTAGTAATATAACTACCTCTCAAAGATTTTATTTTCTGAAGTTTTTATCATTTTCTTTTGATTTTTCAAAACTGAAATGGCGATACACGGGAGGGGGGTAGAGTTTGAAAATTGCCCTATAGTGTCGGTTTGTGTCTTCAACCGACTATAGGTTAAGACTCAGTAGTGCGGTTGGTGACGCAAACTGGTACTATAGGTTAGACTTTAACCGGTTTGTGTCACAAACCGTCACTAAAAAGGCTCAGGGGCCCCTACCGACGCCACCTACCACCACCACTTTAATACTGGGTTCGTGACACTAACCGGTACTAAAGGTTCATTACGAACCGGCACTAATGCATAACCATTCGAACCGGCACTATTGATCACATTAGTGCCGGTTTTTATACAAACCGGCACTAATGTGCTTCACGTTTGACCCTTTTTCTACTAGTGTAACTACCCGTATCTCCTCCTTCTCCCAGGCACTACTTTATTTCCTTCTACCCGACGATCACGGAGTTCCTGACACACCGGTGGTTCTGGCGTCGGAAGTGGCTCGAGCGGCTCGATCGCGCGAGGACAGTTTAAGCGTTGACGATCACGTAGCCTAGAGAGCAGGAAACACAGAGGCCCTCGCGTCCATGCCGAAGGTAACTCCGGCCGCTCAACAGCACCACCGCCGGACAGCGTGTCAACGAGAATCCTCGGCAAAGGAGACACCGGCGTGTACCGCGATCCCGGCCAAGCCAGCAGGACCGAGCTGTAGTGCTCGACCCCGGCGTGCACCACAGGCAGCCGCACCGGCGGTCCTACCATCGATGCCGCCGGAGTCCGTTAACTCGGACCACTCTGCGTCCTACCACGTTATACATGTTGCACCAGTCTCAAGTTCTCAGCGTGGGTGGCAGGACCAGCACCACCACGTCATGCATGGCACGGTGCCCCAACTCCCAACTCGTGATAGAGTAATCAACAGGTGGGTTCCTCGGCTATGTAGAGACCAGCCCGGACCGCGATTGCTGAGGCCGTAGTTTGCATCACCGTGCCGGACGAGGAGCTCCGCATGCACATGGATGAAACGAGTTAGCCGCGACGGGCTCCCCGCATGGCGAGGCCGTGGTTCTGCCGGTGCACGGCCTGGCACAGCACTGCGGGCATGGGTTCCGCTGCGGGAGGTGTAGTCGAACGAAGGGACATAGTGGGAGGAGATTCGGCGGCGGTGCGGTGGCTTCGTTGCCCGCGTTGACTCGAGCGATTAGAAAGGGGAGAGATGAAGATACGGTGGTTAGACGAGAAAGACGGACGGGAATACTGGTTATTTTGTTTCATTTTAATCTGGATAAAAAGGACGTGGGGGAGGAGAATAGGGTGGCCATCGGATGTAAAATGGGTGGTGGGGAGCATGGATGGGAGCACGGCGAGGGGAGCAGGCCTGCCCTGTTTTTTTTTTTTTTTTGAACACCAGGCCTGCCCTGTTACTGAGTTGGATTGGACTACATGGAGACGGACCAGTGCACGGACGGGCCTCGTTTCATCTTCGCACCGGGGGAAAGATTAAGGGGTACGAAAGATTGATCTATATACATATATGTACCTGATCAGGAGGTTCTCGACCTATCTCTAGGTCCGATCCGATGGGGTGCACCACGCCCACGCCCACGCCCAGCCCGTGGGCAGGACTGCCGCCGGATCTGCTCCTCGAGGTCTCCAGCCGCTTGCAGCACGCCGCCGATCTCGTCCGCTTCCACGCCGTCTGCAGGTCCTGGCGCGAAGCGGCGGCCCTACTACACTCCCGCCCCACGTGCCTGCCGTGGGTTCTGACTACGCGCAGCGGCCATATGTTGCACACCATTGTCGATTCCCGTCGCTCCCCTGAGGCATCGAGCCACGACGACATCGTTCTGGTGGAGCCACCGGAGGTACCACCTTCACATATCAAGAAATGGGTGGCTAGCGCGGACGGCACCGCCGCCTGGCTCTTTGTCGCCTGTCCCGACCCAAGGCTCATCAATATTCGTACCGGAGCAGCCACCCACCTACCTCCCTTACCAGACGAGATAAGGACGTCCATGAAGAAGGTGCGCGGCGTTGTCTACGGCGATGGCACTGTTTTTCTATACCGGGCGCTGCCCTACATTTCGTGCAATGTGATATTTACAGCGGCGATCCTGCATCCCAAAGATCTGTCATGGACGGTCCTGATGAAGAGATTAGAATTATCAGGGAGACACTATGCCATGTATCATGATGGCAAGCTCCTAGTGTTCGCCGGCGATTCTCTTGGGTATGTCCTGACGATGATGAAATTTGAAGCCAATGACAGTGATAACGGCAGTAGCCTCGAGTGGACATGGGATATAAAAAGTGATATATGTTATTCTCATGAATGCAGTTACATCGTAGAGTCACATGGCGAGCTATTGTTGGCAACCGTCCTGGTGAACGACCGATGTTATCGTCACACGTGCAGAGACCTGGCAAGAATGTTGCGGCTGAAAATCCGCGTGATGCAGAAGGAGCCAAGTAGTGGGAAGATACAATGGGTCGAGAGAGACAGTCGAGACTTAAGTGACCACATGTTGTTCCTTGGATCTCCTACCAGCTTCGCTACAAAACTGGATGAAGGTGACGGTTGTGCCTACTTTGTCTTTTGGGATGGCGTGTTTAAGTACAACTTTGTCAAGCGTGAGGCCAAACTTGTGAAGCGTCTGGGTCTTCGCCGTATTGATGAGGTGTGCATGTGGCTTCGCCCATGCCCATCATTTACTCCAATCGAAAAAATTGAAGAGGATGGTTAGATTTTTTTATGGTGGAACCAACTTTCCCGGGTTTTAAGTCTTAAATTTGGCACATGTGCTTGTATATTTTCTAGATTTATTTTAGGTTATCTGACGCTATTGCTTCACTGTTATGGTGTGTCCATCAACTATAATGTGTTTGTGGCGACTTTGTCAACCTCAAGATCAACCGGCTCAGTCTGTCGGAGATGCTCATTGAGGTACTGAGTGCATATGCATATTCATAGGAGTGTACGTGTGTGTGGGTATGCGTTTCTATTAGGTTCTCTTTTTTCCAAACAAGATCAATTTTCTAAGTTGAAACGACACATTGCTTTTTGGAAAAGATAATGGTGTTCAATTCAGAACTGTCTTTTTTGTTTTCTAGTTGAAAGAAAAAATTTGCACGTTAGTTTCTAGGCTCCCTCAGAATAGATCCTGCGAGAGCTCGAACTCCCTGACATGACGGGGCATAAATATGTAAACATAGCAACAAGCTATAGGCAAAGTGGTACAACCATGTTTTACTAAAACAAACCAACGTAGTCTCCCACACATAAATAACATGGTAGCCATACACGACATATAGAGTACTACTAGATAAAATTTAAAAGTTCTCGCAAGGTTGATAAGAAGCAAACAAAGAAGAAAGCTTGCAAGAAAGTATTCATAGAACAAACTTATCCCCCCGTTGATACCAAGATGCCAGAAAGGGAAAAGAAGCAAGTTGGAGGCAGTGAAGTGGCATCATCAAGCTCATAAGGTTGCACTTCTTCCCGCAAAGAAAAATGCAAAGGATTTATGTCTCCTCACCTCGCCTTCTTAGCATATGGTGCCCATAGATCTTGTTTTAATCGGGGAAAAATCCAATCATCTCAGCACATCATACACATTGATCTGGTTTCAGCTAAAACAAAATGAAACGATCAATTGTTCAACAAAATAGAAATTATGCTTCCAAATGTTAAATTGTATGGATATATGGTGTTGTGTGAATCGTATATTCTAGAATGTTCCAGGGATGGCCCGTGTGTGCTGTTGTTGTACTCCCACGAAAATGTTAAGATCGAGGCTTATCTTTTGACGTGCGTGAGGGTCAATCTGACTTACCAGCCAAATATCACATAATCTAGTGATTGCCTTCACTCTTATGTAATGTGTACGCGTCCCTGCCCAATGCATACGCTTCAATCTATTTTATTATACCAGCTTTCACGGAGCGGTTTGCATCATATTGGTTTCACCGATAAAAAGCGAGTGAAGAGACGGGGAAAAATTACCTCAATGATGTTTAGCAATTCGACATAATGGAAGTATAGCGAAAACATTAAGGTAACATATATGCAAAAGGAAATGAGACAGCAAGACCTTTGATTAATAAAATAAATATTCACACGACATAACTTATTAGGCGAAAAAATAAACACAATACTGAAGGAAATATGCCCTAGAGGCAATAATAAAGTTATTGTTTATTTCCTTAATTCATGATAAATGTTTATTATTCATACTATAATTGTATTAACCGGAAACGTAATACATGTGTGAATACATAGACAAACAGAGTGTCACTAGTATGCCTCTACTTAACTAGCTCGTTGATCAAAGATGGTTAAGTTTCCTGGCCATAGACATGAGTTGTTATTTGATAAACGAGATCACATCATTAGGAAAATGATGTGATTGACTTGACCCATTCCGTTGGTTTAGCACTTGATCGATTTAGTTTACTGCTATTGCTTTCTTCATGACTTATACATGTTCCTATGACTACGAGATTATGCAACTCCCGATTACCGGAGGAACACTTTGTGTGCTACCAAACGTCACAACATAATTGGGTGATTATAAAGGTGCTCTACAGGTGTCTCCAATGGTACTTGTTGAGTTGGCATAGATCGAGATTAGGATTTGTCACTACGTGTTTCGGAGAGGTATCTCTGGGCCCTCTCGGTAATGCACATCACTATAAGCCTTGCAAGCAATGTGACTAATGAGTTAGTTGTGGGATGATGCATTACAGAACGAGTAAAGAGACTTGCCGGTAACAAGATTGAACTAGGTATTGAGATACCGACGGTCGAATCTCGGGCAAGTAACATACCGATGACAAAGGGAACAACATATGTTGTTATGCGGTTTGACCGATAAAGATCTTCATAGAATATGTAGGAGCCAATATGAGCATCCAGGTTCTGCTATTGGTTATTGACCGGAGACGTGTCTCGGTCATGTCTACGTAGTTCTCGAACCCGTAGGGTCCGCGCGCTTAACGTTCGGTGACGATCGGTATTATGAGTTTATGTGTTTTGATGTACCGAAGGTAGTTCGGAGTCCAGGATATGATCACGGACATGACGAGGAGTCTCGAAATGTTCGAGACATAAAGGTAGATATATTGGATGACTATGTTTGAACTTCGGAAGGGTTCCAGGCAAGTTCGGACTACTACCGAAGTACAGGGGGTTACCGGAACCCCCCGAGAGTGTAATGGGCCTATTGGGCCTTAGTGGAGAACAGGAGGGGCGGCCAGGGTAGGCCGCGCGCCCCCTCCCCCTCTAGTCCGAATTGGACAAGGAGGGGGGGCGGCGCCCCCCTTTCCTTTCCCCTCTCTCCTCCTTCCCTCTACACCTACTCTTGGAAGGGTTGGACCGGGAGTAGGACTCCCCTTGGGGCGCGCCTAGGAGGGCCGGCCCCTCCCCCTCCTCCATTCCTTTATATACGGGGGAGGGAGGCACCCCATAGACACACAAGTTGATCACTGATCTTTCGCCGTGTATAGTGCCCCCTCCACCATAATCCACCTCGGTCATATCGTAGCGGTGCTTAGGCGAAGCCCTGCGTCGGTAGCTTCATCAACACCATCTTCATGTCGTCGTGCTGATGGAACTCTCCCTCGAAGCTCTACTAGATCATGAGTTCGTGGGACGTCATCGAGCTGAACATGTGCAGACCGCGGAGGTGTCGTACGTACGGTACTAGGATCGGTCGATCGTGAAGATGTACGACTACATCAACTGCGTTGTCATAACGCTTTCACTTACGGTCTACGAGGGTGCGTGGACGACACTCTCCCCTCTCGTTTCTATGCATCACCATGATCTTGCGTGTGCGTAGGAAATTTTTTGAAATTACTACGTTCCCCAACAGTGGCATCCGAGCCAGGTTATATGTGTAGATGTTATATGCACCAGTAGAACATAAGTGAGTTGTGGGCGATACTAGTCATACTGCTTACCAGCATGTCATACTTTGATTCGGCGGTATTGTTGGATGAAGCGGCCCAGACCGACATTACGTGTACGCTTACGTGAGACTGGTTCTATCGACGTGCTTCGCACAGGTGGCTGGCGGGTGTCAGTTTCTCCAAATTTAGTTGAATCGAGTGTGGCTACGTCCGGTCCATGTTGAAGGTTAAAACAGCACTAACGTGACAAAATATCGGTGTGGTTTTGATGTGTAGGTAAGAACGGTTCTTGATCAACCCGTAGCAGCCACGTAAAACTTGCAACAACAAAGTATAGGACGTCTAACTTGTTTTTGTAGGGCATGTTGTGATGTGATATGGTCAAGACATGATGCTAAATTTTATTGTTGGAAATATGCCCTAGAGGCAATAATAAAATGATTATTATTATATTTCCTTGTTCATGATAATTGTCTATTGTTCATGCTATAATTGTATTAACCGGAAACCGTGATACATGTGTGAATACATAGACCACAACATGTCCCTAGTGAGCCTCTAGTTGACTAGCTCGTTGATCAACAGATGGTCGTGGTTTCTTGACTATGGACATTGGATGTCATTGATAACGGGATCACATCATCAGGAGAATGATGTGATGGACAAGACCCAATCCTAAGCATAGCACAAGATCGTGTAGTTCATTTGCTAAAGCTTTTCCAATGTCAAGTATCATTTCCTTAGACCATGAGATTGTGCAACTCCCGGATACCGTAGAAGTGCTTTGGGTGTACTGATATGTCTCCAACGTGTCTATAATTTTTGGTTGTTCCATGCTACTATATTACCTGTTTTGGATGATTATGGGCTTTATTATACACTTTTATATTACTTTTGGGACTAACCTACTAACCGGAGGCCCAGCCCATATTGTTGTTTTCTGGCCTATTTCAGTGTTCCGAAGAAAAGGAATATCAAACGGAGTCCAAACGGAATGATACCTTTGGGAGCGTGATTTTTGGAAAGAATATGATCCGGGAGACTTGGATTTCACGTCGGAAGAGCCTCGAGGAGGCCAGGAGATAGGAGGCCCCCCTACTAGGCGCGCCCCCTGTCTCCTGGGCCCCTCGAGCACCCCCGACCGACTTCTTTCACCTATATAATCCCATATACCCTAAAAACATCGATAACGAAGATAGATCGGGTGTTCCGCCGCCGCAAGCCTCTGTAGCCACCAAAAGTCAATCGGGATCCTGTTCCGGCACCCTGCCGGAGGGGGGGTCCCTCACCGGTGGCCATCTTCATCATTCCGGCGATCTCCATGACGAGGAGGGAGTAGTTCACCCTCGAGGCTGAGGGTATGTACCAGTAGCTATGTGTTTGATCTCTCTCTCTCTCTCTCTCTCTCTCTCTCTCTCTCTCGTGTTCTCTCTATGGCACGATCTTGATGTATCGCGAGCTTTGCTATTATAGTTGGATCTTATGATGTTTCTCCCCCTCTACTCTCTTGTGATGAATTGAGTTTTCCCTTTGAAGTTATCTTTTCGGATTGAGTCTTTAAGGATTTGAGAACACTTGACGTATGTCTTGCCGTGCTTATGTGTGGTGACAATGGGATATCACGTGATTCACTTGATGTATGTTTTGGTAATCAACTTGCGGGTTCCGCCCATGAACCTATGCATAGGGGTTGGCACACGTTTTCGTCTTGACTCTCCGGTAGAAACTTTGGGGCACTCTTTCAAGTACTTTGTGTTGGTTGAATAGATGAATCTGAGATTGTGTGATGCATATCGTATAATCATGCCCACGGATACTTGAGGTGACAATGGAGTATCTAGGTGACATTAGGGTTTTCGTTGATTTGTATCTTAAGGTGTTATTCTAGTATGAACTCTATGATAGATTGAACGGAAAGAATAGCTTCATGTTATTTTACTACGGACTCTTGCATAGATAGGACAGAAAGGATAACTTTGAGGTGGTTTCGTACCCTACCATAATCTCTTCGTTCGTTCTCCGCTATTAGTGGCTTTGGAGTGACTCTTTGTCGCATGTTGAGGGATAGTTATGTGATCCAATTATGTTATTATTGTTGAGAGAACTTGCACTAGTGAAAGTATGAACCTTAGGCCTTGTTTCCTACCATTGCAATACCATTTACGCTCACTTTTATCGCTTGCTACCTGGCTGTTTTTATAATTTCAGATTACAAATACCTTTATCTACCATCCATATCGCACTTGTATCAACATCTCTTCGCCGAACTAGTGCACCTATACAATTTACCATTGTATTGGGTGTGTTGGGGACACAAGAGACTCTTTGTTATTTGGTTGCAGGGTTGCTTGAGAGAGACCATCTTCATCCTACACCTCCCACGGATTGATAAACCTTAGGTCATCCACTTGAGGGAAATTTTCTACTGTCCTACAAACCTCTGCACTTGGAGGCCCAACAACGTCTACAAGAAGAAGGTTGTGTAGTAGACATCAAGCTCTTTTCTGGCACCGTTGCCGGGGAGGTGAGTGCTTGAAGGTATATCTTTAGATCTTGCAATCGAATCTTTTTGTTTCTTGTTTTATCACTAGTTTAGTCTATAAAATAAAACTAAAAAAATGGAATTGACTTTGTCTCATACGCTTCATCTTTTTAATATCTTTTGTGAGTATGATGGTAAGGAAAATTGTGCTCAAGTGCTAGAAGAAGAAATCTATAAAATGTTTTGCACTAAATCTTTGAATGATGAGCATGAATGCAATGTTGTTAGTATGAACTCTTTGAATATCCATAGTACTAATGATGATTGCTCTAGTCATGATGAAAATATCTCCTATAAGCATGTCAATTTTTGTGGAGTTGATTGGGTTTGCAAGTACGCACCAAATAGGGAAGATAGATATTGCAAGAGGCATAAGCATTTAGAAATTAAATTGTTGCAAGAAAGCCTTGATGTTTGTGCTGAAAAATTCAATATTTTCCGCGCTCCTTGTGAACTTTGCAATGAACATGGTCATTTAAATCTCCAATGCAAATTGTTTCATGATCGAATCGTGTCCAAAAATTGTGATAACTTGATTACCCTTGAGCATCATAAAGAGCTTAGTCTTCTTTTGTGGTATGAAGAAATGAAACGGATAACTGAGGGTATTCTAAAATTTAATCTTGATAGATTTCTTGATTTTGGTCTAGAGGAAATTTATATGTATTGTGCGGTGAATTGCATCGAAAATCCTTATATTGCCAATTACCTAAATAAAAGAAAGTAAATGGAAGATGAAGAGAATACTAATGAAAGGGAAGAGACTTCCCAATATCCTCCTATTATTTCTTACGATGAATCAGGTAACGAGGAGGAATTTTCTATTGAACCAATCTCACCAATAAGGAGCTCAAAGAAGAGGGTTGAACCCACACATAATGTGAAGAAGAAAAGGAAGAGAAGGAGTAGCAAAGGTAAAAAGGTATCCCTACCAAATTATGTTGCTCCTACTACTCATTGTGATGATGATAATTGCTATACTATTGGTGCTATCCATACTATTAATGATGAGAGTGATTATGCTTATGATATGAAAAGGCCCAAGCTTGGGGAAGCTATGTTTGATGAGGATGACATATTTGAGAATATATTTGCTGAAATTAATGTTTGTCCCAAGCTTAGGGAAGCTATGTTTAATGAAGATGATATTTTTAGCCTCCTAAGTTTTGATATGCAAAGTTGTTATGATGATAGCATGCCTCTTACCTATGATGATTATATTGATGGAAGTGGGTTTGGAAGAGTGTCAACTTTAGGAAGTAGTGATCCCACTATTTTGGAGGATGTTGAATCTTATAATATTTATGAAAGTGGATTTGGAAGAGTGTCAACTTTGTTTAGTGATGATTCCACTATCTTGGAAGAGGTTTCAATCGATTATGATGAGAACAAAGTTGCTACTTATGATGATTATTGTGATGAAACTTATGCTATAAAAAGTAGTGATGATTATATTTATGAAACTTGTCATTATTATGATTACCCTTTTCTGAACATTACTCTTTTAATGTGGAAAAAATTTATAGTATTCAAGTCTCTTATGATACTCCCACTATTCCGAATGAGAAGAATTTTGCTTATGTGGAGAGTAATAAAATTTCTATGCAAGTAGATCATGAAAAGAATGCTTTAGGTTCTGGCTATATTGTTAAATTAATTCATGATGCTACTGAAAATTATTATGAGGGAGGAGCATATGCTTGTAGGAATTTCAATAATGTCAAGTTTCCTCCCTATGTGCTTAAAATCTTGAATTTATGCTTGTTTTACCTTCCTATGCTAGTTGATTATTGTTCCCATAAGTTGTTTTATCACAAAATCCCTATGTAGGAAGTGGGTTAGACTTAAATGTGCTAGTAATATTCTTCATGATGCTCCCGTTATGTTTCAATTCTTATCTTTTATATGAGCATCATTGAAATCATCATGCCTAGCTAGCAAGGCATTAAAGAAGAGCGCTTGTTGGGAGACAACCCAATATTTACCCTTACTGTTTTTATGTGTACACATGATTATGCTACTGTAGTAATAATGTTTTATAGCTTTTGTTTCAATAAAGTGCCAAGTAGATCCTTTGGGAAGACTTGGGTGAAGTCTATTGATCTTGCTGTAAAAAAACAGAAACTTTAGCGCTCACGAGATTAGCTGCCATTTTTTACAGAAGAGTGTTTTTAGGTTGATTATTTTTGAAGATGATTAACAGATAAAATTCCTCAGGTCCACCAATTTATTTCAGAATTTCTGGAGTTTCAGAAGTATACTTTTGATATAGATTACTACAGACTGTTCTGTTTTTGACAGATTCTGTTTTCATTGTGTTGCTTGCTTATTTTGATGAATCTATGAGTAGTATCGGAGGGTATGAACCATAGATCAGTTGGAATACAGTAGATATTACACTAATATAAATAAAGAATGAGTTCACAACAGTACCTAAGTGGTGATTTATTTTCTTATATTAACGGAGCTTACGAGTTTTGTTTTGAGTTTCGTGTTGTGAAGTTTTCAAGTTTTGGGTAAAGATTCGATGGACTATGGAATAAGGAGTGGTGAGAGCCTAAGCTTGGGGATGCCCAAGGCACCCCAAGGTAATATTCAAGGACAACCAAGAGCCTAAGCTTGGGGATGCCCCAGAAGGCATCCCCTCTTTCGTCTTCGTTCATCGGTAACTTTACTTGGAGATATATTTTTATTTACCACATGATATGTGTTTTGCTTGGAGCGTCATTTTCTTTTGTTAGTATTTGCTTGCTGTTATTTAGAATAATGTTTTGCATCTTTATTTTCAATAAAAATTTCAAGGATAGCCTTTACCATGCTTATTTTGCAAGTATACATGTTGCTGTTTCAAAACAGAAAGTTTACCGCTGTTGCAAAAATTCCCTAGAAAAGTCAGAGAGTGATATAATGTTGAATCTTTTTGCATACTGAGCTCTGGTAAATCTTCTACAGCTTAATATTTTTCTTATAATTTTTGGAGTTGGGTAAGTATGATGAATCTTGCATTCTTTATAGACTATACTGTTTTGCCATCTTGCTGTTATGTTTGCATTGTTCGCATATGCTCACTTGTTTAATGATTCTATTTGAGGATAGGAATATTCAATATGCAGAGACATTTAGTATGCAATGTTGAATAATAATGTTAGTAATTTCTTACATTAGAAAATGATAAGGTTTTTGCATTGTTTTATACTAACTTATCTCACGAGTTCTTGTTGAGTTTGGTGTGAATGAAGTTTTTGAGATTTAGGAAAATCGTGATATGAGAGGAATTAAGGAGACACAAAAGCTCAAGCTTGGGGATGCCCAAGGCACCCCAAGATAATATTCCAAGAAGTCTCAAGCATCTAAGCTTGGGGATGCCCCGGTAGGCATCCCACCTTTCTTCTTCAACAATTAATGGTTAGTATCGGTTGAACCTAAGTTTTTGCTTCTTCACATGAGTTGTGCTATCCTTGCAATGTCATTTTGTTTTTTTTTGTTTGCTGCTTGAATAAAATTCATTATATCTGAAATACTTAAATGAGAGAGAGTCTTCTCATAGCTTTATAATTATTTGACTACTCATTGATCTTCACTTATATCTTTCGGAGTAGTTTGTCGTTTGCTCTAGTGCTTCACTTATATTATTTTGAGAGTCTTAAACGGCATGATAATTTGAATGAAAACTATCATAGAAGTGAATTGGATGCTATGATCAATTTGATACTTGATAATTGTTTTGAGATATGGAGGTAATGATATTAGAGTCATGCTAGTTGGGTGATTATGAATTTAAAGAATGCTTGTGTTGAAGTTAGCAAGTCTCGTAGCATGCACATATGGTAAAAGTTGTGTAACAAATTTATTGCATGAGGTGCTCTTTTGATTTCCTTCCCTTGTGTGGTGGTCGGGGCGCGCGATGGTTAACTCCTACCAACCTCCCCCCTAGGAGCATGCGCGTAGTGCTTGGTTTTTGATGACTTGTAGATTTTTGCAATAAGTATGTGAGTTCTTTATGACTAATGTTGAGTCCATGGATTATACGCACTTTTATCTTTCCATCATTGCTAGCCTCTTCGGTACCATGCATTGCCCTTTCTCACCTTGAGAGTTGGTGCAAACTTTGTCGTGCATCCAAACCCCGTGATACGATACGCTCTATCACACATAAACCTCCTTATATCTTCCTTAAAACAGCCACCATACCTACCTATTTATGGCATTTCCATAGCCATTCCAAGATGTATTGCCATGCAACTTTCCACCATTCCGTTTATCATCATGACATACATTACTATTGTCATATTGCCTTGCATGATCATGTAGTTGACATCGTATTTGTGGCAAAGCCACCTTCATAATTTTTCATACATGTCACTCTTGATTCATTGCATATCCCGGTACACCGCGGAGGCATTCATATAGAGTCATATCATGTTCTAAGTATCGAGTTGTAATCTTGAGTTGTAAATAAATATAAGTGTGATTATCTTCATTATTAGAGCATTGTCCCAGTGAGGAAAGGATGATGAAGACTGTGATTCCCCCACAAGTCGGGATGAGGCTTCGGACTTTATAAAAAAAGAGGCCAAAGAAGCCCATGAAAAATAAAAGAGGCCAAAGAAGCCCACTAAAAAAGAAAAAAAGAAAAAGAAAAAAAGAGAAAAGAAAAAATAATGAGAGAAAAAGAGAGAAGGGACAATGCTACTATCTCCTTTTCCACACTTGTGCTTCAAAAATAGCACCATGGTCTTCATGATAGAGAGTCTCTTATGTTGTCACTTTCATATACTAGTGGGAATTTTTCATTATAGAACTTGGCTTGTATATTCCTAAGATGGGCTTCCTCAAATACCCTAGGTCTTCATGAGCAAGCAAGTTGGATGCACACCCACTTAGTTTCTTTTGTTGAGCTTTCATACATTTATAGCTCTAGTGCATCCGTTGCATGGCAATCCCTACTCCTCATGTTGATATCAATTGATGGGCATCTCCATAGCCCGTTGATTATCCTCGTCAATGTGAGACTTTCTCCTTTTTTGTCTTCTCCACACAATCCCCATCATTATATTCTTTTCCACCCATAGTGCTATATCCATGGCTCACGCTCATGTATTGCGTGAAAGTTGAAAAAAGTTTGAGATTGCTAAAGTATGAAACAATTGCTTGTCTAAAACCGGAGTTGTGCTTGATGGGAGTATTTTTGTGTGATGAAAAGGAAACATAGCCTAACTTTTATATGATTTTGTAGGGATAAACTTTCTTTAGCCATGTTATTTTGAGAAGACATGATTGCTTTGATTAGTATGCTTGAAGTATTATTATTTCTTATATCAATAGGAACTTTTATTATAAATCATTTGGATCTGAACATTCATGCCACAATAAAGAGAAATACATTGAGAATTATGCTAGGTAGCATTCCACATCAAAAATTCTGTTGTTATCATTTACCTACTCGAGGACGAGCAGGAATTAAACTTGGGGATGCTTGATACATCTCCAATGTATCTATAATTTTTTATTGTTCCATGCTATTATATTACCTGTTTTGGATGATTATGGGCTTTATTATACACTTTTATATTACTTTTGGGACTAACCTACTAACCGGAGGCCCTGCCCATATTGTTGTTTTCTGGCCTATTTCAGTGTTTCGAAGAAAAGGAATATCAAACGGAGTCCAAACGGAATGAAACCTTTGGGAGCGTGATTTTTGGAAATAATATGATCCGGGAGACTTCGAGTTCACGTCAGAAGAGCCTCGAGGAGGCCAGGAGATAGGAGGGCATCCCCCCTACTAGGTGCGCCTGTCTCTGGGCCCTCAAGCACCCCCGACTGACTTCTTTCACCTATATAATCCCATATACCCTAAAAACATCGATAACGAAGATAGATCGGGAGTTCCGCCGCCTCAAGCCTCTGTAGCCACCAAAAGTCAATCGGGATCCTGTTCCGGCACCCTGCCGGAGGGGGGGTCCCTCATAGGTGGCCATCTTCATTATCCCGGTGATCTCCATGACGAGGAGGGAGTAGTTCACCCTCGAGGCTGGGGGTATGTACCAGTAGCTATGTGTTTGATCTCTCTCTCTCTCTCTCTCTCTCTCTCTCTTGTTCTCTTTATGGCACGATCTTGATGTATCGCGAGCTTTGCTATTATAGTTGGATCTTATGATGTTTCTCCCCCTCTACTCTCTTGTGATGAATTGAGTTTTCCCTTTGAAGTTATCTTGTCGGATTGAGTCTTTAAGGATTTGAGAACACTTGATGTATGTCTTGTCGTGCTTATCTGTGGTGACAATGGGATATCACGTGATTCACTTGATGTATGTTTTCGTGATCAACTTGCGGGTGATGACCCACAAGTGTAGGGGATCTATCGTAGTCCTTTCGATAAGTAAGAGTGTCGAACCCAACAAGGAGCAGAAGGAAATGATAAGCGGTTTTCAGTAAGGTTTTCTCTGCAAGCACTGAAATTGTAAGTAACAGATAGTTTTGTGATAAGATAAATTGTAACGAGTAACAAGCAATAAAAGTAAATAAGGTGCAGCAAGGTGGCCAATCCTTTTTGTAGCAAAGGACAAGCTTGGACAATTTCTTATAATGAGAAAATCGCTCCCGAGGACACATGGGAATTATCGTCAAGCTAGTTTCATCACACTCATATGATTCGCGTTCGGTACTTTGATAATTTGATATGTGGGTGGACCGGTGCTTGGGTACTGCCCTTACTTGGACAAGCATCCCACTTATGATTAACCCCTATTGCAAGCATCCTCAACTACAATAAAAGTATTAAGGTAAACCTAACCACAACATTAAACATATGGATCCAAATCAGCCCCTTACGAAGCAACGCATAAACTAGGGTTTAAGCTTCTGTCACTCTAGCAACCCATCATCTACTTATTAGTTCCCAATGCCTTCCTCTAGGCCCAAATAATGGTGAAGTGTCATGTAGTCGACGTTCACATAACACCACTAGAGGAAAGACAACATACATCTCATCAAAATATCGAACGAATACCAAATTAACATGACTACTAATAGCAAGACTTCACCCATGTCCTCAGGAACAAACGTAACTACTCACAAAGCATATTCATGTTCATAATCAGAGGTGTAATAATATGCATTAAGGATCTGAACATATGATCTTCCACCAAGTAAACCAATAAGTATCAACTACAAGGAGTAATCAACACTACTAGCAACCCACATGTACCAATTTGTGGTTTTGGATACAAGATTGGATACAAGAGATGAACTAGGGTTTGAGAGGAGATGGTGCTGATGAAGATGTTGATGGAGATTGACACCCTCCCGATGAGAGGATCGTTGGTGATGACGATGGTGATGATTTCCCCCTCCCGGAGGGAAGTGTCCCCGGCAGAACAGCTCTGTCGGAGCTCTAGATTGGTTTCGCCAAGGTTCCCCCTCGTGGCGGCGGAGTTTCGCCTCGTAAGCTTGCCCATGATTTTTTCCAGGATAAAACCCTTCATATAGCAGAAGATGGACACCGGGGGCCACCATGGGGCCCAGGAGATAGCGGCGCGCCCAGTAGGGGTGGGCGCGCCCCCCACCCTCCTGGACAGGGTGTGGGCCCCCTAAGGTGTTTCTTCCGCTCAATAATTCTTATTAAATCCAAAAATAGGTTTCGTGGAGTTTCATGTCTTTTGGAGCAGTGCAGAATAGGTTTCCAATGTTTGCTTATTGTGTTGCCTCCCAGCGTATTCACCTTTAGGTGATGTCAACAATAATAGTCCATGCTAACGAACATCCAATTGGATATATATATCATGATCTTTCAAACACGAGGAGCTTGCCAAAGGATAAAATGAAAAAGGGAAAGGTGAAGGTCACCTTGACTCAAGCATAAAGTAAAAACATAAAGTAGGAACATAAAGTAAAAAGATAGGCCCTTCGCAGAAGGAAGCGAGGTTGTCATGCGCTTTTAGGGTTGGATACACAAAATCTTAGTACAAAAGAACGTCACTTTATATTGCCACTTGTGTATGGACCTTTATTATGCAGTCCGTCGCTTTTATTGCTTCCATAACAAGATCGTATAAAGCTTATTTTCTCTGCACTAATAAGTTATGCATATTTAGAGAGCAATTTTTATTGCTTGCACCGATGACAACTTACTTGAAGGTTCTTACTCAATCCATAGGTAGATATGGTGGACTCTCATGGCAAAACTAGGTTTAAGGATATTTGGAAGCACAAGTAGTATCTCTACTTGGTGCTAGGAATTTGGCTAGCATGAGGAGGGAAGGCAAGCTCAACATGTTCGGAAGGTCAATGACAATATACTTTAACTGAGATGTGAGAAAACATAAACCATTACATTGTCTTCCTTGTCCAACGTTGACTCTTTTAGCATGTCATACTTAATGAGTGCTCACAATTATAAAAGATGTCCAAGATAGTGTATTTATATGTGAAACTTCTCTTTCCTTATTACTTCCTATTAATTGCAACGATGACCAAGACTATGCTTATCATCTCTCAACAACTTTTAAGCCTCATAATTTCTATGTGTGAAGTCATTACTATCCATAAGATCAATATGAACTCTTTTATTCTTTTTATTCTTTCTATTTTTCTCAAGATCATAGCAAGAAAGCAAAGCCCTTGACTCAACACTAATCTTTATTATAGATAGCTCATGGACTCGATTACATAAAAAGATCACAAAGCAAAACTAGAAGCTACTTGATATCAAAACTTCAACCTACTAGATTAAGATACTACTAAAAGGATCAAACTAAATAAAACGGTAAAGATAGGAGTGTGATGGTGATACGATACCGGGGTACCTCCCCCAAGCTTGGCAGTTGCCAAGGGGAGTGTCCTCGAAGGTGATGGAGGTGGTGATGATGATGGTGGATAATCGCACATTGAGCGTAAAAGCTCCTCCGACTTGCGGATAATGCCCTTGAGTCCGGCGATATGATCCTTCAACAAAATATTCTCTTGTGTGAGATACTTATTATGTATGCGAGCTAACTCAATCATCTTGAAAGCTTCAATCTCTGTTGGAGTAAAGAGGTTAGGTAAGGGTTGAGGGATGTCTTCTTCTTTCACTGTCGGGTCTTGAACCTCCATGGCTTCCTTGATCACTTCATCCTTGTTGATCTCTTTCGGTTCTTCTATTTTTAGCTCTATCTTCAATAGCCAAGCATCCTTGTCTTCATTGTTGAAGGAGGGCGACGCCATGGTGCTCTAGATCTGTGACAGAAAGTAGCCCGAAACGAAAAAAGGGGATATTTTCGTGATACGGTGGTCAAAACCTTCGGGAGTTTATATAATGAATTTTTACCGACCAAAATACGTTACATGCAAGAAAACGGAGTCCAGGAGGCACACGAGGTGTCCACGAGACAGGGGGCGCGCCCAGCAAGGGTGGGCGCGCCCTCCACTCTCGTGGAGGCCTCGTGTCCTTCCCGGACTACTTATTTCTTCCTAAAATTCTTAAATATTCCAAAACTGATAAAAATTGCCTTTAGAATTGTTTTGGAGTCGGTTTACTTACCGTACCACATACCTATTCCTTTTCGGAGTCTGGAACGTTCTGGAAAGTGTCCCTTATGTATTCCTCTGGGGTTACGGTTTCAATAATATTAGTTTCAAGATTGATAGGATTACCTGAAATATAATGTTTAATTCTTTGAACGTTCACCACCCTTGGACTTGTGCCTTCGAAGTTGTTGATTTTTATGGCACCAGAACGATAAAGCTCCTCGATAACGTAAGGACCTTCCCATTTAGAGAGAAGTTTTCCTGCAAAAAATCTTAAACGAGAGCTGAATAATAAAACATAATCACCTACGTTAAACTCACGCTTTTGTATCCTTTTCTCATGCCAGCGTTTGACTTTTTCTTTGAATAGCTTGGCATTCTCATAGGCTTGGGTTCTCCATTCATCGAGTGAGATAATATCAAACAACCTCTTCTCACCGGCAAGTTTTAAGTCATAGTTGAGCTCTTTGATAGCCCAATATGCTTTATGTTCAAGTTCTAGAGGTAAATGACAAGCTTTTCCATAAACCATCTTATATGGAGACATACCCATAGGATTTTTATATGCAGTTCTATAGGCCCACAATGCATCATCAAGTTTCTTGGACCAATTCTTTCTAGATCTATTAACAGTCTTTTGCAAAATTAATTTGAGTTCTCTATTTCTCAACTCTACTTGACCACTAGACTGTGGGTGATAAGGAGATGCGATTCTATGATTGACATCATACTTAGCAAGCATCTTACGGAAAGCACCATGAATAAAATGTGAACCACCATTAGTCATAAGATATCTAGGGACTCCAAACCTCGGAAAAATAACTTATTTAAGCATTTTAATAGATGTGTTATGATCAGCGCTACTAGTTGGAATAGCTTCTACCCACTTAGTAACGTAATCAACAACAACTAAAATATGTGTGTAACCATTAGAGGCAGGAAAAGGTCTCATATAATCAAAGCCCCAAACATCAAACGGTTCAATAACAAGAGAATAATTCATAGGCATTTCTTGATGTCTACTAATATTACCAATTCTTTGACATTCATCACAAGATAAAACAAACTTACGGGCATCTTTGAAGAGAGTAGGCCAATAAAAACCAGATTGCAGTACCTTATGTGCAGTTCTGTCTCCAGCGTGGTGTCCCCCATATGATTCGGAGTGACACTTGCATAGGATCTGTTCCTATTCATGCTTTGGTACACAATGTCTAATAACACCATCTACTCATTCTTTATAAATGTGTGGGTCATCCCAAAAGTAATGTCTTAAATCATAAAAGAACTTTTTCTTTTGCTGGTATGTGAAATTAGGTGGTATAAATTTAGCAACAATGTAATTAGCATAATCAGTATACCAAGGAGCAGTACGAGAAGCATTAACGACCGCTAATTGTTCATCAGGAAAGCTATCATCAATAGGTAGTGGGTCATCAAGAACATTCTCTAACCTAGACAAGTTGTCTGCAATGGAGTTCTCGGCTCCCTTTCTATCAATAATATGCTAATCAAATTCTTGGAGCAAGAGAACCCATCTAATGAGTGTAGGCTTAGCATCTTTCTTTTGCATAAGATATTTAATAGCAGCTTGATCAGTGTGAATAGTAACTTTGGAATCAACAATATAAGGTCTAAACTTATAACATGCAAACACAACTGCTAAGAATTCTTTTTCAGTAGTAGCATAATTTCTCTGGGCAGTATCAAGAGTCTTACTAGCATACTGGATAAAATTTAATTTCTTATCAACTCTTTGCCCTAGAACAACACCTATAGCATAATCACTAGCATCACACATAATTTCAGAAGGCAAATTCCAATCAGGTGGCTGAACAATAGGTGTAGTGATCAAAGCTTTCTTAAGTATTTCAAATGCTTCTACACAATCATCATCAAAGACAAAAGGAATATCTTTTTGCAATAAATTAGTCAGAGGCCTAGAGATTTTAGAGAAGTCCTTAATGAACCTCCTATAAAAACCGGCATGACCAAGGAAACTTCTTATACCTTTTATGTCCTTGGGACATGGCATCTTTTCAATAGCATCAACTTTAGCTTTATCAACTTCAATACCTCTCTCGGAGATCTTGTGCCCCAAGACAATGCCTTCATTAACCATAAAGTGGCACTTTTCCCAATTCAAGACGAGACTAGTGTAACACCCCAAAAATTCAACCATGATTTATCAATTAAAATTTTGCCTTGGTAAAATAAATTTTTATTATCTGGATTTTCTTTTGATTCAGAACCACTCTTTTCTTCTGAGTTGTGGAGTTTTCCTCCAAATAGAAAACTTTACAAAAATATTGTTGGACTTATATACCCTCTCAAGAAAAACATTTCTTTTATCAGTGGAACTATTTATATGATTATCTTTCCTGAGCTTTATTTCTTTCAAAATGATTATTCATAAGTTTTAGAGCCTCTTTTGCACTACAACCCTTTGATAAATTTATTTAAAATTCCAACCAAAATTTGGGATGTCATGTAATGTTTCCACACCACTTTTATGCAAAAATATATTTTAATCATTTGGTGATTTTGAGCCCTACCCCAAGTTTTCAAATCTGGTCCAATTTGTAGTTTGCCCTACAACCTATTTAAATATTTCTTTAAAAAATCCAAATGTTTGGAGATGTCAGTAGATACATATAATTCAACTTTATGCAAAAATCCATGAGTGTTTTTTGAAAAATTTGAGCAAATCATCCTCTTTTGCTCTCTCGCCCAGTTGGGTGTTTTCTACTGCAACTCTTTTTTAGTTTGCTCTGTTGCCCATGATTCTTTTTCCTGCTTATAGTCCACCCTACCAAACCCTTAAGTCCAGGAGATTGCACCCATTAGAATATTTTTAGTCCATCCAATAATAGCCTTTAGTTTCTGCCCAGATTTGGTTTTCTCAAAAGCTTGCACTAACAAGTTTCTGGTTTTTCCCTAACAACCTTTTATGTTCCTTTTATTTATTTATTTAAAAATAGAATTTTGACTAAACTTTGACTGTCTATAACTTTTTAAATATAAGTCCAAACGATTTGATTCTTTTTCTGTTATTTCTCAAATTTTGTCTAGTATATTTTCATATTTATTTAAAAAATTTCCAAACAACTTTTTTGTACTGTTTTGAAACTATCTGTTAATTTAATTTTTTTTTCGAAATAGGATTTTGAAGAAGAAGGCAACTTTCAAAAAGTGCACCCCACTTGCATGCTCTTGAAGGAAAGCATTCTGAACCCTGGCATAATATTGTTGTGTGTAGTTTGATATGGTTACAACACCAACTTAACATGAAATATTCGTTGTTTTATATGATGATATGATCATACTCACGAATGCATATAATGAATGTTCCTTGCTGTTGGAATTTGATATGCTTGTGATAGTAATCACCCTCGTATGCCTTCATGCCTACCGGAAGGAATCCGGGAAGCCTCTGTCTTGGGTAGACCCGAGCTTGTCTCCAGTCGTTGTCGAGACGGTTGTGTCCGGTATGGCATGGTGAGGTATGAGGAGTGGTGATTCTGTCTGTTGGCTGAAACATATTTGTTATGCTAATTATGCAAGAAAATGCTTTAACCTCCTGAGTCGACCGTAGATCGAGTCTTGTTACAGTAACCCCCATACTTGTTTCGTACTACCACTTTTCCCTGCCATAGGTAGGGTATGGTTCAGTAAGTTGTCAACCCCTTCCTAGCACACACCGTACAGAGAGGCCATGGTGGAAGATACCGGCTGCATCTGGTAGGCATGCCACCTGGTCCGGGGGCATGGGTGTTTCCGGTTGTAGCCGAGGGGGTAGCTCCCCTAGTTTGCGCGCGTTATAAATTTTGTGATCCCATGCTAGTCGAGGTTGTAGCCTCCCCACTTAGAGATTTTCTTAACAAGTGTCGTGGGTGATTCCAGACACCGGTAAGTCAGGCTGGTGTGTGCGGTCAGGTGTGTTTTCAATTAAAAGACAGTAGACGGAATTAGTCCCGATGGACTAACGAAATCCGTTACTCGTGGGTAAAGAGTACACCCTCTGCAGAGATTACATCTATTTGAATAGTCGTGTCCATGGTTAAGGACTACAGTCTGGGATGGGTCAAGTGTCGGTCTTAGTGCCGGTCTTCGGAGGAAAAACTGCTAAACCAGAACATTGATTATGACCTGTGACATATGATGATTATGATTATTGTGGACTAACCATTTACATTATTTGAATCATTGAGTATCCCTAGCACGGTTCTACCTCCTGGATATTCACTATGACTATTTTACTTATAAGCCTTTATGTGGTGTCGCACAGACGCCCGACTGTGGCATGCTTGTTATTTAAGTTACTTATAAGCCCTTTATGTGGTGTCGCACAGATGTCCGACTGTGGCATGCTTGTTATTTAAGTTACTTATAAGCCCTTTATGTGGTGTCATACACGCCTCGATCGCGGGCATGCTTGTTATTTAAGTTACTTATAAGCCCTTTATGTGCTGTCGCACAGACGCCCGACTGTGGCATGCATGCTATTCCTTTTATAAGCCCTTTATGTGGAGTCGCTCAGATGCCCGACTGAGGCATGCATTAAATTATTATCCTTTCGAGGCGTCGCTTCAGACACCCGATCGGTGCATTCTATTTCTACTCCATTATTGCATATTCATGTTGTATATGAATAACCTGCTTGCGTGCATCATGGATTTTATTTTGTGACTGATGTTATGATCATGAAATATTTCACAGCATGATTATCATTCATTATGTTATACATGTGTTCATAATGTTTGCGAGTTCATTCAAAGTACTCACTGGCTTGTCCCTGGTTATTGTCTTGGCCAGATTTCTTGCATGGAGAGGAGCGTAGCAACGACAGCCCCTGAACCTACGCAATGATGATAGCAGCCTCGCGAAGATAGGAGTTATCCAGGTCAGCTGTTCCTGTGGGAAATGGAGTCCCATAGACGCTGATGAACCACAAACCGCTTCCGCCATCAGCCACTAGAAACCTTGTGTTGTACTCATAGGCCAGAATGGTCTTGTACTACATATTATGTATTTTGCTTGGAGTTTCTGTATCAAGTTGGTGTCTCATCAGCTAACAGTAATCCTGGGGCTGGTGAGCACAAGGGGCATTTTCTGGGAAATTAATATCCTGGAAAACCGGTCGCTACAACTAGTGTCTTCGCATCTCTACAAAACTCGATCAAGGTTGCTCAAGCAATCATCAAAAGAGGATCCATAAACGGAGAAGTCATCCATGAATACCTCACAAATCTGTTCACAAAAGTCAAAGAATATAGCCATCATACATCTTTGAAAGGTAGCAGGTGCATTACATAAACCAAAAGGCATACGTCTATAAGCAAAAGTTCTGAAAGGGCAAGTAAAAGTAGTTTTTGATTGATCTTCCGCTGATACAGGTATTTGAGAGAAACCAGAATAACCATCTAGAAAGCAAAAATGTGTATGTTTGGATAGTATTTCTAGCATTTGATCAATAAAAGGTAAAGGGTAATGATCTTTCTTAGTAGCTTTATTTAGTTTATGGAAATCAATTACCATCCTATAACCTGTAATAATTCTTTGCGGAATCGATTCATCTTTATCATTAGGAACAATAGTAATACCTCCCTTTTTAGGAACACAATGAACAGGGCTTACCCATTCACTATCAGCAACGGGATAAATTATACCTGCCTCGAGGAGCTTTAGTATATCATTTATTACCACTTCTTTCATCTTGGGATTCATTCGTCGTTGAGGATCTCTAACTGGTTTGGCGCCTTCCTCAACTTTAATTTTGTGTTGACATAACGTGGGACTAATGCCCTTGAGATCATCCAGAGTATATCCAATAGCAGCGCGGTGCTTCTTCAGAGTTTTCAATAATCTTTCCTCTTCCTGCTCTGAAAGGTTAGCACTAATAATAATAGGATATATTTTCTTTTCATCAAGATAAACATACTTAAGATTATCAGGTAATGGTTTTAACTCAAACACGGGATCACCCTTGGGTGGAGGGGGATCCCCTAGAATTTCAACGGGAAGGTTATGTTTCAGAATAGGTTCCTGTTTAAGGAACACTTCATCTATTTCCCTTCTTTCCTTCATAAACATATCATTTTCATGGTCTAGCAAATATTGTTCTAACGGATCGGTAGGAGGCACGGCAATAGAAGCAAGACCAATTATTTCATCTTTACTAGATAATTCTTTATCACGGGGTTGTCTACGAAATTTAGCAAAATTAAACTCATGAGTCATATCATCTAAGCCAATCGTAACAACATCCTTTTCACAATCAATCTTAGCTTTAACAGTGTTCAAGAAGGGTCTACCAAATATAATGGGACAAAAGGCATCTTGTGGGGAACTAAGAACAAGAAAATCAGCAGGGTATTTAACTTTCCCACACAAGACTTTAACATCTATAACAATCCCAATTGGTGAAATAGTATCTCTATTAGCAAGCTTGATAGTAACATCAATACCTTCCAATTCAACGGGTGCAATGCCATGCATAATTTCTTTATATAAATCATAGGGTATTGCACTAGCACTAGCACCCATATCACATAAGGCATGATAACAATGATCTCCTATTTTAACAGAAATAACAAGCATGCCTACAACGGGTCTATGTATCTTAGCATCTGGTTTTGCAATATTAGCAGCTTCATCACAGAAATAAATAACATGCCCATCTAAATTATCATCCAAGAGATCTTTAACTATAGCAATACTAGGTTCAACTTTGATTTGCTCAGGAGGTGTGTAAGTTCTAGTATTACTCTTACGAACAACAGTCGAAGTTTTAGCATGATCCTTTATCCTAATAGGAAAAGGTGGTTTCTCAACATAAGTAGTAGGAACAATAGGATCACTATAAGTCATAGTCTTTTCTTCAATTGTAATAGGTGCAACTACTTTTACTTCAATGGGAGGATTATATTTAAACCACTTCTCCTTAGGAAGATCAACGTGAGTAGCAAAAGATTCACAGAAAGAAGCTACTATCTCAGAGTCAAGTCCATATTTAGCGCCAAATCCACGAAAAACTGTTGGAAATATGCCCTAGAGGCAATAATAAAAGCATTATTATTATATTTCCTTGTTCATGATAATTGTCTTTATTCATGCTATAACTGTATTATCCGGAAATCGTAATACACGTGTGAATACATAGACTACAATACGTCCCTAGTGAGCCTCTAGTTGACTAGCTCGTTGGTCGACAGATAGTCATGGTTTCGACTATGGACATCGATGTCATTGACAACGGGATCACGTCATTAGGAGAATGACGTGATGGACAAGACCCAATCCTAAGCATGGCACAAAGATCGTGTAGTTCGTTTTTGCTAGAGCTTTTCCAATGTCAAGTATCTCTTCCTTAGACCGTGAGATCTTGTAACTCCGGATACCGTAGGAATGCTTTGGGTGTACCAAAGCGTCACTGGCGAATCGGGTGACTATAAAGGTGCATTACGGTATCTCCGAAAGTGTCTTGGGTTGACACGGATCGAGGCAGGATTTGTCACTCCGTATGACGGAGAGGTATCACTAGGCCCACTCGGTAGTGCATCATCATAATGAGCTCAAAGTGATCAAGTGTCCGGTCACGGGATCATGCATTACTGATGCGAGTAAAGTGACTTGCCGGTAACGAGACTAAGCGAGGTATTGGGATACCGACGATCGAGTCTCGGGCAAGTAACATACCGTCGACAAAGGGAATAGCATACGGGTTGCTTGAACCCTCGACATCGTGGTTCATCCGATGACAACATCGAGGCGTGTGGGAACCAACATGGGTATCCATATCCGCTGTTGGTTATTGACCGGAGAGCGTCTCGGTCATGTCTACATGTCTCCCGAACCCGTAGGGTCTACACATAAGGTTCGGTGGCGCTAGGGTTAATAGGAAGACTTGTATGTGATTACGAATGTTGTTTGAGTCCGGATGAGATCCCGGACGTCACGAGGAGTTCGGAATGGTCCGGAGGTAAAGATTTATATATGGGAAGTCGTCAAGCGGACACGGAAAGGTTTGGTCATATCGGTATTATGGAGGGTCCACGGAAAGGTTCGGAGGACCACCGGAGGGGCCACCCTTTTGGGGGCCACTTGGGCTGCAGGAGGCAGCCAGCCCTGGTGGGCTGGGCGCACCCTCCCTTGGCCCATGCGCCTAGGGTTGGGGGAACCCAAGGGGCGCCCCTGCTTGGGGGCAAGCCCCTCCCTTGGCCGCCCCCCCCTCTAGATGGATCTAGAGGGGGCCGGCCCCCTCCTCCTTTCCCCTATAAATAGAGGGGTAGAGGGGAGGGCTGCACACACCATTGAAGGCGCAGCCCTCCCTCCCAACACCTCTCCTCCTCCGCGTGAGCTTGGCGAAGCCTGCCGGAGAACAGTCCCTCCATCGCATCACGCCGTCGTGCTGCCATTGGAGTGATCTTCCTCAACCTCTCCTTCCTCCTTGCTGGATCAAGGCGAAGGAGACGCCGTAAATCCCGCACGTGTGTTGAACGCGGAGGTGCTGTCCGTTCAGCACTTGGTCATCGGTGATCGGAATCACGTTGGGAGCGTCTTCATCATCACCACTCCCTCGAACGCTTCCGTACTCGATCTACAAGTGGTATGTAGATGCAAACTCTCTCTCATGACTCGTTGCTTAGTAGAACTCATAGATGGATCTTGGTGAAACCGTAGGAAATATTTTAATTTTCTGCAACGTTCCCCATCAGTGGCATCATGAGCTAGGTCTATGCGTAGTTCTCTTTGCACGAGTAGAACACAATTTGGTTGTGGGCGTGGATCTTGTCAATTTACTTGCCGCTACTAGTCTTATCTTGCTTCCGCGGTATTGTGGGATGAAGCGGCCGGACCAACCTTACACGTGCGCTTACGTGAGACCGGTTCCACCGACTAACATGCACTAGTTGCATAAGGTGGCTGGCGGGTGTTGTCTCTCCTACTTTAGTTGGAGCGGATTCGATGAAAAGGGTCCTTATGAAGGGTAAATAGAAGTTGACAAGATCACGTTGTGGTTATTCGTAGGTAAGAAAACGTTCTTGCTAGAACCCAATTGCAGCCACGTAAAAGATGCAACAACAATTAGAGGACGTCTAACTTGTTTTTGCAGCAATTGTCATGTGATGTGATATGGCCAAGTTGTGATGAATGATGAATGACATATTGTGATGTATGAAATCATGTTCTTGTAATAGGAATCACGACTTGCATGTCGATGAGTATGACAACCGGCAGGAGCCATAGGAGTTGTCTTTATTTTGTATGACCTGCGTGTCATTGAAGAACGCCATGTAACTTACTTTACTTTATTGCTAAACGCGTTAGCCATAGAAGTAGAAGTAGTCGTTGGCGTGACAACTTAATGGAGGCACAATGATGGAGATCATGATGATGGAGATCATGGTGTCATGCCGGTGACAAGATGATCATGGAGCCTCGAAGATGGAGATCAATGGAGCTTTATGATATTGGCCATATCATGTCACTACTATATAATTTGCATGTGATGTTTATTATGTTTATACATCTTGTTTACTTAGAACGACGGTAGTAAATAAGATGATCCCTTACTACAATTTCAAGAAGTGTTTCCCCTAACTGTGCACCGTTGCCAAAGTTCGTCGCTTCTAAGCACCACGTGATGATCGGTGTGATGGATTCTTACGTTCACATACAACGGTGTAAGACAGATTTACACACGCGAAAACACTTAGGGTTTACTTGACGAGCCTAGCATGTACAGACATGGCCTCGGAACACGGAGACCGAAAGGTCGAACACGAGTCGTATGGAAGATACGATCAACATGAGAATGTTCACCGACGAGACTAGTCCGTCTCACGTGATGATCGGACACGGCCTAGTCGACTCGGATCGTGTAACACTTAGATGACTAGAGGGATGTCTAATCTGAGTGGGAGTTCATTTAAATAGTTTGATTAGATGAACTTAATTATCATGAACTTAGTCTAAAACTTTTGAATGATATGTCTTGTAGATCAAATGGCCAACGCTCATGTCAACTTGAACTTCAACGCGTTCCTAGAGAAAACCAAGCTGAAAGATGACGGCAGCAACTATACGGACTGGGTCCGAACTTGAGATCATCCTCATAGCTGCTAGGAAACAATATGTCCTAGAAGGACCGCTAGGTGACGCGCTCCGTCCCTGAGAACCAAGACATTATGAATGCTTGGCTGTCTCGAAATGACGATTACTCCCTCGTTCGGTGCGGCATGCTCTCTGACTTAGAACCGGGCTCCAAAAGCGTTTTGAGCATCACGGAGCATATGAGATGTTCGAGGAGCTGAAACTTGTTTTCCAAGCTCACGCCGGTCGAGAGATATGACATCTCCGACAAGTTCTATAGTTGTAAGATGGAGGAAAACAGTTCGTCGGTGAGCACATTACGAAGATGTGCAGGTTGCACAACCGTATGACCCAATTGAATATTAACCTCCACGATGAGGCGGTCATTGACAGAATCCTCGATCGCTCCCACCAAGCTACAAGAGCTTTGTGATGAACTACAACATGCAGGGGATGGTAAAGACCATTCTGAAGTGTTCTCTATCTGAAGTCACCGAGGTTGAGATCAAGAAAGAACATCAAGTGTTGATGGTCAATAAGACCACTAAGTTCAAGAAGGGCAAGGGGAAGAAGAACTTCAAGAAGGACGGCAAGGAGGTTGCCGCGCCCGGTAAGCAAGTTGCCGGGAAGAAGTCAAAGAATGGACCCAAGCCCGAGACTGAGTGCTTTTATTGCAAGGGGAGGGGTCACTGGAAGCGGAACTGCCCCAAATACTTAGCGGACAAGAAGGCCGGCAACACCAAAGGTATATTTGATATACATGTAATTGATGTGTACTTTGCCAGTACTCGTAGTAACTCCTGGGTATTTGATACCGGTGCCGTTGCTCATATTTGTAACTCACAGCAGGAGCTGCGGAATAAGCGGAGACTGAACAAGGACGAGGTGACGATGCGCGTCGGGAATGGTTCCAGAGTCGATGTGATCGCCGTCGGCACGCTACCTCTTCATTTACCCACGGGATTAGTTATGAACCTTAATAATTGTTATTTGGTGCCAAGTTTGAGCATGAATATTGTATCTGGATCTCGTTTAATGCGAGATGGCTACTCATTTAAATCCGAGAATAATGGTTGTTCTATTTATATGAGAGATATGTTTTATGGTCATGCTCCGATGGTCAATGGTTTATTCTTAATGAATCTCGGTAGTATTACACATGTTTATAGCGTGAATACCAAAAGATGTAAAGTTGATAACGATAGTCCCACATACTTGTGGCACTGCCGCCTTGGTCACATTGGTGTCAAGCGCATGAAGAAGCTCCATCTGATGGACTTTTGGAGTCTTTAGATTATGAATCATTTGACACATGCGAACCATGCCTCATGGGCAAGATGACCAAGACTCCGTTCTCGGAACAATGGAGCGAGCAACCAACTTGTTGGAAATCATACATACCGATGTATGCGGTCCAATGAGCGTTGAGGCTCATGGAGGATATCGTTATGTTCTCACTCTCACAGATGACTTGAGTAGATATGTGTATGTCTACTTGATGAAACACAAGTCCGAGACCTTTGAAAAGTTCAAGGAATTTCATAATGAAGTAGAGAATCAACGTGACCGAAAGATAAAATTCTTACGATCGATCGTGGAGGAGAATATTTAAGTCACGAATTTGGTACACACTTAAGAAAATGTGGAATCGTTTCACAACTAACGCCACTGGAACACCTCAACAGTAATGGTGTGTCCGAACGTCGAATCGCACTCTATTGGATATGGTGTGGTCTATGATGTCTCTTACTGATTTACCGCTATCATTTTGGGGATACGCTCTAGAGACAGCTACATTCACTTTAAATAGGGCACCGTCTAAGTCCGTTGAGACGACACCGTATGAATTATGGTTTGGGAAGAAACCTAAGTCGTCGTTTCTAAAAGTTTGGGGATGCGGCTTATGTCAAGAAACTTCAACCTGAAAAGCTCGAACCCAAGTCGGAAAAATGCGTCTTCATAGGATACCCTAAAGAAACCATTGGGTATACCTTCTACTTAAGATCTGAGGGCAAGATCTTTGTTGCCAAGAACGGAACCTTTCTGGAAAAAGAGTTTCTCTCGAAAGAAGTAAGTGGGAGGAAAGTAGAACTCGATGAAGTACTACCTCTTGAACAGGATAGTAGTGCATCTCGGGAAAATGTTCTGTGATGCCTACACCAACGAAGAGGAAATTCATGATGATGATCAAGGTACTTGGATCAAGTTGCTCTTGAACCGTGGGTCCACTAGGACACGTTCCGCACTGAGTGGTACGGCAACCTGTCTTGGAAATCATGTTGTTAGACAACAATGAACCTTGAACTATGAAGAAGCGATGGCGGGCCCAGATTCCAACAAATGGCTAGAAGCCATGAAATCCGAGATAGAATCCATGTATGAAAACAAAGTGTGGACTTTGGTGACTTGCCCGATGATCGGCGAGCGATAGAAAACAAATGGATCTTTAAGAGGAAGACGGACGCGGATGGTAATGTCACCATCCATAAAGCTCGACTTGTCGCTAAGGGTTATCGGCAAGTTCAAGGGATTGACTACGATGAGACTTTTTCTCCGTAGCGAAGCTTAAGTCCGTCCGAATCATGTTAGCAATTGCCGCATACTATGATTATGAGATATGGCGATGGACGTCAAAACAGCGTTCCTTAACGGTTATCTTAAGGAAGAGCTGTATATGATGCAGCCGAAGGTTTTGTCGATCCTAAGAATGTCGACAAAGTGTGCAAGCTCCAGCGATCCATTTATGGGCTGGTGCAAGCATCTCGAGTTGGAACATTCGCTTTGATGAGATGATCAAAGCGTTTGGGTTTATCTTGAGACTTATGGAGAAGCCTGCGTTTACAAGAAAGTGAGTGGGAGCTCTGAGCATTTCTCATATTATATGTAGATGACATACTTTTGATGGGAAATGATATAGAATTCTTGGACAGCATTAAGGCCTACTTGAATAAGTGTTTTTCAATGAAGGACCTTGGAGAAGCTGCTTATATATTAGGCATCAAGATCTATAGAGATAGATCGAGGCGCCTCATAGGTCTTTCACAAAGCACATACCTTGATAAGATTTTGAAGAAGTTCAAAATGGATCAGTCCAAGAAGGGTTCTTGCTCAGATTGCAAGGTGTGAGATTGAGCTCAGCTCAATGCCCGACCACGGAAAAAGATAAAGAAGAGATGAGTGTCATCCCTATGCCTCAGCCATAGGATCTATTATGTATGCCATCTGTGTACCGGACCTGATGTAAACCTTGCCGTAAGTTTGGTAGGAAGGTACCAAAGTAATCCCGCAAGGAACTTTGGACAGCGGTCAAGAATATCCTGAAGTACCGAAAAGGACAAAGGACATGTTTCTCGTTTATGGAGGTGACGAAGAGCTCGTCGTAACGGGTTACGTCGACGCTAGCTTCGACACGGATCTGGATGACTCAAAGTCACAAACCGGATACGTGTATATGTTGAATGGTGGAGCAGTAAGCTGGTGCAGCTGCAAGCGAGAAGCGTCGTGGCGGGATCTACATGTGAAGCGGAGTACATGGCAGCCTCGGAGGCAGCACATGAAGCAATTTGGGTGAAGGAGTTCATCACCGACCTAGGAGTCATACCCAATGCGTCGGGGCCGATCAAACTCTTCTGTGACAACTTGGAGCTATTGCACTAGCCAAGGAGCCAGGTTTCACAAGAAGACCAGCACATCAAGCGTCGCTTCAACTCCATCCGTGAAAATGTTCGGGATGGAGACATAGAAATTTGTAAAGTGCATACGGATCTGAATGTCGCAGATCCGTTGACTAAACCTCTTCCATGGGCAAAACATGATCAACACGAGAACTCTATGGGTGTTCGATTCATCACAATGTAAACTAGATTATTGACTCTAGTGCAAGTGGGAGACTGTTGGAAATATGCCCTAGAGGCAATAATAAAAGCATTATTATTATATTTCCTTGTTCATGATAATTGTCTTTATTCATGCTATAATCTGTATTATCCGGAAATCGTAATACACGTGTGAATACATAGACTACAATCGTCCCTAGTGAGCCTCTAGTTGACTAGCTCGTTGGTCGACGGATAGTCATGGTTTCGACTATGGACATCAGATGTCATTGACAACGGGATCACGTCATTAGGAGAATGACGTGATGGACAAGACCCAATCCTAAGCATGGCACAAAGATCGTGTAGTTCGTTTTGCTAGAGCTTTTCCAATGTCAAGTATCTCTTCCTTAGACCGTGAGATCGTGTAACTCCCGGATACCGTAGGAATGCTTTGGGTGTACCAAGCGTCCACAACGAATCGGGTGACTATAAAGGTGCATTACGGTATCTCCGAAAGTGTCTGCATTGGGTTGACACGGATCGAGGCGAGGATTTGTCACTCCGTATGACGGAGAGGTATCACTGGGCCCACTCGGTAGTGCATCATCATAATGAGCTCAAAGTGATCAAGTGTCCGGTCACGGGATCATGCATTACGGTACGAGTAAAGTGACTTGCCGTAACGAGACTAAGCGAGGTATTGGGATACCGACGATCGAGTCTCGGGCAAGTAACATCTTGTCGACAAAGGGAATAGCATACGGGTTGCTTGAACCCTCGACATCGTGGTTCATCCGATGACAACATCGAGGAGTGTGGGAACCAACATGGGTATCCAGATCCGCTGTTGGTTATTGACCGGAGAGCGTCTCGGTCATGTCTACATGTCTCCGAACCCGTAGGGTCTACACACTTAAGGTTCGGTGGCGCTAGGGTTAATAGGAAGACTTGTATGTGATTACCGAATGTTGTTCGAGTCCGGATGAGATCCCGGACGTCACGAGGAGTTCGGAATGGTCCGGAGGTAAAGATTTATATATGGGAAGTCGTCAAACGGACACCGGAAAGGTTTGAGGTCATATCGGTATTATGGAGGGTCCACCGGAAAGGTTCCGGAGGACCACCGGGAGGGGCCACCCTTTGGGGGCCACTTGGGCTGCAGGAGGCAGCCAGCCCTGGTGGGCTGGGCGCACCCTCCCTTGGCCCATGCGCCTAGGGTTGAGGGGAACCCTAAGGGCGCGCCTTGCTTGGGGGCAAGCCCCTCCCTGGCCGCCGCCCCCTCTAGATGGATCTAGAGGGGCCGCCCTCCTCCTTTCCCCTATAAATAGAGGGGTAGAGGGAGGCTGCACACACCATTGAAGGCGCAGCCCTCCCTCCCAACACCTCTCCTCCTCCGCGTGAGCTTGGCGAAGCCTGCCGGAGAACAGTCCCTCCATCCGCATCACGCCGTCGTGCTGCCATTGGAGTGATCTTCCTCAACCTCTCCTTCCTCCTTGCTGGATCAAGGCGAAGGAGACGCCGTAAATCCCGCACGTGTGTTGAACGCGGAGGTGCTGTCCGTTCAGCACTTGGTCATCGGTGATCGGAATCACGTTGGGAACGTCTTCATCATCACCACTCCCTCGAACGCCTGCACTCGATCTACAAGTGGTATGTAGATGCAAACTCTCTCTCATGACTCGTTGCTTAGTAGAACTCATAGATGGATCTTGGTGAAACCGTGGGAAAAATTTTAATTTTCTGCAACGTTCCCCATCAAAAACATCGGTATCCATAAAAGATTTAACACAATCAAACTTAGGTGTCATACCCGACTCCTTACCATCGTCGGAACCCCAATCTTCAGAGTTGCGTTTAATTCTTTCCAATAAGTCCCATTTGAATTCAATAGTCTTGAGCATATAAGAACCAGCACAGGAAGTATCGAGCATGGTGCGATCATTGAGAAAAAGCCGAGCATAAATTTTTTGAATAATCATTTCTCTAGAGAGCTCATGATTGGGGCATGAATATAACATTGACTTAAGCCTCCCCCAAGCTTGAGCGATGCTTTCTCCTTCGCGAGGCCAGAAATTATATATGTAATTACGATTATGATGAACAAGATGCATAGGATAGAACTTCTGGTGAAATTCCAACTTCAATCGTTTATAATTCCAAGATCCCGTATCATCACATAGCTTAAACCATGTCAATGCATCTCCCTTCAAAGATAAAGGGAAAACCTTCCTTTTGACAACATCATCGGGAATACCTGCAAGCTTAAATAATCCACAAACTTCATCCACAAAGATAAGGTGTAAATCGGGATGCAATGTTCCATCTCCTGCAAATAGATTAGCTAGCAGTTTCTCTATCATACAGAAGGAATTTCAAAGTGAACATTTTCAGTAGGTTCAGTGAGGTTGAGGAGCAACTCTTTGCTCTCTTGGTCGGGCGAAGATGCCCCGAACAAGCCCCTCAAAGGATTAGTTTCCATAGTAACAAGTAACAGAAAATTTCAGCACACTATATAAATGTTTCCTTACCAAGTTCCACTCACCAAAAGCGTACACTCCCGCAGCGGCGCTTTAAAAGAGTCTTGATGACCCACAAGTGTAGGGGATCTATCGTAGTCCTTTCGATAAGTAAGAGTGTCGAACCCAACGAGGAGCAGAAGGAAATGATAAGCAGTTTTCAGTAAGGTTTTCTGTGCAAGCACTGAAATTGTAAGTAATAGATAGTTTTGTGATAAGAAAATTGTAACGAGTAACAAGCAATAAAAGTAAATAAGGTGCAGCAAGGTGTCCCAATCCTTTTTGTAGCAAAGGACAAGCCTGGACAATTTCTTATAATGAGAAAAGCGCTCCTGAGGACACATGGGAATTATCGTCAAGCTAATTTCATCACACTCATATGATTCGCGTTCGGTACTTTGATAATTTGATATGTGGGTGGACCGGTGCTTGGGTACTGTCCTTACTTGGACAAGCATCCCACTTATGATTAACCCCTATTGCAAGCATCCGCAACTACAACAAAAGTATTAAGGTAAACCTAACCACGGCATTAAACATATGGATCCAAATCAGCCCCTTACGAAGCAATGCATAAACTAGGGTTTAAGCTTCTGTCACTCTAGCAACCCATCATCTACTTATTACTTCCCAATGCCTTTGTCTAGGCCCAAATAATGGTGAAGTGTCATGTAGTCGACGTTCACATAACACCACTAGAGGAAAGACAACATACATCTCATCAAAATATCGAACGAATACCAAATTCACATGACTAGTAATAGCAAGACTTCACCCATGTCCTCAGGAACAAACGTAACTACTCACAAAGCATATTCATGTTCATAATCAGAGGTGTAATAATATGCATTAAGAATCTGAACATATGATCTTCCACCAAGTAAACCAATAAGTATCAACTACAAGGAGTAATCAACACTACTAGCAACCCACACGTACCAATTTGTGGTTTTGGATACAAGATTCGATACAAGAGATGAACTAGGGTTTGAGAGGAGATGGTGCTGATGAAGATGTTGATGGAGAATGACCCCCTCCTGATGAGAGGATCGTTGGTGATGACGATGGTGATGATTTCCCCCTCCCGGAGGGAAGTGTCCCCGGCAGAACAGCTCTGCCGGAGCTCTAGATTGGTTCCGCCAAGGTTCCGCCTCGTGGTGGCGGAGTTTCGTCTCATAAGCTTGCCCATGATTTTTTCCAGGATAAAACCCTTCACATAGCAGAAGATGGACACCGGGGGGCCACCAGGGGGCCCAGGAGACAGGGGCGCGCCTCCCACCCTCCTGGACAGGGTGTGGACCCCCTGAGGTGTTTCTTCCGCTCAATAATTCTTATTAAATCCAAAAATAGGTTTCGTGGAGTTACAGGTCTTTTGGAGCAGTGCAGAATAGGTTTCCAATGTTTGCTCCTTTTCCAGCCAGAATTCCAGGTGTCGGCATTCCCTCTCTTCATGGTAAACCTTATAAAATAAGAGAGAATAACCATAAGTATTGATATATAATGTGTAATAACAGCCCATAATGCAATAAATATTGATATGAAAGCATGATGCAAAATGGACGTATCAGCGGGTTCCGCCCATGAACCTATGCATAGGGGTTGGCACACGTTTTCGTCTTGACTCTCTGATAGAAACTTTGGGGCACTCTTTGAAGTACTTTGTGTTGGTTGAATAGATGAATCTGAGATTATGTGATGCATATCATATAATCATGCCCACGGATACTTGAGGTGACAATGGAGTATCTAGGAGACATTAGGGTTTTGGTTGATTTGTATCTTAAGGTGTAATTCTAGTATGAACTCTATGATAGATTGAACGGAAAGCATAGCTTCATGTTATTTTACTACGGACTCATGAATAGATAGAATAGAAAGGATAACTTTGAGGTGGTTTCGTACCCTACCATAATCTCTTCGTTCGTTCTCCGCTATTAGTGGCTTTAGAGTGACTCTTTGTTGCATGTTGAGGGATAGTTATGTGATCCAATTATGTTATTATTGTTGAGAGAACTTGCACCAGTGAAAGTATGAAGCTTAGGCCTTGTTTCCTACCATTGCAATACCGTTTACGCTCACTTTTATCGCTTGCTACCTTGCTGTTTTTATAATTTCAGATTACAAATACCTTTATCTACCATCCATATCGCACTTGTATCACCATCTCTTCGCCGAACTAGTGCACCTATACAATTTACCATTGTATTAGGTGTGTTGGGGACACAAGAGACTCTTTGTTATTTGGTTTCAGGGTTGCTTGAAAGAGACCATCTTCATCCGATGCCTCCCACGGATTGATAAACCTTAGGTCATCCACTTGAGGGAAATTTGCTACTGTCCTACAAACCTCTGCACTTGCACTACAAGAAATATGTAAACTTGTGACCACCACTATTGGTCACTGAATGGTCACTGTTTTCAATTTGTGACTTTTTTGTGACCAAAAACATAAGGTCAAAAGCTGGCCGTCGTTAGCTGACTATAACGACCTTCCTTCTGGAATGGTCGTAGACGTTTATGACCAAAAAAAAGGTCGTAGATTTAACGACCAATTATTTTGGTCACTAGCAATCCGACCACACCACGCCGATCCACTGTGGCAAGTCGACGTGGCGAATTCTGACCAAATGAAAAGGTCGTAAAATAGAATCAGCCCGGTCCATTTCAGCCGTCTACATGGGCCAAGCCCAATAATTCGGCCCATTTAATTTTTTTTCTCTTTATTTTGCTTATGTGCATGGGCCTGGCCCAATAATTTGGCCTTTTATTTTCTGGGAATGGAGCCTTTTTCTGATGAATTTTTTTATAGTCCACTATTGTTTTGGGCCACAGCCTTTTTAGTCTAGTTCGAATTTGGGCCTTGGCCTTTTCATTTTCTGTTATGCAGCCTTTTATAATTTTTTTTCTTACAGTCATTTCTTTTTTTAGGCCCAAGCCTTTTTGGTCTAATTCTTGTTTGGGCCTTGGCCTTTTTAGAGCCTAGGTTCTCATTTTGCATAACTATAAACAGAAAGGCCACAAGTGATCCACAAGTGATCCACAAGCCCAGGTGCACAAGTGATCCACATAACTTCACAGAAAATAAACACAGTTTCACAGCTCCACAGGTTCACATCAAGTGATCACATAACTTCACATGATCACATCAAGCAGGTTCAAACAGCTCTAAAATGCAACAAAATGCAACAGCTCAACTACCTCAGCTCAGCTCAATTCAAAATGCATCAACTACCTCAGTTCACAGCTCCAGGTTCACAGCTCAAAGACAAAGAGGTTCAAAGAGCACAGCCATCAAACTACCTTAGCTCCAAAGAGATCCATCAAGTGGGCTAACTTCTCTTCCTGTTCTTCAG
This sequence comes from Aegilops longissima, assembly GCA_021605205.1. NCBI lineage: Eukaryota > Viridiplantae > Streptophyta > Magnoliopsida > Poales > Poaceae > Aegilops > Aegilops longissima. Next base: position 610,671,595 of record CM038681.1, on the reverse strand, counting down.
ACTTCTTGCGCAGAAGCTCAAGTTCCTTGTTGCGTGCAGCTTCAGATTCTACCGCCTTCATCTTGATTGCCGCCAATTCTTGTTGCACCACTTCAGCTTGAAGCTCGGACCTCTCAAACACGCTCAAGGTCACGAACATGAGCGCCACTTGATGATTGCTTTGGGAGTTGTTCCTAGATGACTGGAGCCCAACATTCGTGAGGAATGTGCTTTGCTTGACAGATTTCAACAGCACTTCTTCGACAATTTGAATAGTAGACTTTGGCTCTTCACCTTCTGGTACTGGCGCGTCCTTCATTTTTTCCATCTCAATCTAGCATATGGAGGAAAATGATAGGCATTAGTGGAGAAACCAAACCAGCACACAAAAATGGATTATTTGAAGTAACCAAACCAGCACACAAAATCTATACAAGAAGATGATGACTAGTGACCTGGAGACATGCAATTGGAACAATATGATCGCTTCATTAAGCCTAGATGGTGGTTCTATATAAGATGGCTTCCCGACTAACATTCAGATGAAATTTCATCATATCATAAAAATGCAACAAATAGCTACAAAGAGTTCTGATATCTTTGTTGAACTATCAAACAACATCAAAGCATGGAACACAGCGTGTGTGAATCACACAGCATGGAACTATCTTCATTAAGTTGTTCTGATATCTTCATTAAGCCTAGCATGGAACTATAAACATGGAACTATCAAACAACATCAAAGCATGGAACAACATCAAAGTTGGCTGTGAATCAAACAGCATCAAATCATCAAAGCATCAAACAGCATCAAAGCTGGCTGTGAATCAAACAGGGCATGGACAAAGCATGGAGTGACTTACTATAGCAGTCTTGACTGGCCCCGAAAACCCGTGCTTCTTGCTGTTGTGGGTGGCCTTAAACAAGTCAATCGCAGACAGCTCCTCACCCTTACGCTCTTCTTTCTGAAATGTTTTTCAACAAAAATCAAAATGTTATTCAGCAAGAATCAGAAATGTTATTCAACGAGGATCAAACGGTAAGGTCTCTAGAGAAAAGTTCTCACTGTGGCAAAAATGTGTGTTGTCTAGTGCCTGGAACCAGTTCTCTAATTGTACACGACTTTTTCTCGATTCATCTTGTTTGACACACAGGTTTCCTACAAAAAAGCATACTGTCAGCATGATCATGTGCAGAACATAAAGCATCAAACAAAGCAGAGACAAACCTTGTGTCTTGGGGTAGACCACATCTCCACCAGAGCTTGCCATTCACCATCCATCAGATCAGGCACCGGAGACTTAATGCTGACTTTATTTGCGGCTACGGTTTCAAAATACTTCTTCTTGATCTGATGGCGTCTGTTCTTTGAATTTTTCTGCAGAATATCTTTGCACGCGGTCTTGATGGTCTCCGAGTCCGTGTTCATCTCAAAATTTGCCTACCAAGACAGCAAACAAGGTAGGAACAATATTAGTGATCATGCATAGGTGTAACAGAAAATAGATAGCACATTAACTATGAAACAAGTAGCTTACAACAACTTTCCCAATGTAGTTCTCCAATAGACTAGCATTTTTTTGTATAGCTTGAAGTGAGGAAGAACCGGAAGATGGCTTCTTGCAACGAGTCCACACTCAGAAGCAAGCTTTGCTGACTGTAGAGGCTTCTCTGGACGCTTTATCCCTTCGGCAATTTGGATAGGCACCTTGCTACCAAGCGACTTGGTGATCCTCTCTAGCCATTTGCCCTTTCTAAGTCTAGTCTTGGTAGTCATTGCATCTGAAAATGAAATTGAACTCATAAATTAGAATAGAAATCGACAAATGCAGGAATCGACAAATGCATACATGATCATTCCATTTGGAAAATGCACTAGTAAAAGATAGCATTGCAAAGGTCAACTTGCCTGATTGAAGCACAAGTTGATGTTCTTCTTCATTGATGATAGCGTTCCTGTCAATAGAAGGTGCAACAGGGCTGAGGTCTGTGTGGACAGTGCATGCTTCATCAATGCAGATGGTTCCTCCTTCATCTAGGCAGACAGTGCCACTTCAATTCATGCTGAGATTGGTTCCTTCATCCATGGGCGGCAACTCATCACCTATTTTCACCAAGGTCTCAGAGTCCATGCGCAGCAGACTTTCCTGATGGTCCGTCGCAGTCGCCATCTTTGCTTTCTGCCTTGTGACTCTATCAAGGGCAGGTTCATCAGGTTCCAGGATCCTCTTTTTTTGTCCTGGAGCTGGGGCCATCACCCTTCCTGGAGGCATTGCAGCAGATGTTTCTGAGCTCTTCTTCTTGTTGCTGACTGTCTTCTTAACACTAGGCCTCTTTGTCCTAGATTCCTTCAGTGCCTCGTATAAACAACACGGAAAAAAACATTAGATCACAAGAGAAATATGTGAGCACAAGGAATAACATAGCATAAAAGAACCCCAGCCCTCCAAGCAAGACAGAGTTTGCACCTTAACAGTCTTGTTCACTACAACATCATCCACTTCCTCTCCATGAATAACTTCATCCTCCTTAGGATTGTACTCTGGGTCATCATTGATAACTCCACTACCTTCTTGAACCTCATAACTTCTACCTTCTTGTACACCATTTGTTTTCCTAATCATCGACGCTATTGCACCTATACCAAGGGACTGGAACATCCGATTGTTCCTCATGATATTTCTAGCCCTAACCTTCTCGTACTCGGTGAGAGGCTCTTCTTTGCATGATAAAGGAAACGTAACTATTAGGTGATTGTTTGGAATGCATGGACAGACATCCAAGCATACCTTATGAAATTTTATTATCATTTAATCCAAGTTATTCAGGTAAGGAAGACTAACAGCACACAGGCACAATTAAGCCAGCTTATTCAGATTGCAGCAATACATTTCACTTAGCATATTAAGACACATATTTTATGAAACTGACAGTATAACCACAAGGAGCAAGTTGCATACCAACGGTTGGCCTCATGTTTGACCTTGTTATCCTTCCCATGGATGATCTTGAGGTGGTGCTTGCAAAATAGAATAAACAACAATCAGATACAACAGGGATAAAGTAAAATGATGCACTTGTATCAATAAAGGAAAGCATTTGGACCATCATGCACATGCATGTAATACATGTGAAACAAACTTGATGGATCAACAATACAGTGATCTAGTGTTATTAATTAAGCAAACATGTAAGTGCACTAAACAAGCATGCATGTACCCTTTGGAAAGATATGAAGCATCTCTTAATATCTTCACTACATCAAGCGAGGAGGTAGTAATGTACATCAAGAAATCTTCCTAGTACCTCATATAAAGTACACAACAAGCAAGCAAAGTGCTAGTAGTCTGCTGATGTAAACCCTAACCATATGTATGCTAGCAAGCAACTGAATTGAAGCAAACTATATATGTGAAGCAATGCATTAGCAGTAATATATGTGAAGCAAACTACATCAAGCTAAGTGAATTAAGGTTGTGGTACCAGAGACAAGAATGAACTCACATGTATTACAATTATATATAGTTGGACACAAATACAAAGTGCACATGAATTATACTTGAGAATGTGGATTAGCAAAACAACTATTTACAACAATTACTTTTATGTTTTAACTTGCAATTTTATCCATGTACCTGCAATCATCTATAAGCAAATGAATTACTCAATTGTTTTCCCTAATGGAGGCAAGCTTATGCATTCAGAGCAACTGATTGCCCAACAGTTGATGAATAAAGAAGCAAGCAGTGTTAACAATAATAGTAGGCCTTGAAATCCTGCTTATGCAGGCAATTTAGAAGAGTATATCATGAGGACCTTCAAAACAACTAGATGTTGCCACTGGTAAAGCATGAAACAACTATACTTACAGAAGTACAAAAGCAGATGAAAAAACTATACTCAACTATTGATTATGTTGCCTCTACACACCAAACATGGCTACAGACTATAAGAACACAAATTCAGACATTTCGACAATTAGAATCAACCTTTTATATTAAAACACCCAAAATTATCTAGCACCAATATGGTATATATTAAAACTAGTCATCTTGCCTTAACACACCAGAATTCCAATACCACAATAAGTACTAAGCATTCTCTTGTTCTTTGGAAAGAAGAACACAAGCTTCATGCACATATCATAAAAGAAGAACACTGCTACAAACCCCATGGGCACAACATAAAAGAAGTCTTCTACTTGAACAATCAGGATGGGCTGCTAGTACAATGAAACCATGCAAACCCCTACAACATCTGCTGCAATGGCGTGCAACAAGAACCCTAACCCCATCATGTTCTAGCCATGAACCAGAGGGAGGTCATCCCCACGAACCCCATGAAACCTAACCCTGACCCCATGAACCCCAACCCTAACCCCATGAACCAGACGGAGATTCTAACCCTAGAAGATCCACCGAACCAGAGGGGAGATGGATCCAGCAGAGGAAGGGATATGGATCCACCGAATATCGAGGGGAGATGGAGAAGTACCTAGGGGCGGATGATGTTGATGATGCAACGGTGGTCGTCGTCGATGTAGCCGCCGCCGTCGTCTATGTAGTCGATGTAGCCGCCGTCATCGTCGATGTAGTCGATGTAGCCGCCATCATCGTCGATGTAGTCGATGTAGTCGACGTAGTCGATGCGGGCGATGTAGCCGTCGAGGGGAGGGGATGCGTCGTCGGGGAGGGCGGCGCGACGCGGCGTGGCAGCATGGAGCAAGGGAGGCGTGGGGCGGCGGGGCGCAGAGAGAGGAGGGGAGGAGTGGGGCGGGCGGCGGAGGAGAGGAGGGAGTCAAGGGGGCGGCAGTGAGCGAGGGAGGAAATGGGGAGAAGGTAGGGTTCGTCGGGGAGGGGAATAGAATGGGGAAATTTTGGGGAGTGGGAGGGGAGTGGGAGGGAAGGATCCCGCGTGTTTAGGTGGTGGGTCCCGAATGGTAGTGGGAGAGAAGTGGTGGGAAATTTTCGTGCGGTGGGAGGGAAAATTTGGTGCTAGGAGGGAAATTTTGGTGGGAGGGAAATTTTCACCAGTTTTTAGAGGTTTTGAAGCAGAAAAAATAGGGTTTTTTTGTAAACTTTGTAGAAATCATGGTTAAAATCATACCGAGTAGCTCAAGAAAACATTTGTATTGCAAGTTTAGTATTTTTGCTACTTGGTAGGCCACATTTGATGATGTGACGCGGAGGTCTCCCATTTTTTTATTTTTTCTTGAATTTTTTACGGTGTTTTCAAAAACCGGCGGATTTCGTCGCGGCGGCCGTCCGTGGCTAGGGTTTGAGCCGTGCAAATCTGTTGTCGATTCTGTGATGAAATGCCTACCTGTGAAGCTAAAAAGTACTTTTAGTGAAAATAACGGGCAAGCTATAGAGGTCCCGCAGTTCAAGTTCCAGCCGGTTCCAGCTGAATTGGCCGAAGGTGGTCTGAATTGCCGGGAGTAGCTACGAGGGTCGGAAATGCATGCTTTTTGGCGACCATCCGTAAAATAGGGTCTACTTTGAGATAGACATGGAATGGCGCCGTTTGGGGTGACCCTCCTTGTAGCCGCTTAACGAAAACGCATGTCTTGACATTCAAAAATGAAAGCGGTTTTCTTGTTAAACAAGTTGGAACCTCGCTTTGGCAACATTTTTTGCCATCACAAGACGGAGGCATGCGCCCAATTTGGGCATATTATCAGAAACTATTCATCGAATGTGGCCATATCATTGCTAGTTTGGCTTGAAAGCCATGAATCTTCGTTCATGGTAGGTTGTTTTTTAGAACACTTTTTTAAGAAAACGCCGGTATTGCAAGTTTAGTATTTTTGCTAGTTGGTAGGCCACATTTGATGATGTGATGCAGAGGTCTCCCATTTTTTTGATTTTTTTTGAATTTTTTACGGTGTTTTCAAAAACCGGCGGATTTCGTTGCGGCGGCCGTCCGTGGCTAGGGTTTGAGCCGTGCAAATCTGTTGTCGATTATGTGATGAAATGCCTACCTTGTAGCCACTTCACGAAAAAACGCATGTCTTTAGCATTCAAAAAATGAAAAACGGTTTTTGAATTTTTTACAGTGTTTTCAAAAACCAGCGGATTTCGTCACGGCGGTTGTCCGTGGCTAGGGTTTGAGTCATGTTTTTACCATTCAAAAAAAGAAACTTATATTGTTTCATACATGAGCATGCACAAAATTAAACCTGATGTACTTAACATTGACATGTTTAGATTACACTAACAAGCTTAAACCCAACATGCTTAACATTGCCACTTCATTTTCTTAACATCTTCACTCCTCCTTCTTCTCCTTCATCAACCTGATGCGCTCAGAGTGGCGAATCCCAACGCGGATGTACTCCTCTACCACAATTGGCATGGTCACATCGCCCGGTGTGGAATCATGGCACCACTACCATCGTGAGGTCATCGTTAGGCACCACCATCGCGAGGTCAGCGTCAGGCACCACAATCGCGAGGTCGTCGTCAGCCACCACCATAGCAGGGTCGTCATCAGCCACCACCATAGCAAGGTCGTCGTCAGCCACCACCATAGCAAGGTCGTCGTCAGCCACAACCATAGCAAGGTCGTCATCCCCGCTCTGCTCCTCTTCTTGCCCACTCTGCTCCTCGTCATCCCCGCTCCACTCCCCGTCATCCCCGCTGCTGCTCCCATTGCCTGGCCAAATGAAACAAAGTGTGAACATGATGTTGTCGTCGTGCTGGTAGAGGAAGCCAAAAGGACAGGAAGAAGAGAGGCAGAGAGCTTACTGGCATCGTCGTCGTGCTGGTAGTACATGCAGCACATGGTGTTGTCGAACATCTTCATGGTGAACATGGCGTCGCCCTTGTAGTGGAAGACAAGGAAGTACCCGAGCTGTAGCTCATGGGCGTGGGTGAAATGCTCCCAGCTGGGCCCTAGGTACATGTGGCCTTCACCATCGAACACCACCAACACGTCCCACAGCCTGTGAAGCCCGCTGCTGGCCTCCCGCAGCTTCACTTTGTGGGGCTCACGGCCGGCGAGCATCTTCGCAAACTTGTCAGGCAGCCTCTGCAGCGAGGGTCAAGCAGTGGTTAATTGTGGCAATGAAGCACTAGACAGCAGAGTGATGATAAAGAAATGAGTGATGATAAACATACCTGCCTACTGCAAGATTTCTCAATTACGATCTCGAAGAACTCGAAACCTTCCAAGCTAGCCATCTCACTTATCTGAAAAGCAGCATTGTAAATTAAACAACAGGACTGGACAGAAATAGGAAACAAGCACTTCAAAACAGTAGAATAATTACTACATGTGGCAAAAACATCAACAGCAACAGCAACAACACTAAAATCTACTATAAATGGACCAGAACACAACTAGAACCATATCTACCATAAATGGACATTGTTGCATATCTATAAATGAACATATCTGAACAACGACATAAATGATGAAAATATCCTTATCTAAACCCAACCAAAATGTAGCCCCAACATATACCTGCTCCAATAAGCGGTGATGCTTTCAAACAGCCAACAAGGAAATGGAGCTTTGAGTTATATATATACCTGCTCTCCTTATGCCAACACACAGGAGCAGCTTTATAAAATCATAGGCAACAGGATCCCCAATTTAGTAGTACACGTAACAATCGAATCGTAAATCAAAAAAGGGCACGGGCATGGCAAACAGCACTTGATAAACAAAAGAGTTGCTAAAAGGAATGGCTGCTATTAGAATCAACCATGATGGTATGAATAGAGCAGTGGCCCACTTATCAAGACAGACACCAACAAATCTTACACAACTTAATCCAATACAAAATGTGCCAGTAGGCAACCTAAACCATGATGGTATATCAAAATGTAACCCCACTGATCAACATAATGTAGCCCCACTCATCAAATCTGTCACTAAGCATCATCAAATCTGTCACTGAGCATTCTTGATAATTTAATTAAACACAACCTAGTGCATCTAACCCCAACTAAAAATAACAAAAATTCCTCATGGCAAGTCAAACCTACACTCCACTAGTACAGAACTACATGGAAACCAAGCTAGGCGCCCAAAATTAAGATCAGAAACACCAATTAGCTACTCTAATTAAGATCAGAAATACCAAGCTGGGCTCATACTAAAAGAACCCTAATCTGCAGAGGGGGGAACGGAACGGACCTGGGGGGACGGCGACTACAAAGGGTGTCGTGGACTGCCTCCTCTTGATCTCATGGTTCTTTAGGAAGAGGAACCCTAATCAGTGCCACGGAACCCTAATCTAATCAATAGGAAGAGGAACAGGAAGGAGTCGGCGGATTCATACCTTAGGAGGCCGTCGCCATCACCGTCGATGGAGGAGTGGGTCGCTAGGGAGGTTGTCGCCGTTGATGGAGGAGAAGGGGATGCCGGCGGCGGAGAGGAGTGGGTCGAGTGGATAATGGAGAGGAGGAGTGGGTCAAGTGGAGAGGAGGAGTGGGTCAAGTGGAGAGGAGGAGTGGGTCCACTTGTCAGCGAGTTCTGTATTTGATATATTGAAAAGAGTGGCATAGAGTAAAAAAACAACAACCTCTTCCTAGCCCAGTGGTCGAAACACAGTGAAATAAGCGCACGGTCCTGGGTTCGAGCCCCCGCACGCGCATATTTTTTGGGCACGCGCATATTTTTGGTAGCTTGGGTACAATAGCAAAATGGCCCACTTGTCAGCGAGTGGGTCGAGTGGCCCACTTGTCAGTGAGGTGTGTGCTTGATACTTGACTAGTTTGATATATTCAAAAAGGTTGGCATAGAGTGGAATACTAATAGCCTCGTCCTAGCCCAGTGGTAGAAACATAGTGAAACAAGCGCACGGTCGTGGGTTCGAGTCCCCGCTGGCGCATATGTTTTTGCTCACAATGAAATGGGTTCAGTTGAAGCAAAATTCAGTTAAAATAGCATCTTCAGTTCTGACCAAAATTCAGTTAAAACAGTAAGACAACATTCTGACCAAAACAACTACAAGATGATCACAACAACTACTAAATGATCACAACAACTACAAGACAACATTCTGACCAAAACTTGAACTAAAGATGTTCAAAAAATCTTCTGTATGATCAAAACAGCAAGCATAACATCTCAATTCTGCATTTTTTTTGCAATCTTTTGCATTACAAGACAACATTTTGACAGCAAGCATAACAGCTGCAATAACATCTCAATTCAGTTCAAAACAGCAAGCATAACATCTCAATTTTGCTACAGCCATTAGTATCATCATTTTGCTACAACCATCAGGATCATCATTTTGCTACAACCATCAGGATCATCATTTTGCTACAACCATCAGGATCATCATTTTGCTCCTAGAATCTTCAAGGATTTTTCTACCTGGAGAGAAGATTGATCACATCAGGTCACCAGTCCCATAGATACCAAATCAAAGGACATTAAGTAATAGTATTTACCTTTGCCAGTCCATTCGCTACTCATCGTCGTCGATACAAAAACAAGGAACTCTTGTTGGGTAACGTAGTAATTTCAAAAAATTTCCTACGATCACGCAAGACCATGGTGATGGCATAGCAACGAGAGGGGAGAGTGTCCGTCCACGTACCCTCGTGAGACCGAAAGCGAAGCGTTATATCAACGCGGTTGATGTAGTAAATGCGTCTTCATGATCCGACCGATCCAAGCACCGTTACTCGGCACCTCCGAGTTCTTAGCACACGTTTAGCTCGATGGCGATCCCCGGCTCCGATCCAGCAAAGCGTCGGGAGGAGTTCCGTCAAGACGACGGCGTGGTGGCGATCTTGATGTTCTACCGTCGCGAGGCTTCGCCTAAGCACCGCTACAATATGACCGAGGTGGAATATGGTGGAGGGGGCACCGCACACGGCTAAGGGCGATCACGAAGATCAACTTGTGTGTTCTAGGGTGCCCCCCCCCCCGTATATAAAGGAGCAAGGGGAGGCCGGCCGGCCTAGGAGGCGCGCCAAGGAGGGGGAGTCCTCCTCCTAGTAGGAGTAGGACTCCCTTTCCTAGTCCTACTAGGAAGAGGGAAGGGGAAGGAAAGAGAGGAGAGAGAGGAAAGGGCCCCCCTCCTAGTCAGTCGGACTCCCCATGGGGGGCGCGCCACCTCCTGGTGCAGCCCTCTCTCCCTCTTGGCCCAATAGGGCCCATTACTTCCCAGGGGTTCCGGTAACCCCTCGGCACTCCGGTTTTCTCCGGAAACTTCGGAACCTTTCCGTGTCGAATATAGCCGTCAATATATCAATCTTTATGTCTCGAACATTTGAGACTCCTCGTCATGTCCGTGATCACATCCGGGACTCGAACTCCTTGGTACATCAAAATACATAAACTCATAATATAACCGTCATGAAACTTTAGCGTGCGGACCCTACGGTTCGAGAACAATGTAGACATGGCCGAGACACGTCTCGGTCAATAACCAATAGCGGGACCTGGATGCCCATATTGGTTCCTACATATTCTCGAAGATCTTTATCGGTCGACCGCATAACAACATACGTTGTTCCCTTTGTCATCGGTATGTTACTTACCGAGATTCGATCGTCGGTATCAATACCTAGTTCAATCTAGTTACGGTAAGTCTCTTTACTCGTTCCGTAATACATCATCTCACAACTAACTTATTAGTTGCAATGCTTGCAAGGCTTTATGTGATGTGTATTACCGAGAAGGCCCAGAGATACCTCTCCGACAATCGGAGTGACAAATCCTAATCTTGATTCATGCCAACTCAACATATACTTTGGAGACACTTGTAGAGTACCTTTATAATCACCCGATTACGTTGTGATGTTTGGTAGCACACAAAGTGTTCCTCCAGTAAGCGGAGTTGCATAATCTCATAGTTGCAGGAACTTTGTATAAGTCATGAAGATAGCATAAGCAACATACTAAGCGATCAAGTGCTAAGCTAATGAAATGGGTCATGTCAATCACATCATTCTCCTAATGATGTGATCCCATTAATCAAATGACAACACATGTCTATGGTTTAGGAAACATAACCATCTTGATTAATGAGCTAGTCTAGTAGAGGCATACTAGTGACTATCTGCTTGTCTATGTATTCACACATGTATTATGTTTCCGGTTAATACAATTCTAGCATGAATAATAAACATTTATCATGATATAAGGAAATAAATAATAACTTTATTATTGCCTCTAGGGCATATTTCCTTGATCTCCCACTTGCACTAGAGTCAATAATCTAGATTACACAGTAATGATTCTAACACCCATGGAGTCTTGGTGCTGATCATGTTTTGCTCGTGGAAGAGGCTTAGTCAACGGTGCGCAACATTCAGATCCGTATGTATTTTGCAAATCTCCATGTCTCCCACTTGGACTTGGTCCGAATGGAATTGAAGCGTCTCTTGATATGCTTGGTCCTCTTGTGAAATCTGGATTCCTTTGCCAAGGCAATTGCACCGATATTGTCACGAGAAGATCTTCATTGGTCCCGATGCACTAGGTATGACACCTAGATCGGAAATGAACTCTTTCATCCAGACTCCTTCATTTGCTGCTTCGAAGCGGCTATGTACTCCGCTTCACATGTAGATCCCGCCACGACGCTTTGTTTAGAACTGCACCAACCGACAGCTCCACCGTTTAATAAAAATATGTATCCGGTTTGCGATTTAGAATCATCCGGATCGGTGTCAAAGCTTGCATCGGCGTAACCATTTACGACTAGCTCTTTGTCACCTCCATATCGAGAAACATATCCTTAGTCCTTTTCGGTATTTCGGGATGTTCTTGACGCTGTCCGATGATCCACTCTGGATTACTTTGGTACCTTCTGCCAAGCTTACAGCTAAGCATCGTCAGTCTGGTACACAGCATTGCATACATGATAGAGCCTATGGCTGAAGCATAGGAACATTTTCATTTTCTCTCTATCTTCTCATTGTGGTGGGCATTGAGTCGACTCAATCTTACACCTTGTACTACAGGTAAAAACCTTTCTTTGCTCGATCCATTTTGAACTTCTTCAAAACTTTATCAAGGTATGTGCTTTGTGAAAGTCCTATTAAGCGTCTTGATCTATCTCTATAGATCTTGATGCCAAAATGTAAGCAGCTTCACCGAGGTCTTTCATTGAAAAACTTTTATTCAAGTATCCTTTTATGCTATCCAGAAATTCTATAACATTTCCAATCAACAATATGTCGTCCACATATAATATCAAAATGCTCTGAGCTCCCACTCACTTTCTTGTAAATACTGAGGCTTCTCCAAAAGTCTCAGTATAAAACCATATGCTTTGATCACACTATCAAAGCGTTTATTCCAACTCGAGAGGCTTGCACCGGACCATAAATTGATCGTTGGAGCTTGCACACTTTGTTAGTACCCTTTGGATCAACAAAACCTTCGGTTGCATCATATACAACTCTTCTTCTAGAAATCCATTCAAGAATGCAGTTTTACATCCATTTGTCAAATTTCATAATCATAAAATGCGCAATTGCTAACATGATTGGACAGACTTAAGCATCGCTTCTGGTGAGAAAGTCTCATCGTAGTCAACCCCTTGAACTTGTCGAAAACCTTTTGCAACAAGTCGAGCTTTGTAGACATTACATTACCATCGGCGTCGGTCTTCTTCTTAAAGATCCATTTATTCTCAATAGCTTGCCGATCATCGGGCAAGTCTACCAAAGTCCATACTTTGTTCTCATACATGGATCCCATCTCAGATTTCATGGCTTCAAGCCATTTTGCGAATCTGGGCTCACCATCGCTTCTTCATAGTTCGTAGGTTCACCATGATCTAGTAGCATGACTTCCGAATAGGATTACCGTACCACTCAGTGCGGATTTTATTCTGGTTGATCTACGGTTCGGTGACAACTTGATCTGAAGTTTCATGATCTTCATCATTATCTTCCTCACTAATCGGTGTAGGTGTTACTGAAACTGATTTACGTGACGAACTACTTTCAATAAGGGAGCTGGTACTATTACCTCATCAAGTTCCACTTTCCTCCCACTCACTTCTTTCGAGAGAAACTCCTTCTCTAGAAAGGATCCATTTTAGCAACAAATGTCTTGCCTTCGGATCTGTGATAGAAGGTAAACCCAATTGTCTCCTTTGGGTATCCTATGAAGACACATTTTTCCGATTTGGGTTCAAGCTTATCAGGTTGAAGTTTCTTCACATAAGCATCGCAACCCCAAACTTTCAGAAATGACAACTTTGGTTTCTTGCTAAACCATAGTTCATAAGGCGTCGTCTCAACGGATTTTGGCGGTGTCCTATTTAACGTGAATGCGGCCGTCTCTAAAGCATAACCCCAAAGCGATAGCGGTAAATCGGAAATAGACATCATAGATCGCACCATATCTAGTAAAGTACGATTCTGACGTTCGGACACACCATTACTGTTGTGGTGTTCCGGTGGCGTGAGTTGCGAAACTATTCCGCATTGCTTCAAATGTAGACCAAACTCGTAACTCAAATATTCTCCTCCACGATCAGATCGTAGAAACTTTATTTTCTTGTTACGATGATTTTCAACTTCACTATGAAATTCTTTGAACTTTTCAAATGTTTCAGATTTATGTTTCATTAAGTAGATATACCCATATCTGCTTAAATCATCTGTGAAGGTGAGAAAATAACGATATCCGCCACGAGCTTCAACATTCATCGGACCACACACATCTCAGTATGTATGATTTCCAACAAGTCTGTTGCTCTCTCCATACAACCGGAGAACGGTGTTTTAGTCATCTTGCCCATGAGGCATGGTTCGCAAGTACCAAGTGATTCATAATCAAGTGATTCCAAAAGTCCATCTGTATGGAGTTTCTTCATCGTTTACACCAATATGACCTAAACGGCGAGTGCCACAAATAAGTTGCACTATCATTATCAATTCTGCATCTTTTGGCTTCGACATTATGAATATGTGTATCACTCTGTCGAGATTCAACAAGAATAGACCATTCTTCAAGGGTGCATGACCATAAAAGATATTACTCATATAAATAGAACAACCATTATTCTCTCGATTTAAATGAATAACCGTCTCGCATCAAAAAGATCCAGATATAATGTTCATGCTCAACGCGGCACCAAATAACAATTATTTAGGTCTAAAACTAATCCGAAGGTAGATGTAGAGGTAGCGTGCCGACCGCGATCACATTGACTTTGGAACCATTTCCCACGCGCATCGTCACCTCGTCCTTTGCGGTGCTCGTCTATTCCGTAGTCCCTATTTGAGTTGCAAATATTAGCAAGAACCGATATCAAATACCGGTGCTACTACGAGCTCTAGTAAGGTACACATCAATAACATGTATATCACATATACCTTTGTTCACCTTGCCATCCTTCTTATCCGCCAAATACTTGGGGCAGTTCCGCTTCGATGTCCGGTTTGCTTGCGTAAAAAACACTCGATTTCAGGCTTAGGTCCAGACTTGGGTTTCTTCTCTTGATCAGCAACTTTCTTGTTGTTCTTTTGAAGTTTCCTTCTTCTTTCCTTTGCCCTTTTCTTGAAACTAGTGGTCTTGTTGACCATCAACACTTGATGCTCTTTCTTGATTTCTACCTCCGCTGCTTTTAGCATTGCGAAGAGCTCAGAATTGTCTTAGTCATCCCTTGCATATTATAGTTCATCACGAAGCTCTTGTAGCTTGGTGGCGTGATTGGAGAATTCATCAATGACACTATCATCCGGAAGATTAACTCCCAGCTGAATTAAGTGATTATTATACCCGGACATTTTGAGTATGTGCTCACCGTGAACTATTCTCCTCCATCTTGCAGCTATAGAACTTATTGGAGACTTCATATCTCTCAATCCGGGCATTTGCTTGAAATATTAACTTCAACTCTGGAACATCTCATATGCTCCATGACGTTCAAAACGTCGTTGAAGACCCGGTTCTAAGCCGTAAAGCATGGCACACTTGAACTATAGAGTAGTCATCGGCTTTGCTTTGCGGACGTTCACAACTTCGTGCAGCTCCTGAAGAGGTTCTGGCACCAGCGGTGCTTCGGGGCGTAATTCTTACGGGCAGCAATGAGGATAATCCTCGAGTTACGGACCCAGTCCGTGTAATTGCTACCATCATCTTTCAACTTTGCTTTCTCAAGGAACGCATTAAAATTCAACGGAACAACAGACGAGCCATCTATCTACAAGTAAACATAGACAAGCAAAATACTATCGGTACTAAGTTCATGATAATTTAAGTTTTAATTAATCATATTAAAACTCCCACTTAGGCAGACATCTCTCTAGTCATCTAAGTGTTTACGTGATCCAAATTAACTAAACCATGTCCGATCATCACGTGAGATGGGGTAGTTTCAATGGTGAACATCACTATGTTGATCATATCTACTATATGATTCACGTTCGACCTTCGGTCTCCGTGTTCGAGGCCATATCTGCATATGCTAGGCTCGTCAAGTTTAACTTGAGTATTCTGCGTGTGCAAAAACTGGCTTGCACCGTTGTAGATGGACGTAGAACTTATCACACCCGATCATCACGTGGTGTGCGGGTACTCTGAACTTGTAGCAACGGTGCATACTCAGGAGAACACTTCTTGATAATTTTAGTGAGAGATCATCTTATAATGCTACCGTCAAACAAAGCAAGATAAGATACATAAAGGATAAACATCACATGCAATCAATATAAGTGATATGATATGGCCATCATCATCTTGTGCTTGTGATCTCCATCTCAAGCACCGTCATGATCACCATCGTCACCGTAGCGACACCTTGATCTCCATCGTAGCATCGTTGTCGTCTCGCCAACTATTGCTTCTCGACTATCGCTACCGCTTAGTGATAAAGTAAAGCAATTACATGGCGTTGCATTTCATACAATAAGCGACAACCATATGGCTCCTGCCGATTGCCGATAACTTCGGTTACAAAACATGATCATCTCATACAATAAAATATAGCATCACGTCTTGACCATATCACATCACAATATGCCCTGCAAAAACAAGTTA
This sequence comes from Aegilops longissima, assembly GCA_021605205.1. Lineage (NCBI taxonomy): Eukaryota > Viridiplantae > Streptophyta > Magnoliopsida > Poales > Poaceae > Aegilops > Aegilops longissima. Next base: position 610,655,647 of record CM038681.1, on the reverse strand, counting down.
GGCGTCCTCTACTTTGTTGTTGCAAGTTTTACGTGGCTGCTACGGGCTGAGCAAGAACCGTTCTTACCTACGCATCAAAACCACAGCGATAGTTTGTCAAGTTGGTGCTGTTTTAACCTTCGCAAGGACCGGGCGTAGCCACACTCAGTTCAACTAAAGTGAGAGAGCAGACACCGCGGTCACCTTTAAGCAACTAGTGCTCGTGGCGGTGAAACCAGTCTCGCGTAAGCGTCTGGCGTAATGTCGGTCCGGGCCGCTTCATCTCACAATACCGCTGAACCAAAGTATGACATTTGGTAAGCGGTATGACTTATATCGCCCACAACTCACTTGTGTTCTACTCGTGCATATGACATCAACGCATAAAACCAGGCTCGGATGCCATGTTGGGTAACGTAGTAATTTCAAAAAATTCCTACGATCACGCAAGACCATGGTGATGGCATAGCAACGAGAGGGAGAGTGTCGTCCCACGCCCTCGTGAGACCGAAAGCGGAAGCGTTATATCAACGCGGTTGATGTAGTCGACGTCTTCACGATCCGACCGATCCAAGCACCGTTACTCGGCACCTCCGAGTTCTTAGCACACGTTCAGCTCGATGGCGATCCCGGGCTCCGATCCAGCAAAGCGTCGGGAGGAGTTCGTCACAAGACGACGGCGTGGTGACGATCTTGATGTTCTACCGTCGCGGGGCTTCGCCTAAGCACCGCTACAATATGACCGAGGTGGAATATGGTGGAGGGGGGCACGCGACAGCTAAGGCGATCACGAAGATCAACTTGTGTGTTCTAGGGTGCCCCCTGCCCCGTATATAAAGGAGCAAGGGAGGGCCGGCCCGGCCTAGGAGGCGCGCCAAGGGGGGAGTCCTCCTCCTAGTAGGAGTAGGACTCCTTTCCTAGTCCTACTAGGAAGAGGGAAGGGGAAGGAAAGAGAGGGAGGAGAGGGAAGGGGCGCGCCCCCTCCTAGTCATTCGGACTCCCCATGGGGGGGCGCGCCACCTCTGGTGCAGCCCTCTCTCTCCCTCTTGGCCCAATAGGGCCCATTACTTCCCGGGGGTTCGGTAACCCCTCCGGCACTCCGGTTTTCTCCGAAACTTCCGGAACCTTTCCGGTGTCCGAATATAGCCGTCAATATATCAATCTTTATGTCTCGAACATTTGAGACTCCTCGTCATGTCCGTGATCACATCCGGGACTCGAACTCCTTGGTACATCAAAATACATAAACTCATAATATAACCGTCATCGAAACTTTAAGCGTGCGGACCCTACGGTTCGAGAACAATGTAGACATGGCCGAGACACCGTCTCGGTCAATAACCAATAGCGGGACCTGGATGCCCATATTGGTTCCTACATATTCTACGAAGATCTTTATCGGTCGGACCGCATAACAACATCGTTGTTCCCTTTGTCATCGGTATGTTACTTACCCGAGATTCGATCGTCGGTATCCAATACCTAGTTCAATCTCGTTACGGTAAGTCTCTTTACTCGTTCCGTAATACATCATCTCACAACTAACTTATTAGTTGCAATGCTTGCAAGGCTTTATGTGATGTGTATTACCGAGAAGGCCAGAGATACCTCTCCGACAATCGGAGTGACAAATCCTAATCTTGATTCATGCCAACTCAACATATACTTTCGGAGACACTTGTAGAGTACCTTTATAATCACCCGATTCGTTGTGATGTTTGGTAGCACACAAAGTGTTCCTCCGTAAGCAGGAGTTGCATAATCTCATAGTTGCGAGAACTTTGTATAAGTCATGAAGATAGCATAAGCAACATACTAAGCGATCAAGTGCTAAGCTAATGAAATGGGTCATGTCAATCACATCATTCTCCTAATGATGTGATCCCATTAATCAAATGACAACACATGTCTATGGTTTAGGAAACATAACCATCTTCGATTAATGAGCTAGTCTAGTAGAGGCAAACTAGTGACTATCTGTTTGTCTATGTATTCACACATGTATTATGTTTCCGGTTAATACAATTCTAGCATGAATAATAAACATTTATCATGATATAAGGAAATAAATAATAACTTTATTATTGCCTCTAGGGCAGATTTCCTTCAACTCTATGCCCACTCATGTTTTCCTCATCATCACTACAATATTGCAGCATAGTATGATCAGTCCGGATTTCCTCATCCTCGCTCTCATGTTCATCCGCTACCACCTTTCTTCTTTTCTTGATGCCTTCAACTGTTGCAGCACCAACGATCACACGTTCTGGTCCTTCTTTCTGCTTTGCACCGAACTTCCATAGAGTCATCATCACTTGCAACGGAACTTCCGTAGAGTCATCATCTTGGTATGTCAGTCCACCATCATCGGGGCCCTTTTCCACTTCTGTTTCAGTCACACTCCACAAGTGTCTGTGCTCAAAGTTTTGCACAACTCGCCATTTTCCGTGCAAAAGAGTGTCTGGCAGATAAAACACCATTGTTGCTTGTGTTGTTAGAATAAAGGGATCACTCTTATACTAGCACCTTGTAGTGTTGATGCTTTTGAAGTGGCCATCATATTTGACAAAAGAGTCTCTCTTCTTCTTGCTACCAAGCTCAAACCAGTCACAGCGAAATAAGACAATCGAGCGATGGATGCCTCCACTACAGTTGTACTACAACTCTACAATGCTTCTCAACTGACCATAGAAGTCAATGATCTCACGATCATGTGACCCCTTAGTGACGATTCCACTATTCTCTGTCTTCCTTTTTTCCTCGCGGTCAACGGTGTGGTACCAGACACCGTCAGCAATGCATGCTGAATACACTCTCACTCGCTTATCCGGTAAGCATGCCAAAGCAAATAGATCATCACTGACCTTCTTCTCCTCATGCAACTTTCCAATCTGCACAAATAAACCATTTAGCAAACAATGGTATTTAACAATTGGTGAATAACATAGAAAACATAAAACATGTGGCTAAAGATCTCACATGATTCTTAAACCACTTAGCAAACCCCTTGGCAACCCTTTTATCAACATGGATATTGCTTTCTTCCTGATTTAAATCTTCCTTGCATTTCCTGCAATGCCAACAAAACATGTGAATTAAAACATTAGGCTGGTGCCAACCCAAGCAAAAAAAAAATTTAATGAGTGCACAAGATATAACGTACTCAATATATGGTAGAACCTCGGCGCAATTGTTGAGCACAAACCAAACCATCTTGTCATACTCATCACCAGCCTCCAAGTATTGTGAGGCTGCAAGAAAGTTCACACCATGGTTGAAAATAGAGACATCAGCACATTGCGAATCAGACCGCTCTCTATTTCTGCCCGGCCGGTTCCATCTTGTTTCCACATTGCCAAAGTATCTAGAGCAAAAAGTCAAGCACTCGTCAATGACATATGCTTCAGCAATAGAACCTTCAGGTCTTGCCGTGTTTCGCACATAACGTTTACAAGTAAGCAGCCTTCTTTCGGTTGGGTACATCCAAACGTATTACACAGGGCCTCTAAGCATTGCCTCTTTTGGTAAGTGCACCGCAAAATGGACCATCACGGTGAAGAAAGCTGGAGGGAAAATCTTCTCGAGCTTGCAAAGAATAATTGGGATTTCTTTTCAAGTCTTTCCGGATGAGTTAACTTGAGTGTTTTGCAAAGCAGTTCTCTAAACAAATTTCCCAGCTCAAAGAACCGCTTCATATATATCCTTGTCCATGATTCCTCGGAGGCCGCCGGTAAAATCTTTGGAGGAGGATGTGACAATCATGGGTTTTCGAGATTGAAAGCTTGAACCCATCGAAGTAACACACTTTGCTAGGTTAGCAAAGCATAACCATCTGGAAATTTCACGCTCTTAGGAATTCACAGAATGCAAGCTTTTGTTCTTTACTCATTGTATACCATGCTTGTGGCATTTCAAATGAATCTTCATCTTCATTGTGCTGTAGATGCAAATCTTCTCTTATGCCCATGTCCTCCAAATCAAGCCTAGAACTAACCATGTCCTTTGTCTTCCCTTCAATGTTCAGAAACGTCCCTAGCAGATTCTCGCATATGCTTTTCTCAATGTGCATTACATCGAGATTATGCCTTAATTTCAGATCAGCCCAGTATGGTAGGTCCCACAAACAAGACCTCCGGTCTCAACATTGACCTTCCTCATGCTTTCTTTTCTTCGCCAGCTTTCCTGGTCTCACATCTTTCACCTTTTCAAGTTGCTGCTCCAGCTCTTCTTTAGTGAATTCAGCTGGCTTGTCACGGGTTTCATTCTCACCATTAAAATCTTTGCTTCTTCGCCAGTGATGGTTTCGGGGAAGAAAGCAGCGGTGCCCAATATAACAGATCTTGCTCCTTATTCTCTTTGAGCAAGGATCTTTGTCACAATGGACACAAGCACGATAACCCACTGTGATCCTCCCAGACGAGTGTGCGAGCGGAAATCATGGATGGACCATATGATTGCACCACGTAGATTGAACTTTTCTTCCGGACTCAAGGCATCGTATGTAGGTACACCAGTCGAGTTGGAGCAGTTCTTCTACGAGGGCTCCATAAAGACATCAAAATCCTTTCACGGAGACTCGGACCCGGGATAAGCAATGACATCATGAAGTTGGACTGATCCATGCATGCCCATGGTGGCAGGTTGTACGGCACCAAAAAAATTGGCCACATGCTATAAGACGTGCTCATGTTCCCAAACGGATTAAACCCAGTTGTGGCAATGCCAAGTTTTATGTTCGTTGGATCTGCAGCAAAATCTATATGTATACGGTCAAACTCTTTCCATGCCTCTCCGTCCGCTGGATGGCTCAGCTCATTGTCCACAGGTTGCCGCTTCAGCTTGTGCCACTGTACCTCACGCGATGATTTATTCGAGATGAACATCCGCTGTAGCCTTGGTATCAAGGGAAAGTGCCTCAGTACCTTCTCCGGTATTGACTTCTTCCCATCAGCATCTTTCCACCTAGATGCATTGCATTTTGGACAGTTATCATGCTTTGCTAAATCCTTCTGAAACAAGACACAGTTATTAGGGCACACATGTATTGACACATAACCTAACCGCAGCCTGCGGATTATGCTCAATGCTTCATCATAACATCTGGGAACACAACTATCAGGGACTTGCAAGCTCAAAAGACGCAGTATTGCGTTGAATGCGGCATTGCTAATCCGGTAGAAAGACTTGATGTGGAGTAACTTCACGGTGAAGGTAAATCTTGAAAATTTACCCCCTTCATGAGCTGCGCGCTTTGCCTCCTCTAACACCTCAGCAAACAACGGCTTCTGTCCATCAGCACGATCTTTAGCATCGTACAAATCCTTCAATAGGTCAGGAATCCTATCATCTTCATGCCCATCCTCTTCCTCCAAAACAGCATTATCTCGCAAAACCTTTTCCATGAAATCAATGCCAGCATCACCACCACCCATCATATGAGGGTCCTCTGTATCAGCTTCAAAATGTTGAGGTTGACTGGCTAAAGGTTCTCCATCATATATCCATCTATCATATGTGCTGGACATCCCATTAACAAGTAGATGATCTTCCACTCTTCCTTGAGCCATTCTTGAACGGTTGAGGCATTCGCAGCATGGGCAAAGAATGTGAGCATCGTTGGCATAATTTGCCCGAACAAATGCCATGAAATCATCAACTCCTTTCATATGTTCTTTCGAAAACTTTCTAACTCCTTTTCTAATCCAGCTTCTGTCCATCTGCCAAAGACAACAAATTGTTGCAACTTAGCAAATCAATATAAATGCATCAACATTTATTAATGAAAATGGATGGAAACTTTCTAACTCCTTTTCTAAATGGCACCCAACTTTATATTTTAACTGCCTAACCACAACATTCAACTATTTCCAATTTCTCACTACTTTAGTCCAACTTGGTGGACAAAATAAATCAGCATTCAATATTTATTCATGGCATGAATCAGTCAAATGGATCAGCATCCTATTTACTCAGCATTCATTATTTACTCGTGGACAAAATAAATCAGGAATTTAGAACAGAGAGCAACAGCAATTTCAGGATCCTGTTTCAGGGAAAGAACAACATCAGTTTCATCAACATAATTTACTCTTGGACAAAATAGAACAGAGAGCTCTGTTCTATTGATAGCCGACAACATAATTTACCACTATGAATTGACTCAATTAAAAAAGAATTCTTAACAATTTCATCAACAGCAATTCTCTTAAAAAATCATCAACAGAAATTCTCTTCACAATTTCTAGCAAATTCATCAATGCCATTTCCAAGAGATTTTTCCAAGATTACAAGAAACCTACATCAAATCAGTGTGTGTGTGTGCGTGTGGAGATTCACCTAACAGATCTACATCAAATCAATGACATCGACAGAGAGGAGAGAGGGAGAGGAGAGGGGGGATGAGAGAAGTGCATACGTGGGTGAGGTCTGCTTGCGGCGGCGGCGAGTCCCCCATGCTCGGCGGCGACGAGTCCCCCATGCTCGGCGGCGGCGAGTCCCCCATGCTCGGAGAGCCTCTCCTTGCGTGGGCGTCGTTCCTACGCCCGCCCCCACCACCGCAAGTGGCCCACGCCCCTACTGGTCACTTCGGCAGCCAGCCCCGCTTCCACCCCCGCTGGTTGCTTCCGCTGCCGGCCCTTCCCCCGCCCCTGCCGATTTCCTATCGTGGACAAGGCAAGCGGCGAGGCCATGAGCAAGGTCACCTGCGGCGAGGCCGTGGGCGAGGTCGTTCCTGCCCCCACCGCCGGTCACCCACGCCCCTGCTCGCAGCCCGCCGCCGGCCACGCCCCTGCTCGCAGCCCGCCGCCACCTGGTCGGAAGACCTAGAAATTATTGGCTAAGTGTTGGCTCTGTCTGATCCTGGGAATAGGTCCCACTTGTCAATGACTTAGATTTGGCAAGAGACAACCGCTGTTTTATATAATATACAGAGCCATTCCGCTAGATGGTCAGCAATCCCTCTCTAGCCCAGTGGTAGCGAACAAGTTAAACAACACGAGGTTGTGGGATCGAGTCTCGCCTCGCGCATCTTTTTTACTAACAAATTTAGGGCCTGTCAAGTGGGTCCCTCCTGTAAACGAGATCTTGTTGAATATACACATGTAAGCGAAAATGACAACTAAGCACTCCACATAGGCGAGACTATTGATGTGGCCGCCTAATCATACAACTGCATTAAAACTCAAGTGTAACGACCATTCATATTGGTCGTAATTTGTTAGAAATGAGGCATGAACCAGGGTTCTCTGCTTTATGACCATTTCCTCTAATGAAATTATGACCTTTCTGACCAGAATGGTCGTTATGGGTTAGGCTTTGGAGCCCCCTGAACAGCTTTTGACCAATTGGTCTAAAATGTTCATAAATTTATGACCAATTCTTCCAGGGTCAATGACAGAAGGTCATAAGTTGACATATTTCTTGTAGTGTTGGAGGTCGAACAACGTCTACAAGAAGAAGGTTGTGTAGTAGACATCATGTACCAAACGTCGCAACGTAACTGGGTGACTATAAAGGTGCACTACACGTATCTCTGAAAGTGTCTGTTGGGTTGGCACGAATCGAGACTGGGATTTGTCACTCCGTATGACGGAGAGGTATCTCTGGGCCCACTCGGTAATGCATCATCATAATGAGCTCAATGTGACTAAGTGGTTAGTGACGGGATCATTCATTATGGAACGAGTAAAGTGACTTGTCGGTAACGAGATTGAACGAGGTATTGGGATACCGACGATCGAATCTCGGGCAAGTAACGTACCGATTGACAAAGGGAATTGTATACGTGATTACTTGAATCCTCGACACCGTGGTTCATCCGATGGGATCATCATGGAACATGTGGGAGCCAACAAGGGTATCTAGATCCCATTGTTGGTTATTGGCCAGAGAGCTGTCTCGGTCATGTCTGCATGATTCCCGAACCCGTAGGGTCTACACACTTAAGGTTCGATGACGCTAGGGTTAAATGGAAGATATGTATATGTGATTAACTAATGTTGTTCGGAGTCCCGGATGTCACGAGGAGTTCCGGAATGGTCTGGAGGTGAATATTTATATATGGGAAGTCATCATACGGTCACCGAAAGTTTTCGGGGGTATACCGGTATTGTATCGGGACCACCGGAGGGGTTCCGGGGGTCCAACGGGAGGGTCCACCTGCCCCGGAGGCCCTTATGGGATGTAGGTGGAAGGGAAACAGCCCCTAAGAGGGTTGGGCGCCATCCCCCCTAGGGCCCATGCGCCTAGGGTTGGGGGAACCCTAAGGGGGGGCACCCCCCTTGCTTGGGGGGCAAGCCCCCTCCCCCTTGGCCGCCGCCCCCCTCAAGATCTAATCTAGAGGGGCCGGCCCCCTTCCCCCTTCTCCCTATAAATAGAGGGGTGGAGGGAGGGCTGCAGCACCACATCCAAGGCGCAGCCCCTCCCCTCCCCAACACCTCTCCTCCTCCGCGTGAGCTTGGCGAAGCCCTGCCGGAGAACTGCCACTCCATCACCACCACGCTGTCGTGCTGCTGTTGGAGCCATCTTCCTCAACCTCTCCCTCCTCCTTGCTGGATCAAGGTGCAGGAGACGTCATCGGGCTGCACATGTGTTGAACGTGGAGGTACCGTTGTTCGATGCTAAGATCGGAATCCACCACGATCTGAATCGCTACGCGTACGACTCCTTCATCCGCGTTCTTGCAATGCTTCCGTCTCGCGATCTTCAAGGGTATGAAGATGCACTCCCCTCTCTCTTGTTGCTAGTTACTCCATAGATTGATCTTGGTGTTGCGTAGAAAAATTTTCATTTCTGCAACGATCCACAACAGTGGCATCATGAGCTAGGTTTATGCGTAGTTTCTATGCACGAGTAGAACACAAGTTTGTTGTGGGCGTCGATTTTGTCAATTTACTTTCCACTACTAGTCTTATCTTGTTTCGGCGGCATCGTGGGATGAAGCGGCCCGGACCGACCTTACACGTACGCTTACGTGAGACAGGTTCCACCGACTGACATGCACTAGTTGCATAAGGTGGCTAGCGGGTGTCTGTCTCTCCCACTTTAGTCGGATCGGATTCGATGAAAAGGGTCCTTATGAAGGGTAAATAGCAATTGGCATATCATGTTGTGGTTTTTGGCGTAGGTAAGAAACGTTCTTGCTACAAACCTATAGCAGTCACGTAAAAAAACTTGCAACAACAATTAGAGGACGTCTAACTTGTTTTTGCAGCATATGTCGTGTGATGTGATATGGCCTAAAAGGATGTGATGAATGAAATATATGTGATGTATGAGATTGATCATGTTCTTGTAATAGGAATCACGACTTGCATGTCGACGAGTATGACAACCGGCAGGAGCCATAGGAGTTGTCTTTATTTATTGTATGACCTCAGTGTCATTGAATAACGCCATGTAATTACTTTACTTTATTGCTAAACCGTTAGCCATAGTAGTAGAAGTAATACTTGGCGAGACAACTTCATGGATACACGATGATGGAGATCATGGTGCCATGCCAGTGACAATGATGATCATGGCACCCCGAAGATGGAGATCAAAAGGAGCAAAATGATATTGGCCATATCATGTCACTATTTGATTGCATGTGATGTTTATCATGTTTTTGTATCTTATTTGCTTAGAACGACGGTAGCATAAATAAGATGATCCCTCATAAAATTTCAAGAAAGTGTTCCCCCTAACTATGCGCCGTTGCGAAAGTTCGTTGTTTCGAAGCACCACGTGATGATCAGGTGTGATAGATTCTAACGTTCGCATACAACGGGTGTAAGCCAGATTTCCACATGCAAAACACTTAGGTTGACTTGACGAGCCTAGCATGTACAGACATGGCCTCGGTACACAAGAGACCGAAAGGTCGAACATGAGTCATATAGAAGATACGATCAACATGAAGATGTTCACCGATGATGACTAGTCCGTCTCACGTGATGATCGGACACGGCCTAGTTGACTCGGATCATGGATCACTTAGATGACTAGAGGGATGTCTATCTGAGTGGGAGTTCATTAAATAATTTGATTAGATGAACTTAATTATCATGAACTTAGTCTAAAATCTTTACAATATGTCTTGTAGATCAAATGGCCCACGCTAATGTTGCCCTCAACTTCAACGCGTTCCTAGAGAAAACCAAGCTAAAAGACGATGGTAGCAACTATACGGACTGGGTCCGGAACTTGAGGATCATCCTCATAGCTGCCAAAAGAGCATATGTCCTAGATGCACCGCTAGGTGAAGCACCCGCTTTCCCAGCAACTCAAGACGTTATGAACGTCTGGCAGTCGCGTAGTGATGGTTACTCCCTGGTTCAGTGCGGCATGCTTTACAGCTTAAAACCGGGGCTCCAAAAGCGTTTTGAGCAGCACGCACTACTAGGAAAAGGCTATCGATGAAATGGACACTAATGGCGCACCTGTCATGTGGTGCGCCACTACTATATAGCAGTGGCGCACCATGTGCGAGTGCGCCATTAGTGTGGAAGACACTAATGGCGCACCGGGCACATGGTGCGCCACTAGTAATTAATTTTTTATTTTTCCAAACATACTAATGGCGCATCATGGCACGGTGCGCCATTACTAATCTAACTAGTAATGGCGCACGGTCACATAATGCGCCACTACTAATATTTTTGTATTCTTTTTTTGCAAAACTACTAATGGCCTTCGTAGCACGCAGTGCGCCGTTACTAATTTAAACTAGTAATGGCGCCTTTGTGCTTACAATCTTTCATTAAAATATATACTTTTTTTATTTTTTTGCAAAACTTCTAATGGCACTCGATCTCTATCCCCTTCCATCTTGATCGCTATCCCCCTCGCCGAGCACCCCGCACCCTCCCGCTCCACCATCGCCGCGACCCCGCACCTCCCGCTCCACCGTCACAAATGAATGCAACTAAAAATCCAAAAAAACAAATTGATTATATTTTCAAAAAACAAATTTGGTTATATTTTCAAATAACAAATTTGATGATATTTTTTATATTCATAAATATTTTCAAATAACGAATATGATGATATTTTTTTAAAAATTATTAATGTTTTTATAAAAATTTATTATTGTTTCATATTCATATTCATTTTCTAAAAAATTATTAGATGCAACAAAATAATAATAAAAAATCTTACTTATGGCGCACGTCTGGCTGGTGCGCCATTGCTATCTAAAAAAAGAATACTTATGGCGCACGGTCCCGCTGGTGCGCCATTGCTATGAAAAAAAACATTCTAATGGCGCACCGCCAGGTGGTGCGCCATTAGTAATCTTCCCCCATCCATACACTTCATCCCTCCCTCGTCCCTCCCTCTCGCCAGACACTTCGTCCCTCTCCCCCCCGCCGCCGCCCGCTGCCCGACCCACCGAGCCAGCCGCCCATGCGCCATGCGCCGCCTCCCTCCCCTCCCCTCGGCCGCCCCCGAGCCCGCCTCCTCGAAACCCTAGAAACCCATGAGATTGGAGCCTCGGGCCGAGCCTCGGAGCCGCCCCACGTCCACCAGGAGAGGAGGCCCGCGACCTCCCCGCCGTCTATCCCGCCTCCCCCAAGCTCGCCGTCTCTGCCCTTCGTACGCTCCGGCCACCACCTCATCGTGGTCAAGTAACCCTCCTCCCTCTGCCTCTCTTCCTCTTCTCCTCCCTCCCGGCCATGCCCTCTTCTTCTCTCTTTTGCTAGGTTTAGGTCAAATCCCTCTCAAATTTGAGCGGATGATTTATTGCCAAAGGACATGCTCTTGTTAACTCTCTGAGATGGATGTCGATGAGTGGCACATGCCATATTGTGATAATTCATTCACTGTACTGGCATTCCACATGTACTGTGCCACTATGCAGCTTGAGATAATTCAGGGATAGAAGAAGAGGCCTTTGTGATGTTTGTATCTCTACCTCACATTTCAAATTCTAGTGATCAAACAACATGTCGTTCAGGATTGTCTCTCTGATTTGATTTCCCCCTGTGATTAACGAAAGAGGAAGAAGCTCTTACAAATACAGCACCGGACCGTACAAATTAAATTTGGCTATTGATTAATTAGTTTGATACATGTTCCACTCAAATGTATGCAAGTCTTGGTAAGTACAGAGGTGGGCATTTTTGCTTGAATCCACACAATTATAGTTGAGTGCTAGGTACAGTTTCATAAAAAAACATTAAAGTACTGCACAATTTTATTTTATTTACATCCTGCAAATTTAGATTGGATGTGTTTCGACCAAAATTCATAGGCTGCTTTGACCAAAAAAGTGTTTGTATGTTTCAGCGTTTCGTGGGCATAACTCAGTGATACATGCTTGCTAGGTGAGTGAAGCTGCAGTATTTCTTCTTTCCCCTGTCCATGTTACTGTTACTGCTGGCTCTGTTGTACAAGAACAGAGTATCGATCAAAAACAATCTAGGACTATCAAGGGGGTTACTTCTTCTTCCATGGCTGGATCACCCCGAGCACGACGATGGAGTAGCACATCCACCATATCCAGGAATATCTATTCACATATGCATGGTGGGTGTCAACTATAAAAAAATAAAAATTCTACTAGAGCTTATGCAAATGAATGGTGGGTAACCTGCTGCAACTCCACAAGCTTCCTCTCTAGGTCTCTTACAGCATCATGCCGCTCCTGTATCTCAGCAACAGTGTCCAATATCTGCAAGACTCATGCTTGGAAAATTGTGGGAGTAGTGCCTAGCAAACATGAATAATTAGTACTCCATGTGCATTGGAGTACTTGGTACCTTCAAGATTTGGACACACTGAAAAAATGCACTGGACACACTGAAGAAAAATGCACTGTATCATGTATATGTCCATGGTTTATAGACGAAAAAATTGCAAACTGAAAAAATGCACCGGACACATTAACCATTGCAAGCAGTGTGCTGCTACCACTGTCCTGCAAGGTAAGAGACATGTAGGACTGAAACTGGATCCAGTCCTGTTTGCAACTAGATACAGACTAATTGCAAACTGTGCTCTTTATTATATCCCAGTAAAATAAAATATAGGATAAAGTATGTAGTGTTGGCTCCTGAGAATGAGTAGAGCTATCTAGTCTCTGCAAGCAACTTAAAGCCCCAGTATTCAGTTGCTGGTCTATTTGAGCAGTGCCATCTTTAGCTGGTGATCATTATCCAGGGCTGAATCTTAATTACAAGTAAATATAGGGTTTAATTTGTGTTTGGGTTGGAGCTGGGAAAGAGAGAGAGAGAGGGATAGGAGGGGGGTGGGGAAAGAGAAATGTTTATTTTAGGGTTTAATTAGGGCAGTGGCATGGTGCCCAGCCCAAGTGATATGACTGTCACTGCATGTTCATGTTCATGTTGAGAACCTGTCACAATGCTTGACTTGAGTATGTTTAATCCTCATTTTCTATGCATGCAGAACATCTTATTTCAGTAGTAGTGCTCTTTTGACAAACATGTTTTAGTTACTTTTGTAAGGAAAAAATAGGTGCATTTTAAGGAGAATCATGCCCATGCATGCATGAGCTGGCTGACAGACAAAGACAAGTAAGCCAGGCCTCAAGACAATGCAGCTTAATCAAATTAAACTCAAGATTCTGGTGTTTAACCCTGTTGCGTTGCTTCTAGAAATAATATAAAAGCTGTGAAAAAGAAATCTGTGGAGTTGGCACTTTACATAAGGTTGTAGATCATTGTAGTGTCCTAATGTCTAAGACTGTTGCATTGGAGGTTCATCTTGCAAACATATCAGAACTTGCAAACATTTTATTACTTGTTGCATTGGAGGTTCATCTTGTCTTGAGGCAAACAAATCAGCATTGGAGGCTCATCTTTGAGGCTCATCTTTATTAGATATCAGAACTTGCAAACAAATGTGTGAAAGACTTGTAAAGTTGCTGGGTTTTGTCTCCGACCATTGTGTCGTGATGATTTTGCAGGTACCCCGAGAGGCCCTTGAGTTTGCCGAAATGTTGATTAACTTCCGTTCCGGCAAATTCGGGTACTCCATATGTCCTATTTTCAGAAAAGGTCATGCTGAAATTTTCCGTGAATTTTAGCATGACTTTGCTAAAAATAGGACATATGGGGTACTTGCGACTAATGCATGGGTCGGGCTATCTTAGTACTTAGTTAAGTAGGATCAACTGCCTCTTGTGTTATACATATAGAAGTGTGATATCAACTCACATTTATTACTAATGTCAGTTGCTCGTCATAGATAAACCCTAATCTGAAAGAGGAACCACTCATCCTAACACTTTGGATTATCTTATTGGACCCAACAAAGATGATGTAGTTTTGAATTATGAACATAGGAAATGTCGTCATCGGACGACAAAAGTCTCCCGGGGGAGTGCGACTGGTGCCATGACGACCGAGGTCGGTCTGACAATTCATTGAGTGGGCGAAGATCGGCGCTTGACATTAAGCTCGAGGAGACCTTCGATGTTGAAGCGATGCATAGCGATGACAAGTGTTTTTTTCATAATTAAGCACGACTTCAACTATATATTTCAACATGTACTTATCATCTTTTACAATTTGACTAGCTTATCCCATGCTATGCAAGACGCTATGTCTTGGAGAGGATGGGTTTTGAAGACCATGAAAATTATGAAACAAATAAAATTCACCTAAGGACTCATCATGATGTGGATTTTGAAGTAAATCTTAATAATTCTGGGAGCGTAACCCATTTTGGTTGCAAAAATTGGGAAGCATTTTGCAAGATGTATGGTTTTGATGAGGGTATGCTTGTCACCATGGATCTTGGTGATCCTGACATCGACCAAGACAATATGGACATTTGGGTCCTTGTTGATACGCCTCCAGTTCTACCGCTATGTGAGTTTCTCAAACATAGTTAATTATTAACTAATTTATATTGTTCATTTCAAAATAGTTGACAACTTATTTCCATTGACAGCTTATTTTGATTGTTCAAACAATGTGCGGAACATGGTAGACAAAACCCACTACACCGATGGCTCCGAGTTAACTTATCAGGAGAAAAATCATCTGGTTGGATTTTGTATTGATCTTGAGAATTACAATATCTATTGTAAAACTCCTCAACATTATGGTCAATACGTGCCACTAGTGCACGTGTTGAACTACGGTAACTACCATGGAGATACCCTGTTAAGATTTTATACTATTACGACATTCGTGCATCTTTTGCATACTTCTAAAACTAGTACATCATTGCTAACTATGTAATGTTTTTCAACAGAGAATCCCAGAGGATTGTGTGCCTCATCTGATGTATACGCACGGTAGCCTTCATGTTTTGAACATACAACCAGGTCGTCCTACGAATCTCAACTGTCCATACCAGATTTCTAAAAGAAGTGGAGACATGACAGTCAAAGAATGGAAAAAATGTATGGACAGTCATAAAGAGCTTCTTGGAAGCAAAAGGAAGCGAAGCGTAAGAATTGGAGGCAGGATGATTTCCATTCTTCATAATGGAGAGTCAGGGTCTATATTGTTTTATGCTATTTTACCTTAAATAGGGTATTTAGGTCCTGCCTAATACTGATGATCATGTGCTAAGAACAATTAAGTAGCTAGGGTTGGTTCGATGACTATCAAGATGATGATCATATGACTTGTTATTAATAACGAGTAGAAGTTGTATGATGATGATTAGTAGTACTTTTTAGGATTAGTATTACTTTCGACAAACTTGCTACTCGCGGGCTCGAGACTTGTAATGTTAGAAGTTGTATGATGATGATCTTCTATGGTATTCGATGAATCTGCTGTTGCTGTGTGGTGTTGTCCATATTCTGTCCAGTAACATATTTTGTAACCTGTGCAAATATCAGAAAAAAATCCCTAATATTCATACTAGTGGCGCACCACAAACAAGTGCGCCATTAGTAAGCCAGAGCACACTAATGGCGCATCACCCACTGGTGCGCCATTAGTATGCCAAAGCACATGGATACATATGGCCTCCTGGGAGGCATTCTAATGGCGCACTCTGGGCTATACTAATGGCGCACTGCGTGGTGCGCCATTAGAACACTAGATACTAATGGCGCACCACTGGTGCGCCATTAGAATTTAATTCTAATGGCGTGATACTAGTGGCGCACCAGTAGTGTGCCATTAGTAGGAAAAACTGGTGCGCCACTAGCATGCCTTTTCCTAGTAGTGACGGAGCATATGAGATGTTCCAAGAGCTGAAAATGGTTTCCCAAGCTCATGCCCGGGTCGAGAGATATGAAGTCTCCGACAAGTTCTCTGATTGTATGATGGAGGAGAATAGTTACGTCGTGACACATACTCAAAATGTGCAGGTTGCACAACCGCTTGTCTCGGTGGGAGTTAATCTCCCGGATGGCCTTGGTCGTGTGAGAATCCTTGATCGCTCCCACCTAGCTACAAGAGCTTTGTGATGAACTACAATATGCAGGGGATGGTGAAAACCATTCCTGAGGTATTTTCAATTCTGAAATCAGCGGAGGTGGAGATCAAAAAGGAACATCAAGTGTTGATGGTCAATAAAACCACTAGTTTCAAGAAAGGCAAGGGTAAGAAGAACTTCAAGAAGGACGGCAAGGGAGTTGCCTCGCCCGGTAAACCAGTTGCCGGGAAGAAGCCAAAGCATGGACCGAAACCTGAGACTGAGTGCTTTTATTGTAAGGGAAACGGTCACTGGAAGGAGAACTGCCCCAAGTACTCAGCGGACAAGAAGGCCGGCAACACCAAAGGTATATGTTATATACATGTTATTGATGTGTACCTTACCACTACTCGTAGTAGCTCCTGGGTATTTGATACCGGTGCGGTTGCTCATATTTGTAACTCAAAACAGGAGCTACGGAATAAGCGGAGACTGGTGAAGGACGAGGTGACGATGCGCGTCGGGAATGGTTCCAATGTCGATGTGATCACCGTCGGCACGCTACCTCTACATTGACCTACGGGATTAGTTTTAAACCTCAATAATTGTTATTTAGTGCCAGCTTTGAGCATGAACATTGTATCTGGATCTCGTTTAATGCGAGATGGCTACTCATTTAAATCCGAGAATAATGGTTGTTCTATTTATATGAGAGATATGTTTTATGGTCATGCCCCGCTGGTCAATGGTTTATTCTTGATGAATCTCGAAACGTGATGTTACACATATTCATAGTGTGAATACCAAAAGATGTAAGGTTGATAATTATAGTCCCACATACTTGTTGCACTGCCGCCTTGGTCATATTGGTGTCAAACGCATGAAGAAGCTCCATGTAGATGGACTTTTGGAGTCTCTTGATTATGAATCATTTGACACGTGTGAACCCTGCCTCATGGGCAAAATGACCAAGACTCCGTTCTCTGGAACAATGGAGCGACCAACCAACTTACTGGAAATCATACATACTGATGTGTGCGGTCCAATGAGCGTTGAGTCTTGCGGTGGCTATCGTTATGTTCTCACCCTCACTGATGACTTGAGTAGATATGGGTATGTCTACTTAATAAAACACAAGTCTGAGACCTTTGAAAAGTTCAAGGAATTTCAGAGTGAGGTATGGAATCAACGTGACAGAAAAATAAAGTTCTTACGATCAGATCGTGGGGGAGAATATTTAAGTCACGAGTTTGGTACGCACTTAAGGAAATGTGGAATTGTTTCACAACTCACGCCGCCTGGAACACCTCAGCATAACAGTGTGTCCGAACGTCGTAATCGCACTCTATTGGATATGGTGCGATCTATGATGCCTCTTACCGATTTACCGCTATCTCTTTGGGGATACGCTTTAGAGACAGCTACATTCACTTTAAATAGGGTACCGTCTAAATATGTTGAGACGACACCGTATGAATTATGGTTTGGGAAGAAACCTAAGCTGTCGTTTCTAAAAGTTTGGGGATGCGATGCTTATGTCAAGAAACTTCAACCTGAAAAGCTCGAACCCAGGTCGGAAAAATGCGTCTTCATAGGATACCCTAAGGAAACCATTGGGTATACCTTCTACCTCAGATCCGAAGGCAAGATCTTTGTTGCCAAGAACGGGTCCTTTCTGGAGAAAGATTTTCTCTCGAAAGAAGTAAGTGGGAGGAAAGTAGAACTTGATGAAGTACTACCTCTTGAACCGGAAAGTAGCGCAGCTCAGGAAGATGTTTCTGTGGTGCCTGCACCGACTAGATAGGAAGTTAATGATGATGATCAAGGTACTTCGGATCAAGTTGCTACTAAACTTCGTAGGTCCACAAGGACACGTTCCACACCAGAATGGTATGGCAACCCTGTCATGCAAATCATGTTGTTAGACAATGGCGAACCTTCGAACTATGAAGAAGCGATGGTGGGCCCAGATTCCAACAAATGGCTTGAAGCCATGCAATCTGAGATAGGATCCATGTATGAAAACAAAGTATGGACTTTGACAGACTTGCCCGATGATCGGCGAGCGATAGAAAATAAATGGATCTTTAAGAAGAAGACGGGCGCGGATGGTAATGTTACCATCTATAAAGCTCGCCTTGTCGCTAAGGGTTACCGACAAGTTCAAGGGGTTGACTACGATGAGACTTTCTCACCCGTAGCGAAGCTGAAGTCCGTCTGAATCATGTAAGCAATTGCCACATTCTATGATTATGAGATATGGCAAATGGACGTCAAAACCGCATTCCTTAACGGCTTTCTTAAGAAACAATTGTATATGATGCAGCCATAAGGTTTTGTCGATCCTAAGAATGCTAACAAGGTATGCAAGCTCCAGCGTTCCATCTATGGGCTGGTGCAAGCATCTCGGAGTTGGAACATTCGCTTTGATGAGATGATCAAAGCGTTTGGGTTTAGGCAGACTTATGGAGAAGCCTGCGTTTACAAGAAAGTGAGTGGGAGCTCTGTAGCATTTCTCATATTATATGTGGATGACATATTGTTGATGTGAAATGATATAGAACTTTTGGCCAGCATAAAGGCCTACTTGAATAAGTGTTTTTCAATGAACGACCTTGGAGAAGCTGCTTACATATTAGGCATCAAGATCTATAGAGATAGATCGAGATGCCTCATAGGTCTTTCACAAAGCACATACCTTGATAAGATATTGAAGAAGTTCAATATGGATCAGTCCAAGAAGGGGTTCTGGCTGTGTTGCAAGGTGTGAAATTGAGCTCGGCTCAATGCCCGACCACGGCAGAAGATAGAGAAAAGATGAGTGCCATCCCCTATGCCTCGGCCATAGGGTCTATTATGTATGCCATGTTGTGTACCAGACCTGATGTAAACCTTGCCGTAAGTTTGGTAGAAAGGTACCAAAGTAATCCCGACATGGAACACTGGACAGCGGTCAAGAATATCCTGAAGTACCTGAAAAGGACTAAGGATATGTTTCTCGTTTATGGAGGTGACGAAGAGCTCGTCGTAAAGGGTTACGTCGATGCTATCTTCGACACGGATATGGATGACTCCAAGTCACAAACTGGATACGTGTATATTTTGAATGGTGGGGCAGTAAGCTGATGCAGTAGCACGCAAAGCATCGTGGCGGGATCTACATGTGAAGCGGAGTACATGGCAGCCTCGGAGGCAACGGATGAAGCAATCTGGATGAAGGAGTTCATTACCGACCTAGGAGTTATTCCCAATGCATCGGGGACGATGACTCTCTTCTGTGAAAATACTGGAGCTATTGCCCTTGCCAAGGAGCCCAGGTTTCACAAGAAGACCAGGCACATCAAGCGTCGCTTCAACTCCATTCGTGAAAATGTTCAAGATGGAGACATAGATATTTGCAAAGTGCACACGGATCTGAATGTTGCAGATTCATTGACTAAACCTCTTCCGCGAGCAAAACATGATCAACACCACAACTCTATCGGTGTTCGATTCATCACAGTGTAACTAGATTATTGACTCTAGTGCAAGTGGGAGACTGTTGGAAATATACCCTAGAGGCAATAATAAAATGATTATCATTATATTTCCTTGTTCATGATAATTGCCTATTGTTCATGCTATAATTGTATTAACCGGAAACCGTGATACATGTGTGAATACATAGACCACAACATGTCCCTAGTGAGCGTCTAGTTGACTAGCTCGTTGATCAACAGATGGTCATGGTTTCTTGACTATGGACATTGGATGTCATTGATAACGGGATCACATCATCAGGAGAATGATGTGATGGACAAGACCCAATCCTAAGCATAGCACAAGATCGTGTAGTTCGTTTGCTAAAGCTTTTCTAGTGTCAAGTATCATTTCCTTAGACCATGAGATTGTGTAACTCCTAGATACTGTAGGACTGCTTTGGGTGTACCAAACGTCACAATGTAACTGGGTGACTATAAAGGTGCACTACAGGTATCTCCGAAAGTGTCTGTTGGGTTGGCACGAATCGAGAATGGGATTTGTCACTCCGTATGACGGAGAGGTATCTCTGGCCCACTCGGTAATGCATCATCATAATGAGCTCAATGTGACTAAGTGGTTAGCCACGGGATCAAGCATTACGGAAAGAGTAAAGTAACTTGCCGGTAACGAGATTGAACAAGGTATTGGGATATCGACGATCGAATCTCGGGCAAGTAACGTACCGATTGACAAAGGGAATTGTATACAGGATTACTTGAATCCTCGACATCATGGTTCATCCAATGAGATCATCGTGGAACATGTGGGAGCCAACATGGGTATCTAGATCCCGTTGTTGGTTATTGGCCGGAGAGCTGTCTCGATCATGTCTGCGTGATTCCCGAACCCGTAGGGTCTACACACTTAAGGTTCGATGATGCTAGGGTTATAGGGAAGATATGTATATGTGATTACCGAATGTTGTTCGGAGTCCCGGATGAGATCCCGGACGTCACGAGGAGTTCCGGAATGGTCCGAAGGTGAAGATTTATATATGGGAAGTCATCATACGGTCACCGGAAGTTTTCGGGGGTATACCGGTATTGTACCGGGACCACCGGAGGGGTTCCCGGAGGGCCTTATGGGTTGTAGGTGGAACGGAACCAGCCCCTAAGTGGGCTAGGCGCCATCCCCCCCCTAGGGCCCATGCGCCTAGGGTTGGGGGGGGGACCCTAAGGGGGGGCGCCCCCCTTGCTTGGGGGCAAGCCCCCTCCCCCTTGGTTGTCGCCCTCCCTCTAGATCTCATCTAGAGGGGACGGCCCCCTTCCCCCTTCTCCCTATAAAAAGAGGGGTGGAGGGAGGGCTGCAGCACCACATCCAAGGCGCAGCCCCTCCCCTCCCCAACACCTCTCCTCCTCCGCGTGAGCTTGGCGATGCCCTGCCGGAGAACTGCCACTCCATCACCACCACGCCGTCGTGCTACTGTTGGAGCCATCTTCCTCAACCTCTCTCTCCTCCTTGCTGGATCAAGGTGCGGGAGACGTCATCAGGCTGCACGTGTGTTGAATGCGGAGGTGCCGTTGTTCGTCGCTAAGATCGGAATCCACCGCAATCTGAATCGCTACGAGTACGAATCCTTCATCCGCGTTCTTGCAACGCTTTCGTCTCACGATCTTCAAGGGTATGAAGATGCACTCCCCTCTCTCTCGTTGCTAGTTACTCCATAGATTGATCTTAGTGATGCGTAGAAATTTTTTAATTTCTGCAACGATCCCAAACATTTATAGTATGATATGATCATGTTTTGTATTAGAATTGTTGGCAACTGGCAGGAGCCATATGGTTGTCGCTTTATTGTATGCAATGCAATCGCCCTGTAATTGATTTATTTTATCACTAAGCGGTAGCGATAGTCGTAGTAGCAATAGTTGGCGAGACGACAACGATGCTTCGATGGATATCAACGTGTCAAGCCGGTGACGATGGTGATCATGACGGTGCTTTGGAGATGGAGATCAAAGGCACAAGATGATGATGGCCATATCATATCACTTATATTGATTGCATGTGATGTTTATCTTTTATGCATCTTATCTTGCTTTGAATGACGGTAGCATTATAAGATGACCTCTCACTAAATTTCAAGGTACAAGTGTTCTCCCTGAGTATGCACCGTTGCCAAAGTTCGTCGTGCCGAGACACCACGTGATGATTGGGTGTGATAAGATCTACGTTCACATACAACGGGTGCAAGCCAGTTTTGCACACGCAGAAATACTCGGGTTAAACTTGACGAGCCTAGCATATGCAGATATGGCCTCGGAACACTGAGACCGAAAGGTCGAGCATGAATCATATAGTAGATATGATCAACATAGTGATGTTCGCCATTGAAAACTACTCCATTTCACGTGATGATCGGACATGGTTTAGTTGATTTGGATCACGTGATCACTTAGATGATTAGAGGGATGTCTATCTAAGTGGGAGTTCTTAAGTAATATGATTAATTGAACTTTAATTTATCATGAACTTAGTACCTGATAGTATTTTGCTTGTCTATGTTGTTGTAGATAGATCGCCTGTGCTGTTGTTCCGTTGAATTTTAATGCGTTCCTTGAGAAAGCTAAGTTGAAATATGATGGTAGCAATTACACGGACTGGGTCTGTAACTTGAGGGTTATCCTCATTGTTGCACAGAAAAATTACATCCTGGAAGCACCGCTAGGTGTACCACCTGCGCCGACAACTGCATACATTGTGAATGCCTGGTAGTCGCGTGTTTATGACTACTCGATAGTTCAGTGTGCCATGCTTCACGGCTTAGAACCGGGACTTCGACGATGTTTCGAACGTCATGGAGCATATGAGATGTTCCACGAGTTGAAGTTAATATTTCAAGCAAATGCACGGATTGAGAGATATGAAGTCTCCAATAAGTTCTACAGCTGTAAGATGGAGGAGAACAGTTCTGTCAGTGAACATATACTCAAAATGTCTGGGTATAATAATCACTTGATTCAACTGGGAGTTAATCTTCCGGATGATAGTGTCATTGATAGAATTCTTCAATCACTGCCACCAAGCTATAAGAGCTTTGTGATGAACTATAATATGCAAGGGATGGATAAGACAATTTCTGAGCTCTTCGAGATGCTAAAGGCTGCGGAGGTAGAAATCAAAAAGGAGCATCAAGTGTTGATGGTCAACAAGATCACCAGTTTCAAGAAAAAGGGTAAAGGGAAGAAGAAGGGGAACTTCAAGAAGAACGGCAAATAAGTTGCTACTCAGGAGAAGAAACCCAAGTCTGGACCTAAGCACGAGGCCGAGTGCTTCTCTTGCAAAGGGAGCCCTTTGAAGCGGAACTGCCCCAAGTATTTGGCGGATAAGAAGGATGGCAAGATGAACAAAGGTATATGTGATATACATGTTATTGATGTGTACCTTATTAAAGCTCGCAGTAGCACCTGGGTATTTGATACTGGTTCTGTTGCTAATATTTGCAACTCGAAACAGGGACTACGGATTAAGCGAAGATTGGTAAGGACGAGGTGATGATGCGTGTGGGAAATGGTTCCAAAGTTGATGTGATCGCGGTCGGCACGCTACCTCTACATCTACCTTCGGGATTAGTTTTAGACCTGAATAATTGTTATTTGGTGCCAGTGTTAAGCATGAACATTATATATGGATCTTGTTTGATGCGAGACGGTTATTCATTTAAATTTGAGAATAATGATTGTTCTATTTATATGAATAATATCTTTTATTGTCATGCACCCTTGAAGAGTGGTCTATTTTTGTTGAATCTCGATTGTAGTAATACACATATTCATAATGTTGAAGCCAAAAGATGCAGAGTTGATAATGATAGTGCAACTTATTTGTGGCACTGCCGTTTAGGTCATATTGCTGTAAAGCGCATGAAGAAACTCCATACTGATGGACTTCTGGAATCACTTGATTATGAATCCACTTGGTACTTGCGAACCATACCTCATGGGCAAGATGACTAAAATGCCGTTCTCTGGAACAATGGAGCGAGCAATAGATTTATTGGAAATCATACATACTGATGTATGTGGTCTGATGAATATTGAGGCTCGCGGCGGGTATTTTTATTTTCTCACCTTCACAGATGATTTAAGCAGATATGGGTATATATACTTAATGAAACATAAGTCTAGAACATTTAAAAAGTTCAAAGAATTTCAGAGTGAAGTGGAAAATCATCGTAAAAGAAAATAAAGTTTCTATGATTTGATCGTGGAGGAGAATATTTGAGTTACGAGTTTGGTATCCATTTGAAACAATGCGGAATAGTTTCGCAACTCACGCCACCCAGAACACCACAGCGTAATGGTGTGTTCGAACGTTGTAACCGCACTTTATTAGATATGGTGCGACCTATGATGTCTCTTACTGATTTACCACTATCATTTTGGGGTTATGCTTTAGAGACGGCTGCATTCACGTTAAATAGGGCACCATCTAAATCCGTTGAGACGACGCCTTATGAACTGTGGTTTGGCAAGAAACCAAAGTTGTCGTTTCTTAAAGTTTGGGGTTGCGATGCTTATGTGAAAAAACTTCAACCTGATAAGCTCGAACCCAAATCGAAGAAATGTGTCTTCATAGGATACCCAAAGGAGACTGTTGGGTACACCTTCTATCACAGATCCGAAGGCAAGACATTTGTTGCTAAAAATGGATCCTTTCTAGAGAAGGAGTTTCTCTCGAAAGAAGTGAGTGGGAGGAAAGTAGAACTTGATGAGGTAACAGTACCTGCTCCCTTACTGGAAAGTAGTTCATCACAGAAACCGGTTCTTGTGATACCTACACCAATTAGTGAGGAAGCTAATGATATTGATCAAGAAACTTCACATCAAGTTACTACTGAACCTCGTAGGTCAACCAGAGTAAGATCCACACCAGAGTGGTACGGTAATCATATTTTGGAGGTCATTTTACTTGACCATGGCGAACCTACGAACTATGAGGAAGCAATGATGAGCCCAGATTCCGCAAAATGGCTTGAGGCCATGAAATCTAAGATGGGATCCATGTATGAGAACAAAGTGTGGACTTTGGTTGACTTGCCCGATGATCGACAAGCCATCGAGAATAAATGGATCTTCAAGAAGAAGACTGACGCTGACGGTAATGTTACTGTCTACAAAGCTCGACTTGTTGCGAAAGGTTTTCGACAAGTTCAAGGGGTTGAATACGACGAGACTTTCTCACCCGTAGTGATGCTTAAGTCTGTCCGAATCATGTTAGCAATTGCCGCATTTTATGATTATGAAATTTTGGCAAATGGATGTCAAAACTGCATTCCTGAATGATTCTAGAAGAAGAGTTGTATATGATGCAACCAGAAGGTTTTGTCGATCCAAAAGGTGCTAACAAAGTGTGCAAGCTCCAGCGATCCATTTATTGACTGGTGCAAGCCTCTCGGAGTTGGAATAAACGTTTTGATAGTGTGATCAAAGCATTTGGTTTTATACAGACTTTTGGAGAAGCCTGTATTTACAAGAAAGTGAGTGGGAGTTCTGTAGCATTTCTAATACTATATGTAGATGACATATTGTTGATTGGAAATGATATAGAATTTCTAGATAGCATAAAAGGATACTTGAATAAGAGTTTTTCAATGAAAGACCTCGGTGAAGCTGCTTATATATTGGGCATCAAGATCTATAGAGATAGATCAAGACGCTTAATTGGACTTTCACAAAGCGCATACCTTGATAAAGTTTTGAAAAAATTCAAAATGGATCAAGAAAAGAAAGGGTTCTTGCCTGTGTTACAAGGTGTGAAGTTGAGTCAGACAAAATGCCCAACCACTGCAGAAGATAGAGAGAAAATGAAAAATGTTCCCTATGCTTCTACCATAGGCTCTATCATGTATGCAATGCTGTGTACCAGACCTGATGTGTGCCTTGCTATTAGTTTAGCAGGGAGCTACCAAAGTAATCCAGGAGTGGATCATTGGGCGGTGGTCAAGAACATCTGAAATACGAAAAGGACTAAGGATATGTTTCTCGTTTATGGAGGTGACAAAGAGCTCGTCATAAATGGTTACGTCGATGCAAGCTTTGACACTGATCCAGACGATTCTAAATCGCAAACCCGATACGTGTTTATATTGAATGGTGGACCTGTCAGTTGGTGCAGTTCTGAACAAAGCGTCGTGGCGGGATCTACGTGTGAAGCGGAGTACATAGCTGCTTCGGAAGCAGCAAATGAAGGAGTCTGGTTGAAGGAGTTCATATCCGATATAGGTGTCATACCTAGTGCAAAAAATTTGTGACAATACTGGTGCAATTGCCTTGGCAAAGGAATCCAGATTTCACAAGAGAACCAAGCACATCAAGAGACACTTCAATTCCATCCGTGATCAAGTCCAGGTGGGAGACATAGAGATTTGCAAGATACAAACTGATTTGAATGTTGCAGACCAGTTGACTAAGCCTCTCTCACGAGCAAAACATGATCAGCACCAAGACTCCATGGGTGTTAGAATCATTAATGTGTAATCCAGATTATTGACTCTAGTGCAAGTGGGAGACTTAAGGAAATATGCCCTAGAGGCAATAATAAAGTTATTACTTATTTCCTTAATTCATGATAATTTTTTATTATTCATGCTAGAATTGTATTGACCGGAAACATAATACATGTGTGAATACATAGACAAACAGAGTGTCACTAGTATGCCTCTACTTAACTAGCTCGTTGATCAAAGACGGTTAAGTTTCCTGGCCATAGACATGAGTTGTCATTTGATAAACCAGATCACATCATTAGTAAAATGATGTGATTGACTTGACCCATTCCGTTAGCTTAGCACTTGATCGATTTAGTTTACTGCTATTGCTTTCTTCATGACTTATACATGTTCCTATGACTATGAGATTATGCAACTCCCAATTACCAGAGGAACACTTTGTGTGCTACCAAACGTCACAACATAACTGGGTGATTATAAAGGTTCTCTACAGGTGTCTCCAATGGTACTTGTTGAGTTGGCATAGATCGAGATTAGGATTTGTCACTCCGTGTTTCGGAGAGGTATCTCTGGGCCCTCTCGGTAATGCACATCACTATAAGACTTGCAAGCAATGTGATTAATGAGTTAGTTGCGGGATGATGCATTACAGAACGAGTAAAGAGACTTGACGGTAACGAGATTGAACTAGGTATTGAGATACCGATGATCGAATCTCGGGCAAGTAACATACTGATGACAAAGCAACAACGTATGTTGTTATGCGGTTTGACCGATAAAGATCTTCGTATAATATGTAGGAGCCAATATGAGCATCCAAGTTCCGCTATTGGTTATTGACCGCAGACGTGTCTCGGTCATGTCTACATAGTTCTCGAACCCGTAGGGTCTGCACGCTTAACGTTCAGTGACGACTGGTATTATGAGTTTATGTGTTTTGATGTACCGAAGGTAGTTCAGAGTCCCGAATATGATCACGGACATGGCGAGGAGTCTCGAAATGGTCGAGACATAAAGATCGATATATTGGATGACTATGTTTGAACTTCAGAAGGGTTCCGGGCAAGTTCGGACAAATACCGGAGTACCGGGGTGTTACCGGAACCCCCCAGGGAGTGTAATGGGCTTATTGGGCCTTCGTGGAGAAGAGGAGGGGCGGCCAGGGCAGGCCGCGCGCCCCCTCCCCCTCTAGTCCAAATTGGACAAGGAGGGGGGCGGCGCCCCCCTTTCCTTTCCCCTGCCCCCCTTTCCTTTCCCCTATCTCCTCCTTCCCTCTCTCCTACTCCTACTCTTGGAAGGGTTGGAGTCCTACTCCCGGTGGGAGTAGGACTCCCCTTGGGGCGCACCTAGGAGGGCCGGCCCCTCCCCTTCCTCCACTCCTTTATATACGGGGGAGGGAGGCACCCCATAGACACACAAGTTGATCATTGATCTTTAGCCGTGTGCGGTGCCCCCCTACACCATAATCCACCTCGGTCATATCATAGAGGTGCTTAGGCGAAGCCCTGCGTCGGTAGATTCATCAACACCATCATCACGCCGTCGTGCTGACGGAACTCTCCCTCGAAGCTCTACTGGATCGTGAGTTCGTGGGACGTCACCGAGCTGAACATGTGCAGAGCGCGGAGGTGCCGTACGTTCGGTACTAGGATCGGTCGATCGTGAAGACGTACGACTACATCAACCGTGTTGTCATAACACTTTCGCTTACGGTCTACGAGGGTACGTGGACGACACTCTCCCCTCTCGTTACTATGCATCACCATGATCTTGCGTGTGCGTAGGATTTTTTTGAAATTACTACGTTCCCCAACAAATACAGACGTAGGCGGTCATACATACGCGCATACAGTCACCCCTATGAACGCGCGCACACACACACCCTACCACTATGAGCATCTTTGAGAGACTTGAACCCTGATGGGTTGGGAATACCACTGTCCTCTAACCATCCAACCATAGGTTGGTTCGCAACCTATTAGGCAATAGCAAATAAGTTGATGGCATAAGTTATAGAAGATACACGTATAGTTGGTCATTTTACATACACAAAAACAAAAGACTCTTCAACAACCAGGATGGATGGTAAGCAAAGGTTTGGTTGATGATGCCCTTTGTCACACCACAATCTCTTAGCTGGCAGCTTCAAACAAATCCTCGTTGTGCTGTGACTTCCCTCTTGTCTATGGTTATAAGGAACCAAGCAACAACAATCACCACCTCAGTGTCACCAAACGCACATTTATCTTGGCTTATGTGGCAGAATTTAGTCATGAAACGAACATACCTTGTGCAACGATATCACCAGATTCTGAGTAGGCTTGTATGAGAACGTCCAACGTTCCTTCATTGTGTACAAAAACTACTTGCCTCAACAAATGTAGATAACTATCAACGCTTCTCGACATTGCTCCATCTTTTGAATCAAGCAACACAATTTGGGTAGACTGGGGATTAATAATACGAACAACTCAAGTATCAGTGATCACAAATTTTCCTGATAGTGAGGAACAAGCAACTCGGCCACCACATTCAAAAGGCCATGACCCACATTTGACAACTAGGACACCCAAGATAGTGGCCTCGACCAATTTTCTAACCCACTGCAAGCAAAACTCTATTGTGCATAAACAATTCTCAGAGCAAAAACCGGGGCCATATCCTTCCCTGTAAATGCGTCAGTCACTAATCGGTGCTTAATCGTTAGCTAAGATGCGGCATATATGCATATTCGTTGTGTGAGTTCATGGGTCTAGCTCCTATCGCGAGAGAAGAGAATGTTGCAGTTGTGATCCACCATGTCTCGAGCCACTCAAGGCCACCGGCTATTTCTGCGAGCTTCATGGAGAAGACATGCAAGGTTGATTGAGCAAGACCCGGTACCGAGGGCATCTACAACGCTGGGCGCCCAGGATCATAATCCTATCCGATTAACAGTTGGCCCGATTAATCCTGGCGCTTAGGCCTTTGTCCCTATGTACGAGTTCAACGATGTTGTGTAGCGATCGGTTTTTTAGTTAATTAGCGCCTATAGTTAGCGCCCAACGTTGAGGTAGGGAGCGCTCGGTTGGTTTTTTATTTGATGAGATTTTTTATCCATTAGCGTCTACGTAAGAGTCCAGCATTGAAGATGCCCTAAGAAAGTGGCTGAGTTTTCCTAGGACCAACCGAACAGCCGTGTATCCGAGTTGTGCTTGCATGTTGGCCCAACAGTACATAAACGAATGAATGGTACGGAGAAAGAAACTACCTTGTGACATTTAGCAATTCCACGGAATAAAAATCTAGCAAAAACGGCAAAGAGAACATTTACACAACAGGAAATAGGACAACAAGACCTCCGGTTAATCAAAACAGGAATACTCCACACAACATAATCTAAAAGACAATAGACATGTAGTTGGATGCACAAGTTATAGGGGATACACACAAACGGTTTGACACTTCACATAGGAAATCAAGTACAAAACTACTGAGACACTTCAACAACAAAACTACTGAGCAGCCGATACTAAGTAGTCGAATATTGCACGATGCTAGATCCAGCGGCCGGTCTCCACTTGGCCCCACGCATGCACGTTTCGATTAGCAGGATCGTGCAAAAATCGGCTGCACAACATTGTCTGTATAGCAGCGCTCCTTGAACAAACAGGAAGGATATGGGAGCAAATTTTGGTTGGGGTTGCCCTCTCTTCTCAGTATTCCCCGCCACAAATCTCCTAGGTTCAACATTCAAACAAATTTCCCTGTGCTGCGATCATCCCCTTGTTCGTAGCAACAAGGGACCAAGCAACAGTAATTGATACCTCGGAGCCACCAAGAGCACATTTACCATGGCTCATGCCGCAAGATTTGGGTATGAAACGGGCCTGGCCATGTGAAGCGGTATTGCCAGATTTGGTGTAGGCTTGTATGAAAACATCTAACCGCCCTTCAATTTCTACTGAAACAACTTGCCTCCACATATGTAGTTAACCACCACAACGTTTTTTCAGCCATGCTCCATCTTTTGAATCAATCAGCACAATTTGGCTAGATGAGAGATTGATAGTGCGAGTGACTCCATTATCAGTGAGCACGAACTTCCCCGACAATGGAGAGCAGGCAAATCGGCCATCGTATTCAAAAGGCCATGACCCCATCATCTTTGACAACCTGGATATCCAGGACAGTGCCTTGAAAGGTTCGTGTAACTGTCTGCACACAAAACTCCAGTGTGCAGAAACAGTTACTGACAGAAAAGGTAGACACAGCAGGTCCATATCCGCCGTCGTAAAAGTCTGCAGAGCTGATCAATGCTTTATCTTAGTGACTTGGCCGTACCCGTGCCTTTTACTTTCAGTTGGATTTCAAAGTCAACTCTATCCGTAAACACAATTGCACGGGACAGGCCAATCAAGCGCAAAATTCTATCCTGCAAGCATCATCAATTTCATCCCATTGATCAGTAAAAGAGGACACATGTGTGCAGTCAAGGTCTCCAAAAGAAAATCAAAAGATAGTCGTAGCATACATACATCCTCTTTAAGTTCTTGGGCCTGGCTCCTATTGCAAGAGAAGAGAAGGTTGCGGTTGTGATCCGCGACGTCTCGGACAGCAACCAAGCCATACACAGACAATGGCCAGTTGAGGCGACCGGCTATTTCTGCGAGCTTGATGGAGAAGATCTGCAATGTTTGCGTGGCGGACCCAGGACTGCTGTTGAGTCCGGGCGTGTTGTGCGTAAATTGCATGGAACTTAGCTTCGCTGCACGCAGAACCAAAGTAAGTAAACCGGGTGTCAGAAATGTTCTAATGAACATGCATGAACAAGCACTAGATGACCACATGCACAGAAAATCAAGTAAATGGACCCCTTCCTTAGTTTCAAGGAAAAAGAGAACCCTTCCCATTTTCTTTATCTTCATTTATACAAGGGTCGACCCCCTCAATCTGAACCTCAAGGAGCTTTGCCAAGGTTGAGATTGTACGTAAACTTTTCCAATCCTCTCAGAGTAAGTGGTTTTGTAAATCCATCTGCAAGCTGATCTCCTGTAGGAATGAACTTGATCTCAAGTAACTTCCGAGCCACTCTTTCTCTAACAAAATGAAAATCGACCTCAATGTGTTTCGTTCGTGCATGGAAAACAGGATTGGCTGAGAGATAGGTTGCCCCAATGTTATCACACCATAATCTCGCAGCCTGAGGAGCTTTAATACCAAGCTCATAAAGAAGTGTCTGAATCCACATTACTTCAGTTGCAGCATTAGCCAAGGCTTTATATTCAGCCTCTGTACTTGATCTTGAGACAGTGGCTTGTTTTCTTGCGCTCCATGACACAAGATTTGTTCCCAAGAATACAGCAAAACCACCTGTTGATCTTCTATTATCAGCACATCCTGCCCAGTCTGCATCTGAATAGGCAGTTACAAGAAGAGAGGGAGACTTGGTAATTTGAAGTCCAAGGCCTCCTGAGTACTTAAGATATCTTAGAATTCTCTTAACTGCAGTCCAATGAGTAGTTCTAGGTGCATGCAAGTATTGACATACCTTGTTCACTGAATAGGAAATATCAGGACGTGTGAGAGTTAAATATTGCAAGGCACCTACAACACTTTTATAGTTTGTTGCATCTGTTGGTGCAAGAGCATCTCCACTTTCTACTGTGAGCATTTCTGAGGTAGAAATTGGTGTACTAACCGGCTTGCAATTTTCCAAACCCACTCTTCTGAGAATATCAGTGGTGTATTTTTCCTGTGAGAGAAGTATGCCATCCTTAATTTTCTTTACTTCTACTCCAAGGAAATAATGAAGATCACCCAAATCTTTGAGAGCAAACTCCAACTTTAAATCCTTAAGCAAGCAAGTAGTAGCTTCTGCACTTGAACTAGCAACAATTATATCATCAACATAGCCAAGCACAAAAATAGTGACACTGCCTTTCCTGAAAAAGAATAATGATGTATCTGCCTTGGATGGTATGAACCCAAGATGTTGTAACTGCATGCTCAACCTGGAATACCAAGCCCTTGGTGCTTGTTTCAACCCATATAATGCCTTATCCAACTTACAGACATACTGTGGTGTGCTGTGATCCTCATAACCTGGTGGTTGCCTCATGAACACTTCTTCCTCAAGAACACCATGAAGAAACGCGTTCTGAACATCTAGCTGTCTTAAACTCCAACCTCTGGAAATAGCAATAGACAAGACAAGTCCAATAGTAGCAGATTTAACAACAGGACTAAAGGTATCTTCATAATCAATTCCAAACCTTTGTTTAAATCCTTTTGCAACTAATCTGGCCTTATACCTGTCTATGCTTCCATCATATTTTCTTTTTATCTTGTATACCCACTTACAATCAATAATATTGTCTCCATGTTTTGGTGGTACCAAGTGCCAAGTTTTGTTTTTCATAAGTGCATCATATTCATTGTCCATAGCTTCCTTCCAATCCTTATTAGCAAGAGCATCATGCAAATGAATTGGTTCACCAGTGGTGGTAAGAAAAGCACGCTTGAGTTTGTCATACCTAATCGTGCCGTCATTGTACTGTTTTTCCTTCACAATACCTGACTGTGACCTTGTTTGGCGAAGAGAGGACGTAGGATGAACAGGGACAGCCGTCGTGGATGATGGTGCAGAAAATCCTGGTGAAGCCTCATTTGCCATAGAGGATCCCGCCAGCTCCTGATCCAACGCATGGAACAGATCGGCAGTTCCCGATCCGAGGCGGATCCTGGCGCAGATCTGGCGACTGGTCAGCCATAGTGGAGGCCCGTGCTGAGGTGGGACCGGCCACGCGCCCACGGTCGACCGTTGCTGGGGCCCTCGGCGACGTGGCAGTAGGAGACTCGCCCTCTCCCGCACATGCGTTGGCGTGCGAATCGAGGCGAGGAGGCGTGGTGCGGGGCGATACGCCGGGACCAGTGGGCTCCACCCTGTCGGCGCGGTCGGCCACAGATCCGCGCGTGTCCCCGCGCGTGTCTAGGCCCACGGGTGAATCCGCCTGGGATCGAGCGCCAACAACAGTACCAGACTGGACGCGCGGATCCGCCTGGGATCGCGTGCTGTCAGCCGAATCAGCAGCGCATTCCGCACCTGTTTTGTCTGCTTCTTCACACATAAAATGATGATTCGAATTAGCACAAATATCAGCCGAATCAAAATTTCCTTGGGATTTTTGTTGCACATGATCAAGCTTAGTTAATTCGCCCGTGATCACAAGGTGCAATAAGATCAGGGAGAAGTGCTATTTCAGCACGAAGTAAGGCTCCCGCATTTGGATGTAGTTTGGCAAAAGGAAAAAGGGTCTCATCAAAACAACATCCCGTGAAATATAGATGCGTCCAGTGGATACTTCAAGACATTTATACCCTTTATGAAGATTGCTATAACCAAGGAAAACACACTGAGTGGATCGAAATTCGAGCTTATGATGATTGTATGGACGCAAATTGGGGTAGCAAGCACACCCAAATTTTTGAGATAATTGTAGTCAGGTTTTTGATGGTACAAACGTTCTAAAGGAGTGGAGTTGCCGATGACTTTGCTGGGAAGCCTATTGATGAGATAAGTGGCAGTGATGAAAGCTTCATCCCAGTATTTGAGAGGCATAGAGGCATGAGCTAAGAGGGAAAGATCAACTTCAACGATGTGACGGTGTTTGCGCTCAGCAGAGTCATTCTGCTGGTGAGCATGCGGACATGACACATGATGCTCAATTCCAATGCTACGGAAGAAAGAGTTGAGTTTCTCATACTCCCCTCCCCAGTCACTTTGGACTGATAAATTTTTTCGATCAAATTGTCTTTCAACAAGTTTTTGGAACTCTTGGAATATAGAGAAAACTTCAGATTTATATTTAAGCAAATAAATCCAAGTAAACTTGTTGTAATCATCAATGAAACTGACATAGTATTTTTTTTTCTTCCAAAAGAATCACGGGCATGGCCCCAAACATCACTAAAAATAAGCTCTAAAGGAGCATGAGACACACTGTAAGACTTAGGATAGGGAAGCTGATGGCTCTTGGCACATTGGCAAGCTTCACAAACATACTCACTAATTGAACTATGTGACAAAGGAAGACTATCTTTATTGACTAATTGTTTCACAATGACCGATGATGGATGTCCTAATCGTTGATGCCATCTTTCCAGAGAGGGTTTGATGGCGGAGTAGACTTGACGACGCCGGCGACTAAGTGCTCCGGACGTGATGGGGTAGAGACCCCCAATGCATCTACCGAGATGGAGAAGTTCCCTCGTTGCCCGATCCTTAATGAAAAAATAACGAGGGTGAGTTTCAAAGAAGACATTATTATCGGTGGCTAGACGGGACATGGATGCAAGATTTTTGTCAGCTTGTGGAACATGAAGGACATCCTTGAGAACAAGATCACGTTTAAGATTAGGGGAATTAATGGAAGCTTGACCAATGTGGCAAATATCCATACCTCCTCCGCTGGCAGTGTGGATCGGATCGGCGCCATGGTACCTCTCGCGAAGAGCTAGTTGTTCGCGTTCATTGGTGACGTGGTCGGTGGCGCCAGAATCTACGTACCAGACGCCGTCGCCTCCCTGTTCTCGTATGGCAGCAGCAACATGGCGAGCATCAGGGACAAAGTTCTCCTCGTAGCGATGCCAACAATCTAGAACCTCATGCCCGGGCTTCTTGCAGAGCTGGCAGCGTGGGCGAGGACGGGCAGCAGGAAGACGGCGGCCATTGTTGGAGTTGAAGCCGTCGCCGCTGTTGTTGTTGTTGCTGTAACTGCCCCCGTTGGTGGGGCCGTAGGCGCCACCAGAGCGAGCGCCGTCACTATGAGGAGCACCGCGTCCGCGGCCACCGCCACGGCTCTGCCCCTGGTGACCACGCCCACGGCCGCGGCCACGGGACGTGGAGTTGGCAGACGACTGCCGAAGATCACCACCATGAAGGAGGGTGAGACGGGCATCAAAACTTAGAAGCTGGTTGTACAACTCCTGGACGGTGATGGGTTCCACACGAGCGGCAAGTGCAGAAACCACCGGATTGTACTCCATGTCCAAACCGACGAGGATCTTGGAGACGATTTCCGGTTCGGAGAGCGCCGCGGCAGTGCACGCGACTTCATCAGTAAGACTCTTGATCCTGCCAAGATAGTCAGCCAAGGTCATATTACCTTTTTTCAGATTGGTGAGCTCGATGCGGGTGTTGATGGCTTGGGCTTGACTCTGGGCGGTGAACATGGCATGGATGCTGCTCCAAACTTCGGCCGGCGTCTGTAGCGTCGCGACCTGAGCAAGGATATCGCGGGAAAGAGATCCCATCAAATACCCTTGAAGCTGTTGCTGTTGTGCGTACCAGAGGGATCAGCGTAGTTGAAGACTTGTTCTTCCTTGCCGTCCTTGGTGACGGTGAGGGTGGCCGGCGGTGGCGGGCTCGTCCCGTCGAGGTGGTGTTCCATCTGGGCGCCTTTGATCTGAGGCAGCACAATGGCCTTCCATAGAAGGAAGTTTCCCCTCGTAAGCTTCTCCTGTGGTGGCGATCCGAGAGACCCCGCGGTGGTGGTGGAGGAGGACGATGCAAAAGCGGAAGATGACGAGGTGATGAGCGCGCCAGCGGTGCTGGACAACGATGCGGCAGCGGTGGTCGACATGCTCTCGGTCGAAGGAGGAAGATTGGTATAGTTTTTGGGAGGTAGCTAGATGCGATCTATGATCTTTGAGGAAGAGGCTCTGACTACCATGTAAAATAGGTTGGAAGCGTTAAACCCTTTGTCTCGGGCCGCATTGATATATATTGGGCATAAGCCTTGGCGTACAAGTTTTGGGAGAGATCGATCGAGAGATCGTTACATGAGACCGAGAGAGAGATTGCTACGGAAGAGGAGAAGAGATAGAATAGAGTTACAAGTTTAAACACAAGTCCTATCTCAACACAACTATTCTAACAACATGAACCACTAGTTACACAAGAGAGATTTGTTAGTTGCTCGCTCACTCATGTTTCTGAAGAAGCCGCACGTTCTGCCCCAGGCAAATTCCCAGCTACGAACATATGAAGCGAATCTCTCGGCCTCGCTAGCCATCTCCTTAGCTAATAGTGTGTCCATCTCGTCATGATCAGGACAGCCTTGGACAAAGCATCTGCCAATTGTGCCTGCAGGCTTGAGCATCAACTTGTCCGATTTCATAGCCCAATACGCGTCTGATTTGCGCATGTCCATCTCATCCTTTTCATCGTCGCCGCCACAATCCAATATGTTGGTGCTGGGATATTCAGGTTGGAGCATTGGCTTGTGTGATTCGACCGTCCTGTCCCCATTGGCAATGGTGTCCAAACC
The DNA here is from genome assembly GCA_021605205.1 of Aegilops longissima. Lineage (NCBI taxonomy): Eukaryota > Viridiplantae > Streptophyta > Magnoliopsida > Poales > Poaceae > Aegilops > Aegilops longissima. The sequence continues at coordinate 610,619,062 of CM038681.1, read as the reverse complement.
CATGAACATCACCGACTTGGCCTCCCTCTGTGATCCGAATTCAGACCCATGACCACCACCATCAGACCCCAATCTGCCGGCGCGATTGCTTTTCTCTTTGGCCCTCGACCTGGGATGACCCTGGATCTTCTTCTCAGACGACAACCGGTGGCGCAATGGCGCGATTTGATCCAGCAGAAACCCTTGGATAAATCTGTTGCATTCGATTCTATGCAACGACTGTTCATCCTCTAAGCTCCCAGTGACCACCTTGGTCAGCTCTCCCTCCTGCCCTTCCAGATCAGCAAGAACCTTCTCCAGACTCAACATCACAGCTTCCGCACTACGGATTTTGCTGCCGGCACCAGGAGGTTCCTGGGTCGTTTGGGCGCGAAGAAAAGCGCTGGACTGCTGCCCCATGAGCTTCCAGGGTGAGGATCCCCCCGCCTTCTTGCCGGTCGATCCAATAGAGCGGCGGCGGCGGCGGCGCCGGCGCCGGCGAAAGGGTACGTGTGTTCAGCGTTGGTCCTCCTCGATGGGAGTTTTTTTTTATAAGTTCACAAACTTAAAATCTGTCAAGGCCCACATTATCAGCAGCCCTATTGTTGGCCCAGCTTTGGCCCAAGACAGAACCGGGCCTACTCGGACCCACAGCCCAGCGCCCCATCATCTCCCACGTCACCTCCGCACCCGCCCGCCCGCGCCTATCCCCTCCACTCGTTGTTCTCGCGGCAAAAACCTCCGACCGAGCAGATAAGGCGCGGCCACCACCCCCGACCACCGCCACCGGCCATGGTCGGCGTCGCCGCCGGCTTTGCGTTCGCGCCGGCCGTGTCCCGGCGGCTGCCCTACAGGCCGTGCTGCTCCACCGCCCACGCCTCAGTGCCCTCCTCCACGGCGCGGTCGTCGCTGGCCGCGCGGCAGGGGCGGCCGCGGCGGCTCGTCGCGGTCGCGCGCTACTCCGCGTACGGGAGCGACGAGGAGGACGACGAGGAGGGCGGGGGCGGGCGGCGGGACCGCCCCGAGCAGGAGCAGGACCCCGCCCTCGACATCGAGCGCATCCAGTACGAACGCCATTTTCACTGCTCTACTTACCTGTGCTCCTCATGTTTGCGTTGTAAAATGCTGAGTGATCCCATGTTATTACTTGCAATTGCAAGGGAGCTGAATTTTTCTTTTTCTTTGTATTGTTTGCGGTATTAATGTTACCCAATTGGAAATCTCATGTCATGTCTACAAATGCTCATATGTTCTTTTAAAACAATGACAATCTGTTGGGGGAAAAGAGCTTGGTTTTTGTGTTAGCCGTGCCAAATGACTTGCTACGTACTCCCCTTGAGTAGTTGTTAGAGGGCGCAGGCATATGCGAGGTGGATGCCATGATAGCAATGGTGATTGTGATGCATTTAGTCTTGTATATGATGACTTCGTCCTTATCTGTCAAACACCCACTATGACACTATGTTAATCTATTTCATTCTTTTAACATTTGGACCCCCTCCCCTTGTTAGGTCCTCGACTGTAAGGCTGTTGGATGCCCAGAAAAATATGGTAATCACATGCCCAATCATGTAAGTAATGCTCTTACCTGATTATGTATTTGATGGCGCACCTTCATTCGTCCCTCTGTAGGTTGGTGTTATATCTGTAAGCGAGGCAGTTCGAATTGCAGATGAAAATGATCTTATGCTGGTACTTTCTCCATCTCATGTAGCTTCTTTCTCTGTAAACATACATTTTGAGCATAAAGTTGGCACGAGCGAGAACAAGTAGTTGTTCATTAGCATACGAGCGAGAACAAGCAGTTGTTTAGCATTTAGCAATGGCTTTTATAGGCATGTCCTGCTGTTATAAACTAAATGGAAATAGCTGAAATCCAGGCATTTGAATGGAAAAGGTGTGTTGCTAATGCATTGGTGACTGAAATAACTTGTGAGGACAGATTGGCTTAAAACTCCTAAATCTCTTACACCATATAATTTAACAATATTGCTCAAATAGTAATAAACATCTTCAAAAAAATCACAGTATTTCTGCAGAAGTCCTTACTTTGCAAGGTGCACTCATGACTCATGTTTAATGAGACACTAACTCGAGCCATATCTTGTTAGGACATGTATTACTAGTGCTAATATTTTTACACAAATTGGGATGGTTTATATTTCTCTAATTTCAGGCAATATTGTCACTAGATGGAGATCCTCCAGTACTCCGACTCTTTGAAGAGAAAGATTACAAGTATGTTGCAGTGAACACCTGACAATTTCACTTCTTATCTGATCATGTTTATTGATAGTACACTTATAGGTATGTTTAAGCACTCTGTAAAACAAGGTTATACATATTATTTCAAAAACAAGGATATGCATAGTGTATGATGCACACCTCAAGATGTCATTTGGTTTTGACAAGTTTCCTTACAATGGTTTCAGCAGCTATGTCATAAGTATATCGAATATTACCTCATTAGCTAAAGATTAAAGTAAACAATGTCCTGCAGCTCCTATCCTGTCTACTTGAGACCCTGCTTCACTATGTCAAACTTGTACATGGCATCTGCAGGTTAGATCAATAATAGGCTATTATCCAAATGTAAGGTCGTCAGTAACTCAGTTAGCACAGTCCCTCGGTTCAAATCTATATTTTGTACAACACATGGTCTTCAGTTAGCAAGACTAACGGTTTTCAGTTAAAAATATGTTTGTATATTTTTAAAATACTTGTCATCTTTTCTTTTATCCAGATTTGTGCCCTTCAGAATTTACTAGAATTATTTTTGCTGGGTTTGTACAGAAAACACAAGTACGAACAACAGAAGAAGAAAAGAGTTCAGCAGAAAAGATCTGTTGGTAAACTTTTCTACTAACTCATTTTATTTTCCATCCAAATGTGTTCACTATGCTAATATGTGTTGCCTCTTCCCTGGTGTCTACTCTTTACAGCAAAACGCATGGGCTTGAAAGAGCTGAAAATGGGGTACTGATCATGTCGATATGCACTTACCAAGTTACATGTCAAACAAGTGTTCTTTATGTTATCACCTTTATGCTTCTAGTGTTTTGAAAACGGAAGTATTTTGATGAACTTGGTTAGATTAAGGCATAATGGAATCAAAAGAATGGTGTAGACACAGTTGTTGGAACTGTCCCGAGCTCTTTCGCATGATGAAGTAACAAGATATTGCTAGATACAATTTGGCTGTGGCACCGGATGGCTCTTAATAGTAAATTAACAATTGTTGCTTGCGTTTGTAACTTAAAGTGATGTTGGAATCTTTATGTATTTTCTTGGCAGGTACAACATTGACATCCATGATTATAGTGTGAGACTTAGAGCTGCAAAGAAGTTTCTTAAAGCCGGTGACAAGGTGATAGAAATTATTATTAATATTATCAATTCTATTATTTTTATGTTATTATTTTTAGGTGGTTAAACTTATTACTTTAGACGACCATTGTTTCAGGTTAAGATAGTGGTGAACTTGAAAGGTCGGGAGAACTTGTACAAAAAACAAGCAATTGAACTTCTCAGAAGATTCCAAACTGATGTTGGTGAGGTAATTTAGGTTATACTTTGTTTATTATGCCTAGAATAAGACTATAAGAGGCATGGATTTCCCTTTTATGTCTTTAAAAGCCTCTTCCATTTTCAGCGCAAATGGTTTTTATTCTCCACTTTGGCTACAGTGCATATTACCTATTAGTTCAATCAGCTAGTTTCAAGCTATTAATTTTGCTAATCATATTTCAGCTAGCGACAGAAGGAAGTAAGAATTTCGCGGAGAGGAATATATATTTGATTCTTGTACCCAATAAACTAGCCATACAGAAAGAACAAGATGGGGTGAGCAAAAAGGACACTGTGGAAGGAGAGACAGACCAATCAGAGGATGAATTGGACGGGGATGACACTGTGATTGAACAACTGGAGGGAAGTAGTTTGGATGGAGATGAGCTCGTGATAGAACAACTGGAGGGAAGCAGTTTGGATGGAGATGAGCTCGTGATAGAACAACTGGAGGAAAGTAAGGAACCTGAGACAGAAGTCTCAGCAAATGTTTGATTAGCTGTAAAGCCCAAGGACGCCGTCTCTGATTTTAGAAGGTATCCTATAGTTCTAAACAATATATTGTCTTGCATCTTGTCTAATATTCCTTCTGATCGGAAATAAGTGACGTGGTTTTAGTTCAAATTTGAACTAACCCACGTCACTTATTTCCGAACGGAGGTAGTACTTGATTATGTTTAGTATCATTTGGTGCTTTTCTTGATGCCCTGATTTGCGCTATATACTTGAATATCCATTTGGAATAACAAAAGTTACACAGTAGGGACCAAAAACTGGTTTTGAGAAACATACTCCGATATCTCTTATGACATTCTTTGTTACAAAAGACTGAATAATCATCTAGATTGGCCATCAATAAACCTTACTGAAAGTGACCTCTGAAACTAGAAGAGAAAGAAATTGAAGGGAAGATAATTGGATGGTTTTGGTTCTCGAATATAGTTTGTAAGATATGCATTGTACTTAAGGTCCGCAAAAATGTCAATTAAAGCTTGTGAAGCTTAAATGCCAAGTATAGGTGACAGGACACTAGTATGGTGGCATGGCCTCATTAGTGCTCCTTGCCTGATTGACAAGCTTAGCCACATTGCAGCTGTCAATGGACTAAGGGCAAATTTCTGTTTATGAGAGGACCATTCTCGTGAACTGGAATGTTTTTCCTTGAGTGAACTTGCTACGTGTTTTATACAACTTCTGTAATTTCTGTCCTTTATGTTATTAATTATCAACTTATCATCTATCATGATTTGATGATACTAACCGTTATTTTGACCCTTGTGGTAAATTCACTTGACTGATGATGATAGGTACCAATACTATTCATGTAAATACAAGGATGGTGCTATTGTACTTGTACTCGCCGTCCTTGCCTGATAAAACAGAAGAGCTATCCACCACCGTCGGTTGCCTGGGGAGTCAGACAGAACAAAACCCTGTGATCTCAAGAAGCTGGGGGCTACCATCTGAACATTTTGGCTTAGGGGCCTCGAATCATCATCTCGCATTGTACCAACGGAATCTACTAAACGGCTTGGGACCGTGCAGTGAGCGAGTCAGTAACAGTCACGGCGACTGTTAGGAAAGTTCGCTTGCATTGCCCGGTGCGGCATTGTTGTCAGCAAGGTTTTGTTTTGGCGCCGTCGTTCGTAAATCCTTGTCGGTGCTGTGGAGAAGATCAGTAGTCATATCTTGTTTATCAAATGGTTGCTTTCGGATTTTTTTTGACATTTGGCTGGAAGTGCCGAAGAAGAGGGAGGGTAATTTCTATCTAGTTTTCATTTTTTTTCAAGTATAAATACATTTTTTTAACGTGCGTTTCAAGTTTCGACCGCAACTGTTACATAAAGCCCAAACTGTGTTGCTCATTTGGTCAAGTGCACTGTTATGTGTCTCTAATCCATTTTAAGACAAAAATGAAGTTCCAAACTGGATCAAATTTCATAACACGTCCGTTGCAAAGTAAAGCCTGTGAACAACGTGAACCAGATGCATACGGCAAAAGCAAGGCATGTGCATCATCATCAAGGACACAATCAATTGGTTATCCCCTGTAGAGTATGGCGATGAAAGTTGCTGATCTACATGGGATAGCATCATCTCTTATCTTATGAACAACATAAAAAATTCAAGATAGAGGAAAAATATCTCGCTATCATCATGCACCCCACACCTCCAAAGGAGGACCCATTTTCCTTTCCAACTGATAAACAAAATCATGGGCTAAACAGTAGCTGTCAACCTAAGCAACGCAGGATGATGGCCTATGGCCCAACTAAACTAGTCATATACATTCTTTGAGGACAAAAGTATGTTCAGCCATCAACATCAGCTCAAGTGTGCCAAGATTCACTAATGCACCGAAAGGCGACAACCTCCATGTGCATAAACACCTTAGAGCATCACTAGAATCAAGAAAAACCATACAGTTCCAGCACTATAATGAGCAATAAAAAGGAGACCGACAAACCACACAATTCATAGAACTGAGAACATTGACATATCAAGAAAGCATCGCCGTATCTCTTGAAAACGGCGACCGCAAACATGTAGGTAAATGAAGTCAGTGTACCAGGAACCTGTCATCATCTACTACCCTGTGGTGTTAGGTTAGATGTTCCCATTGGTGGCCTGGGAACCTGCAATAGATAATCTGCTACCAAACATTCTACTACGGTTACCGCGATACAAGTTACAACGACAAAAGGCAGAGGAGCTGCTATAATTTACAACAGGCTTTAAGGTTTCTGGAACCTCGACATCCTCAGTTTGTGAGCTGCTATACAAAATAACACTGACAGGTCCGTCGTCATGGTGAATCCATGATTTTGCTTGCTGCACTTCTCTTCCATGCAGGTTGTACAAATAGAAAAGGGCATGGGAGGTAGAAATGAAAAAAGAAAAAAGAAGAGAAATTTGGGGGGTACCTAACAAAGGGGAAGAAAAAGAAAGGGGGGTGGGGAACAAACTGAAGATACACATATTCACGTTACGGTTACAGAGAACTAATGAATGGTGTGGTTACCTCTATCTTCTTAGTTAGACATACAAGGGATTAAGTTGTTCACTCTGTTTCTTGCATGAGTTGTGTCCTTAGGCTGGACTCGTGGACCTGCTCAGAGGAAGATAAGGGTACAAGTTAGATTGAACAGCAAAGCACACCCTTTTTTGTTGCAGCTTCAAGCCTGGAATAGCAGCCTATATATTATCTTACTGACATGTGAAAATGTAGCTTTTGATATTCATCAAAAATAATAATAGGACTGCGTTATCTAGAAACTGATCATAAAGAGGTTGCACAGATATAGATTTGTGATGTAACACATGGTAACAAGAAATAGCAGTCAGAGGCGACGCTTTCAAAGTGATGAGAAATCAGGCAATATTAAATATATCATGCCAAAATAGAAAATATTAACACAATTGCTTATGTTTCAGTCAGTGTCTCGGCATATGTTGGCATCTTATTTAACTGTTTCAAGCACCTATGACCTTTTGGGACTTTGATAATCAGTTATTGTACAAAAATATTATATTATCCTCAGTGAGGATACTCATTAGGAGTAGATAAAAATATCATTCATGCATATGTAACAAGCTAAATAATTATATTTGATACATGGAAGTAGCATTCGACAATGTATCCCCAAGTCCTATCAGAACAAGAGAAATGATGATGAAATAATTATATTTGATACATGGAAGTAGCATTCGACAATGTATCCCCAAGTCCTATCAGAACAAGAGAAATGATGATGAGATGAATAAATATATATATCAAGCTTGTACCTGCAGTGCTGCCGCTGTACCCAAGAGTTCTCTGTACTCATTAAGGGTAGTGCTCTCTTTAGCAGCAACAGCTGAGAGTTCTGTAACCAGAGAGTGTGTAGCCTCTAACTGCAGAGCACAGGTCAATGGTTAGACACCTGCCGGCGTTATTTATTAGAAATGCTTAATTACCAGAAGATTATGGCAATCAATGAATTGATCCAAATAGTGTAGCAAGCATAGAAAATCAGCATCCACTTCCATAGTAATGCCAGAACTCAAACATCAATCTCCAATAATTTGACATGTTGGTTTTGGAAGGAAAGATCATCTGGAACGGTCAAGTTTGCATAAGAGTAGTTAAATTTTGTCCATGCACTAACTTATGGTTTTCCTGCCAGCAGTACGAGACTACCAGCTTGGCAGAAGGGGACTGGCCAGAAAGCTAGCATAATGTCACCACCCTCTCACAATCATTGCAGTCACATGATACCACAAACAGCACTATCACAACTCTAACAATCAGGACCTCCAGGACCTCCATTGAATCATAATAACTGAATGGCTGTAGCCTTGTAGGCACAAGAAATGCGAGTGTGCCAATGCTAATTATAGATTAGTTTTTTTTTCCTAGCCACCAGTTCAATGATCACAAATTGTCCTATTAACCTATGCTATGATTAGACTTGTATGAATTGAAATATCAAATTACAATGGAAAGTATAGGTTCTTCATATGGTAGTATTTCAGGAAAACAACTAAGTAATTTTGCATCCACTGAAACATATCAGTTTTACCAAAGTTGCCAATTATGCAGCAGTAGGAGAAAATAGGCCTTCTATTTTACCTTCGATAGCAAGTTGCAAACAGAAGAGCCCATTGCTTGCATAATGTCAACTGCTGAACTGACAGCATTCTTAACAGTAAGTACATCAGCCTGCAAGAAGTAAACAGTAAGAATCACTAAGCATTTCACAGATAAAACAGCAAAAAATCAAACGGAAGACTTGTTTAACATGTACAGAAGTTAGCTTTACTCCAGGAGTCATCATACTTCAAGTATTATGTTTTCTAGTTCTAGAAGGGTTCATGTCTTGGAAAGCGAACTGGTGAATGGTGATACCTTTGCTCCTCCTGTAACTGGAAGGCGCAATGTACTTGCTCTAAGAGCTTCAATTGCACCGGACAAAGAAGTAGAATGATCTGTTTGCAACTCTGCCCAGTGGTCGAGGTAGTCCATCTGCATCATGAAAACAAAAGATGCAATAGTGAGGTCAGACTCATGAAGCAACACAAGCTTCAACACAGGTAGTTTATCTTGTGCTAAATAGCAGTGAGCACTTGTGCACCTCCACAGAATATAAAACTTGCTTAAGAAAAAAAAACACTAGTACGGAAACATGTAAACTTAGTCTTCCAACCAGTGGCAGGGTTTGGAAATGAAGATATAGACTTGTAGAGTGTCCCACATTTCTGTACCATGAATATATTTCTACAAACAATGCAACCGTTTTACTAGGACAATCTATCTCAACCAAAACAGACATGATCGGGAATTTTAATTTTCTTCTCTATCTACTCTGAAAAGCCAGGTAAAAATATGAAACGCTGGAAGAAGGTTACTTGTTGCGCTGCTGCCTTGATGCACTGTATTAATGCCCACAATGTTATTACTTCACTAGTGTTTTAAACAGATGTTGCATATGTTAGTTACACTATTAAACCTTGCACAACTATAACACAAATCTTAGGCTATCTACTCTGAAAAGCCAGGTAAAAATATGAAACGCTGGAAGAAGGTTACTTGTTGCGCTGCTGCCTTGATGCACTGTATTAATGCCCACAATGTTATTACTTCACTAGTGTTTTAAACAGATGTTGCATATGTTAGTTACACTATTAAACCTTGCACAACTATAACACAAATCTTAGGTACTGTATCCAATACCATCAGGAGAAACAAGTGCCTAAAATATCAGAGATCTCAACATATCTTACTTGTTGTTTCAACACTATTCCCAATTTGACCTCTTGCCTCAGCCTTTCAACATAACTCCTTTTCGTAACCATAGAGTCGGACATCCTTGAATTACTATCCCATACACTGTAGAGCATAGTCTGCTTCAAATGAAAAAATAAAGTAAGAAAAATAAACTAAGCTCATGTACATGTAATGACAATATCATACAGTACAAAATGAACTTGAGTTTACACCAAGCATAAAAATAATTTTCCAAAATTTCCTAGCAAACAGGATATATAGTGGAACAATTTAGAATAAATGGCCACTGATACATGTAAAGGGGGTAACTTTAGAGTGTTTACCTCGGCACCCATCTTCTGGATTGATAGCATTTCATCCACATAAGCATTTGTAAAACGCCATTGCAAGTTCCTATTATACAGGAGGCGCAACTGATGGGCATCTTCCATGTGGCTTGGGCTCTTCTTTCCTCTTGTTGCATCACCAATGTAGCTGAGAAGAGAAGAGGGAGAATCGGATCTACCAGAACTACATGGTGAGACAGGTGTTGAAGGTCGAATCCTCAATGGGCTCGGCAACCTCCTAGAGGCAAGTGATGATGTTGATGAAGCCTTGGTTGGTGATGAAGGACGTAGTAGACCACGTGATGGTGAAGACAGTGTCCTTGCCAACTGCTTTGGAGGTGCAAATCTTTCTGAATTATTTGAAGGTGCATCTGGACTTGAACTGGCATTTTCCTCTTGACTTCCATTTCCATTGGCAGAACCTGAGCTTGCAAAAGGCATCTTCCTTGGTGAAACTCTACTTGGTTGCACTGTTGAAGAGACTGGTTGTCTGAAGTTATCAGTCAGATCCACGCTTCTTGACATGGCATTAGCACCATCTGGTCCAAGTATTTTTCGTGTAGAAACCGCTCGTGATGGAATTATTGAAGATATTTGTCCATTACATTTATCAGAAAAATCCATGCTTTTTGACATTATATTAGCAGAGTCCACTCTTGCTGGTCTTCTTGGTGACATTCCACGTGATGATACTGACATGGTCATGGGTCTCTTATCTTTCTCAGCAAAATCCATGCTTTTGAGCATAGTATTAATGCCATCAGATGCAAGTCGCCTTCTTGGAGAAGTTCCTCGAGATGGAACCTTTACCGAGATGGCTCTGTCATGTTTTTGAGTTGCATCCACACTCTGTGACATATCCTCACTGACATCAGAAACAGATCTGCTTGGTTGTCTATCTTGCACCGCAATGGACACGGATGATGCACCTGTGCCTACATTACCAGAATACATGCTTTCTGAAGTATCATCACTACAGCCATCTGGAGTTACTGAATTAACTTCCTCAGTAAACTGGATGGCTTCTACTTGAGCATCAGTACCATCAAGTCTACTGTCTGAAGTCCCACCAGATGCAGCCGATGAGGTGGATCGTTCACTACCATTATCCACAGGATCCACAATGCTACCAGAAGCAAGCACGCCTCTCTGTAGAGTCCCACGTGATGCTACTGATGAGGTGGAGGGTCTGCTCTCTTTATCAGCAAAATTCATACTTCTCGACAGGGCATCAACGGAATTAGAGGCAACCCTGCTTCTTGGTGAAGTCCCTCGTGATGCAGCTGACGAGGTTGATGGCCTGTAGTCTTTACCAGAAAAATCAGTGCTCTTCAGTAAAGTATTTGCACCATCCGACGCAAGTCGTCTTCTTGGTGAAACCCCTCTTGATGCCACTGACGAAGTGGACGATCTGGTTTCTTTTTCAACAAAATCTGAGCTCTTCGATATAGCTTCTACACTATCAGGGGCAAGTCTTCTTCTTGGTGAAACACCCCGTAATGCTACTGATGAAGTGGATGGTCTTGTTTCTTTTTCAGCAAAATCTGGGCTCTTCGATATAGCTTCTACACTATCAGAGGCGAGTCTTCTTCTTGGTGAAACCCCTCGTGATGCCACCAACGAAGTGGATGATCTTGTTTCTTTTTCAACAAAATCTGAGCTCTTTGATGTAGCTTCTACACTATCAGAGGCGAGTCTTCTTCTTGGCGAAACCCCCCGTGATGCCACTGACGAAGTGGATGGTCTTGTTTCTTTTTCAACAAAATCTGAGCTCTTCGATATACCATCTACACTATCAGAGGCGAGTCTTCTTCTTGGTGAAACCCCTCGTGATGCCATTGATGAAGTGGATGGTCTTGTTTCTTTTTCAACAAAATCTGAGCTCTTTGATATTGCTTCTACATTATCAGAGGCAAGTCTTCTTCTTGGTGAAACCCCTCGTGATGCCACCGACGAAGCGGATGATCTTGTTTCTTTTTCAACAGAATCTGAGCTCTTTGACATTGCTTCTACATTATCAGAGGCGAGTCTTCTTCTTGGTGAAACTCCCTGTGATGCAGCTGACAAGGTGGCAGGTCTGGTATCTTTTTCAGAAAGATCCATGCGTTTGGATATAACATTGACAGCATCAGAGGCAAGTCTTCTTCTTGGCGAAAGACCTCTTGAACCGGATGAAGTGGAGGGTCTGACATCTTTCTCAGGGGTATCCATACTCTTTGGTATAATATCAACACCATCAGACGCAAGACGCCTTATTGTTGAGATCCCGCGATGTGCGACTAAAGAGGCCACAGTTCTGCCATCCTTTTCAGCGAAGTTGATGTTACTTGAAATGGAGCTAATACCATCAGATGCAAGCCTTCTTCGTGGTGACATACCTCTTGATGTAGCATATGAGGTTGATGGTCTATTATCTTTATCAGCAGAATCCTTGCCCTTTGATGTAGTACCAACACAATCAGATATCACTTGAGTTCTTGGTGCAACACCTTGCGATGCCGCTGATGAGGTGGATGGTGTGCTAGCTTTATCAGCACAATCCACCCCTTTTGATATACCACTGAAACCATCAGAACCAAGCCTTCTTCGTGGAGAAACCCCACGCAGTGAAGATGATGTGGATGGTCTGTTATCTTTTTCAGAAAAATCTGCGCTTCTTCGTATAACATCAATACCATCAGAGGCCTGTCTTCTCCTTGGGGAAGATACCGCTCGAGATGGAACCGAGGAGATGACTGTCCTGCTATCCTTCTCAGAAAAATCCATATTTTTTACAACAGCATTAACGCCATCAGAAGCAAGTGGCCTTCTTGGCGAAGTCCCTCTAGATGAAGCTGGTCTCTTATCTTTTCCAGGGACATCGGTGCTTTTTGATATAGCACCAATGCTGCCACCAGATGCTGCTGATGTTCTAGGTGAACGTCCCCGTGACGAGGCCGGGGAAGAAGCACGGCCATTCGGTTTCTCAGAAGACTTTGTGGTTTGCGATGTAGCATTGGACACACTTGATACTGAGGACGATGAAACTGCCGAGGAGAGCATACTGTAATCTCTTTCAGTAAGATCCATGCTCTTGGACAGGGCCCTTGCTGTTCTCACAGGAGAAATCATCCCTCTCGATGGAACTGCCATGGCTGCAGGTCTGGCATCTTTACCATCAGTGATGCTGCTTTTTGATGTATCAGCTGTGCCATTTGAAGCAGACGATCTTCTAGGTGACTCCTCCCCTCGCGATGAGGAGACCAATCGGTCGATTTTGTCGGCGAGATCAATGCTTCTTGACAGGGCGCTTGCGGCGGATGAAATCGACGCCGTCCTCTTGGGCGAAGCCCCGCCGCGTGGCCTGTGCATCTTGTCAGTGAGATCCACGCTCCTGGACATGGCGCTGCCGGACACCCTGCCCCCCATCATGGCCGGCCAGCGGTGGTGGTCAATCACCCTGGCGTGCGGGTTCTCCGGCTGCTCGCCGCCGCCGCTCCGCCCCCTCATCGGGCTTCTCTTCCTGTCGGCGGCCGCCGCCGACGCGTCCCTCGCCCTGGCCTGATCCGCGGCCCTCCGGTCCCTGGGCTCGAGCTGGAGCGAGGAGGAGAGGCTCCGCATTGACGGCCACAGCCCGTCGGGGGCCCGGCCGCCGCCGCCGGACAGCCTCCTCGGGGCGCTCTGCGTGTCGGAGACGGCGTCGCGCACGGGCGTGGAGGAGCTGGAGGAGGACGAGGAGGGGCTGGAGGGCGGCGACGTCGGGGCGGAGATCCTGGACGGCGCGGCCGCCCTGGAGCCCGCGGCGCCGGCGACGGAGGCCGGCCTCGCCGGGCTCCCGGACCGCCGCTCGGTGGACTGGGACCTCTTCCCCTGCGACCCAGCCACCCCCGTAGCGGCATTCGGCGAGGGGTGCCGCCGCGGGGTGACTGGGGCAGCGGCATTCGGCGAGGGGTGCCTCCTCGGTGTGGCCGGCGCCGCGGGGGCGGCATTCGGAGACGGGTGCCGCCGCGGTGTCGATGGCCTGCGGGTCACCGCCGGAGGCGCGTCGTCGTGGGCGTTGGCGTCGTCAGATTTCCGCGGCGGCAGCGGCCCGGGCGGGCCGCAGGCGTCCCCCATCGGCGCAAGGCAACCACCGGCCGGGGTCGGGGTGAGTCAGAGCCACCCGCATTGACAGCGCCGCCACGGAGCCAGCACCAATCCGCCCGCCAGCGCCTGCACAACAATACAACCCAATGTGGCTCAGACAGGGACCAGCAACCAACCGGCAGATTAATCCCGCGGAATCGGACGGGAATCCGGACCAGATCGAGGGCGCGCCCGGCCGGCGACGGAGCGGAGCGCGATTCGGCGGGTGGAGGAAAAGAAAAGGGGACGGGAGGTTGTTTTCCGGAGGGGAGGAATGGAATTCCCCTCCCTCCACCTTTGGGAGGAGGAGGAGTAATAATTTACGTACGCGTCGTAGGAATCGGGGCGTCTCTTTCGGGCGAGGGGAGGGAGCGGGTTGGTGGTGGTGGTGGCGAGGGGGACGGGCTAGTGACTCCTCAGTGCTGGCTTGCTCTGCGCCTGATGGATGGAGGGAGGGAGGGAGGGAGCTCACGGGAACTCCACGCCCGCGCTGCCCAGCTCCCGCAAGCCGAGTAATGGCGGAGCCACGCCCCCGCAGAGAGAGAGAGAGAAACAGAGAGAGCGGAGGAGAGAGAGAGGGGGAGGGGGTTGGTTGTAAATGGGGGCGGGAGGGGAGGCCACCACTTCGTTCCTTGGTTGGCTGGGGTTAAGGACGACGGGCGACGCGACTAACTGCAACTCAATGCGATGATTAGTACAAGTACTACTGCGACTACACCCAAGCCCACATTAATCTGCGCTGCGGCGTAGGGGTAATTAAAGTAAGTGTACTCTGAAATTAGTTAAGGGTGATCAATGCAAGTGGGAAGGGGGGCCATCTCGCTTGCTCTCTCTTTCTCTCTGGCGGGTAGTAAAAAGCATTAAGAAATGGTGGGTAGTAAAAAAAAAGTGGAGCATGAAAAGAGAAATGGAATGTTGCCGTTGGGCTGGAGCGATGGCAACGGCTAGCTCGCGCGCGTGCGGCATATGGCGTGCTCTGCTCTGCTCCCCGCTCCCTCGTCGTCGCAGTCAGTCAGTCTCGCATCGCAGGGAAGAAGAAGCCGAGCGGGTCAATCGCTGCAACGCGAGCCAGGGAGTAGGAAACGGACGCTCCAGAACACCACAAGCTGTTCGTTCCAGGACAAAAGAATAATAAGTAAAATAAAATATACTCCACGACGAGATTGGTCCTCCCTCCAATCTGATTGGAGGCTGGCTCGAGGAGGCGATCGATCGGCGCCGGCGGCCCGCGCCAACGAGACCGAGGCCCGCCCCACGACGAGCCGCGCCGCGGATTTGTTTATTTGTTTATATCCATCTATATCCTGATGACGAAGAAATCCGGAGGGCGAGACATGAAGCCATGCGACAACATCTCGGCAGCTTTCGCGAGCCCCCAACCCAACCCAGCCGGCCGGCCGGCCCCGACACGACAGGCGGCCGATCGGGACACGGCCGCGGCTTCGCCCCTCTCTCTCTCTCTCTCTCCCGGAACAATGCCCCCTCCACCGCCACCGCGACTCCCCCCACCCCACCCAAAACACACGGCGCGCCCCGAACCCAAAATCGACGGGAGGGGGGGATCAAAGGGGACGAAAGAGAGGCGAGCCCGATGCTGACCTCGTCGTCGCGGCCGGAGAATCGGCGCCGCCGCCGCCGCCGGGGACGAGATCGCCGCGCCTGCCTGTCCCGAATCGATCGAGGTCGCGATCGCCTAGGGCGGGCGGGCGTGCCCGTGCATGCGGGGAAGGCAAGCGGAGGGGAGACGAGGATGGAGGAAACGGGGACGGGCCTCGGTCTCTCTCGCGCGGTTCCCCCGATGAAAGCAACGTTGCTCGGCGCCTGCCTGGCTGGACCAAACATTTTCCTACGCGACGCGTCTGGCCTGGACGAGAAAGAAAAAAAAACAAATGGGAATTATTATTTTAGAAAACGTTATTGTTGTTGAGCTCAAGCGGTTTCTGGTACGCCAGCCGATAAATGGGGAGCTTGATCATAATCAATTCCATGAGTTATTAAAAGGTTAAAAGTAAATCTCAGTAGAGTACCACAGTTCCGCTTTCCACCTTCCCTCTTTTCCAACTTTTTTACTAGTTTTTTTTTTTTTTGCATGATCCACGGACGAATGCTTCTCATCCAATGGGCCGATCGATCACTAGCTTTGCTAAGCTAAGCCAAGCCACTTCACTTCATGGGGAGCATCATTTCTCCTCCTGCTCCTTTAGCTGCGTGCCGCGTTTGATTATGGGGGTTAAGCGAGTGCGTAAGCAGTGATTAAAAACTGCCGCGGCGCGGCACGGCACGGCACGGCGCTCCACAGCGAGTGGCCTACCACCACCACCACCACCAAGCACCAACCAGCTCGCCTACTGATGAGATTGTACCGTTGCGTTGCTAGCGGGGAGAAAAGCAAAGCGGTAGTCCTAGACTCATAGTGACAAGCACTTCTCGGTCAATGACCCAAGCTTGGCTTTTTGTCGTTGCTATTTTTGTTTTGGAACTTCACTTGCTTTCCACCATAATAGCAACAAAAAAAAAACTCATTTCTTTTCCCTTCGAAAATACTTCACTTGCTTTCCACGGTAAAAAGTATAGTACTACTCCCTCCGTCTTTTAAAAAGTGTACTTCCAACTTTATTGGAAAGTCAAACATTTTTATGTTTGACCGTATTTATATAGTGTTACATCAATATTTATGCCATCAAATTAGTAGCATTAGATTCATGATAAAATATACTTTCATCATATACCTATTTGGTTTCATAAATATTGATATATTTTTGCACAAACTCGGTCAAACTTTAAGATAGTTTGACTCTCCAACAAACTTGGAAGTACACTCTTTAAAGGACGGAGGGAGTACTACAGTACTACACTAGCATGGTTGTATCACCCGCAAGGGCATGTACTCTCTCCGTTACAAAATAATTGATGGTTAAGATTCTACTGAAAAATGTGTTGAGATCTACAGTACCAAATTCACATAGTACGAAAAAATATTTTGTAAAAATTCTCATGAGACTGATTTCGTGTTCTAGGTGTTAATATATTTTGATACAAACTTGGTCAAACATAAGCAAAATTGACTTAGGACAAACCTCAAACTTCAATAATTTTAGAACGGAGAGTATGAAATATTGTCAATTGCCGTGTCTGATTACATAGTACTATTCCTAGAAAGAAAGACCCGCACGGAGATTTTATATTTGATTTTGTCTACACTAAGTTGATCATCTCTCCCAAGGCCCTGGACCCTAACCCTAGGGTATTCTACGTGCACTAAAAGGTGTCGCCCGATATCTCAATGAACATTGTGGTTTGAAAATTAACTTTCAAACAAGTGAGGTTCTGATGGTTTTACATGATGACGAGAGAGGGCACATGTATGTTGGATCTCTTTAATTGTCGATTGGGATCCTGACCTATCAGATATCTGGGTGTGCTTGTTGTTGGGGAACGTAGCAGAAATTCAAAAAATTTCTACGCATCACCAAGATCAATCTATGGAGTAATCTAGCAACGAGGGAAAGGGGAGTGCATCTACATACCCTTGTAGATCGCTAAGCGGAAGCGTTCGAGTGAACGGGGTTGATGGAGTCGTACTCGTCGTGATCCAAATCACCGATGATCCTAGTGCCGAACAGACAAGACACCTCGCGTTAAACACACATGCAGCCCGGTGGCGTCTCCCATGCCTTGATCCAGCAAGGAGAGAGGAGAGGTTGGGAAGACTCCGTCCAGCAGCAAAGACGACAGGCGTGGTGGTGGTGGAGGCGTGGCACTCAGCAGGCTTCGCCAAGCACCGCAAGAGACGAGGAGGGAGAGGGGTAGGGCTGCGCCAAGAGGGAGATCGAATCATGTGTTGGGCAGTCCCCAAACCTCAAGTATATATAGTGGAGAGGAGGGGCTGCGCCCCACCTAGGGTTCCCTCCCTAGGGGTGGCGGCAGCCCCCAGATCTCATCTGGGTGGCGGCCAAGGGGGGAGAGAGGGGGGCACACCTAGGGTGGGCCTTAGGGCCCATCTGGACCTAGGGTTTGCCCCCTCCCACTCTCCCTGCGCCTTGGGCCTTGGTGGGGCGCACCAGCCCACCAGAGCTGGTCCCTCCCACACTTGGCCCATGCAGCCTTTCGAGGCTGGTGGCCCCACAGTGGACCGGGACCCTCCGGTGGTCTGATCGTTATCAGTAGCACGGAAACTTTTCCGTGACTAAAGCAGACTTCCATATATAAATATTTACCTCCGGACCATTCCGAACTCCTCGTGACGTCCGAGATCTCATCCGGACTCGAACAACATTCGGTAACCACGTACATCTATTCCCTATAACCCTAGCGCCATCGAACCTTAATGTGTAGACCCTACGGGTTCGGGAGACTTGAGACATGACCGAGACAACTCTCCGCCAATAACCAACAGCGGATCTGGATACCCATGTTGGCTCCCACATGTTCCACGATGATCTCATCGGATGAACCACGATGTCAAGGATTCAATCAATCCCGTATTCAATTCCCTTTGTCTAGCGGTATAGTACTTGCCCGAGATTCGATCGTCGGTATCCCGATACCTTGTTCAATCCCGTTACCGGCAAGTCTCTTTACTCATTCTGTAACACATCATCCCGTGATCAACCCCTTGGTCACATTGTGCACATTATGATGATGTCCTACTGAGTGGGCCCAGAGATACCTCTCCGTCACACGGAGTGACAAATCCCAGTCTCGATTCGTGCCAACCCAACAGACACTTTCGGAAATACCCGTAGTGTACCTTTATAGTCACCCAGTTACGTTGTGACGTTTGGTACACCCAAAGCATTCCTACGGTATCCGAGAGTTGCACAATCTCATGGTCTAAGGAAATGATACTTGACATTAGAAAAGCTTTAACATACCAACTACACGATCTTTGTGCTAGGCTTAGGATTGGGTCTTGTCCATCACATCATTCTCCTAATGATGTGATCCCGTTATCAACGACATCCAATGTCCATGGTCAGGAAACCGTAACCATCTATTGATCAACGAGCTAGTCAGCTAGAGGCTTACTAGGGACATGGTGTTGTCTATGTATCCACACATGTATCTGAGTTTCCTATCAATACAATTATAGCATGGATAATAAACGATTATCATGAACAAGGAAATATAATAGTAATAACTAATTTATTATTGCCTCTAGGGCATATTTCCAACAGTCTCCCACTTGCACTAGAGTTAATAATCTAGTTCACATCGTCATGTGATTAACACTCACAGGTCACATCGCCATGTGACCAACATCCAAAGAGTTTACTAGTGTTAATAAACTAGTTCACATCAACATGTGATTAAGACTCAATGAGTTCTGGGGTTTGATCATGTTTTGCTTGTGAGAGAGGTTTTAGTCAACGGGTCTGCAACATTCAGATCTATATGTACTTCGCAAATCTCTAGGTCATATTGTAAATGCTGCTTCCATGCTCCACTTGAAGCTATTCCAAATGGTTGCTCCACTATACGTATCCGGTTTGCTACTCAGAGTCATTCGGATAGGTGTTTAAGCTTGCATCGACGTAACCCTTTACGCCGAACTCTTTATCACCTCCATAATCGAGAAACATGTCCTTATTACTCCAAGGACAATTTTGACCGCTGTCCAATGATCAATTCCTGGATCACTCTTGTACCCCCTTGCCAGACACGTGGCAAGGCACACATCAGGTGCGGTACTCAGCATAGCATACTGTAGAGCCTACGTCTAAAGCATAGGGGACGACCTTCGTCCTTTCTCTCTCTTCTGCCGTGGTCGAGCTTTAAGTCTTAACTTCATACCTTACAACTCAGGCAAGAACTCATTCTTTGACTAACCCATCTTGAACACCTTCAAGATCATGTCAAGGTATGTGCTCATTTGAAAGTACCATTAAGCGTTTTGATCTGTCCTTATAGATCTTGATGCTCAATGTTCAAGCAACTTAATCCAGGTTTTCCCTTGAAAAACTCCTTTCAAACAACCCTTTATGCTTTCCAGAAATTTTACATCATTTCGGATCAACAATATGTCATTCACATATACTTATCAGAAATGTTGTAGTGCTCCCACTCACTTTATTGTAAATACAAGTTTCTAACAAACTTTGTATAAACCCAAAACTTTGATTATCTCATCAAAGCGTATATTCCAACTCCAAGATGCTTACTCCAGTCCTTAGAAGGATTGCTGGAGCTTTGCATACTTGTTAGCATCTTTTAGGATTGACAAAAACCTTCTGGTTGTATCACATGCAACCTTTCCTCAAGAAAATTTTCAAGGAAACAATGTTTTGACATCCTATCTGCAAGATTTCATAAATAATGCAGCAACGGCTAATAAGACTCCAACAGACTCTTAGCACCACTATGAGTGAGAAAGTCTCATCGTAGTCAACTCCTTGAACTTGTCGGAAACATCTTAGCGACAAGCTGAGCTTTCTTAATGGTGACACATACCATCATTGTCTGTCTTCCCTCTTAGAATCCATCTGTACCCAACAACCTTACGACCATTAAGTAGTTCTTCCAAAGTCTACACTTTGTTTTCATACATGGATCCTCTCTCGGATTTTATGGCCTCGAGCCATTTGTCGGAATCCGGGCCCACCATCGCTTCTCCATAGCTCGTAGGTTCATTGTTGTCTAGCAACATGACCTCCTAAGACAGGATTACATACCACTCTGACGCAGTACGCATCCTTGTCGGCCTACGAGGTTTGGTAGTGACTTGATCCAAAGTTTCATGATCACTATCATAAGCTTCCACTTCAATTGGTGTAGGCGCCATAGGAACAACTTCCTGTGCCCTGCTACACACTAGTTGAAGCCACTTCAATTGGTGTAGGCGCCATAGGAACAACTTCCTGTGCCCTGCTACACACTAGTTGAAGTGATGGTTCATTAACCATATCAAGTCTCCACCATCCTCCCACTCAATTCTTTCGAGAGAAACTTTTCCTCGAGAAAGGACCCGTTACTAGAAACAATCCCTTTTGCTTCCGGATCTGAGATAGGAGGTATACCCAACTTATTTTTGGGTGTCCTATGAAGATGCATTTATCCGCTTTGGGTTCGAGCTCATCAACCTGAAACTTTTTCACATAAGCGTCGCAACCCCAAACTTTTAAGAAAGGACAACTTATGTTTCTCCAAACCATAGTTCATACGGTGCCGTCTCAACGGAATTACGTGGTGCCCTATTTAAAGTGAACGTGGTTGTCTCTAATGCCTAACCCATAAACGATAGTGGTAATTCGATAAGAGACATCATGGTATGCACCATATCCAATAGGGTGTAGTTGTGATGTTCGGACACACCATCAAACTATGGTGTTCCAGGCGGTATTAGTTGTGAAACAATTTCCACAATGTCTTAATTGTGTGCCAAACTCGTAACTCAGATACTCATCTCTATGATCATATCATAGACATTTTATCCTCTTGTCACGATGATCTTCAACTTCACTCTGAAATTACTTGAACCTTTCAATAGTTCAGACTTGTGTTTCATCAAGTAAATATACTCAGCATCTACTCAAATCATATGTGAAGTAAGAACATAACAATATCCACTGCGTGCCTCGGCACTCATTGGACTGCACACATCAAAATGTATTACTTCCAACAAGTTGCTTTCTTGTTCCATTTTACTGAAAACGAGGCTTTCAGTCATCTTGCCCATGTGGTATGATTTGCATGTCTCAAGTGATTCAAAAACAAGTGAGTCCAAACGGTCCATCTGCATGGAGTTTCTTCATGCATATCTACCAATAGACATGGTTCGCATGTCTCAATCTTTTCAAAACGAGTGAGTCCAAAGATCCATCAACATGGAGCTTCTTCATGCGTTTTATACCAATATTGCTTCAAATGCCAGTGCCACAAGTAGGTGGCACTATATCATTACTATCTTATATCTTTTGGTATGAACATGTGTATCACTACGATCGAGATTCAATAAACCATTCACTTTAGGTGCAAGACCATTGAAGGTATTATTCAAATAAACAGAGTAACCATTATTCTCCTTAATGAATAACCGTATTGCAATAAACATAATCCAATCATGTCTATGCTCAACGCAAACACCAAATAACAATTATTTAGGTTTAACACCAATCTCGATGGTAGAGGGAGCATGCGATGCTTGATTACATCAACCTTGGAAACACTTCCAACACACATCGTCATCTCACCTTTAGCTAGTCTCCGTTTATTCCGTAGCTTTTTTTTCGAGTTACTAACACTTAGCAACCGAACCGGTATTTAAATACCCTGGTGCTACTAGGAGTACTAGTAAAGTACACATCATAATGTATATCCAATATACTTCTGTCGACCTTGCCAGCCTTCTCATCTACCAAGTATCTAGGGTAATTCTGCTCCAAAGGATTGCTCCCTTATTACGAAGCACTTAGTCTCGGGTTTGGGTTCAACCTTGAGTTTTTTTCACTAGAGCAGCAGCTGATTTGCCGTTTCATGAAGTATCCCTTCTTGCCCTTGCCCTTCTTGAAACTAGTGGTTTCACTAACCATCAACAATTGATGCTCCTTCCTGATTTCTACTTTCGCGGTGTCAAACATCGCGAATATTTCAAGGATCATCATATCTATCCCTGATATGTTATAGTTCATCACGAAGCTCTAGCAGCTTGGTGGCAATGACTTTGGAGAAACATCACTATCTCATCTGGAAGATTAACTCCCACTTGATTCAAGTGATTGTTGTACTCAGACAATCTGAGCACAAGCTCAACGATTGAGCTTTTCTCCCTTAGTTTGCAGGCTAAGAGACTCGTCGGAGGTCTTATACCTCTTGACGTGGGCACGAGCCTGAAATCCCAATTTCAGCCCTCGAAACATCTCATATGTTTTGCGACGTTTCGAATCATCTTCGGTGCCTCAACTCTAAACCGTTTAACATTACTGAACTATCACGTAGTTATCAAAACGTGTATGTCAGATGTTCGCAACATCCAGAGACGACGATCGAGGTTCAGCACACCGAGCGGTGCATTAAGGACATAAGTCTTCTACGAAGCAACAAGTACAATCCTTAGTTTACGGACCTAATCGCATAATCGCTACTATCAACTTTCAACTAAATTTTCTCTAGGAACATATCTAAGCAGTAGAACTAAAGCGCGAGCTTACGACATAATTTGCAAAGACCTTTTGACTATGTTCAGGATAATTAAGTTCATCTTATGAACTCCCACTCAGATATACATCCCTCTAGTCATCTAAGTGATTACATGATCCGAGTCAACTAGGCCGTGTCTAATCATCACGTGAGACGGACTAGTCATCATCGGTGAACATCTTCATGTTGATCGTATCTACCATATGACTCATGCTCGACCTTTCGGTCTCTTGTGTTCGAGGCCATGTGCGTACATGCTAGGCTCGTCAAGTCAACCTAAGTGTTTCGCGTGTGTAAATCTGGCTTACACCCGTTGTATGTGAACGTTAGAATCTATCACACCCGATCATCACGTGGTGCTTCGAAACAACGAACTTTCGCAATGGTGCACAGTTAGGGGGAACACTTTCTTGAAATTTTAATGAGGGGTCATCTTATTTACTACCGTCGTTCTAAGCAAATAAGATGCATAAACATGATAAACATCACATGCAATCAAAAAGTGACATGATATGGCCAATATCATTTTCTCCTTTTGATCTCCATCTTCGGGGCTCCATGATCATCATTGTCACCGGCATGACACCATGATCTCCTGTTGGAAATATGCCCTAGAGACAATAATAAAAGGATTATTATTATATTTCCTTGTTCATGATAATTGTCTTTTATTCATGCTATAATTGTATTATCCGGAAATCGTAATACACGTGTGAATACATAAACCACAATATGTCCCTAGTGAGCCTCTAGTTGACTAGCTCGTTGATCAATAGATAGTCATGGTTTCCTGACTATGAACATTGGATGTCATTGATAACGGGATCACATCATTAGGAGAATGATGTGATGGACAGACCCAATCCTAAACATAGCACAAGATCGTGTAGTTCGTTTTGCTAGAGCTTTTCCAATGTCAAGTATCTCTTCCTTAGACCATGAGATCGTGTAACTCCCGGATACCGTAGGAGTGCTTTGGGTGTACCAAACGTCACAACGAATCGGGTGACTATAAAGGTGCACTACAGGTATCTCCGAAAGTGTCATTGGGTTGACACGGATCGAGATCGGATTTGTCACTCCGTGTTACGGAGAGGTATCACTGGGCCCACTCGGTAGTGCATCATCATAATGAGCTCAAAGTGACCAAGTGTCCGGTCACGGATCATGCATTACTGATGCGAGTAAAGTGACTTGCTGGTAACGAGATTGAACGAGGTATTGGTATACCGACGATCGAATCTCGGGCAAGTAACATACCGTCTGACAAAGGGAATAGTATACAGGGTTGCTTGAATCCTCGACATCGTGGTTCATCCGATGAAATCATCGAGGAGTATGTAGGAGCCAACATGGGTATCCAGATCCCGCTGTTGGTTATTGACCGGAGAACCGTCTCAGTCATGTCTGCATGTCTCCCGAACCCGTAGGGTCTACACACTTAAGGTTCGGTGACGCTAGGGTTATTAGGAAGACTTGTATGTGATTATCGAATGTTGTTCGGAGTCCCGAATGAGATCCCGGACGTCATGAGGAGTTCCGGAATGGTCCGGAGGTAAAGATTTATATATGGGAAGTTGTCAAACGGACACCGGAAAGCTTCGGGGTCATATCGGTATTGTACCGGGGCCACCAGAGAGGTTCCGGGGGTCCACCGGGAGGGGCCACCCCTCTCGGAGGGCCTCATGGGCCACAAGGGGCAGAGAACCAGCCCCTGGAGGGCTGGGCGCCCCCCCCCCCTTGGGCCCATGCGCCTAGGGTTGGGGGGAACCCTAGTGGGCGCCCCCCCTTTGCTTGGGGGGCAAGCCCCCTCCACGGCCGCCCCCTCTAGATCTCATCTAGAGGGGCGGCCCCCCTTGACCCTTCCCCTATAAATAGAGGGGTGAGGGGAAGGCTGCAAAACACATCCAAGGCGCAGCCCCTCCCCTTCCCAACACCTCTCCTCCTCCGCGTGTGCTTGGCGAAGCCACAGCCGAGATCTTGCCTCTCCACCATCATCACGCCGTCGTGCTGCTGCTGGAGCCTTCTTCCTCAACCTCTCCTTCCCCCTTGCTGGATCAAGAAGGAGGAGAATTCGTCCGTTCCGTACGTGTGTTGAACACGGAGGTGCTGTCCGTTCGGCACTTGGTCATCGGTGATCTGAATCACAGCAAGTACGACTCCATCATCACCGCTCCCTTGAACGCTTCCGCACACGATCTACAAGTGGTATGTAGATGCAATGTCTCTCCCATGACTCGTTGCTTAGATGAACTCATAGATGGATCTTGGTGAAACCGTAGGAAAAATTTTTAATTTTCTGCAACGTTCCCCATCAGTGGCATCATGAGCTAGGTCTATGTGTAGTTCTCTATTGCACGAGTAGAACACAATTTTATTGTGGGCGTAGATCTTGTCAACTTGCTTGCCGCTACTAGTCTTTTCTTGCTTCAGCGGTATTGTGGGATGAAGCGGCCCGGACCGACCTTACACGTACGCTTACGTGAGACAGGTTCCACCGACTGACATGCACTAGTTGCATAAGGTGGCTAGCGGGTGTCTGTCTCTCCTACTTTAGTTGGAGTGGATTAGATGAAAATGGTCCGTATGAAGGGTAAATAGATGTTGACAAAATCACGTTGTGGTTATTCGTAGGTAAGAAAACGTTCTTGCTAGAACCCAATTACAGCCACGTAAAAGATGCAACAACAATTAGAGGACGTCTAACTTGTTTTTGCAGCAATTGTCATGTGATGTGATATGCCAGAAGTTGTGATGAATGATGAATGATACATTGTGATGTATGAGATCATGTTCTTGTAATAGGAATCACGACTTGCATGTCGATGAGTATGACAACCGGCAGGAGCCATAGGAGTTGTCTTATTTTTGTATGACCTGCGTGTCATTGAAGAACGCCATGTAAATTACTTTACTTTATTGCTAAACGCGTTAGCCATAGAAGTAGAAGTAGTCGTTGGCGTGACAACTTCATGAAGACACGATGATGGAGATCATGATGATGGAGATCATGGTGTCATGCCGGTGACAAGATGATCATGGAGCCCCGAAGATGAAGATCAAAGGAGCTATATGATATTGGCCATATCATGTCACTACTTTATATAATTGCATGTGATGTTTATTATGTTTATGCATCTTGTTTACTTAGAACGACGGTAGTAAATAAGATGATCCCTTAGAATAATTTCAAGAAAGTGTTCCCCCTAACTGTGCACCGTTGCTAAAGTTCGTCGTTTCGAAGCACAACGTGATGATCGGGTGTGATAGATCCTTACGTTCACATACAACGGGTGTAAGACAGTTTTACACATGCATAAACACTTAGGGTTAACTTGAGGAGCCTAGCATGTACAGACATGGCCTCGAAACACAAGAGACCGAAAGGTCGAACATGAGTCGTATGGAAGATACGATCAACATGGAGATGTTCACCGACGATGACTAGTCCGTCTCACATGATGATCGTACACGGTCTAGTCGACTCGGATCATGTAACACTTAGATGACTAGAGGGATGTCAAATCTGAGTGGGAGTTCATTAAATAATTTGATTAGATGAACTTAATTATCATGAACTTAGTCTAAAGTCTTTGCAAAATATGTCTTGTAGATCAAATGGACAACGCTCATGTCAACATGAACTTCAACGCATTCCTAGAGAAAACCAAGCTGAAAGATGATGGCAGCAACTATTCGGACTGGGTCCGGAACCTGAGGATCATCCTCATAGCAGCCAAGAAACAATATGTCCTAGAAGCACCGCTAGGTGATGCACCCATCGAGAGAACCAAGACATTATGAATGCTTGGCAGTCTCGTCTTGATGATTACTCCCT
Organism: Aegilops longissima; assembly: GCA_021605205.1. NCBI lineage: Eukaryota > Viridiplantae > Streptophyta > Magnoliopsida > Poales > Poaceae > Aegilops > Aegilops longissima. The sequence continues at coordinate 610,592,346 of CM038681.1, read as the reverse complement.
CTTTCAATGCGGCATGCTTTACAGCTTAGAACCGGGCTCCAAAAGCGTTTTGAGCAACACGGAGCATATGAGATGTTCGAGGAGCTGAAAATGGTTTTCCAAGCTCATGCCCGGTCGAGAGATATGAAGTCTCCGACAAGTTCTATAGTTGTAAGATGGAGGAAAACAGTTCATCGGTGAGCACATACTCAAAATGTCCAGGTTGCACAACCTTTGTCCCGGTGGACATTAACCTCCCGGACGAGGCGGTCATTGACAGAATCCTTGATCGCTCCCACCAAACTACAAGAGCTTTGCGATGAACTACAATATGCAGGGGATGGTGAAGACCATTCCGAAGTATTCTCAATGTGAAGTCAGCAGAGGTTGAAATCAAGAAAGAACATCAAGTGTTGATGGTCAATAAAACCACTAAGTTCAAAAAGGGCAAGGGTAAGAAGAACTTCAAGAAGGACGGCAAAGATGTTGCCGCGCCCGGTAAGCAAGTTGTCGGGAAGAAGTCAAAGAATGGACCCAAGCCTGAGACAGAGTGCTTTTATTGCAAAGGGAAGGGCCACTGGAAGCGGAACTGCCCCAAATACTTAGCGGACAAGAAGGCCGGCAACACTAAAGGTATATTTGATATACATGTAATTGTTGGGGAACGTTGCAGAAAATTAAAATTTTTCCTACGGTTTCACCAAGATCCATCTATGAGTTCTACTAAGCAACGAGTCAAGAGAGAGAGTTTGCATCTACATACCACTTGTAGATCGAATACGGAAGCGTTCGAGGGAGTGGTGATGATGAAGACGTTCCCAACGTGATTCCGATCACCGATGACCAAGTGCTGAACGGACAGCACCTCCGCGTTCAACACACGTACGAGACGACGGCGTCTCCTTCGTCTTGATCCAGCAAGGAGGAAGGAGAGGTTGAGGAAGACCACTCCAATGGCAGCACGACGGCGTGATGCAGATGGAGTGTTGTTCTCGGCAGGCTTCGCCAAGCTTACAGCGGAGGAGGAGAGGTGTTGGGAGGGAGGGCTGCGCCTTTAATGGTGTGTGCAGCCCTCCCTCCATCCCTCTATTTATAGGGGAAGGAGGAGGGCCAGCCCCTCTAGATGCATCTAGAGGGGGCGGCGGCCAAGGGAGGGGCTTGCCCTCCAAGCAAGGGCGCCCCTTAGGGTTCCCCCTCAACCCTAGGCGCATGGGCCAAGGGAGGGGTGCGCCCAGCCCACTGGGGCTGGCTGCCTCCCACGCAGCCCAAGTGGCCCCCGAAGGGGTGGCCCCTCCCGTGGTCCTCCGGAACCTTCCGGTGGACCCTCCATAATACCGATATGACCAAACTTTTCGGTGTCTGCTTGACGACTTCCCATATATAAATATTTACCTCCGGACCATTCCGGAACTCCTCGTGACGTCAGGGATCTCATCCGGACTCGAACAACATTCGGCAATCACATACAAGTCTTCCTATTAACCCTAAGCGCCACCGAACCTTAAGTGTGTAGACCCTACGGGTTCGGAGACATCTGAACATGACCGGGGCGCTCTCAGTCAATAACCAACAGCGGGATCTGGATACCCATGTTGGCTCCCACATGCTCCTCGATGATGTCATCGGATGAACCACGATGTCTAGGGTTCAAGCAACCCGTATTCTATTCCCTTTGTCGACGGTATGTTACTTGCCCGAGACTCGATCGTCGATATCCCAATACCTCGTTCAGTCTCGTTCACGGCAAGTCACTTTACTCGCACCGTAATGCATGATCCGTGACCGGACACTTGATCACTTTGAGCTCATTATGATGATGCACTACCGAGTGGGCGAGTGATACCTCTCCGTCATATGGAGTGACAAATCCTGTCTCGATCCGTGTCAACCCAATGACACTTTCGGAGATACCTGTAGTGCACCTTTATAGTCACCCGATTACGTTGTGACGTTTGGTACACCCAAAGCACTCCTACGGTATCCGGAGTTACACGATCTCACGGTCTAAGGAAGAGATACTTGACATTGGAAAAGCTCTAGCAAAACGAACTACACGATCTTTGTGCTATGCTTAGGATTGGGTCTTGTCCATCACGTCATTCTCCTAATGGCGTGATCCCGTTATCAATGACATCCGATGTCCATAGTCAGAAACCATGACTATCTGTTGACCAACGAGCTAGTCTACTAGAGGCTTACTAGGGACGTATTGTAGTCTATGTATTCACACGTGTATTACGATTTCCGGATAATACAATTATAGCATGAATAAAAGACAATTATCATGAACAAGGAAATATAATAATAATGCTTTTATTATTGCCTCTAGGGCATATTTCCAACAGTCTCCCACTTGCACTAGAGTCAATAATCTAGTTACATTGTGATGAATCGAACACCCATAGAGTTCTGGTGTTGATCATGTTTTGCCCATGAGAGAGGTTTAGTCAGCGGATCTGCGACATTCAGATCCGTGTGCACTTTACAAATTTCTATGTCTCCATCTTGAACATTTTCACGGATGGAGTTGAAGCGACGCTGATGTGCTCGGTCTTCTTGTGAAACCTGGGCTCCTTGGCAAGGGCAATAGCTCCGGTGTTGTCACAGAAGAGTTTGATCGGCCCGACGCATTGGGTATGACTCCTAGGTCGGTGATGAACTCCTTCACCCAAATTGCTTCATGCGCTGCCTCCGAGGCTGCCATGTACTCCGCTTCACATGTAGATCCCGCCACGACGCTCTCGCTTGCAGCTGCACCAGCTTCTCGCTCCACCATTCAACATATACATGTATCCGGTTTGTGACTTTGAGTCATCCAGATCGTGTCGAAGCTAGCGTCGGCGTAACCCGTTCTGACGAGCTCTTCGTCACCTCCATAAACGAGAAACATGTCCTTTGTCCTTTTCGGTACTTCAGGATATTCTTGACCGCTGTCCGGTGTTCCTTGCGGGATTACTTTGGTACCTTCCTACCAAACTTACGGCAAGGTTTACATCAGGTCCTGGTACACAACATGGCATACATAATAGATCATATGGCTGAGGCATAGGGATGACACTCATCTCTTCTTTATCTTTTGTCGTAGTCGGGCATTGAGCTGAGCTCAATCTCACACCTTGCAATCTGAGGCAAGAACCCTTCTTGGACTGATCCATTTTGAACTTCTTCAAAATCTTATCAAGGTATGTGCTTTGTGAAAGACCTATGAGGCGTCTCGATCTATCTCTATAGATCTTGATGCCTAATATATAAGCAGCTTCTCCAAGGTCCTTCATTGAAAAACACTTATTCAAGTAGGCCTTAATGCTGTCCAAGAATTCTATATCATTTCCCATCAAAAGTATGTCATCTACATATAGTATGAGAAATGCTCTGAGCTCCCACTCACTTTCTTGTAAACGCAGGCTTCTCCATAAGTCTGCATAAACCCAAACGCTTTGATCATCTCATCAAAGCGAATGTTCCAACTCCGAGATGCTTGCACCAGCCCATAAATGGATCGCTGGAGCTTGCATACTTTGTCAGCATTCTTAGGATCGACAAAACCCTCCGGCTGTATCATATACAGCTCTTCCTTAAGATATCCGTTAAGGAACGCTGTTTTGACGTCCATCTGCCATATCTCATAATCATAGTATGAGGCAATTGCTAACATGATTCGGACGGACTTAAGCTTCGCCACGGAGAGAAAGTCTCATCGTAGTCAATCCCTTGAACTTGCCGATAACCCTTAGCGACAAGTCGAGCTTTATAGATGGTGACATTACCATCCGCGTCCGTCTTCTTCTTAAAGATCCATTTGTTTTCTATCGCTCGCCGATCATCGGGCAAGTCAGTCAAAAGTCCACACTTTGTTTTCATACATGGATTCTATCTCGGACTTCATGGCTTCTAGCCATTTGTTGGAATATGGGCCCGCCATCGCTTCTTCATAGTTCGAAGGTTCACTGTTGTCTAACAACATGATTTCCAGGACAGGGTTGCCGTACCACTCTGGTGTGGAACGTGTCCTAGTAGACCTCTGAGTTCAAGAGCAACTTGATCCAAGTACCTTGATCATCATCATGAATTTCCTCTTGGTTGGTGTAGGCATCACAGAACATTTTCCGAGCTGCACCACTATCCTGTTCAAGAGGTAGTACTTCATCGAGTTCTACTTTACTCCCACTTACTTCTTTCGAGAGAAACTCTTTTCCGAAAGGATCCGTTCTTGGCAACAAAGATCTTGCCCTCGGATCTTAAGTAAAAGGTATACCCAATGGTTTCTTTAGGGTATCCTATGAAGACGCATTTTCCGACTTGGGTTCGAGCTTTTCAGGTTGAAGTTTCTTGACATAAGCATCGCATCCCCAAACTTTTAGAAACGACAACTTAGGTTTCTTCCCAAACCATAATTCATACGGTGTCGTCTCAACGGACTTAGACGGTGCCCTATTTAAAGTGAATGTAGCTGTCTCTAGAGCGTATCCCCAAAATGATAGCGTAAATCGGTAAGAGACATCATAGACCGCACCATATCCAATAGAGTGCGATTCGACGTTCGGACACACCGTTCTGTTGAGGTGTTCCAGCGGCGTTAGTTGTGAAACGATTCCACATTTTCTTAAGTGTGTACCAAATTCGTGACTTAAATATTCTCCTCCACGATCGATCGTAAGAATTTTATCTTTCGGTCACGTTGATTCTCTACTTCATTCTGAAATTCCTTGAACTTTTCAAAGGTCTCAGACTTGTGTTTCATCAAGTAGACATACCCATATCTACTCAAGTCATCTGTGAGAGTGAGAACATAACGATATCCTCCATGAGCCTCAACGCTCATTGGACCGCATACATCGGTATGTATGATTTCCAACAAGTTGGTTGCTCGCTCCATTGTTCGGAGAACGGAGTCTTGGTCATCTTGCCCATGAGGCATGGTTCGCATGTGTCAAATGATTCATAATCTAGAGACTCCAAAAGTCCATCAGCATGGAGCTTCTTCATGCGCTTGACACCAATGTGACCAAGGCGGCGAGTGCCACAAGTATGTGGGACTATCGTTATCAACTTTACATCTTTTGGTATTCACGCTATAAACATGTGTAATACTACGCTCGAGATTCATTAAGAACAAACCATTGACCATCGGAGCATGACCATAAAACATATCTCTCATATAAATAGAACAACCATTATTCTCGGATTTAAATGAGTAGCCATCTCGCATTAAACGAGATCCAGATACAATATTCATGCTCAAACTTGGCACCAAATAACAATTATTAAGGTTCATAACTAATCCCGTAGGTAAATGAAGAGGTAGCGTGCGACGGCGATCACATCGACTCTGGAACCATTCCCGACGCCGCATCGTCACCTCGCCCTTTGCCGGTCTCCGCTTATTCCGCAGCTCTGCTGTGAGTTACAAATATGAGCAATGGCGCGGTATCAAATACCGGGAGTTACTACGAGTCTGGTAAAGTACACATCAATTACATGTATATCAAGTATACCTTTGGTGTTGCCGGCCTTCTTGTCCGCTAAGTATTTGGGGCAGTTCCGCTTCAAAGGACCCCCCTTGCAATAAAAGCACTCAGTCTCGGGTTTGGGTCCATTCTTTGACTTCTTCCCTCAACTTGCTTACGGGCGGCAACCTCCTTGCCGTCCTTCTTGAAGTTCTTCTTGCCCTTGCCCTTCTTGAACTTAGTGGTCTTATTGACCATCAACACTTGATGTTCTTTCTTGATTTCAACCTCGGCTGACTTCAAAGATAGAGAACACTTCAGAATGGTCTTCACCATCCCTCGCATGTTGTAGTTCATCACAAAGCTCTTGTAGCTTGGTGGGAGCGATCGAGGATTCTGTCAATGACCGCCTCATCGGGAGGTTAATATTCATTTGGGTCATACGGTTGTGCAACCTGGACATCTTGATATGTGCTCACTCACGTAACTGTTTTCCTCCATCTTACAACTATAGAACTTGTCGGAGATGTCATATCTCTCGACCGGCGTGAGCTTGGAAAACAAGTTTCAGCTCCTCGAACATCTCATATGCTCCGTGATGCTCAAAACGCTTTTGGAGCCCGGTTCTAAGCTGTAAAGCATGCCGCATTGAACGAGGGAGTAATCATCAAGACGAGACTGCCAAGCATTCATAATGTCTTGGTTCTGCAGGGACGGAGCGTCACCTAGCGGTCCTTCTAGGACATATTGTTTCCTGGCAGCTATGAGGATGATCCTCAAGTTCCGGACCCAGTCCGTATAGTTGTTGCCGTCATCTTTCAGCTTGGTTTTCTCTAGGAACGCGTTGAAGTTCAAGTTGACATGAGCGTTGGCCATTTGATCTACAAGACATATTCATTCAAAAGTTTTAAACTAAGTTCATGATAATTAAGTTCATCTAATCAAATTATTTAAATGAACTCCCACTCAGATTAGACATCCCTCTAGTCATCTAAGTGTTTCACGATCCGAGTCGACTAGGCCGTGTCCGATCATCACGTGAGACGGACTAGTCATCATCGGTGAACATTCTCATGTTGATCGTATCTTCTATACGACTCGTGTTCGACCTTTCGGTCTCCGTGTTCCGAGGCCATGTCTGTACATGCTAGGCTCGTCAAGTAAACCCTAAGTGTTTTCGCGTGTGTAAATCTGTCTTACACCCGTTATATGTGAACATAAGAATCCATCACACCCGATCATCACGTGGTGCTTAGAAGCGATGAACTTTAGCAACGGTGCACAGTTAGGGGAAACACTTCTTGAAATTGTTGTAAGGGATCATCTTATTTACTACCGTCGTTCTAAGTAAACAAGATGTATAAACATAATAAACATCACATGCAATTATATAGTAGTGACATGATATGGCCAATATCATAAAGCTCCATTGATCTCCATCTTGAGGCTCCATGATCATCTTGTCACCGCATGACACCATGATCTCCATCATCATGATCTCCATCATTGTGCCTCCATGAAGTTGTCACGCCAACGACTACTTCTACTTCTATGGCTAACGCGTTTAGCAATAAAGTAAAGTAATTTACATGGTGTTCTTCAATGACACGCAGGTCATACAAAATAAAGACAACTCCTATGGCTCCTGCCGGTTGTCATACTCATCGACATGCAAGTCGTGATTCCTATTACAAGAACATGATCTCATACATCACAATATGTCATTCATCATTCATCACAACTTGGCCATATCACATCACATGACAATTGCTGCAAAAACAAGTTAGACGTCCTCTAATTGTTGTTGCATCTTTTACGTGGCTGCAATTGGGTTCTAGCAAGAACGTTTTATTACCTACGAATAACCACAACGTGATCTTGTCAACTTCTATTTACCCTTCATAAGGACCCTTTTCATCGAATTCGCTCCAACTAAAGTAGGAGAGCAGACACCCGCCAGCCACCTTATGCAACTAGTGCATGTTAGTCGGTGGAACCGGTCTCACGAAGCGCACGTGTAAGGTTGGTCCGGGCCGCTTCATCCCACAATACCGCGGAAGCAAGATAAGACTAGTAGCGGCAAGTAAATTGACAAGATCCACGCCCACAACTAAATTGTGTTCTACTCGTGCAATAGAGAACTACGCATAGACCTAGCTCATGATGCCACTGTTGGGGAACGTTGCAGAAAATTAAAATTTTTCCTACGGTTTCACCAAGATCCATCTATGAGTTCTATTAAGCAACGAGTCAAGAGAGAGAGTTTGCATCTACATACCACTTGTAGATCGAATACGGAAGCGTTCGAGGGAGTGGTGATGATGAAGACGTTCCCAACGTGATTCCGATCACTGATGACCAAGTGTTGAACGGACAGCACCTCCGCGTTCAACACACGTACGGGACGACGGCGTCTCCTTCGTCTTGATCCAGCAAGGAGGAAGGAGAGGTTGAGGAAGACCACTCCAATGGCAGCACGACGGCGTGATGCGATGGAGTGTTGTTCTCCGGCAGGCTTCGCCAAGCTTACGCGGAGGAGGAGAGGTGTTGGGAGGGAGGGGCTGCGCCTTTAATGGTGTGTGCAGCCCTCCCTCCACCCTCTATTTATAGGGAAGGAGGAGGGCGGCCCCTCTAGATGCATCTAGAGGGGGCGGCGCCAAGGGAGGGGCTTGCCCTCCAAGCAGGCGCCCCTTAGGGTTCCCCCTCAACCCTAGGCGCATGGGCCAAGGGGAGCGGGTGCGCCCAGACCACCAGGGGCTGGCTGCCTCCCACGCAGCCCAAGTGGCCCCCGAAGGGGTGGCCCTCCGGTGGTCCTCCGGAACCTTTCGGTGGACCCTCCATAATACCGATATGACCGAAACTTTTCGGTGTCCGTTTGACGACTTCCCATATATAAATCTTTACCTCCGGACCATTCCGGAACTCCTCGTGACGTCCGGGATCTCATCCGGGACTCCGAACAACATTCGGCAATCACATACAAGTCTTCCTATTAACCCTAGCGTCACCGAACCTTAAGTGTGTAGACCCTACGGGTTCGGGAGACATGCAGACATGACCGGGACGCTCTCAGGTCAATAACCAACAGCGGGATCTGGATACCCATGTTGGCTCCCACATGCTCCACGATGATGTCATCGGATGAACCACGATGTCTAGGGTTCAAGCAACACCGTATTCTATTCCCTTTGTCAGACGGTATGTTACTTGCCCGAGACTCGATCGTCAGTATCCCAATACCTCGTTCAGTCTCGTTATCGCAAGTCACTTTACTCGCATCAGTAATGCATGATCCCGTGACCGGACACTTGATCACTTTGAGCTCATTATGATGATGCACTACCGAGTGGGCCCAGTGATACCTCTCCGTCATACGGAGTGACAAATCCTGTCTCGATCCGTGTCAACCCAATGCAGACACTTTCGGAGATACCGTAGTGCACCTTTATAGTCACCCAGTTACGTTGTGACGTTTGGTACACCCAAAGCACTCCTACGGTATCCGGGAGTTACACGATCTCACGGTCTAAGGAAGAGATACTTGACATTGGAAAAGCTCTAGCAAAACGAACTACACGATCTTTGTGCTATGCTTAGGATTGGGTCTTGTCCATCACGTCATTCTCCTAATGGCGTGATCCCGTTATCAATGACATCGATGTCCATAGTCAGGAAACCATGACTATCTGTTGACCAACGAGCTAGTCTACTAGAGGCTTACTAGGGACGTATTGTAGTCTATGTATTCACACGTGTATTACGATTTCCGGATAATACAGTTATAGCATGAATAAAAGACAATTATCATGAACAAGGAAATATAATAATAATGCTTTTATTATTGCCTCTAGGGCATATTTCCAACAGTAATTGATGTGTACCTTACCAGTACTCGTAGTAACTCCTGGGTATTTGATACCGGTGCCGTTGCTCATATTTGTAACTCACAGCAGGAGCTGCGGAATAAACGGAGACTGGCAAAGGACGAGGTGACAATGCGCGTCGGGAATGGTTCCAAGGTCGATGTGATCGCCGTCGGCACGCTACCTCTACATTTACCTACGGGATTAGTTTTAAACCTTAATAATTGTTATTTAGTGCCAAGTTTGAGCATGAACATTTTATCAGGATCTCGTTTAATGCGAGATGGCTACTCATTAAAATCCGAGAATAATGGTTGTTCTATTTATATGAGAGATATGTTTTATGGTCATGCTCCGATGGTCAATGGTTTATTCTTAATGAATCTCGAGCGTAATGTTACACATATTCATAGGGTGAATACCAAAAGATGTAAAGTTGATAACGATAGTCCCACATACTTGTCGCACTGCCGCCTTGGTCACATTGGTGTCAAGCGCATGAAGAAGCTCCATTCTGATGGACTTTTAGAGTCTCTCTATTATGAATCATTTGACACATGCGAACCATGCCTCATGGGCAAAATGACCAAGACTCCGTTCTCCGGAACAATGGAGCGAGCAACCAACTTATTGGAAATCATACATACCGATGTGTGCGGTCCAATGAGCGTTGAGGCTCGCGGAGGATATCGTTATGTTCTCACTCTCACTGATGACTTGAGTAGATATGGGTATGTCTACTTGATGAAACACAAGTCTGAGACCTTTGAAAAGTTCAAGGAATTTCAGAATGAGGTAGATAATCAACGTGACCGAAAGAAAATTCTTACGATCGGATCGTGGAGGAGAATATTTAAGTCACGAATTTGGTACACACTTAAGAAAATGTGGAATCGTTTCACAACTCACACCGCCTGGAACACCTCAGCGAAACGGTGTGTCCGAACGTCGTAATTGCACTCTATTGGATATGGTGCGATCTATGATGTCTCTTACCGATTTACCGCTATCATTTTGGGGATACGCACTAGAGACAGCGACATTCACTTTAAATAGGGCACCGTCTAAATCCGTTGAGACGACACCGTATGAATTATGGTTTGGGAAGAAACCTAAGCTGTCGTTTCTAAAAGTTTAGGGATGCGATGCTTATGTCAAGAAACTTCAACCTGAAAAGCTCGAACCCAAGTCAGAAAAATGCGTCTTCATAGGATACCCTAAGGAAACCATTGGGTATACCTTCTACCTTAGATCCGAAGGCAAGATCTTTGTTGCCAAGAACGGATCCTTCTCGGAAAAGAGTTTCTCTCAAAAGGAGTAAGTGGGAGGAAAGTAGAACTCGATGAAGTACTACCTCTTGAACTGGAAAGTAGTGCAGCTCGGGAAAATGTTTACGTGGTGCCTACACCTCTTGGAGAGGAAATTAATGATGATGATCAAGGTACTTGGATCAAGTTGCTCTTGAACTTCAGAGGTCCACAAGGACACGTTCCACACCAGAGTGGTATGGCAACCCTGTCCCGGAAATCATGTTGTTGAACAACGGTGAACCTTGAACTATGAAGAAGCGATGGCGGGCCCGGATTCCAACAAATGGCTTGAAGCCATGCAATCCGAGATAGGATCCATGTATGAAAACAAAGTATGGACTTTGACAGACTTGCCCGATGATCGGCGACGATAGAAAACAAATGGATCTTTAAGAAGAAGGCGGACGCGGATGGTAATGTCACCATCTATAAAGCTCGACTTGTCGCTAAGGGTTATCGGCAAGTTCAAGGGATTGACTATGATGAGACTTTCTCTCCGTGGCGAAGCTTAAGTCCGTCCGAATCATGTTAGCAATTGCCGCATACTATGATTATGAGATATGGCGATGGACGTCAAAAGCGGCACTCCTTAACGGTTATCTTAAGGAAGAGTTGTATATGATGCAGCGGAAGGTTTTGTCGACCCTAAGAATGCTAACAAGGTATGCACGCCCAGCGATCCATTTATGGGCTGGTGCAAGCTTCTCGGAGTTGGAACATTCGCTTTGATGAGATGATCAAAGCGTTTGGGTTATTATGAGACTTATGGAGAAGCTGCGTTTACAAGAAAGTGAGTGGGAGTTACAGTAGCATTTCTCATATTATATTTAGATGGCATACTTTTGATGGGAAATGATATAGAACTCTGGACAGCATTAAGGCCTACTTGAATAAAAGTTTTTCAATGAAGGACCTTGGAGAAGCTGCTTATATATTAGGCATCAAGATCTATAGAGATAGATCGAGGCGCCTCATAGGTCTTTCACAAAGCACATACCTTGATAAGATTTTGAAGAAGTTCAAAATGGATCAGTCCAAGAAAGGGTTCTTGCCTGTCTTGCAAGGTGTGAGATTGAGCTCGGCTCAATGCCCGACCACGGCAAAAGATAAAGAAGAGATGGCGTCATCCCTATGCCTCGGCCATAGGATCTATTATGTATGCCATGCTGTGTACCGGACCTGATGTAAACCTTGCCGTAAGTTTGGTAGGAAGGTACCAAAGTAATCCCGGCAAGGAGCTTTGGACAGCGGTCAAGAATATCTGAAGTACCGAAAAGGACAAAGGACATGTTTCTTGTTTATGGAGGTGACGAAGAGCTCAAATCAGAAGGGTTACGTCGGCGCTTAGCTTCGACACAGATCCGATGACTCTAAGTCACAAACCGGATACGTGTATATGTTGAATGGTGGAGCGAAGAAGTGAGTGCATTTTGCAAGCGAGCGTCGTGGTGGGATCTACATGTGAAGCGGAATACATGGCAGCCTCGGAGGCAGCGCATGAAACAATTTGGGTGAAGGAGTTCATCACCGACCTAGGAGTCATACCCAATGCGTCGGGGCCGATCGAACTCTTCGTGACAACACTGGAGCTATTGCACTTGCCAAGGAGCCCAGGTTTCACAAGAAGACCGAGCACATCAAGCGTCGCTTCAACTCCATCCGTGAAAATGTTCAAGATGGAGACCTAAAAATTTACAAAGTGCATACGGATCTGAATGTCGCAGATCCGTTGACTAAACCTCTTCCATGGCAAAACATGATCAACACCAGAACTCTATGGGTGTTCGATTCATCACAATGTAACTAGATTATTGACTCTAGTGCAAGTGGGAGACTGTTGGAAATATGCCCTAGAGGCAATAATAAAAGGATTATTATTATATTTCCTTGTTCATGATAATTGTCTTTTATTCATGCTATAATTGTATTATCCGGAAATCGTAATACATGTGTGAATACATAGACCACAATATGTCCCTAGTGAGCCTCTAGTTGACTAGCTCGTTGATCAATAGATAGTCATGGTTTCGACTATGGACATTGGATGTCATTGATAACGGGATCACATCATTAGGAGAATGGCGTGATGGACAAGACCCAATCCTAAGCATAGCACAAGATCGTGTAGTTCGTTTTGCTAGAGCTTTTCCAATGTCAAGTATCTCTTCCTTAGACCATGAGATCGTGTAACTCCCGGATACCGTAGGAGTGCTTTGGGTGTACCAAGCGTCACTGGCGTAAGCGGGTGACTATAAAGGTGCACTACGGTATCTCGAAAGTGTCATTGGGTTGACACGGATCGAGACTAGGATTTGTCACTCCGTGTTACGGTGAGGTATCACTGGTGAAAGGACATGCGGTGCCCCCATGTGTGGTTTTGGTAATTGATGACATTCTCTATGGACTAATGGTTGCCTTGAGTTTATTTGAAGGTTTTGTCCATAGGCTTTTCTTGGAGTACATGTGTTGGTTTCAAGGAGAGTTTTGGGTCGACCAAAGTGCTATTCAAGGAATTATCCAAAGATTGGTCATGTGAGTGTTGAGCTTATTGCAAGCATGTCTTGAAGAATAAGATTGTGTGATCATTCATGTCCACCTTCAAGACATCATCCAAATGAAGAGAGTTGGAAAGATTCAACACACAAAGCGTACAAGATGTACAGAGGGATCAAGTGATCCCATGGTATGGTAAGCATTGTCCATTACGCTTTGTGTACTAACCCATGGTCTTCGTGAGAGTTCTTTGTGGGGTTAGGTTGCGGTGTGCAAATTCAAGTGAAGCATCACGAAAAGATCAAATGCTTGAAGCTTGCCGTCCATTTGGTGACAATGGACTTGTGAAGATGTCTTGGAAGAGTGGCTCACCCATAGTGGAGTATGGGGGAGCAATCAACTAGTCTTCTTCGAGCCAACGCAATCAAGAAAGGTGGTCCAACTTGAGGGAGTCAAGATCGTCATCATCTAGCTCAAGTGGACCATGTGCAAGGCAAAGGTTTGCCCTTGATAGGTTTTCTATTTTACCGGTCTCATGGTAGTTGTGGAAGACCGGGTTATAGGATCGCTTGCCGTACTATCAAGGGGGCTCTCGATGAGTTGCTTGATCGTATCGTTAGAGAGAGCTCAAACCATTGCATCCTTGCATCATGTTTCTTGGTTCTTGTTTGGTTCTTCTCCTTGTGAGATTTGGAGCTTATGGTCATTTTTATGACAAGCTCGAGTTCATCAACGGAGTTCTCATGCATCTTCTATGATGTTTTCGATGTTGGAGGGTATGCGGTTCTTCTCGGTTGGAGGTTTCACTCCTTTGTTTGCTAAGCATACCTCCCTGCCTCTTCTTACTATAACCGATCGCTGTTTTGATGCTACTCGTTGTCTTGTTTCAAACAAGCTTGATTCGGAGCTCATATGAAGAAGTTATGGCAGTTCTGGTTTTCCTTGGAGTATTCTTTGTCTTCGTGGTTGTGGCTTAAGGTTGGTGCAGTGGTAGTACCTGAAGCTCCTCAGTGGTAGTACGCTCTCGAGCGGTAGTACCGCTCAATGATAATACCGCTCTCCGAGCAGTAGTACCGCTTGGGAGTTTCGGCCGTAATACCGCTGTGTGTCCGGGCTACTTCCGCCTCGATTCTCGAGCGAAGTTTTTCGTGTCAGGTTTTGCGGCACTAGTTGCGGCGAGAAGCGGTAGTACCGCTCTGAGCGGTAGTACCGCTCTACTCCCATGTAGTATCTTGCTCTGGGGCGATGGCTGACTTTCTCTTTAAGCGGTAGTAGTACTGCTGGATAGGAGCGGTAGTACCGCCCTCAGTGATAATACCGCCCTTCCTAGCGGTAGTACCGCTCTGTCTTGGGATTTTCGATTGGGGTAACGGTTGGATTTTCCCCTCCTATAAAGGGGTCTTCTTCCCATTGAACCTCATCCTTTGAGCTCGTGTTCTTCCCCCATTGTTGACCTTCTCCGAGCTTGCTATCTCTCAATCCCTCCATGGATTCTTGCTAGTTTTTGGGGGAAAAGAGAGAGGAGATCTAGATCCACATTTCCACCAATCACTTTCTCCTCTAAGTGAGGGGAACCCCTTGGATCTAGATCTTGGAGTTCTTTGTGTTCTTCTTTCGTTCTTCCTCTCATTTTCCTCCCTAGCATTAGTTGCTCCGGTGGGATTTGGGAGAGAAGGACTTGGGCACTCCGTGTGCCCTTGCCATTGCATTTGGTGCATCGGTTTGAGTTCTCCACGTGATACGTGGAAGTTACAAGTTGAGAAGCTTATTACTCTTGGGTGCTTGGTGCCCTTGAGCTTGTTCCTCCTGGGTGCTTGGGCTCCCTAGGCGGTTGGTGGTGTTTGAGCTCAATCATTGTGGTGTAAAGCTCAGGCAGCGTCGGGTCTCCAGTTAGGTTGTGGAGATCGCCCGAGCAATTTGACGGGTTCAGTGACCGCCCCAAGGGTTGCCAAAGTGTCTGGGTTGGTGACCGCCCCAAGGGTCGCCATTTATGCGGGTTCGGTGACCGCCCTCAAGGGTCCCTTAGTGGAATCACGGCATCTTGCATTGTCGAGGGCGTGAGGAGATTACTGTGGCCCTAGTGGCTTCTTGGGAGCATTGTGCCTCCACACCGCTCCAAGCGGAGATTAGCATCCGCAAGGGTGTGAACTTCGGGATACATCGTCATCTCCGCGTGCCTCGGTTATCCCTTACCCAAGCCCTTTACTTATGCACTTTACTTTGTGATAGCCATATTGTTCTTTGTCATATATCTTGCTATCACATAGTTGCTTATCTTGCTTAGCATAAGTTGTTGGTGCACATAGGTGAGCCTAGTTGTTTTAGGTTTTGTGCTTGACAAATTAACCGTTAGGTTTATTCCACATTTGTTCAAGCCTCAACCGTAATTATTTTAAAGCGCCTATTCACCCCCCCCCCCTCTAGGCGACATCCTCGATCTTTCAACTGGGCCCACTCGGTAGTACATCATCATAATGAGCTCAAAGTGACCAAGTGTCTGGTCACGGGATCATGCATTACTGTATGCAGTAAAGTGACTTGCCGTAACGAGATTGAGCGAGGTATTGGGATACCGACGATCGAATCTCGAGCAAGTAACATACCGTCGACAAAGGGAATAGTATCTGAGGTTGCTTGAATCCTCGACATCGTGGTTCATCCAATGAAATCATCGAGAGTATGTAGGAGCCAACATGGGTATCCAGATCCCGCTGTTGGTTATTGACGGAGAACCGTCTCGGTCATGTTCGCATGTCTCCGAACTGTAGGGTCTACACACTTAAGGTTCGGTGGCGCTAGGGTTATTAGGAAGACTTGTATGTGATTACGAATGTTGTTGAGTCCGGATGAGATCACGGGCGTCACGAGGAGTTCGGAATGGTCCGGAGGTAAAGATTTATATATGGGAAGTTGTCAAGCGGACAGGAAAGTTTGGGGTCATATCGGTATTGTACTGGGGCCACCGGAGAGGTTCAGGGGTCCACCGAGAGGCCACCCCTCTCGGGAGGGCCTCATGGGCCACAGGGCAGGGAACCAGCCTGGAGGGCTGGGCGCACCCCCTTGGGCCCATGCGCCTAGGGTTGGGGGAACCCTAGTGGGGGCGCCCCTTTGCTTTGGGGGCAAGCCCCTCCCCTTGGCCGCCGCCCCCCTCTAGATCTCATCTAGAGGGGCCGCCCCTGCGCCTTCCCCTATAAATAGAGGGGTGAGGGAGGCTGCAAAACACATCAAGGCGCAGCCCTCCCTCCCAACACCTCTCCTCCTCCGCGTGTGCTTGGCGAAGCCACAGCCGAGATCTTGCATCTCCACCATCATCACGCTGGCGTGCTGCTGCTGGAGCCTTCTTCCTCAACCTCTCCTTCCCCCTTGCTGGATCAAGAAGGAGGAGACGTCGTCCGTTCCGTACGTGTGTTGAACACAGAGGTGATGTCCGTTCGGCACTTGGTCATCGGTGATCTAAATCACGGCGAGTACGACTCCATCACCACCGTTCCCTTGAACGCTTCCGCACGCGATCTACAAGTGGTATGTAGATGAAATGTCTCTCCCATGACTCGTTGCTTAGATGAACTCATAGATGGATCTTGGTGAAACCATAGGAAAATTTTTAATTTTCTGCAACGTTCCCCATCATCTCCATCATCATGATCTCCATCATCGTGTCTCCATGAAGTTGTCTCGCCAACTATTACTTCTACTACTATGGCTAACGGTTTAGCAATAAAGTAAAGTAATTACATGGCGTTGTTCATTGACACGCAGGTCATACAATAAATTAAGACAACTCCTATGGCTCCTGCCGGTTGTCATACTCATCGACATGCAAGTCGTGATTCTTATTACAAGAACATGATCAATCTCATACATCACATATCATTCATCACATTCTTTTGGCCATATCACATCACATAGCATACCCTGCAAAAACAAGTTAGACGTCCTCTAATTGTTGTTTGCATGTTTTACGTGGCTGCTATGGGTTTCTAGCAAGAAGGTTGTTACCTACGCAAAAACCACAACGTGATATGCCAATTGCTATTTACCCTTCATAAGGACCCTTTTCATCGAATCCGATCTGACTAAAGTGGGAGACACTGGCACCCTCTAGCCACCTTATGCAACAAGTGCATGTCAGTCGGTGGAACCTGTCTCACGTAAGTGTACGTGTAAGGTCGGTCCGGGCCGCTTCATCCCACAATACCGTCGAAACAAGATTGGACTAGTAACGGCAAGCATATTGAACAAAATCAACGCCCACAACAACTTGTGTTCTACTCATGCATAGAAACTACGCATAGACCTAGCTCATGATGCCACTGTTGGGGAACGTAGCAGAAATTCAAAAAATTTCTACGCATCACCAAGATCAATCTATGGAGTAATCTAGCAACGAGGGAAAGGGGAGTGCATCTACATACCCTTGTAGATCGCTAAGCGGAAGCGTTCGAGTGAACGGGGTTGATGGAGTCGTACTCGTCGTGATCCAAATCACCGATGATCCTAGTGCCGAACGGACGGCACCTCCGCGTTAAACACACATGCAGCCCGGTGACGTCTCCCATGCCTTGATCCAGCAAGGAGAGAGGGAGAGGTTGGGGAAGACTCCGTCCAGCAGCAGCACGACGGCGTGGTGGTGGTGGAGGAGCGTGGCACTCCAGCAGGGCTTCGCCAAGCACCGCAAGAGACGAGGAAGGAGAGGGGTAGGGCTGCGCCAAGAGGGAGATCGAATCATGTGTTGGGCAGCCCCCAAACCTCAAGTATATATAGGGGAAGAGGAGGGCTACGCCCCCACCTAGGGTTCCCTCCCTAGGGATGGCGGCAGCCCCCAGATCTCATCTGGGTAGCGGCCAAGGGGGAGAGAGGGGGCGCACCTAGGGTGGGCCTTAGGACCCATCTGGACCTAGGGTTTGCCCCCTCCCACTCTCCCTGCGCCTTGGGCCTTGGTGGGGGGGCGCACCAGTCCACCTGGAGCTGGTCCCCTCCCACACTTGGCCCACGCAGCCTTCTGGGGCTGGTGGCCCCACCCGGTGGACCCCGGGACCCTCCCGGTGGTCCCGGTACGTTACCGGTAGCACCCGAAACTTTTTCGGTGACCAAAGCAGGACTTCCCATATATAAATCTTTACCTCCGGACCATTCTGGAAGTCCTCGTGACGTCCGAGATCTCATCCGGGACTCCGAAAAACATTCGGTAACCACGTACATCTATTCCCTATAACCCTAGCGTCATCGAACCTTAAGTGTGTAGACCCTACGGGTTCGGGAGACACGCAGACATGACCGAGACAACTCTCCGGCCAATAACCAACAGCGGGATCTGGATACCCATGTTGGCTCCCACATGTTCCACGATGATCTCATCGGATGAACCACGATGTCAAGGATTCAATCAATCCCGTATTCAATTCCCTTTGTCTAGCGGTATAGTACTTGCCCGAGATTCGATCGTCGGTATCCTGATACCTTGTTCAATCTTGTTACCGGCAAGTCTCTTTACTCGTTCCGTAACACATCATCCCGTGATCAACCCCTTGGTCACATTGTGCACATTATGATGATGTCCTACCGAGTGGGCCCAGAGATACCTCTCCGTCACACGGAGTGACAAATCGAGTCTCGATTCGTACCAACCCAAGCAGACACTTTCGAGATACCCGTAGTGTACCTTTATAGCCACCCGATTACGTTGTGACGTTTGGTACACCCAAAGCATTCCTACGGTATCCGGGAGTTGCACAATCTCATGGTCTAAGGAAATGATACTTGACATTAGAAAAGCTTTAGCATCTGAACTACACGATCTTCGTGCTAGGCTTAGGATTGGGTCTTGTCCATCACATCATTCTCCTAATGATGTGATCCCGTTATCAACGACATCCAATGTCCATGGTCAGGAAACCGTAACCATCTATTGATCAACGAGCTAGTCAACTAGAGGCTTACTAGGGACATGGTGTTGTCTATGTATCCACACATGTATCTGAGTTTCCTATCAATACAATTATAGCATGGATAATAAATGATTATCATGAACAAGGAAATATAATAATAATAACTAATTTATTATTGCCTCTAGGGCATATTTTCAACACTTGTGTGTGGTAGCATGATTTGCTGAAGATCAAGCAGTTGTACCTGAGACGTAGGATCATGACCATTGGTGATGATCGACAGACAAATTTTTCAGAATGATGTTTGGTGTGGTCATAAATCCTTAAAGGATTAGTTCCCTAAGTTGTTTTGATTTGTAATGAAACTACCAAAAATGTAAAGCAAATGTTCAGGAATGGGCAGAGTTGACTTAAAAAGGTGGTTGAATGAGGACCAGATGCTTCAGAGGAATGTGTTGAGGAAGATGCTGAATTATGTGAACTTGTCATGAACTCGTGACTCTCCCAGATGGAAATGGACTAGGACTGTCAAGTTTATTATCAAAACCATATGGTGAGTTAATTTCCTATGCATCCTCGTTAGCACGATGTTGGGCATGTGCACAAATTGATGGTGGTCATGCAATGTTAGAGCAAGGAGCAGCGGTGCTACAACAGGCAACGCTGAAGATGCATGGTATTGGACGAGGGGAACGCAGGAACCATGTGTTGTGGTTGGAGAGGCAAGGGGTGTTGATGCCTGATGAAGTGGAAGATGTAAACCAGGACAATGGAGTAGCAATGGATGAAGATTGAAGGAAAAAAGAAAAGGAGGATAGAAAAGATGACAAGATTGAAGAGGAAAAAAAAGGGGAAGGTTTTGTTCATTCGATAGCTTGCTGATGTTATCCATGCTGGTGGGATATGGGGTGCACTTATCTGCATGTAATATATGCTTGGTTGCATGTAGTTTTCTTTTTGCTATTAACGGTTTTATGCGGCAGTGCCAGCGAGACTTTTCCAGCGAGATTGAAGAAAAAAAGTAAAAGGGGATAAAAATATGAGAAGATTGAATAGGAAAAGGAGAAAAGTATTTTTTGTCCCTCAACTTTTGACGAAGTCTAGATTTAGTCTCTCAACTACGAAACCGGGCAATTTGCACCTCAAACTTTTAATACCAGACATATTTTGTCCCTCGACACAACTAAAGCTGTTTCCGAGCTGACTTGGCATATTTTTGACCGGTCATAGTCGAGGTGGCAGTATTTCTCTATCCTACTCATTCTATCTCTTCTTCCCTTTATCTCTCTCTAATGGGCATTTCATCGAGCACTTAGAGTGCACCGGCTGCACAAGCGCTTAGAGCCCCTGGTCGTTCGATAGCTTGCTGGTCTGATCCATGCATATGGGATCTGGGATGCGTTTATCGCCATGTAATATATGCTTGGTTGCCTATGGTTTCCTTTTTGTTGCTAATGGTTTTATGCGGCATTACCCGTGAGACGTTTCCGTTAGGCCTTTTTTATGTTTTGCACCAGCATGTTGCTTTTGTGTGTTGTTTCGTTATCTCTTCCATACTGAAACCCGATCCCATTCCGGGATCGCATGAAATTAAAAAACCACCAAGGACATTGGCAAAGTGCCAATGGCATAACTTGGTCGGGAGAACAAAAGATCGTTCTTGATAAGCGTTTCCACTGGCACCTTTTATTGTACTCGATGGTACTCCCTCCGTCTGAAAAAACTTATCATCCAAATGGACAAAAAAAGGTGTATCTAGAACTAAAATACATCTAGATACATCGCCTTTTATTCATTTTGATGACAAGTATTTCCGGATGAAGGGAGTACTAGGTTTCAACTTTCCGCATGCTACGTGTGACATAGTGCTATCACAAGAGGTTGGGGCGCTCAACTAAAAAGCATTTGCCAATCAGGATTTAAAACGGCCTTTTCAAACAGCTGGCGAAACATGTTCTAAATGTGTGCCCAGTTGTTGGCAGATACTCCCATAATTTGCCATGCGCATTATTTTTGTTAAATCGAGCATTATTATCTCTTTCATGTGGACGATATCACGCAAAAGAGTTTAACTCCCGGCCTCTGCAAATAAGAACGGTTGTTTCAGTGCGTTTGGGCAGCGAAATGTACCGCTAACTAGTGCTCCTAGTAGACTGAACACTATGCCGTAGGCACAAAGTGACTTTGCACCTCGCGGTGTTTGAACAAATGAGAACCAAGTAGTGTCCAATATTTATACTCCAATGCCCATACCTTGCCCAATATGATAAGCCACATAGCTTGCATGCATCATGCCTAGCTCGTGACCTAGCACACACCCTTTACCCAAATCTTGCATGATTAATCTGATGTATCTACGAACAGTACGGCCTGCTAGTCACTAGTACTAGATTCTAGCAATAACCAAACACCAAATCTTCACTAGCTCCCACACATAAGCAAGAGATCGGACGACTTGCTTGCGAACATGGCAAACGCTTTCGCCGTTCAGCTGTTGCGCCGTCGCCGTCAGCTACAGCGCCAGGACATTCTCGACCGCCGCCGATCACCGACCCAAACCAGTTTTTCCTTTGCCGGGTACGTAAAAGCGAGGGCGAGACGCCGAAACATGCGGAGAAACAGTCCGGAGGGAGGCTCCCTTTTAGCACGGAGAGAGAGCTGAGCTGCTGCTGTAGCCGGAGAGGGCGCTGCCGGATTGCTGGAAGAAGCGTTGGCCAGCTCGAAAGGGCTAGGCGTTGCCGTCGTTGTCAACGGAAAGCTGCTTCTTAGGTAAATTGGCTCACTGTATCGGGCCAGTGGTCCGTGAAAGTGGATAGGGAGCAGCTGCAGGCTGCAGCAGAAGAGGCAGTGCTGGAACTTGTAGAAGGCGGTGCTGGATTGGATCACATTAGCCAATTGTAAAGAGGTGAGCGGTACTGGTGGTAAATAATTAGGCAGGACTTGTACTACTGTTGCTGTACTCGGATCAGGGTCTGTCGTGCTTTATTACTAAATAAATGGCCCTGATGGAGCTGAACCCTCCCAGACTTCAGACGTCTCCAACGGCGTGCTACGATTCTCCGCTGCTCCCTCTGTTTCTTTTGTACGCGGTGTATAAGATTTGCTTAAAATCAAATTTTGTGAAGTCCGATCAAATCAATACTGTGGGAGCAGTGGGATGACTCTGTTGTTGAGGTTTCAAATGTGAGGACCTCCGAATTTTGTCTCTCCGCCAACGTAAACATCCGCAACTCTGATTCACAGTTTTTAATCACATCCGTCTATGGCCCAACGGATTCCGGCCGGAAGAATGATTTTTTCGCAGAGCTGGTGGCCCTGAAGCCAAATGCCGGAGTCAAGTGGCTTGCTCTCGGTGACTTTAACCAAATTTACCGGGCGCTAGACAAAAATAAGAGAAACATCAACATTAGCCGGATAAACTGATTTAGAGCAGCGCTGAATCTTTGTGAGCTCAAGGAAATTCACTTACAGAATTGTCGGTTCACTTGGAGCAATAAAAGGGAGAACCCCACCTTGTGCAAACTCGACTCCTTCTTTTGCAATTCTGAATGGGACATACATTTTGACTCACACATCTTGCATGCCCTGTCAAGCTCCCTGTCCGATCACTGCCCCCTTCTTCTTGCCGATGACAGTGGCCCTCGGCGACCTCGCACGTTCAAGTTTGAGAATTTCTGGACAAAGATCCCAGGTTTTATGGGTGTTGTGCAGCAGGCTTGGCAAGAACCAATCTCTCACTCGGAGCCCTGTCATGTTTTATTCCATAAGCTAAAGAATACGAGCTTGCATCTGTCTAGATGGAGTAAGGGACTCTTCTCCAAGGCCAAGCTTCATCTTCATGCGGCCTTGTTGATCATCCTTCAACTTGACATTGCTCAAGAATCTCGCCCTCTCTCCCATGATGAGCAGGACCTCCGGATTAGGCTGAAGAGGCAGGTCATGAGCCTGGCTGTGTTAGAGAGGGCGCGTAAGAAGCAGTGTGCTCGCATCTCCAACATCAGAGAGGGAGACGCTAACACCAAGTTTTTCCATCTCAGGGTCAACGGTAGACGGCACAAGAACCACATACATCGGTTAAAGCATAACAATGGGTGGGTCACCGACCACTTGGAGAAGGAAACTATTGTGCATAATCATTTCTCCAGCGCCATTGGAAGAGGCACGCCAAGGAGTCGGGATTTTAATTGGACGAATGTTGAAATGGGCCAGGTTGATTTGGAAGGTCTTGATTCACCTTTCACTGAGGAGGAGGTCAAGTGCACCATTGATCATATGCCGTGCGACAAGGCACCCGGCCCGGATGGCTTTACCGGTGCTTTATTTAAGTCTTGTTGGGATATCATTAAGGTGGAGGTCATGGCTGTGATCCATAACTTTGGCAACCTACATGTAGACAACTTCCAGTGGCTCAACTCCACTAATATTGTGCTTCTGCCCAAGAAGGATGGGGCAGAAGACATCACCGAATTCCGGCCCATTAGCCTCATCCATACCATTGCCAAGATTGTCTCCAAGATGCTTGCAGCGAGGCTTAGCCCACACATGAACAACCTCATATCCAACGCCCAAAGTGCTTTCATAAAGAAGAGAAGCATTCATGACAGCTTCATGTACGTTAGAAACCTTGCACGCCGCCTCCACAAGAATAACACTCCTTCACTCCTTTTCAAACTGGACATCCGAAAAGCTTTTGACTCGGTCCGGTGGGAATATGTCCTTGATATTCTTCAGCGGCGCGGCTTCCCTAGCAGATTTCGTGACTGGATTGCTGCCCTTCTTAGCACCTCATCATCACGGGTGCTCCTCAATGGGGTTCCCGGTTCTCCGATTAGCCACGGGAAGGGCCTTCGGCAAGGAGACTCGATGTCACCGCTTCTTTTTGTTATTGTGATTGACCCGCTACAACAACTGCTCAACTCAGCCACGCGGATTGGGCTTCTGCACAAGATTAGAGGGCGTGGCACCATTATTCAGACATCACTCTATGCTGACGACGCGGCTGTCTTTGTGGCGCCAATTCAGGAGGATATTAGAAACCTGACCGACATCCTGGAGGGGTTTGGTGAGGTCACAGGGATGCACACAAACTTTCACAAGAGCTCCGTGGTGCCTATTCGGTGTCGGCACTTGGATTTGGACGCCACACTTGAGGACATGCCAACCACTCGAGCTTCTTTCCCCATGAGATATCTCGGATTGCCGCTTTCTGTTTGGCAACTTAAGCGAGTGGACTATCAACACCTGGAGGACAAAATTGCGAACAAGCTTGTGCCTTGGGAGGGCATGCATATCACCTCCATTGGACGTGGGGCTCTTGTGAAGTCGATCCTCACCTCCCAGGCCATCCACCACCTCACCCCACTCATTGTGCCACCATCCGTTCTCCAGAGCATCAATAAGATTGAGCGTGCTTACCTTTGGGCGGGCACGAAAAAGGTCTCCGGAGGGAAGTGCAAGGTTAATTGGGAAGCGGTGCAGAGGCCTACTCACCTAGGAGGATTAGGTGTACTACATCTTGACAAATTTGCCAGAGCTCTCCGGTTGCGTTGGCCATGGTATGAGTGGCATGACCCAACGAAGATTTGGGTTGGTTCGGGAAACCCATGCGACAAAGAGGACATGGATCTTTTTTATGCTCTCACCACCATCACAGTTGGCAATGGGGAAAGGACGCCATTTTGGGACGCGTCGTGGCTCAGCGGCAAGAAGCCAATTGATGTTGCACCCCTCATATACAAGATCTCGAAGCGCAAAAGTTGGAAGGTTAGTAGGGCCTTGCACGATGATGCGTGGATCAAGGCCATCGACATGCATTGTGAGCTGACTTGGAATCATGTGACTCAATTCGTCGAACTGTGGTCTCTGCTCTCTCATATAAACATCTCCCAAGACGTCCATGACACCATCATTTGGAAGCTCTCCCCTAATGGGGAATACTCGGCCAAATCAGCATATAAGGCGCAATTCATGGGAGCTATCCTCACGCCCATGAACAGGGTCATTTGGAAAGTCTGGGCACCCCCCAAGGTCAAATTCTTCGCATGGCTAGCCATCCAAAATAGGGTGTGGACGGCTGACCGCCTAGAGCGTCGCGGGTTGCAAAATTGTGGTCTCTGCCCGTTATGCAAGAGGGAGTTCTAGTCCGCCGCTCACCTTTTCTACAGATGTCGGTACACTATGCGGTTGTGGAGGCTGATTAGAGATTGGTTGCAAATTGGCGATATCAACACCAACCAGTGGGCGGCTCATCACTCTCTCATGAGTTGGTGGACTCATATGGCCAAAGAAGAAGGCGATGGCGACCCTCACCTTGCTCACCACTGGACCATTTGGAATGAGAGAAATGCAAGGGTCTTCCAGAAGAAATCGGCGCCCCAAATCATCTTGCGAAACTTGAAGGAGGAAGCTAGGCTCTGGGTGCTAAGCGGGCTAAACGCTTGAGTAATTTGATGCATGAGAGTAATGACTTTGTATTCAGTGGGCCTCATGTGGCTCCGACTTAAACCTTGTCTCCTCCCTTAATTAATGAATGAGGCAAATCTTTTGCCTTTGCGTTCAAAAAAAATATCATAGTCTATAATACGAAAGTTATACAATATGAAAATATAATTTTATGATGCATCTAATGACATTGATTTTGTATTATGAATGTTGATACTTTTTCTATGAAGTTGGTCAGACTGTATGAAGTTTGACTTCAACCAAATCTTATGTATGAAGTAAAATAGAAAGATGAAGTATTTATTCAAACTAAATTTTGCCCACAAAAAAGCTATTTGTCAGCATCCCTAACTTCTCCCTAAACATAGGTGCTGACAAATAGCTTTTAGGGAGAAGTTAGGGATGCCCCACTCGGACCCCTTCCGTCTCTGCTCCACCCCTCCTCCTCCACTCTATCTCTGCCCGCAACCAGTCCGCAAAACATCCCCCCAAAAAAACAAAATCTCGATAGTCGTCTGGGTCGTGCGGTCCTTCTCGTCGCTCCATGGCCCGTCCTCCCGTTGCTCGTCCATCTAATCCACCTCCACCGAGTATGTTCTTGGATGATGTTCCACTGCCATTGTCCAGCCGTTATTTCGCTTCGTTGGCACTATCCACACGACGGACTTCCACCTTGCCGTCCCTGTCTCCGGTCCTCTTGTCGATGAATCTGTCACCCGACGCTCCCCTCGACCGATGCCATCCATGACAAACACCTCGCAAACCAAGTGTTTGATGAAATGGCCAAACATGGCATAGGGTGTTTTGTTGGTAGATTTGTTGTTCAATTGCAGGGAAACTTTCTAGTGGACCATGTGGGGGTGCACCAGGAAACCAATAGAAGACATCTCCAAAGAGTAGTGCTACACGTACCATCTTTTTTGTACGATCCCCGTCCGAGACACGAAACTAATGGTGGATGAGAACTCTCACATGTGGCCAGGGCAAGGCAGATTAGGAAGTTGCCTTTGTCGTGCCACAATCGTAAGTAAATCATTGTACGCCAACTCGCACCGTGATTCCAGTCTCCAGATTATTTGAACTTAACGGTTGTGATATTCTATAGTCTATATCTATAGTCTATAGTCTATCTTCTATCTTCTTCTTCTTCTACTTCTTCTCTACTAATAAAAGAAATAGGTATTCTTGGTCCGTCATGCTATTTTGCAGGAAACGCCGTCAAGTTTCTGTAGTACATATTAATCGATTTTAACATGTTATATATGAAATTTGATTAGAAAAACATGTAGAATCTGAATACGATATTATATCTGACTGTTAACCATTTATAAAAAATGCTATTTACGATGAAACCTTAATCAATAGCGCATGATCAATTTTTCCTTCATACCGGTGCCGCTCCGAATTAAAAATGAACACTTCGGCAAAACCAAGATGGGGAACAAAAAAAATATCTAAAAACTTCACAGAAAAAATAGATTTATCATCCTATACCGAAAGGGAGACGTCTTAAGATTGACAACATTCAAACGTGTTGTGATGGTGTGAACACTGAGGCCAGCGTCGACGAGAGTGATAAGAAGGATAAATAAAAACACATATGGGATGCCATGTGTTGAAATAAAGGACATGGACCTACGAATTCATGGTTATTAGATTAGTGAGTGTTTTTTCACCCGTTGCAACACATGGGCTCATTTGCATTGTATGCCGAGAGGGAGATGTCTTAAGATTGACAACACTAAAAGTGTTGTGTTGATGTCAACATTGAGGCTAGCGTCGACGAGAGTGAGAAGAAAGATAAATAGAAACACAGATGGGATGCCATGTGTTGAAATAAAGGACATGAACCTACTAAAGTTTGGACTCATGGTTATTAGATTAGAGAGTGTTTTTTTTTCACCCGTTGCAACGCACGGGCTCATTTGCTAGTTATCTTTAAAGTATTTCAATGGAAAATCAGTGTTGAAGTGGTCAACAAGAGGAGAGAGGAACAGACGCCCCCTCCTCCCGTAGCGCTCCCGTCGCCCCGGAGGCGGCGGAGCGCCTCCACACCACCACCTCGTCTCGTCCTCCCCCTCCTCCTCCCTCTCCTTCGCCGTCGCCGGCAGAGGCCACCGGCGTAGCCCGGGTGGCGCCGGCGCCGGCGGACATTCCTTCCCCGCGTGCTAGGAGGTTGAGTTGGGGCTCCGTCCTGCCCGTCGGCGGTGCTGCTCGGTGGGCGGCGGGGTTCCGTGGGCCTCGAGCGCGGACTGCTGCTGGCCGGCGACGCCCATTCGGCCCAGATCTTAACCCTTTTGGGGCCCATCTGTGCTGGGGCAGGCTAGCGGTTCGGGGCACGGTGGCGGGGCTCCCTGGTGGTGGCGCGCAAGGCTGCTGTGGCTGCAAGTGGTGATGGGCTCCGGCGGCCGGCGTGCTGCAGCGTGGCGGCAGGGATTTTTCGGATCCTTTGGGGTCCGGCCGGGCCTGTGGGGGCCTGGTAAGTCCCTGTCGCTACGTCCAGTCGGCTCCGCGTGGCGGTGGAGGCTGTCCCCTCCTGTCGGCTGCGTTGTGGTTGCCCCTGAGCACGGTGTCCCCTCGTCCTCCCTCCAGGCCTCGGTTGGTGGCCTTAGTGAGACAGTGAAGTTGGTGCGGTGAACATGGTGGCACAGACTGGTGGGCGGCATGTTGGGCGGTGCACTTCCAATTGTCTGTGATGGTGGTGATTTCGGGGCGGGAGAAATCCCTGGTGGTTCGTCCGCCACCGGCGCGGCCGCGCCCGTGGGCGCCGTCGGACCTTCCTGAGAGGCGTCGGTGATACCCCTTCCCCTCTGCCATCCGCGTACCGGGGGAATCCCTAGGACTTGTCCGGGCAGCGTCGTCGTCATCGTCGCATTCCTTCTTGAAGGTGTTGCTTGGTACACGAGGCTTCGGAGTGCTAGGCGTGCGGCGGTACTTCTCCGGAGGGTGCAGCGGGTATCGGCCATCTTTGCTTAGTTGAGCTGCCGGCGTCGACATTTGTTTCTCTTTCTTTCTCTCATTTTTTTTGGGCTTGTTTGTGCTGCGGCCCCAACGAACTACTACCTCTCTCTCAGTTTACAGGGCGTGCCGTACCCTTAGGTCGTCAATTTGACCAATCTAATACAAGTCATATATTACAAAAAATATACCAACATAAACTTCAGAATTTCTACTTTCAAAAGGTATAATTTTTGTGTTATATAGTTTATATTAGGATGATAAAATTAACAACTTAGGTATACGCGTAGGACTTGTAAACTGAAACGGAGGTACTAGTTGTATCGGTTGGTTGTTGCTTTATAATATAAAGCGGGGGATTCGTCGAAATCAGTGTTGAAGTAAAAGTTTTGATTTTGAGAAGAAGAAAAAAAATGATGACAAACAAGCAGGGGACAAATGGGAGACTGCGTGGGATACCGAAATGTAGGTCTAATTTGAGCTCAAATGCTCATGCGTCAACAGTAAAACAAAAAATAAAATAAAAATAAAAAACAAACATTTCTTAATTATCTATCTGTGTGCAACTTTTCATGATGGAATCACATTTGTGGATTTGTGGACAAAAACAACAAAATCAACACTAGAAAATGCTCATGCGTGACAGTCGAAGTCGGGATACTCGCGAACAAATAGAAGACCCGAAGCCCGATTTGAGCAATGCTTTTCGAGACGCCATTGCTGCTACTGCTACTGCTAGCACGGACAGAGTGTTGAGCTGCTGGGTTGCTGGAAGCTAAATAAACTTGGCCAGGTAAAAAGGGCAAGGGGTTGGTGTCATTGTCAACAGAAAGCTGCTTAGGTAA
Organism: Aegilops longissima; assembly: GCA_021605205.1. Lineage (NCBI taxonomy): Eukaryota > Viridiplantae > Streptophyta > Magnoliopsida > Poales > Poaceae > Aegilops > Aegilops longissima. Next base: position 610,563,122 of record CM038681.1, on the reverse strand, counting down.
ACAGACTCACTCACTGGTCACTGTAGCCAACGGTCCATATGAAACCATACGCAGACTCACTGATGGCAGAGGGGGCAGCTGCAGCAGAAGAAGCAGCGTTGGAGCGGGAACGGATCCTCTAACATCATGAAGGGATGTCACGAAGCTACAGTACAATTCCAGTGCAAAACGAAGAAGGGATATCACGTGCACTGTAGCAAAGACACTGTGCACAATTACTGTTCATAGAAAATAAAATCCGAAATTAATTTTATTGCATCATAATTTTGTTTGTATGTAATTTTTATAAATGTATATAATAGATTTGTAATTTGCAAATTAATTCATGTCATTTTAGGCTTAATCATATGAATGTGAAGAAGGGATGTTAGGGTACTGTAGCTTCTCTAACATCCCTTCGTGATGTTAGAGGATCTCGTTCCCGTTGGAGCCTGCTGAAAAGGCAGTAGATCGGATCAAAGTAGCCAAGTGGTAGTATTAACGGTAATAATTAAGCAGGAGTGGTACAGTGGTAGCAGCAGTACTCAGCTCAAGGTCTTGCGTGCTTTACCAATGGCCATAATCAACCGCACCTTCACCAACTTGGTCACAAACTACTGTCTACTGCTACTCCTGACAACTACTCTACCATCTGATCTGGCAGCCACGTATAGTACATTAGTGGATAGACTCATCATTAGCGTATGAATTGCAGCAAGGCGTGCATTTACTTGCAGATCCGATCCTCCGTCTCTGGCTAACTGGATGGGGGCATGGGACTCTGTCTGCTCCAGGTAGAGGGCTGCAGCTCACATTTTCCGGCTAAAAGCTGAGGAGCCAAAGTGGATCTCGCTCCTGGCTGCGCGTCGAAAAAGTGCAGGGAACGCCGGCAATACGCGCATGATCCACACACCAGCGACTGTCTGTACACTGACGTGCAGTACATGTCAGCACGAACGCCAGCAAGCATCCGCTGCAGGTCGAGCAGCATCGATCTTTGGCCAGGAGGATCACTGGATCGCGCTACTAGCTGGATTGCTACTGAATTTCTAGTCACTAGAGTAGGAGATGAAGGGCTGAAACCTATATGTTGATAATCAGATCAGTATACTACTCCGTAGCTGGTAGTACATCCCATTACTAGTTTGTAGATTGCAGTGGTACGGGCACCGTGGATACCGGCAAATCCCCCCGTTGGAGAGCCACGACGCACGCCGGTTTTAAATGTTGGCTGGCTGCCTGCCTGCAAACACGATCCGTCCGTGCTGAATCCATGCCCTGCTTATATTTGCCACAAGGAGATCCAAGGGGAAATTTGTGTAGTTATTATGGCGGAGCCGGGACCAGGTTCATCCATCAGAAGAAGAGACGCACGCTAGTGCTCCATTTAAACACTGGATCGCGGTACTGCACGATTCCGGTAGTGCCATCTCACAAAATCATGGTACCATTGACGAGCAAACTTCATCAAGCTGTAACGGTAAATCGTCATAGGAGCGGCTTGTCGCCTTTGTGTCGCAGCACTGTTAAAAAACAGCTAGGGCCTTTTCTGGGAATAAAAAAAGCAGCCAGGACCTGAATAGGCACGTACTGTTTATCTATTACTACTACTCCATCCGTCCAAAAAAAATTGTCCCTTAAATAAATGTATTTAGCACTAAGTTAGTGTTAGATATATCCATTTAAGAAACAAATTTGGCACAAGATTTTCCAGACGGAGGAAGTATGTGATTAGCTTCACGTATGGATTGCATGAAATTTAATAGAGTAATTTGTACAGACATAATCAATGCCAAATAACAGTACTGTTCTTTTTTCTTTATCTTTAATATAAAAGTTCGCATCTTACACATAATGAAAACCACATCAAGGTCTCTAGACCATCGAATGACCACGAACTTCGTCACAACGAATTCACCAACGGGACGATGTCACTCCCCCATCAGAGCCGGCTTGACCTTGTTGACAACAACGGGGAAGTCTTCGTGCACATGTACCTAAGAACCCACTCATTGGAGCCGTAGTTGTCGCCGTTGAATAATATTTGAAGCAACCGACAACAAATCTTATCGTCGTCCATGCACGATGAGAAATCATAACCTCGCCGCCCCAAGGAGACGACGAAAATCTATGTCGAAGCTCCGTCAACTACGTCCAGATGGACGAACTCGAGGAGAATTAGAGCTTGGGTCGCCATCAACCCATGCGTTGCAACAACAAGGACTAAAAAAACCCTAATCTAAACTACTAGCAAGGGCGAAGGCACTGGGATTCCCCTCCTTGCCACCGACCGCCGGGCCGGCGAAATTGGGAGGGGAGAGTTTGCTCTAGGCGCCAAAGGGAAGGGGTGAAAACGGTTAGAGAAAAAGTGATGTATTAGTGTGCGTAAGCTGTAAGAGCAACTCCAACGCGGCGACCCATTTCGTCCCCGCGCGTCCATTTGGGTCATGGCGGACAAAAAAGTCGGTCCAACGCGCCGACCCAAACGGACGCGTCTCCGCTTTTGGTCCGCCCGCCGACCCATTCCTGACCCATTTTTTAGTCTCATTTGCGTCGGCGTGGACACGAGACGGACACGCGTCAACTACTCCCCCTGGCCCGCCAGTCGGTGGTAGCCTCCATCATTTCCCTCCACTTTCCCCAAAAACCCTCCTGCCCGCGCGCGCTCCGGTCGCTCGCCATGGACGACGACCTCGATGCCGCCGGCGGCCTCGCCTCCCTCGCCTTATCCGGCATTGACGACCGCACCCTCCGGCAAAGGCAAGCCTCGCGCCCCCCGCAAGACCACCACCGCGCCCAAGTCAAAGAAAAAGCTCACCCCCGAGCAGCGGGCGAGGGAGTCGGCAAAGAGAAAGGGCCGGAGGCACGCGGCGGGCGCAAGGGCGGAGAAGCAAACGAGGATGCTTGAGATGGAGGCGGAGAGGCAAGCCAAGATGCTAGAGATCTGTTGGAAATATGAGCAAATTACTACGAGATTTAATCCGAATAAATAGGAAATAGATCATGACAGCGATAGCAGAGATTAAACTAATCATGCGAACTAGCATAGTAGATGAACAGATCACATCTAGGGCACATACTAGAAACATGAATTCTACCACGATCTCGAACAGGAAGGATAGAATCACATACGGTGCAGCGGGAGCAGCACCGCCGACGTTGACGTTGTCGCCCGTGTCATCGAGGATGAGGTTGCCGAGGTCGGGGAAGAAGTCATTGTTCGCGAAGTCCTCGCTGCCAGCAGTCGCGCGAGTGCGCTCCCCAAAAACCTGATCGCCCCTCTCCCATACAGGATCACGAGAGGCGGGGTTCCGAAGGCCTGCTGTCCCTTCTCCCGGTGCACGCCGAAAGGAGGGATGGAGAAGACTTGCTTGGCGGCGCAATGATCTGGAACGGTGGTGAGAAACCATACGAAGCGGTAGCGGCTAGGGTAGACGTCTGCCTGACTATATAGTGCGGGTCGGGTAGGTCGTGGGAGTAAACCCCACATCCGAGTCGTCACGATCCAAAAGAATCGGAAACGGTTCAGTAATTAACGTGTCCGTTAATTATTAATTAATGACTCATTAATTTTTCCCGTGCAGCAAAAATATAGACAACGTGCATAGCTCTGTCCTCGGCTCGGCTCAATCCCGCAACCCGCGGCGCGTCGTGACGAGGCGTGGCATGGCGAGGCGAGCGCGTGTAGGTCTCGTCTTCTAATGCTCATACAAGTGGTAGAAGAGCCCACCTTATAAAAAGGTGCAGCTCTCTCTCAACTTATGAGGTGGGACTAAACTTTAGCCTCACTCACTTAACTCACATGTGTGCATGAATGGGCCAAGAGAATTTCATAATTTTAGTTGGGCTTTGGGCCAAAGGCCTACTAGCAAAATTCCAACAATCCCCCACAAAGTCTCATTGGCACATCTCATCATTTAGTTCCAAAACATTGTTTATATATCGGTGCTTAGTGGAGACTGTGAAGTTGAACTTCCACTTAGAGATTTATGCTACACTAGATCACAACTTGAATAGTGGACTATGCCTTAAACTACAAGTTTTCTGCGAGACTAGTTTCACAGAAATTCTTGACCGATACTGGGCTGCCGCAAGGCTTCCCTTGGTGGGCGTATCGTCATACTCCGGGGCCTTTCATGAATTTATTAGAGAACACCCAATTCTCACAGATGCGAAGTTAACAATCAAATTCATATAGGTGTGTTCCTCGAGAAGATGTTCTGCAGGACAACATCTCTGCTTACCGAATAAGCCACTTAGAACACATTAAGATAAGTATCAACCTGCCATGCAGATCAGAGAGTATTGCATCTTCATGGAGTGGGATAGTTAATATAGGGATACTCTCCTCCCGGTGACCAACAGCTTGTCTCCACTTCTACTTCACGGGATCTCCGATCACATAGAGTGGGTTACCACTATGGACAACTCATGCGGTGGGCCTCGGACCCATCTCCATCGATGCATTATCTATCACATTATGAGATAGACCCTTTGTGAAGGATCTCGCCAAGTTTTTCGACGTTTGGATATAATCCAGCGTAATAACTCGGAGTTCCTCAATTTTCTGATAGATTTTAGTCTCCTCTTCACATGCCTTGAGGACTTCATATTATCCTTAGAACTGTTTATCTTGACGATCACAGTTTGATTATCACAGTTCATCGGGATAGGGGTATTGGTTTTTCAACCATAGGTAAGTCCATCAAGAGCTCACGGCCACTCGCTTCAACAGTGGCGGTGTCTAATGCTGTGAGTTCTGCTTCCATAGTTGACCTCGTTAAGATGGTGCGCTTGCAAGACCTCCAGAAACAGTGCCACCACCAAGTGTAAAAACATAACCACGTGTGAAAGATCGAGGATGTCGCCTAGAGGGGGGGGGGGGTGAATAGGCGCTTTAAAATAATTACGGTTTAGGCTTGAACAAATGCGGAATAAACCTAACGGTTAATTTGTCAAGCACAAAACCTAAAACAACTAGGCTCACCTATGTGCACCAACAACTTATGCTAAGCAAGATAAGCAACTATGTGATAGCAAGATATATGACAAAGAACAATATGGCTATCACAAAGTAAAGTGCATAAGTAAAGGGGCTCGGGTAAGAGATAACCGAGGCACGCGGAGGCGACGATGTATCGAAGTTCACACCCTTGCGGATGCTAATCTCCGTTTGGAGCGGTGTGGAGGCACAATGCTCCCCAAGAAGCCACTAGGGCCACCGTAATCTCCTCACGCTCTCGCACAATGCAAGATGCCGTGATTCCACTAAGGGACCCTTGAGGGCGGTCACCGAACCCGTACAAATGGCAACCCTTGGGGGCGGTCACCGAACCCGTACACTTTGGCAACCCTTGGGGGCGGTCACCGGAACCCGTCAAATTGCTCGGGGCGATCTCCACAACCTAATTGGAGACCCCGACGCTTGCTCGGAGCTTTACACCACAATGATTGAGCTCGAACACTACCAACCGTCTAGGGCGCCCAAGCACCCAAGAGGAACAAGCTCAAGGGCACCAAGCACCCAAGAGTAATAAGCTTCTCAACTTGTAACTTCCACGTATCACCGTGGAGAACTCAAACCGATGCACAAATGCAATGGCAAGGGCACACGGAGTGCCAAGTCCTTCTCTCTCAAATCCCACCAAAGCAACTAATGCTAGGGAGGAAAATGAGAGGAAGAACAAGAAGGAGAACACCAAGAACTCCAAGAACTAGATCCAAGGGTTCCCCTCACATAGAGGAGAAAGTGATTGGTGGAAATGTGGATCTAGATCTCTCTCTCTTTCCCCCAAAACTAGCAAGAATCCATGGAGGGATTGAGAGATAGCAAGCTCGGAGAAGGTCAACAATGGGGAAGAACACGAGCTCCAAGGATAAGGTTCAATGGGAAGAAGACCCTTTTTATAGGAGGGGAAAATCCAACCATTACCCCCTTGAACAGCCCATGACAGGCGGTACTACCGCTAGGAAGGCGGTACTACACTGAGGGCGGTACTACCGCTCCTATCCAGTGTACTACTACTGAAGAGAAAGAAAGGCCATCGGCCCAGGCGGTACTACAGCGGGAGTAAGCGGTACTACCGCTCAGAGCGGTACTACCGCTTCTACTGCCGCTGCTAGTGCCGCAAAACCCGACACGAAAAACTTCGATTGAGAATCGAGGCGGAAGTAGCCCAGACACACAGCGGTACTACGGCCGAAACTCCCAAGCGGTACTACCGTTCGGAGAGCGGTACTACCGCTTGGAGCGGTACTACCGCTCCGAGAGCGGTACTACCGCTGAGGAGCTTCGGCGGTACTACCGCTGAGGGTCCTGATACTACGGCTGGCACCAATCTTAAGCCACAGCGAAGACAAAGAATACTCCGGAAAACCAGAACTGCCATAACTTCTTCATATGAGCTCCGAATTGAGCAAACTCAAGCTTGTTTGAAACAAGACGACGAGTAGCATCAAAACAGCGAGAAGAGGCAGGGGAGGTATGCTTAGCAAACAAAGGAGTGAAACCTCCAACCGAGAAGAACCGGCATACCCTCCAACATCGAAAACATCATAGAAGATGCATGACAACTCCGTTTTCGATGAACTCGAGCTTGTCATAAAAATGACCATAAGCTCCAAAACTCACAAGGAGAGGAACCAAACAAGAACCAAGAAACATGATGCAAGGATGCAATGGTTTGAGCTCTCGACGAACGATACGATCAAGCTACTCACTTGAGAGCCCCCCTTGATAGTACGGCTATCGATCCTATAACCCGGTCTTCCACAACTACCATGAGACCGGTAAAATAGAAAACCTATCAAGGGCAAACCTTTGCCTTGCACATGGTCCACTTGAGCTAGATGATGACGATCTTGACACCCTCAAGTTGGACCACCTTTCTTGATTGCGTTGGCTCGAAGAAGACTAGTTGATTGCTCCCCATACTCCACTATGGGTGAGCCACTCTTCCCACATCTTCACAAGTCCATTGTCACCAAATGGACGGCAAGCTTCAAGCACTTGATCTCTTCGTGATGCATCACTTGAACTTGCACACCGCAACCTAACCCCACAAAGAACTCTCACGAAGACCATGGGTTAGTACACAAAGCATAATGGACAATGCTTACCATACCATGGGATCACTTGATCCCTCTCGGTACATCTTCTACGCTTTGTGCGTTGATCAACTTGATTCACTCTTGACTTAGTCTTGATCAACCTTGAATCTTTCCAACTCTCTTCGTTTGGATGATGTATGACCAATCTTTGGATAATTCCTTGAATAGCACCTTGGTCGACACAAAAACTCTCCTTGAAACCAACACATGTACTCCAAGAAAAGCCTATGGACAAAACCTTCAAATAAACTCAAGGCAACCATTAGTCCATAGAGAATGTCATCAATTACCAAAACCACACATGGGGGGCACCGCATGTCCTTTCAACGTGTGGCCTTAATCTCATCAGCATCAGATATCCAGTTCGAGTCACTATAACCCTCCAGTACCCTTGGATACCCGGTGTAGTGAATCCCATAGCTCGCGGTGCCTTTCAAATAGCGCATAACTCTCTCAAGCGCATGACAATGATCATCTCCCGGTTTTGACACAAACCGACTCAGCTTGCTCACAGCAAAAGAGATGTCAGGCCTTGTGGCACTCGCCAAGTACATAAGCGAGCCAATAATCTGAGAATACCTCAGTTGATCTCTAGCAATCCGTCGATTCTTTCGAAGCAACACACTAGCATCATATGGAGTTGGAAAAGGTGTGCAGTCGCTATACCCAAAACGACTCAAGACCTTTTCCACATAGTGAGACTGAAGCAGTGTGATTCCACCATTGTCATCTCTCAACAGCTTGATGTTTAAGATAACATCAGCTACTCCTAGATCCTTCATCTCAAAATAGCGAGATAAGAAATCCTTAACCTCCTTGATTAAATCAAGTTTGGTTCCAAAGATCAATATGTCATCGACATAAATACAAAGAATAACTCCTTCGCCCCCACCATAGCGATAGTACACGCACTTGTCACCATCGTTTACTGCAAAGCCGGCAGCAGTTAATGTTCTTTCGAACTTCTCATGCCACTCTTTAGGAGCTCGTTTAAGGCCATATAAAGACTTTAATAACGTGCACACCTTTCCTTCCTGACCAGGTACTACAAAACCATCTGGCTGATCCATGTAAATTTCCTCCTTCAACTCTCCATTGAGGAAAGTCGTCTTAACGTCCATTTGATGAACGAGAAGACCATGTGAGGCAGCCAGTGATAGTAGCACCCGAATTGTGGTCAGTCTAGCCACGGGTGAATAAGTATCAAAGAAGTCTTCACCTTCTTTTTGGGTATAACCCTTGGCCACAAGCCGTGCCTTGTACTTTTCAATCGTACCATCAGGTCTAAGCTTCTTCTTGAACACCCACTTACATCCTACAGATTTGCACCCATAAGGACGCTCAGTGATCTCCCAGGTACCGTTAGCTCAGGAGATGCATAGACTTCTGAAATAGTCCTGGGTGTGTCATCCATGAGGTACACAATGAAATCATCACCAAAGGACTTTACAGTCCTCTGTCTCTTACTCCTCACATGAGTTCCATTGTCACCCTCAACAGGATTCTCAACGTGTTCCATCGCAATGGTGGGTTCAGGAATTACAGCGAATTCCTCACTAGATGGAGTAGGTATCTCCTAATTTGATGAACTCGACATATCCTTCATAGAAAATATGTCCTCAAAGAAAGTTGCATCATTCGACTCCATAATCGTACCAACATGCATGTCGGATACCTCAGATTTTATTATCAAAAATCTATAGCCGATGCTATGAAAAGCATAGCCCAGAAGAACACATACCACGGTTTTTGGTCCAAGCTTGCGCTTCTTGGGAATTGGTATATTGACTTTCGCCAAACAACCCCAAGTACGTAGGTAAGAGAGTTTCAACTTTTTCCTTTCCCATTCCTCAAATGGAGTCATGGTCTTATGCTTTGTGGGAACTCGGTTTAGGAGATGCATGATCATTAGCGCCTCCCCACCATTCCTTGGATAGACCGAAGTGTCTAACATGGTGTTAACCATATCGATTAGAGATCGGTCCTTTCTTTCGGCTACCCCATTTGAGTGGGGTGAGTAGGGAGGCGTCCTCTCATGGATTATACCATGTTCTGCACAAAACAGATCAAATTCATTGGAAAAATACTCTCCACCACGATCGGACCTAAGCCGTTTAATTTTTTGATCAAGTTGGTTCTCTACCTCAGCTTTATAGTTTTTGAAGAAAGTCAAAGCCTCATCTTTTGATTTGAGAAGATACACATAACAATATCTAGTGGAGTCATCAATCAACGTCATGAAGTATCTCTTTCCACCTTTTGTCAACACGCCATTCATCTCACAAAGATCAGAATGTATAAGCTCTAGTGGTGCCAAGTCTCTTGCCTCTGCAGTCTTATGGGACTTGCGAGGTTGCTTAGCTTGCACACATACTTGGCACTTAGAGCCTTTGACAGCAGAGATTTTCGGAATTAAATTCATATTGGCTAGCCGCGTCATGCAACCAAAGTTAATATGACAAAGTCGTGAATGCCAAATATCATACTCATTATTGTGACAAACATTATTAATAACTTTAGTGCAAATATCTGACAAAGATAGGCGAAACAAGCCTCCGCACTCATAGCCTTTTCCAGCAAATTGTCCACACTTAGAAATTACAACTTTATTTGATTCGAAAACCAACTTAAAACCATCTCGACATAAACGGGAACCGCTAACGAGATTTTTATTGATGGACGGCACATGATGAACGTTCTTCAGACGCACGGTCTTCCCCGGAGTAAACTTCAGATCGACCGTACCAACACCTCGAACGATGGCATGTGACCCGTTCCCCACCAGCACGGGAGAAGTCCCAGTGGCCTGGTAAGAAGAAAACATGGAGGCATCAGCACAAACATGTACATTGGCACGGTGTCAATTAACCAATCGGGGTTTGGAATCTGAAAGGATGGTAGAAAAATACCGTACCACTGATTCCTTCATATCGATATCACCGATGACAACATTAGCGGACTTGCCGCTCTTATCATGTTCACGCTCCTTAAAGCGGTTAGGACACTTCGGAGCCCAGTGATTAGGATCACCGCAGAAATGGCAAAGTCCCTTCCCCTTCTTATGAGAATTCTTCTTGAAGTTGGTAGAATGTGATGGCTTGTTCTTTGTATCAAACTTGCCTTTGCCCTGAGTTTTGTTCTTGTTGTTTTTGAACTTCTTGGGCTGGAAGTTCTTCTTACGTACCATGTGGGCACTAGAAGCTCCCTCAAGCAACTCGAGCACGTGTGTCTTTTGCTCTCGCCTTCTCTTCAACATCAAGAGTACCAATGAGATCCACAAGCGGAAAACTCCTCTCTTGTGTTTGAGAAGTAGCAAAATTGTTCCACGAAGGTGGAAGCTTGGCAATGATGCCTTCGCAACAAATTTGTCCGGCAACACACACTTGAAGTACTCAAGTTCTTTTTTGAAGCGATTTGTATCTCATGAGCCTGTTGTACAACAGCGCTCATCGATCATCTTGTAGTCATAGAATTGCTCCATGACGTACAACTTCATTGTCGGCGTCCGAGGCACCAAACTTGGCCTCGGCGCAGCCCACATGTCCTTGCCGTTTTCAAGCGACATATACGAATCCACAATGGAATCATCCGAACACTCGGAAGAGCGCCTTTAAAGAGAGTATCGATCTTCTCAAAAGCTTCGGTGTGCTTTGGATTAAGATCGCCTCGGGCTTGCCCTTGGTGGCGTCATAGCAGCCCATGGCACGAAACCAGAGACTGCTCTCGTCGCCACCTCTTATATTCGCCCCTTAAAAGCGGTGACGGATCGCAGCAAAATCACTCAGAGTAAATTGCCTATAATCAGGTTTTTGGATCGTTGGAAATATGAGCAAATTACTACGATATTTAATCCGAATAAATAGGAAATAGATCATGACAGCAATAGCAGAGATTAAACTAATCATGCGAACTAGCATAGTAGATGAACAGATCACATCTAGGGCACATACTAGAAACATGAATTCTACCACGATCTCGAACAGGAAGGATAGAATCACATACGGTGCAGCGAGCAGCACCGCCGGTGTTGACGTTGTCGCCCATGTCGTCGAGGATGAGGTTGCCGAGGTCGGGGAAGAAGTCGTCGTTCGCGAAGTCGTCGCTGCAAAGCGATCGCTGAGTCGCTCCCCAAAACCGATCGCCCTCTCCGTGCGGGATCACGAGGCGGGGTTAGGAGGCCTCTTGTCCCTTCTCCCGGTGCACGCCGAAAGGAGGGATGGAGAAGACTTGCTTGGCGGCGCAATGATCTGGAACGGTGATGAGAAACCATACGAAGCGGCATCGGCTAGGGTAGACGTCTGCCTAACTATATAGTGCGGGCCGGGTAGGTCGTGGGAGTAAACCCCACGTCCGAGTCATCACGATCCAAAAGAATCGGAAACGGTTCAGTAATTAACGCGTCTGTTAATTATTAATTAATGTCTCATTAATTTTTCCCGTGCAGTAAAAATATAGACAACGTGCATAGCTCTGTCCTCGGCTCGGCTCAATCCCGCAACCCGCGGCGCGGCGCGGCGCGGCGTGACGAGGCGAGCGAGGAGGAGGAGGAGCGCCTGTGTAGGTCTCCTCTTCTCATGCTCATACAAGTGGTAGAAGAGCCTACCTTATAAAGAGGTCCAACTCTCTCTCAACTTATGAAGTGGGACTAAACTTTAGCCTCACTCACTGCACTCACATGTGTGCATGAATGGGCCAAGAGAATTTCAGAATTTTAGTTGGGCTTTGGGCCAAAGGCCTACTAGCAAATTCTAACAAGATCGAGGCCGCCAATGCAAAGACCAAGGCGAAAGAGGTGGCTCTCGCTAGCATGATGACAGGGATGGAGATCATGAAGGTGGATCTCAACACCGTGTCGCCAAGGAAGAGGCCGTGGTTCGAGAAGATGTAGCCCGACATGCTCAAGTTCGACGACGAGTGATCTATGTAAGAATGCACGAACCGATGTACTCCCTCCGTCCCATAATATAAGAGCGTTTTTGACACTACAGCAGTGTGCAAAACGCTCTTATATTATGGGATGGAGGGAGTATATATATGTAACAGTGTTAAAACGGCTAGGACCTGAATGGGCACGTCCTGTAGGATGCAACGATCACTACTGTTCATCAGTTCATAGCATGTGATTAACTTCACTTCACGTGTAAATTTCGGTTTAACAGAGCAACACCTAGCTATACGCCCGTAGTGGAGTACAGAGGAATGCACGGGCCGCTGTATATCTGCGTAATAAATCATGTGGTACATCGTAATTACTCTCTATGTAGCATATCTGAGCGGATTCAATGTGTCCCAACGGAACTCTCTCTCTATTTTCTTTTCTTTTGACGGGAACGGAACTCTCTCTCTATGTAGCCGGCCGGGACCATAGCAGCAGGTAAAGGTAAAGGGTAAAGCAAACGAACATCGGGACAAGATTGGAGCAATTGCCACAGACACAGCGGGGGTAGTATGACAAGATATACCACCACCACCAAATACAATAGGGGCAGCCAGTCCCCGGAATGGTATAGCTGAGCTTGCTCCATGTATGGTACGATCAGCATGCACATCTATGGCGTGAGTGCCAAGCCATATCCCGTGCCACGGGAAATCTGTTGCGCGAATGCTGAATTGGGCTGGGTTGCACTACTGAACATTATCTTGTGAAGCATGGGACACACCATTTATCATCATTTTATCTTAGTAAGTACCTACCTTCCCAAGGAAAACATTACCGTTAGTGGATCATCATGCTGCAATCATCACCGTCGTGCCTGCGGTGCCTGGATCGATCATTGCCGTGGGATATCATGAAAAGCCTGAAATCAATAACGAGGCCTGCAGCCTTTGCCACTCCAGCAAGCCACCAAATGTACTGTACTGGTACTGCCATACCTGGTCGTCAGATACGGATGGATGGACAGAACATTGCTGTTCCGATGAAAATCATTCACCATAGAATCCAATGAAGGTGTCAGAAGATCATCATACATTCATACTACTGCTGTGCTAACATTCCTGAAGCCTTTCCTTGTTCAAGATAACGTGATTATCCATATCATCCATGAGGCCATGATCCGGAGCGAGTTGCATGCATCAGTGCGATGGATCACAGATCGTGGTAAGTACCACACTCCTGCCGGCTTGCCCCGGCCCTGTCGTAAAGTGGAGCTTTGCTGGACCATTGATTTATTTGCACTCACACTCGATGCCTGACCACTGATAGCCTGGACGAACACCGAGGTTACCAACACCATGAGGGCCGGAACGATGGATGATGGATCGGTTATAGCCAGCGAAAAAGGCGGCCGTGGGGCTCTTTTCGATCCCGCTGTCTGTACAATCGAGAGCAATCATGGTCGCATAGGCTGGTAATACGGATTGGATGGACCTCATGCTTGGGCACAAAGGATGGACGCCAGTTAAGCGCTTGAATGATCATCAACTAACTGCGGCTTGAGTACCATCACTGACTTGACTTCCACAGCGACAAGGATGGACACGATCTTGACGCTTGATGCAGTTCTGCTGCTAGCATCGGAGATGGCCCCGTTCGCCGCGCGCGGGGCAGGAGGCCTCGGACGGCCACTCCTATTTTACGCGCCGGAAACAGAATGTATTCGGTGCACCCACGCTTGTGGTGCTACTAGTACACCGGATGCAGTGGATCGTTCTAGAAGATCTAGCACATTGACACAATATCAATGTATGTTGTTAAAAAAATTCGTTTCAAAATTTTAAATATTTATTGAGATATAAAAATTACAAATTTGACATCAATGTGATCATGGGCCAAAGCCAAAGCCCAACCAATGTTATGTACTTCCTCAGTCGTATAATATAAGAGTATTCTTGACACTATATTATGGGACGGAGGGAGTGGTATTCAGTGTTGAATTTCTCATTTTTATCTTTCGAGTTTTGACTACATTTTTAGTGACAACCTAAGTTAATGTATTGTGAAGATGCTACTTTTTCCCCCTTTTTTTTAATATTTTAGAATGTGCAGCATGAGTTGGATGCACCGCTAGCATCACAAGCACCGGTGCACCAGATATTATCTGCACCAAACTCCCCGCACATACATTCTTTGGCCGGCTCAACTAGTTCCCCCCCTTTTTTTTATCTTTTTTGTGTTTTCTCTTTTCAGATATTTTTCTGCATTTTCATTTTCGTTCTTAGTTTCTTTTATCACTCCTTCTTTTCATGTTTATTTTATTCTTTTTATGTTCGTTTTTTTCTTTCGTTTCTTTTGAAATCATGAACATTTTCTAAAAGTCATGACATTGTCGCATTTTCCAATTTGCGAAAATTTTAGAAAATCATGACCATTTGCTCAAATCACCAATATATTTTTGACATTGTGAAAAATTTATTAAAAGCTGTGAAAATTTTAATTGAATCGACACACATTCTTTTGGAAATTGGGGGAACAATGTTAGAAATTTACAAACACTTTGTTAGTTGATGAACATTTTTGAAATCATGAATATCTTTTGAATCAGTGAACATTTTTTATTGATGAACTTTTCTTGTCATTAAAGAACTTTTTATTTTTTACTTGAAAAGTCATAAACTTTTTTTGGTTTTGCGAACAAAAGTTAAAGTAACAAACTTTATTTTTTGAGCCCAAGAACATTTTATTTAGTTTGAATACTTTTTCCAAAATTCGCAATTTTTTAAAATCTCAGTTCTTTTGGAAATTTCGAATTATTTACAGAAGAAAAAAACAGAAAATAATGTATTGAAAAAAATGGAAAAAACAGGGTGCCTGCATATGTCCTGGCCTGATTATTAGGCCGTGGGCATCAATTGAACACGACGACGACTGCCAGGGCTATACGTCGCTTATTGCGAGGCATCCGTCCAGCTCGCGTGAAGGTTTTCCTCCTCGCGTTATTACTAGGCTGCCATTTCATTGGGGTTTTATTCGCTCGCTGCTGCTCGGGTTTCGTTCGTTCTTCGGGTTTCGACGCGCGCCGTAGTGTTTAGCTGGTTTTCCTTTCTTCACGGTTGGTTGCACTATCCGGTTTTCAATGGCTTTTTTTGTTTCTTCATTTTCTCTGTTTTCATTTTCTTTTCTTTCTTTCTTTTTTGTTTTCTCTTATGGGTTTCTTTGGTTTTCATTGTTGTTTTTTCTTATATTTCCTACGGATTTCATAGATTTTATGATTCTCTATTTGTTTTCTTCGGTTTCTTTATTGTTTTCCTTATTTTCTTCTTTACTAAGTTTTTGTTTGTTTTTCTCTTCATTTTTCATTATTCCTCTTTGGGTTTCACAGGGTTTCTTTATCTTGTATGTTTCTATACTGTTTTTTTCATTTTATTTATTTATTTTTCTTTCATTTTATTCTTTCTCATATTTCATAGGTTTCCTTTGTTTTTATGCATATCTACCCGTTTTGGATACTTTTTATAAACATTTAAGATTTATTAAATATTTGATAAATTTTATTCAAATATATGGTTTTGATGTCTACTTTTATAGATATATATTGAACATGTTTTGTACACACTACGTACATTTCTAATACATAATTAGCATTTTTCTTCAATATTTGTTTTGATGTTTATTGTTTCACACACAATGTATGTTTTCATATTCATCAGAATCATTTTCATGTCCGAATATTTATTTAATAATGTTTAACATTTTCAAATACATTGTTAACATCCTTTTCAAATATATACTTTGATGTCTACTTTTTTAACACATGTCTATATTTTCCTTAGGAGTTGTAAATTTTGTGTACATTAGAAACATTTGTATACATGTTCAACATTTTAAACACATTATTTGTTATGAAATATATGTTTTTGTGATTAACTTTTTTGAAAATAGTATATTTTTGGTATACGTATGAAATATTTTCTATACAGGTTTATCATTTTTCAAATACATGATTAACATTTTTTCAAACATATGTTTTGATGTCTACTTTTTCATACTCATTGCTTATCTTTCAAATACATAAAATATATATATATATATATATATATATATATATATATATATATAATATTTTTAATTACATGATTAATATATTTGAAATACATGTTTTTATGACTACTTTATATGCACGTTGCACATTTTTCTTGTACACGGGATCATTTTTATACATGTTCAACTTTTATCAAATACGTGATTAACATTTTCTAAATGTATGATGAACACTTTAAATAATAATATGGAAAATGGAAAATGATAATAGAAAAATTAAAATAGACGAGGGTGGAAACAAATATTAAAACAGAAAAGCAAAACATAAGAAAACGGAAAACAAAAACAAAAAGGTGAACCAAAAATCAGAAGAGAAAAAAACAAGCTCCTACACTGACTCATGGCAAAAGCACGAGGTGCTTTGAGCCTAACTCATTTAGAGCAACTCCAAGAGTTCCCTGAAAATACATCCCGTAAAAGTTTACGGGATTGCTCTATAATTTATGGGAAGGTTTTGGAGAGTCACTTTTTTCAGTCCCGTAGGCATCATCCCATATAATCTTTATTTTTCTATTTTCAATTTAAAAACTCTAGCAAAAGCAAAGGGTCCACATGTGAGTGACAGAGACGGGGCAACGAGTGGCGGCGGCGGCACACCTGACGGCTGAAGCGGCACGTGGCGGCAGCGCCGACGATGCGCGGTGGTGTCGACGCATGGCGGCGGAGCAGCGACAACTGGCTTTGCGGGCAAGGCAGGCAAAGCTGCGGCAGTGGCGTCGGCGACGGTGACCTCACGTTGGCGGTGGCAGTGGCGGCGGCGGTGGCCTCGCGGCGTGGGCTGCGTTGCGGAAGTATCCGCGGCGATGGCGACGTTCTGGCGGTGGCGTGGGGTGGTCAGGCATTTAGCTCGTGAAGATTCAGGTGGTTATCCACCCGTCAAAATTAAACGGTTAGTCAATCTTCCTGTAAACTTGGATGATGGGGGATGCGTTTTTACAGGATTTCGTAAAAAAAAACTGGGTTTATGGGAGACGTTGGAGGCTCTTTTTGCCCCAACTTCGCGTAAATGATAGTTTTAGCTATTGGAGTTGCGCTTACGATCGTTTTGGCGACGCCACAGTACAAATCGCTCGATAATTGATGCTTCTCAACAACGACACGCATAATTGATTCGCAAGCTGAGCTGGGCTGTCGTAGTTTGGGCTCATTGTTCTCATGTTCGCTGCGGTGATGCAGCTTTCCCACAGCGACTATATCTTGCATTAAGCGAGACGGTAGGAAGTCTCGCCGGAGGGTCAACGGTATTCTGGCATGTCCATTAGCACACAGTTGAAGGAAAAATAGGGTCAGGCCTGTCCATTAGCGCATAGTTGAAGGAAAAGCAGGGTCTATTGTATTCAGACATGTCTATTAGCGCATAGTCGAAGGAAAAAGAAGCATGGATCGATGTGACGCCCGGATAATCATGCTACAGTAACCCCACGCTAATCATGCCACGTCGTCTCGGTTACTATTGCTAACCTCGTAATGATTCGAAACCGTTTTAAAATTTAAATTCTAAATATGTCAAACAATAAACGTTTTCAAAAGTTGAAACAAAATTATTCGGTGGGTGCCGAATATTACAAGGGTAATTATATTAAAGAAAACATATTTTTAGAAAGTGTCTGAATATTTTAAAATGAATTAAAACAGAAAAGAGAATAGATAAAAGGAAAAAGACTAAACATGATTAAGACAAAAACGAAACAAAGTAAGCCCCCCAAGTTGGGCCTCGGCCCAACAGGCTACAGGGCTGCCAGGCCGGCCCAACCGGCCTCCCTTATCCACCCACCGCAGGAAACCCTAACCCCCGAGTCTCCCCACTTCCCCCACGACCTCCCCCACCCCCTTCTGGATCACGCCCCTGCGCGCCTCGACCCTGTCGGCTTGCCTTTGCGCCCCATCCCGACCTTCCCGTCGCCGGAGCCCTTCCCCAGCCGGCTCCTCGCCATCCACCCGCGTTCGCCGCTGCTCCCGTGGCCCGGCGAGCACGGGCGCGCCCGTGGACTGCGCCTTTCATGAGCTTCTTCGCGCGCTCGCGCAAGGCTTGCAGACCATCGGCCGTTGTTCGTCATCGACATGCCCGCCGAAGCTTGCCACCACCCCTCGTGCCGCGGCGTCCTCCTCGTCGCCCGTCTTTGAGGCCGTCGACCCAGCGCCACAACCCTCAAGCCTACCGCTCGCCTCGCGCTGCCCGCCCGGTCCGACCACCGGACCTCGGCGGCGGGGTTCCTCCGCCTCCCAAGCTCTCCTCTCGCAACGATGTGAGCATCCGGCTCCCCGGCCTCTTCCTCTCTTCCACGTCCCCGTAGATGCACGGCCGACGAGGCCGTGCCTCTGCCGCTGCTCGCCGCCGACATGGTGGTCGATTTCGACCGTCCCCGCGCCTACGGTTTGTTCCAGTGAGTGCGCGGCGAGGCCCTCGACCGGTCCGTGCCAACCGCTGCTCCAACGGTCGCCGGAGGCGAGTGCACGACCGTCGCCATTGCGCTCCGCCTCGCCGTCGTTTCCCTGCTGATGTGGAACATCATTAACCCCAAATCACCCCCTGTGTGCCACTGACCTATGGGCCCACTGGCTAATTAGATTAGTGTTGGGGAACGTAGCAGAAATCCAAAATTTTCTTACGTGTCACCAAGATCTATCTATGGAGAAACTAGCAACGAGGGAAGGAGAGTGCATCTACATACCCTTGTAGATCGCTAAGCGGAGCGTTCATGAGAACGGGGTTGAAGGAGTCGTACTCGTCGTGATCCAAATCACCGGAGATCCTAGTGCGAGCAGACGGCACCTCCGCGTTCAACACACGTACAGCCGGTGGCGTCCCACGCCTTGATCCAGCAAGGAGAGAGGGAGAGGTTGAGAAGACTCCATCCAGCAGCAGCACAATGGCGTGGTGGTGGTGGAGGCGTGGCAATCCCGGAGGCTTCGCCAAGCACCAAGGAGAGGAGGAGGAGGAGAGGCGGGGCTGCACCAAGAGGAGAAGTTCTCATGTGTGGCAGCCCCAAAACTCAACTATATATAGGGAAGGGGGCTGCGCACCCTTTAGGGTTTCCCACCCAAGGGGTGCGGCCAGCCCTAGATCCCATCTAGGGGCGGCCAGGGGAGGAGTGCCTCCCAAGTCAAGTGGAGGCCTCCCTTTAGGGTTTACCCTTCCCATGCGCATGGGCCTTGGGGGAGCTGGTGCCCCTGGCCCATTAAGGCTAGGGCGCCCCCCTACAGCCCATGCTACTGTATTGGACGTGGTGGAACAATTTCCGGACCTCCGGACCCCTCCGGAATCCTCTGGAACCTTCCCGGTACAATACCGAAAAAACCCGAACTTATTCCGGAACCCGAACAACAACTTTCCATATATAAATCTTTACCTCCGGACCATTCCGGAACTCCTCGTGACGTCCGGGATCTCATCCGGGACTCCGAACAACATTCGGTAACCACATACAAACTTCCTTTATAACCCTAGCGTCATCGAACCCTAAGTGTGTAGACCCTACGGGTTCGGGAACCATGCAGACATGACCGAGACGTTCTCCGGTCAATAACCAACAGCGGGATCTGGATACCCATGTTGGCTCCCACATGTTCCACGATGATCTCATCGGATGAACCACGATGTCAAGGACTCAATTGATCCCGTATACAATTCCCTTTGTCTAGCGGTATTGTACTTGCCGAGATTCGATCGTCGGTATCCGATACCTTGTTCAATCTCGTTTCCGGCAAGTCTCTTTACTCGTTCCGTAAAACATCATCCCGTGATCAACTCCTTGATCACATTGTGCACATATGATGATGTCCTATCGAGTGGGCCCAGAGATACCTCTCCGTTTACGGGTGACAAATCCATCTCGATTCGTGCCAACCCAGCAGACACTTTCGGAGATACCGTAGTGCACCTTTATAGTCACCCGATTCGTTGTGACGTTTGGTACACCAAAGTATTCCTACGGTATCCGGAGTTGCACAATCTCATGGTCTAAGGAAATGATACTTGACATTAGAAAAGCTTTAGCATACGAACTACGATCTTTGTGCTAGGCTTAGGATTGGGTCTTGTCCATCACATCATTCTCCTAATGATGTGATCCCGTTATCAATGACATCCAATGTCCATGGTCAGGAACCCGTAACCATCTATTGATTAACGAGCTAGTCATCTAGAGGCTTACTAGGGACTTGGTGTTGTCTATGTACCCACACATGTATCTGAGTTTCCTATCAATACAATTATAGCATGGATAATAAACGATTATCATGAACAAGGAAATATAATAATAATAACTAATTTATTATTGCCTCTAGGGCATATTTCCAACAGTCTCCCACTTGCACTAGAGTCAATAATCTAGTTCACATCATCATGTGATTACACTGATAGGTCACATCGCCATGTGACCAACATCCAAAGAGTTTACTAGTGTCGTAAACTAGTTCACATCATCATGTGATTAAGACTCAATGAGTTACGAGGTTTGATCATGTTTTGCTTGTGAGAGAGGTTTTAGTCAGCGGTTGCGAACCTTTCGATCCGTGTGTACTTCATAATTCTCTATGTCATATTGTAAATGCTGCTTCCACGCTCCACTTGGATCTATTCCAAATGGTTGCTCCACTATCGTATCCGGTTTGCTACTCGAGTCACTCGGATAGGTGTTAAAGCTTGCATCGGCGTAACCCTTTACGTCGAACTCTTTATCACCTCCATAATCGAGAAACATGTCCTTATTTACTCCAAGGACAATTTTGACCGCTGTCCAATGATCTATTCTGGATCATTCTTGTACCCCTGAGTGACTCATGGCAAGGCACACTTCGGTGCGGTACACAGCATAGCATACTATAGAGCCTACGTGCGAAGCATAGGGGCGACCTTCGTCCTTTCTCTCTTTTCTGCCGTGGTCGAGCTTTAACTCTTAACTTCATACCTTACAACTCAGGCAAGAACTCCTTCTTTGGTGATCCATCTTGAACACTTTCAAGATTATGTCAAGGTATGTGCTCATTTGAAAGTACCATTAAGCGTTTTTGATCTATCCTTATAGATCTTGATGCTCAATGTTCAAGTAGCTTAATCCAGGTTTTCTATTGAAAAACATCTTTCAAATAACCCTATATGCTTTCCAGAAATTCTACATCATTTCGATCATCAATATGTCAACAACATATACTCATCGAAATTCTATAGTGCTCCCACTCACTTCTTTGGAAATACAAGTTTCTCATGAACTTTGTATAAACCCAAAATCTTTGATCATCTTATCAAAGCGCACATTCCAACTCCGAGATGCTTACTCCGGTCCTTAGAAGGATCATTGGAGCCAGCATACCTTTAGCATCCTTAGGATCGATAAAACTTTTTGATTGTATCACATACAACCATTCCTTACGAAAACGGTAAGGAAACTCGTTTTGACATCCATCGCAGATTTCATAAATGCAGCTTATGCTAACATGATTCCGACGGACTTAAGCATCGCTACGGATGAGAAAATCTCATCGTAGTCAACTCCTTGAACTTGTGAAAAAACTCTTCGCCACAAGTCGAGCTTTATAGACGGTGATATTACCATCCACGTCCGTCTTCTTCTTAAAGATCCATTCATCTCAATGGCTTGCCTATCATCGGGCAAGTCCACCAAAGTTCATGCTTTGTTCTGATACATGGATCCTATCTCGGATTTCATGGCTTCTAACCATTTGTCGGAATTTGGGCCCACCATCGCTTCTCCATAGCTCGCAGGTTCATTGTTGTCTAGCAACATGACCTTCAAGACAGGATTGCGTACCACTCTGAAGTAGTACGCATCCTTGTCACCCTACGAGGTACGTTAGTGACTTGATCTAAAACTTCATGATCACTATCATAAGCTTCTACTTCAATTGGTGTAGGTGCCACGGAACAACTTCACGTGCCTGCTACACACTAGTTGAAGTGACGGTTCAATAACCTCATCAAGTCTCCACCATCCTCCCACTCAACTTTTCGAGACAAACATTTCCTCGAGAAAGGACCCGATTCAAGAAACAATCCCTATTGCTTTCGGATCTGAATTAGGAGGTATACCCAACTGTTTTGGGTGTCCTATGAAGATGTATTTTATCCGCTTTGGGTTGAGCTTATCAACTGAAACTTTTTCACATAAGCGTCGCAGCCCCAAACTTTCAAGAAATGACGACTTAGGTTTCTCTAAACCATAGTTCTCACGGTGTCATCTCAAGCGGAATTACGTGGTGCCCTATTAAAGTGAGTGCGGTTGTCTCTAATGCCTAACCCATGAATGATAGTGGTAATTCGATAAGAGATATCATAGTACGCACCATATCCAATAGAGTGCAACTATGATGTTCGGACACACCATCACACTATGGTGTTCGAGCGGTATTAATTGTGAAACAATTTGCACAATGTCTTAATTGTGTGCCAAAACTCGTAACTCAGATATTCATCTCTATGATCATATCATAGACATTCTATCCTCTTGTCACGAAGATCTTAAACTTCACTCTGAAATTACTTGAACCATTCAATAATTCAGACTTGTGTTTCATCAAGTAAATATACTCAACATCTACTCGAATCATCGTGAAGTAAGAACATAACGATATTCCTTTGCATGCCTCGGCACTCATTGGACTGCACATATCAAAATGTGTTACTTCCAACAAGTTGCTATCTTGTTCCATCTTCTTGAAACCGAGGCTTTTAGGTCATCTTGCCCATGTGGTATGTTTTGCATATCTCAAGTGATTCAAAATCAAGTGAGTCCAAGCGATCCATCTGCATGGAGTTTCTTCATGCGTATACACCAATAGACATGGTTAGCATGTCTCAAACTTTTCAAAACCGAGTGAGTCCAAAGATCCATCAACATGGAGCTTCTTCATGCGTTTACACCAATATGACTTACATGGCGATTGCCACAAGTAAGTGGTACTATCATTACTATCTTATATCTTTGGCATGAAAATGTGTATCACTACGATCGAGATTCAATAAACCATTCTTTTAGGTGCAAGACCATTGAAGGTATTATTCAAATAAACAGAGTAACCATTATTCTCCTTAAATGAATAACCGTATTGCGATAGACATAATCCAATCGTGTCTATGCTCAGCGCAAACACCAATCTCGATTCGTAGAGGGGGCGTGCGATGCTTGATCACATCAACCTTGGAAACACTTCCAACACGTATCGTCAGCTCACCTTTAGCTAGTCTCCGTTTATTCCGTAGCTTTTGTTTCGAGTTACTAACACTTAGAACCGAACCGGTATCTAATACCCAGGTGCTACTAGGAGTACTAGTAAAGTACACATTAACATAATATACTTCTATCGACCTTGCCAGCCTTCTTATCTACCAAGTATCTAGGGTAATTCTGCTTCAGTGTCCATTCCCTCATTACAGAAGCACTTAGTCTCGGGTTTGGGTTCAACCTTGGGTTTCTTCACTAGAGCAGCAACTGTTTTGCCGTTTCATGAAGTATCCCTTGTTGCCCTTGCCCTTCTTGAAACTAGTGGTTTTACCAACCATCAACAATTGATGCTCCTACTTGACTTCTACTTTCGCGGTGTCAAACATCGCGAACACTTCAAGGATCATCATATCTATCCCTGATATGTTATAGTTCATCACGAAGCTCTAGTAGCTTGGTGGCAATGTCTTTGGAGAAACATCACTATCTCATCGGAAGATTAACTCCCACTCGATTCAAGTGATTGTTGTACCGGACAATCTGAGTACAAGCTCAACGATTGAGATCTTCTCCCTTAGTTTGTAGGCTAGAAAACTCGTCGGAGGTCTCATACCTCTTGGCGTGAGCACGAGCCTGAAATCCCAATTTCAGCCCTCGGAACATCTCACATGTTCGTGACGTTTCATAACGTCTTTGGTGCCTTAATTCTAAGCCGTTTAACATTACCGAACTATCACGTAGTCATCAAAACGTGTGTCGGATGTTCGCAACATCCACAGACCACGTTTGAGGTCCAACACACCGGCGGTGCATTAAGGACATAAGCTTTCTCTGACCGCATAATTGCTACTGTCAACTTTCAACTATATTTTCTCTAGGAACATATCTAAACAGTAGAACTAAAGCGTGAGCTATGACATAATTTGCAAGGGTTTTTGACTATGTTCAGGATAATTAAGTTCATCTTATAAACTCCCACTCAGATAGACATCCTCTAGTCATCTAAGTGATTACACGATCCGAGTCAACTAGGCCGTGTCCGATCATCACGTGAGACGGACTAGTCATCATCGGTGAACATCTTCATGTTGATCGTATCTACTATCGACTCATGCTCGACCTTCGGTCTCGTGTTCCGAGGCCATGTGCTGTACATGCTAGGCTCGTCAAGTTAACCCTAAGTGTTTGGCGTGTGTAAATCTGTCTTACACCGTTGTATGTGAACGTAAGAATCCATCACACCCGATCATCACGTGGTGCTTAGAAGCGACGAACTTTAGCAGCGGTGCACGTTAGGGAGAACACTTCTTGAAATTGTTGTAAGGATCATCTTATTTACTACCGTCGTTCTAAGTAAACAAGATGCATAAACATAATAAACATCACATGCAATTATATAGTAGTGACATGATATGGCCAATATCATATAGCTCCATTGATCTCCATCTTGGGGCTCCATGATCATCATCGTCACCGGCATGACACCATGATCTCCATCATCATGATCTCCATCATCGTGTCTTCATGAAGTTGTCTCGCCAACTATTACTTCTACTACTATGGCTACGGTTAGCAATAAAGTAAAGTAATTACATGGCGTTGTTTAATGACACGCAGGTCATACAATAAATAAAGACAACTCCTATGGCTCCTGCCGGTTGTCATACTCATCGACATGCAAGTCGTGAATCCTATTACAAGAACATGATCAATCTCATACATCACATATCATTCATCACATTCTTCTTGGCCATATCACATCACATAGCATACCCTGCAAAAACAAGTTAGGCGTCCTCTAATTGTTGTTTGCATGTTTTACGTGGCTGCTATGGGTTTCTAGCAAAACGTTTCTTACCTCATAAAACCACAATGTGATATGCCAATTGCTATTTACCCTTCATAAGGACCCTTTTAATCGAATCCGTTCCGACTAAAGTGGGAGGCGGCACCGCTAGCCACCTTATGCACCAAGTGCATGTCATCGGTGGAACCTGTCTCACGTAAAATGCGTGTAAGGTCGGTCCGGGCGCTTCATCCCACAATACCGTTGAAACAAGATTGGACTAGTAACGGTAAGCATATTGAACAAAATCAACGCCCACAACTACTTTGTGTTCTACTCGTGCAAAGAATCTACGCAATAGACCTAGCTCATGATGCCTTTGTTGGGGAGCGTGGCAGAAATCCAAAATTTTCCTCGTGTCACCAAGATCTATCTATGGAGAAACTAGCAGCGAGGAAGGAGAGTGCATCTACATACCCTTGTAGATCGCTAAGCGGAAGCGTTCATGAGAACGGGGTTGAAGGAGTCGTACTCGTCGTGATCCAAATCACCGGAGATCCTAGTGCGAGCAGACGGCACCTCGCGTTCAACACACGTACAGCCGGTGGCGTCTCCCACGCCTTGATGCAGCAAGGAGAGAGGAGAGGTTGAGGAAGACTCCATCCAGCAGCAGCACAACGGCGTGGTGGTGGTGGAGGCGTGGCAATCCCGCAGGCTTCTCCAAGCACCAAGGAGAGGAGGAGGAGGAGAGGCGGGGCTGCACCAAGAGGAGAAGTTCTCATGTGTATGGCAGCCCAAAACTCAACTATATATAGGGGAAGCGGGGTTGCGCCCCTTTAGGGTTTCCCCACCCCAGGGGTGCGACCAGCCCTAGATCCCATCTAGGGGCGGCCAAGGGGAGGAGTGCCTCCCAAGTCAAGTGGAGGCCTCCCCTTTAGGGTTTACCCTTCCCATGCGCATGGGCCTTGGGGGCTGGTGCCCCTGGCCCATTAAGGCTAGGGCGCCCCCTACAGCCCATGCTCTGTATTGGACGTGGTGGAACAATTTCGGACCTCCGGACCCCTCCGAATCCTCTGGAACCTTCCGGTACAATACCGAAAAAACCGAACTTATTCGGAACCGAACAACAACTTTCCATATATAAATCTTTACCTCCGGACCATTCCGGAACTCCTCGTGACGTCCGGGATCTCATCCGGGACTCCGAACAACATTCGGTAACCACATACAAACTTCCTTTATAACCCTAGCGTCATCGAACCTTAAGTGTGTAGACCCTACGGGTTCGGGAACCATGCAGACATGACCGAGACGTTCTCCGGTCAATAACCAACAGCGGGATCTGGATACCCATGTTGGCTCCCACATGTTCCACGATGATCTCATCGGATGAACCACGATGTCAAGGACTCAATTGATCCCGTATACAATTCCCTTTGTCTAGCGGTATTGTACTTGCCTGAGATTCGATCGTCGGTATCCCGATACCTTGTTCAATCTCGTTTCCGGCAAGTCTCTTTACTCGTTCCGTAACACATCATCCGTGATCAACTCCTTGATCACATTGTACACATTATGATGATGTCCTACCGAGTGGGCCAGAGATACCTCTCCGTTTACGGGTGACAAATCGATCTCGATTCGTGCCAACCCAGCAGACACTTTCGGAGATACCTGTAGTGCACCTTTATAGTCACCCGATTACGTTGTGGCGTTTGGTACACCAAAGTATTCCTACGGTATCCGGAGTTGCACAATCTCATGGTCTAAGGAAATGATACTTGACATTAGAAAAGCTTTAGCATACGAACTACGATCTTTGTGCTAGGCTTAGGATTGGGTCTTGTCCATCACATCATTCTCCTAATGATGTGATCCGTTATCAATGACATCCAATGTCCATGGTCAGGAACCCGTAACCATCTATTGATTAACGAGCTAGTCATCTAGAGGCTTACTAGGGACTTGGTGTTGTCTATGTACCCACACATGTATCTGAGTTTCCTATCAATACAATTATAGCATGGATAATAAACGATTATCATGAACAAGGAAATATAATAATAATAACTAATTTATTATTGCCTCTAGGGCATATTTCCAACAATTAGTTCATAGCTAAACAAGTCTGTTAAATAACGGTTCAATTAAAATATGACACCGACAGTGGGGTCCCACCTAGCTAATTAATTTAGCTAACTAATTTAGATTAACATCAGAGTATGACAGATGGTCCCCAACCGGTCGAGACTTGACTAGTCGCGATTGACCTAGTCAAGCTGCATTTGGACCCTCAGCCCACATGTCAGCCTCTGCTGAGTGGCTGGTTGACCAAGTCAACTAGGCCCTTGTCGACCTTTGTCTTTGAACAGCTAGGTACAATTCAGGTACCCTAGCATTTTATTCTTTTAATTTGAATTAAATTAAATCCAGAAATTAGAAAAAACATTTAAAAATTTGAAAATTAATATAAAATAATCTATAACTTCGGATGAAAATACTTTGTACATGAAAGTTGCTTAGAACGACGAGGCGAACCGGATCGCATGACTGTTCGTCCGCCACGCACCCCTAACATATCAAACTCGCAACTTTCCCCTCCGACTCCTTTGCCGAAAACGCGAAACACGGGATACTTTCCGGATGTTTCCCCTTCGCGGTATCACCTCCTTCTGCGTTAGGTCACCCCTAGCACCGCGTATCACCATGTTATGCTTTGTGTTGCTTTGATTGCTCTGTTATTTATTATGTTCCCCCTCTTCTTTTCGGTAGACCCCGAGACTGCCGACGACCCCAGTTCGACTACGGAGTTGATGACCCCTCTCTCTTGCCAGAGCAACCAGGCAAGCCCCCCCTTTGATCACCAGATATCGCCTACTCTTCTCTATCTGCTTGCATTAGAGTAGTGTAGCATGTTACTACTTTCAGATTACTCCTATCTTGCTTTGCATAGCTTTGTCCTTGCTACTATGTTGTTACCTTTTACCTGCTATCCTATTGCTTAGTATAGGATGCTAGTATTCCATCTGTGGCCCTACATTCTTGTCCGTCTGTTTGTGCTATACTATACGGGCCGTGATCACTCGGGAGGTGATCACGGGTATATACTTATCTTATACATGATACATGTGGTGAGTAAAGTCGAATTGGCTTGTGGAGCACCATGAGTGATTCACGGATTGGGGCTGAAAGGACCTTTGTCCCGACGGCCCTCTGGATGGATCTTTGTGGCGGAGCGGCAGGGAAGGTTGAGACCGCCTAGGAGAGGTGGGCCTGGCCCTGTTTGGCGTTCGCGGATACTTAACACGCTTAACGAGTTCTTGGTATTTGATCTGAGTCTGGACATTTGGTCTATACGCACTAACCATCTACGCGGGAGTAGTTATGGGTATCCCGGCGTCGTGGTATCAGCCGAAGCACTTTGTGACACCAGCGACTGAGCGGCGCACGCCGGATTGGAACGTAAGCCTGCTCTTGTATTAAGGGGCTAGTTACGCTTACGGCCGCCCTACATAGCGTCTTGAGTGTGCTAAGGCGATGGGCCCAGACCCCTGTGCGCTTAGGTTTAGACCGGCGTGCTGGCCTCTCTGTTGTGCCTAGGTGGGGCTGCGACGTGTTGATCTCCCGCGGCCGGGCATGACCCAGAAAAGTGTGTCCGGCCAAATGGGATCAAGCGTGTTGGGTTATGTGGTGCACCCCTGCAGGGAAGTTAATCTATTCAAATACCCGTGATCTTCGGTAACAGGATGACTTGGAGTTGTACCTTGACCTTATGACAACTAGAACCGGATACTTAATGAAACACACCCTTCCAAGTGCGGATACAACCCGGTGGTCGCTCTCTCTCGGGGGTTACGAGGAGGGATCGCGGGTAGGATTATGCTATGCGATACTACTTGGAGGACTTGATCTACTCTCTTCTACATGTTGCAAGATGGAGGCTGCGAGCGTAGTCTTGACGAGATTTGCTATCCCCTCTTATTACGGCATTCTGATTCAGTCCACTAATATGGCCCTTTACACATATATCCATGCATATGTAGTGTAGCTCCTTGCTTGCAGTACTTTGGATGAGTACTCACGGTTGCCTTGTTCCCCCCTCCCCCCCACCTTTCTTTACCCGGTTCTTTGTGACGCACGATGGAGCCCAGGGCGGGCGCCACCGTCGATGGCGACTACTACACGGAGGTGCCTACTACTACGTGCAGCGGCGGCGGCGACCGGGGAGTAGTTAGGAGGATCCCGAGCGGGAGGCCTGCGCCTCTTCGATCTGTATCCCGGTTTGTGCTAGCCTTCTTAAGGAAAACTTGTTTAACTTATGTGCGTACTCAGATATTGTTGCTTCGCTGACTTCGTCTATGATCAAGCACTTGTATTCGAGCCCTCGAGGACCACGGCTTGTATTATGATGCTTGTATGACTTATTTATGTTTTAGAGTTGTGTTGTGATATCTTCCGTGAGTCCACGATCTTGATCGTACACATTTGCGTGCATGATTAGTGTACGATTGAATCGGCGTCCACAAGTTGATATCGAGCCGAGTGCTGTAGAATCCCCTTTCCAACTCCTTGGCCAAAGTCGAGTCTAGACGTTGCAAAAACTTTTACTAACATGGTTGTGCGGCCCATGGGCCCATGTCGCCATTGGGTGGTATTAGGATCTTTTACTCCTCGACCTTTACTCTGGGACTCTGATCTCTCTTCTATTCGGGTTAAATGAATTTTTACTAAATCTAACATTAAGATATCGTTATCACTTTCACCGGAGAGCCCTTATTATCGATGATAAATACATTGCACCGAAGACCACGAAGATGCTCTCATTTGTTAACTCGAGAACTTGTGTTCATCGCGTTTGCAATTCCCCTTCCACCGTAAACCCTTATGGATAACTACTTGCAGTTGTTATTCTTACCTTCATCGATTGGTCTTGTTATTACAAGATACCTGAAAAACTTCGTCGTTGTTTTGATAATCCTTTGAGCTTACTGCCTTGCTGTTCTTTGTCACCTGAATACCCCTATGGTTAATTCTCGCACTTATCGAGTATCCGCTCATCCCCCGTTGTTCATGTATTTCACAATAGTCTTTGAAATACTATTCAATCCTCTGAAAATCCTTAGCAGCTTTATTGCTCTGCAAATACTTGTCTACTTGCATTATGGATGCTTCCCATATATCTAGCAATATTCACTAGTATCTTTTGACACCGTCATTTTGATCCTATTGATTCAACATGTGTGCGAATGCACACAATCATCTATCAACCCTTCTAAATTATCTTTCCTGCTCAGACATCATTTTGAACATGAGTTGGTTCTCGAGCAAACTATTTGTCGTCAATTGTGCCTCTGGTCTATACAACTTATCCATCCTTGATCAGAGCGTCTGTTTCTGATCCTTTGTTTTGGAAATCATAATTCCTTGGTTAACCTAAGCATCGAATTATTGCGATGTTCTATAATATGATGCTCGTGCATTCTTTCTTCCTCTGATGGAGTACCGATACTCACATCAGCTCCGTTGTGGATCACCCGATCCATTTTTGGATTGTTATCCGATAGTGTTCTTCATATTCAATCACCTTGTGAGTTCTTCCCCTGATACATAGTGCCTCCGGTAAATTGTATCATCTGCTTGGCCAACCATGCTCTGCTTTCGAGTTGGTGGTATTTACTATTGAAGCTTGTGGTATATGTTTCCACGATACCCTGACGGGTTGAACCTATGCCTTCCTTTATATGTGTGAACTCGGAAGTTTCCACGAGTCATACTCATCTGGTATTTCACCAGGTAAAACTTTCAACACTAATGCCTTTATCAAAGCGAGAAGTGAATGGAAGGTTATACATTGAAGAAGTGGGAGTCGACCTTGAACTTTGTGTTCATGCCCATGGACACGATGTAGATCCTATCATGGAAGCTTCTTGTAATAATAACTTTTTCCTTGTTATAGTATCATCTAGTATCTGTGAATTGATCTTTTGCAATCGTGGTTCCGGCCATGTTCTCCTTTTAAATACCATTTCTTGGACAAGTTGAAGTACTTGTCTTCTGCAGATCATTGCACCTGTCCAACCTCTACTTTGATCCATCTTTGAGTATTACCCCCTGGTATCTCGAGATTATCTTGGAACTGCATAATTTCTTATGAGTTCGTCATCAAGTACTACATACTCACCGATTACAATTTTTCATGGGCTCGGAGTTATTAAACACTCAAAGACACCGATAACTTAACCGAGTCTGCATTTCGGTTCAACGACACTTGATAATCTTCTTTAAGTACGAGTTTGTACCCGATCACGCCATTCCTAGCCTGATCGGCCATATCATTATCGTGCAACTTTTTAACTGTGCTACCTGGTCCTTTCCGGAGCAAAGTTTTCGACGATGAGCTAAGCTTACGTTGACTTTGCTCATCATATCGTTCCATCTTGAACAACAAACTTGATCTCGAGTTTGTGTCCTACTCGTGGTTCCAATAACCTTTCGCTTCATCATTCGTTTGACTTGATGTCATCGTCGATCGATTACATCTTCCTAAAATCTCTCGACAAATGTGTCGTGATCATCATCAGTATTCCGAGCTTTTCCAAGATATCTATCGAATTCTTGATGAGAAATAGCATCCTTTGCCCTCGATGATTTGGGTTATCATCCACAACATTATTGCATTCCCTCCAACACAAAACTTGTTCTTGTTTTGTGTTGTACCTTTAGTTCCATGCTATCCAACTTATGTTATGATCTACCGCGGAGTATTACCACCTTTTATGTCAAGAATGTCGTGGTAATTTTACCACCTCTTGAGAATTCTTGATATAGTAATATCTCTCGCCTTTTATGTTCGTTTCCTGGTCTCCGTGTTGTTTCTAACCGAATACCAACAAATGGTGCGTGATGAGTAAATTCTAAACTTCTAGCAACCCTATTGCTTTGAAGTTATTGGTCTCTGATTTCATTCTAAGTCTATTGCTTATTGAATCATCATTCGAACATTGATCGTGCTACCTAGTCCAGATTCACAGGTGCACCCTTCTACCATTTTTCAGTTGTGTATGTTTCCCTCGAGCATACATCATTATATCATTTGATCCGACAAATGATATTTCTTTATTCACATAATTGTGAAATCAATCCTTTGGAAATCTCGATGATTTGTTCTTTGAGCCTATCAGCCACCTCCTCATCCTCTCTCTGGTTTACTGATGAACTCTTGTTTCAGAACTCACTTCCATAGATCATTTCTGAGAATCTCACAATGTCATCTCGTCAAATTGTGTTGCACCTTTTCTTCTCAGGCATCCACGAGTGCGAGGTATCGACACCAATCAAATCTGAATCTCGGTCGGATATGATGGCTGGAACATATTTCCAAGAGTTATAACGTTGGTCTTTATATGACACGGTAAGGTGGTGTCATACCTAGCCCACCTGGCCAGAGGCCCTATTGTTATAGTTCCCTTTTTAGCAATGTTATCCATTCTTCCATGAGGAAACTGTAAGACTTATTCCATAAGTTGTTCCTGATGGATCCTTTGAGTATCCGAAGTCTAATCTTTGCTTGAAGACCATGCCAATGCTATCTATAAGCATGTCTGTGGTACCCCGATTTTCAACAAGAACATTTGAAGCCCAATGCTAAATGTTTCCTTCTCAATTATCCAAACACCACTATATGGGTAATGTCATGAAATTTCTCTCCCCTTACCTAAAGAGTTTTCTACATTAGATCCTATCATGGATATCATGCTCTGCTTGTCCTTGGGAAGGATATACCCTTGAAATATGTGTTTAAACACATTTTCCTTTCCATTGATCTGGTTAAATCTGATAATCGTATCTTCCTTTCCATTGTTTTGTTTAACCTTTCTTGTGATCTATAAGATCTAAGCAGTAATATTCTTCTGCTTTTGTAAACACCTCGGTGTACAATTCTGTCGAGAAAGACCCTGTTATTTTGGTGATGACATTCCGGTAACCACCGATGGGCGAGAACTTTGCCTATTGGTCGCCTCGTTCAGCGAGCAAGAAGATGGTTCTCTTAGTCCCCTCGCCTCGGTACCGGCGTTGATACCGACATAAGCGGCAGGTTATTCTCTGGCATACCTTGCTATCATAACCGTGCAAGATGTCACCGCTCTTTCAACGTTTAACCCACATGGTGGGCCCACAACCCACAGTTCCACCAGGATCGAACCTGACTCTCCTGCACCCCCTGTTCCCAAGGTTGTTCCTCGCGTGTGGCCTCGTATGTAATTCACGAGCCATCTTCCGAGGGATCATCAAATCTGTTGCCGGACGCAATACTTATTCCCGTTGCTCTGAACCCCTTTCGCACTCTGCTTCAGGCAATGAACAATTGCCTATCCGCTTGAAACTTCTTATTGCACCGTCTTACTTTGCTCTCGATGTGTGTCATTTGTTCAACTCGAGAGATACTCATATGTTCATTCTTGGGATACCCCCAGATGAATTTCCCTTATAACCTCCTATCATTGTAGAGCTGCCCTTACCTATTCGTAGAAATGCGATGGAGTTCGAAGAAAAGACGACAACTGCATCATGATGACCTGAAACAGCAGAATGAAGACATTAATGTAATGGATCAACCTCTTCGAGAAGGGCAGCCAAGACCGAGAAGACTCGTTAGGTTTTTTTCGCTGCCAGCACCTTTCCCACCTTACTCCACCGCTTAAATCTCGGGACGAGATTTCTTGTAGTGGAGGATAATTGTGACGCCCAGATAATCATGCTACAGTAACCCCACGCTAATCATGCCACGTCACCTCGGTTACTGTTGCTAACCTCGTAATGATTCGAAACCGTTTTGAAATTTAAATTCTAAATATGTCAAACAACAAATGTTTTCAAAAGTTGAAACAAAATTGTTCGGTGGGTGCCGAATATTACAAGGGTAATTATATTAAAGAAAACATATTTTTAGAAAGTGTTTGAATATTTTAAAATGAATTAAAACAGAAAAGAGAATAGATAAAAGGAAAAGACTAAACATGATTAAGACAAAAACGAAACAAAGTAAAGCCCCCCTAGTTGGGCCTCGGCCCAACAGGCTCTGAGACGCCCAGCCGGCCCAACCGGCCTCCCTTATCCACCCACCGCAGGAAACCCTAACCCCCGAGTCTCCCAACTTCCCCCACGACCTCCCCCTTCGGATCGCGCCCCTTGCGCGGCCGACCCTCCTCGCGGCTTGCCTTGCGCCCCATCCCGACCTCCCGTTCGGAGCCCTTCCCACCGGCTCCTCACCATCCACGCCAGATTCGCCGCTGTTCCCCGTGGCCCCGCGAGCACGGCAGCGTCAGGTGGACTGCGCTTGCCCCTCGGCTTCTTGGCGCTCGCGCGCATCCTGCAGCACCACCGCCGTTGCCGTCATCGACATGCCCCGCCGGCTTCGCCCAGCACCCTCGTGCTTGCGGCGTCCTCCTCGTCGCCCGTCTTTGAGGCCGTCGACCCAGCGCCACAACCCTCAAGCCCTCTCGCTCTCGCCTCGCGCCGCCTGTCTGCCATCGACCTTGACGGCGGGGTTCCTCCGCCTCCCAAGCTCTCCTCTGCAACGATGTGAGCATCCGGCTCCCCGGCCTCTTCCTCTCTTCCACGTCCCCGTAGATGCTGGCCGACGAGGCCGTGCCTCTCGCCTTTGCTCGCCGCCGACATGGTGGTCGATTTCGACCGCCCCGCGCCTACGGTTTGTTCCAGTGAGTGCGCGGCGAGGCCCTCGACCGGTCCGTGCCAACCGCCGCTCCAACGGTCGCCGGAGGCGAGTGCACGACCGTCGCCATTGCGCTCCGCCTCGCTGTCGTTTCCCTGGCGATGTGGAACATCATTAACCCCAAATCACCCACATGTGCCATCGACCTATGGGCCCATGGCTAATTAGATTAGTTCATAGCTAAACAAGTACATTAAATAACGGTTCAATTAAAATATGACACAAGCGGTGGGGTCCCACCTAGCTAATTAATTTAGCTAACTAATTTAGATTAACATCGAGTATGACGATGATGGTCCCCACCGGTCGACTTGACTAGTCGGCGTTGACCTAGTCACCGCCGATCGACCCTCCGCCCACATGTCGACCTCTGCTGAGTGGCTGGTTGACCAAGTCAAGCTGGGCCCTTTGTCGACCTTTGTCTTGAACAACTGGTACATACGGGTACCCCTAGCATTTATTCTTTTAATTTCGAATTAAATTAAATCCAGAAAATAGAAAAAAAAAACATTTAAAACTTCGAAAATTAATATAAAATAATCTATAACTCGGATGAAAATACTTTGTACATGAAAGTTGCTCAGAACGACGAGACGAATCCGGATACGCAGCCTGTTCGTCCGCCACGCACCCCTAACATATCAAACTCGCAACTTTCCCCCTCCGACTCCTTTGCCCGAAAACGCGAAACACCGGGGATACTTTCCCGGATGTTTTCCCCCTTCGCCGGTATCACCTCCTACTGCGTTAGGTCACCCCTAGCACGGCGTAACACCATGTTATGCTTTGTGTTGATTTGATTGCTCTGTTATTTATTATGTTCCCCCTCTTCTTTTCGGTAGACCCCGAGACTGCCGGAGACCCCAGTTCGACTACGGAGTTGACGACCCCTCTCTCTTGCCAGAGCAACCAGGCAAGCCCCCCCTTTGATCACCAGATATCGCCTACTCTTCTCTATCTTGCTTGCATTAGAGTAGTGTAGCATATTCTTGCTTTTCGATTACTCCTATCCGCTGCATAGCCCGTCCTTGCTACTCTTGTTGTTACCTTTACTGCTATCCTATTGCTTAGTATAGGATGCTAGTATTCCATCTGTGGCCCTACATTCTTGTCCGTCTGTTGTGCTATACTATCGGGCCGTGATCACTCGGGAGGTGATCACGGGTATATCTTATCTTATACATGATACATGTGGTGACTAAAGTCGGGTCGGCTTGTGGAGCACCATGAGTGATTCACAGTTGGGGCTGAAAGGACCTTTGTCCCGACGGCCCTCTGGATGGATCTTTGTGGCGGAGCGGCAGGGCAGGTTGAGACCGCCTAGGAGAGAGGTGGGCTGGCCTGTTCGGCGTTCGCGGATACTTAACACGCTTAACGAGTTCTTGGTATTTGATCTGAGTCGGCCATTTGGTCTATACGCACTAACCATCTACGCGGGAGTAGTTATGGGTATCCCGCGTCGTGGTATCGGCCGGCACGCCGTGACGCCACGATCGAGCGGCGCGCCGGATTGGAACGTAAGCCTGCTCTTGTATTAAGGGGATAGTTACGCTACGGCCGCCTCGCATAGCGTCTTGGTGTGCTAAGGCGATGGGCCCGGACTCTGGCGCTTAGGTTTAGACCGGCGTCTTGGCCTCTCTGTTGTGCCTAGGTGGGGCTGCGGCGTGTTGATCTCCGCGGCGGGCATGACCCGTAAAAGTGTGTCCGCCAAATGGGATCAAGCGTGTTGGGTTATGTGGTGCACCTGCAGGAAGTTAATCTATTGAATAGCCGTGATCTTGATGGCGGACGACTTGGAGTTGTACCTTGACCTTATGACAACTAGAACCGGATACTTAATAAAACACACCCTTCCAAGTGCGGATACAACCCGGTGGTCGCTCTCTCTCGTGGTTACGAGGAGGGATCGCGGGTAGGATTATGCTATGCGATACTACTTGGAGGACTTGATCTACTCTCTTCTACATGTTGCAAGACGGAGGCTGCCGAGCGTAGTCTTGACGGGATTAGCTATTCCCTCTTATTCGGCATTCTGCGATTCAGTCCACTCGATATGGCCCTTTACACATATATCCATGCATATGTAGTGTAGCTCCTTGCTTGTAGTACTTTGGATGAGTACTCATGGTTGCCTTGTTCCCCCTCCCCCCTTTCTTTACCGGTTGTTGCGACTGCACGATGGAGCCAGGGCGAGACGCCACCGTCGATGATGACTACTACACCGGAGGTGCCTACTACTATGTGCAGCCGGCGACGGCGACCAGGAGTAGTTAGGAGGATCGAGCGGGAGGCTGCGCCTCTTCGATCTGTATCCCGGTTTGTGCTAGCCTTCTTAAGGCAAACTTGTTTAACTTATGTCCGTACTCAGATATTGTTGCTTCCATGACTCGTCTATGATCAAGCACTTGTATTCGAGCCCTCGAGGCCCCTGGCTTATATTATGATGCTTGTATGACTTATTTATGTTTTAGAGTTGTGTTGTGATATCTTCCCGTGAGTCCCTGATCTTGATCGTACACATTTGTGTGCATGATTAGTGTACGATTGAATCGGGGGCGTCACAATCGATCCCTGGACTCGTGGAAGTTCGTCGGCATAGCTTGTTGATGACCCACAAGTATAGGGGATCAATCATAGTCCTTTCAATAAGTAAGAGTGTCGAACACAAAGAGGAGCTGAAGGAAATGATAAGTGATTTTCATCGAAGTATTTTCTGCAAGCACTGAAATAGTCGGTAATAGGTAGTTCGATAGCAAGATAATTTGTAACAGACAAGTAACGGTAGCGGTAAATAAAGTGCAGTAAGGTAGCCCAATCCTTTTGTGGCAAAGGACGGGCCAAAACTGTCTCTTATGATAAGCAAAGCATTCTTGAGGGCACACGGAAATTTCACCATGTAATTTTCATCATCTTGGTTTGATTCGTGTTCGCTACTTTGATAATTTGCTATGTGAGTGGACCGGTGCTTGGGTATTGTTCTTACTTGAACAAACCTCCCACTTATGATTAACCCCCTCGCAAGCATCCACAACTACGAGAAAAGGTATTAAGATTAAATCTAACCATAGCATTAAACATTTTGATCCAAATTGGTCCCTTACGAAGTAGCGCATAAACTAGGGTTTAAACTTCGGTCACTCTAGCAACCAATCATCTAATAACTACTCCCCAATGCATCCCTTTAGCCCCAAAATATGTTGAAGTGCCATGTAGTTGACGTTCACATGACGCCACTAAGGGAATCACAACATACATATCATCAAAATACCAAACACATATCAAGTTCACATGATTACTTGCAACATGACTTCTCTCGTGACCTCAAGAACAAAAGTAATTAGTCACAAATGATAATCATACTCAAGATCAGAGGGGTATTAAATAGCATAATGGATCTGAACATATAATATTCCACCAAATAAACCATATAATAATTACTACAAAATGTAATCAACACTACTAGTCACCCACGGGTACCAATCTGAGGTTCCGGTACAAAGATTGAACACAAGAGATGAACTAAGATTTGAGGGTTTGAGAGGAGATAATGTTTGTTGAAGATTGGCATCCCAAAGATGAGAAGGTTGTTGGTGATGACGATGGCTTCGAGTTTCCCCTCCAGGAGGGAAGTTCCCCCGGCGTAATTGCTCCACCAGAGGGCAAAAGTGCTCCTGCGCAAGTTCCGCCTCGAGACCGTGGCGCTCCGTCCCGAAAGTCCTCTCCTTATTTTTTTCTAGGACAAAATGACTCATATATCAGAAGATGGGCACCGAAGGTGGGCTGGGCTGAGCACAAGCCACCAAGGCGCTCCTGGGGGCCTGGCGTGCCCTGCTGTTTTATGCTCGCCAGGTGGCCCCCCTCAGGTAGTTATTTGCTCTAATTTTTTTTATATATTCTAGAAAAAATATCCGTAAATTTTCAGCTCATTTGGAGATGTGCATAATAGGTAGCTCTGACATAGCTTTTTCAGGTCCAGAATTCCAGCTGCCCGCATTGTCCCTCTTTGTGTGAACCTTGTATATTATGAAAGAAAAGGCACTAGAATTACTCCATAAAGCATTATTGTGCATAAAAACATTGTAAATAATAGTAGGAAATCATGATGCAAAATGGACGTATCACTTGCCACTGCGCCCGCATTCTCCACATGATAAGCACCAGGTGCGCGGCTTATTAGAGGCAAACCAAGCCGGTTTTTCCATTGGTTTTCTTGTTTTTTTAGATTTTCTTTTGTTGCTTTTTTATTTCCTTTTTTCTTCTCTAGTTTCTTTTTTTTTTCTTCTCCCTTGTTTTTCATTCTTTCGGCATATTTTTTATTTTCCATTTTCTTTGGTTTATTTTCTTTATTTCCTGCTTTCATTTTTTTGGTTTCTTTTGTTTCTTTGGTTTCCATTCTACAATTTTTTTTTCATTTTCCTAATAAAAGTTTAGTGTTTTTCCAATACAAATTTCACATTTTATTAATACATGGTCAACATTTTCTACACACATCTTTAACGGTTTTCAAATGGTTGATTAATATTCTTAAAATAAAAGTTTGACCTTTTAGTAATACATGGTCAATATTTTTCAATACACACTTTCAAATTTTTGAAATACTTGATAATTGTTTTCCAAATAAAACAATAAGATTTCATAATACATGGTCGACATTTTTTATGCATATCTAACATTTGTTAATACTTGATTAAAATTTTCAAATGCAATAGCATTTTTGAACACATAGTCAAAAATTTAAATGCTTGATTTAAATTTTTATAAATGCATGATCAAAATTTCCATCATTTTTTAATACAACGGTCAACATTTTTCTATAATTTTTACCTGATTTCAAATGCTTGATTAACATTTTTCAAAAATTTTTCAAAATTTTACAAAATGATTGATTAATATTTTTATGGAGATGATCAAATTTTTCCATCATCTTTTTAATACATGGTCAACATTTTTTGTATGCACATTTAACACTTTCCAAATGCTTGATTAACATTTTTCAAACAATTGTTCAACAATTTTTGTCTTATTCTTGATTACCATTCAAAAAATACATGATCAATTTGTTTCATAGATATTTTTGTTTAAGTTTTCCTAATACGCGATAAACATTTTCTCTATACATATTTAACATTTTTAAAGTTTGATCAACATTTTCAAATGTTTTATGTAGAGTGATTTTTGTAATATATTTATTTAGAATATTCAGAAGTATAAAAGAAAGTAAAAAAGGAAAGGTAAAAATGAAACGTGAAAAAACTGAAAACAACGTTGTTATTCTGGCTGTTGGAAATATGCCCTAGAGGCAATAATAAATTAGTTATTATTATATTTCCTTGTTCATGATAATCGTTTATTATTCATGCTATAATTGTATTGACCGGAAATAGCAATACATGTGTGGATACATAGACAACACCATGTCCCTAGCAAGCCTCTATTGGCTAGCTCGTTGATCAATAGATGGTTACGGTTTCCTAACCATGGACATTGGATGTCATTGATAACGGGATCACATCATTGGGAGAATGATGTGATGGACAAGACCCAATCCTAAGCCTAGCACAAAGATCGTGTAGTTCGTATGCTAAAGCTTTTCCAATGTCAAGTATCTCTTCCTTAGACCATGAGATCGTGCAATTCCCGGATACCGTAGGAGTGCTTTGGGTGTATCAAGCGTCACAACGAATCGGGTGACTATAAAGGTGCACTACAGGTATCTCCGAAAGTGACCATTGGGTTGACACGGATCGAGCGGGATTTGTCACTCCGGTGAGACGGAGAGGTATCTCTGGGCCCACTCGGTAAGACATCATCATAATGTGCACAATGTGACCAAGGGGTTGATCACGGATGATGTGTTACGGAACGAGTAAAGAGACTTGCGTAACGAGATTGAACAAGGTATCAAGATACCGACGATCGAATCTCGGGCAAGTACAATACCGCTAGACAAAGGGAATTGTATACGGGATCGATTGAGTCCTTGACATCGTGGTTCATCCGATGAGATCATCGTGGAACATGTAGGAGCCAACATGGGTATCCAGATCCCGCTGTTGGTTATTGACGGGAGAACGTCTCGGTCATGTCGCATGTCTCCGAACCCGTAGGGTCTACACTTAAGGTTCGATGGCGCTAGGGTTATAAAGGAAGTTTGTATGTGGTTACCGAATGTTGTTGAGTCCGGATGAGATCCCGGACGTCACGAGGAGTTCGGAATGGTCCGGAGGTAAAGATTTATATATGGAAGTCCTGTTTTGGTCACAGGAAAAGTTTGGGCGATATCGGTAATGTCTGGGACCACCGGAGGGTCCGGGGTCCACCAAGTGGGGCCACCTGCCCGGAAGGTTGCGTGGGCCAAGTGTGGAGGGAACCAGCCCCAAGGGGCTGGTGCCCACAAGGGGCCCAAGGCGCAAGGATGGGTGGGAAGGGCAAACCCTAGTCCAGATGGGCCCTAAGGCCCATCTAGTGGCGCCTCCTCTCCCTCCCTCTGGCCGCCTCCCTTGATCCCATCTAGGGCTGGCCGCCCCCCCTAGGGGGTGGAAACCCTAGAGGGGGCGCAGCCCTCCCCTTCCCCTATATATATGAGGCCCTGGGGGCTGCCCATAATACAAGAGAATCTCTCCTCTCGTTGGCGCAGCCCTGCATCTCTTCTTCCTCCTCTCCCTTGGTGCTTGGCGAAGCCTGCGGGATTGCCACGCTCCTCCATCACCACCATGCCGTTGGGCTGCTGCTGGATGGAGTCTTCCTCAACCTCTCCCTCTCTCCTTGCTGGATCAAGGCGTGGGAGACGTCACCGGGCTGTACGTGTGTTGAACGCGGAGGTGCCGTCCGTTCGGCACTAGGATCTCCGGTGATTTGGATCGCGACGAGTACGACTCCTTCAACCCCGTTCTCTTGAACGCTTCCGCTTAACGATCTACAAGGGTATGTAGATGCACTCTCCTTCCCTCGTTGCTAGTTTCTCCATAGATAGATCTTGGTGACACGTAGGAAAATTTTGAATTTCTGCTACGTTCCCCAACAGTGGCATCATGAGCTAGGTCTATTACGTAGATTCTTTGCACGAATAGAACACAAAGTAGTTGTGGGCGTTGATGTTGTTCAATATGCTTACCGTTACTAGTCCAATCTTGTTTCGACGGTATTGTGGGATGAAGCGGCCCGGACCGACCTTACACGTACACTTACGTGAGACTGGTTCCACCGATCGACATGCACTTGGTGCATAAGGTGGCTAGCGGGTGCCGATCTCTCCACTTTAGTCGGAACGGATTCGATGAAAAGGGTCCTTATGAAGGGTAAATAGCAATTGGCATATCACGTTGTGGTTTTGCGAGGTAGGAAGCGTTCTTGCTAGAAACCCAAAGCAGCCACGTAAAACATGCAAACAACAATTAGAGGACGTCTAACTTGTTTTTGCAGGGTATGCTATGTGATGTGATATGGCCAAAGAAGAATGTGATGAATGATATGTGATGTATGAGATTGATCATGTTCTTGTAATAGGATTCACGACTTGCATGTCGATGAGTATGACAACGGCGGAGCCATAGGAGTTGTCTTTATTTATTGTATGACCTGCGTGTCATTGAACAACGCCATGTAATTACTTTACTTTATTGCTAACGGTAGCCATAGTAGTAGAAGTAATAAGTTGGCGAGACAATTTCATGGAGACACGATGATGGAGATCATGATGATGGAGATCATGGTGTCATGCGGTGACAATGATGATCATGGAGCCCGAAGATGGAGATCAAAGGAGCAATATGATATTGGCCATATCATGTCACTACTATATAATTGCATGTGATGTTTATTATGTTTATGCATCTTGTTTACTTAGAACGACGGTAGTAAATAAGATGATCCCTACACAAATTTCAAGAAGTGTTCTCCCCTAAGCGTGCACCGTTGCTACAGTTCGTCGCTTCTAAGCACCACGTGTTAATCGGGTGTGATGGATTCTTACGTTCACATACAATGGGTGTAAGCAAGATTTACACACGCAGAAACACTTAGGGTTAACTTGCGAGCCTAGCATGTAAAGACATGGCCTCGGAACACGGAGACCGAAAGGTCGAGCATGAGTCGTATAGTAGATACGATCAACATGAAGATGTTCACCGATGATGACTAGTCCGTCTCACGTGTTGATCGGACACGGCCTAGTTGATTCGGATAATGTAATCACTTAGATAACCGAGAGGATGTCTATCTGAGTGGGAGTTCATAAGATGAACTTAATTATCCTGAACATAGTCAAAAGACCTTTTGCAAATTATGTCGAAGCTCACGCTTTAGTTCCACTGTTTAGATATGTTCCTAGAGAAAATATAGTTGAAAGTTGAAAGTAGCGATTATGCGGACGTAGAAAGCTTATGTCGTTAATGCACCGCCGATGTGCTGAACCCCAAACGTCGTTTGTGGATGTTGCGAACATCGGACATACACGTTTTGATAACTACGTGATAGTTCAATTAAGCGGTTTAGAGTTGAGGCACCAAAGGCGTTTTCAAGCGTCGCGGAACATATGAGATGTTTGAGGGCTGAAATTGGGATTTCAAGCTCGTGCCCACGTCAAGAGGTATGAGACCTCCGGCGATTTTCTTAGCCTGCAAACTAAGGAGAAAGCTCAATCGATGAGCTTGTGCTCGATTGTCCGAGTGCAACAATCACTTGAATCGAGTGGGAGTTGATCTTCCGGATGAGATAGTGATGTTTCTCAAAGTCATTGCCACCAAGCTGCTAGAGCTTTGTGATGAACTATAACATGTCAGGGATGGATATGATGATCCTTGAGGTATTCGCGATGTTTGACACCGCGAAAAGTAGAAATCAAGAAGGAGCA
This sequence comes from Aegilops longissima, assembly GCA_021605205.1. Taxonomy (NCBI): domain Eukaryota; kingdom Viridiplantae; phylum Streptophyta; class Magnoliopsida; order Poales; family Poaceae; genus Aegilops; species Aegilops longissima. The sequence goes on along the minus strand of CM038681.1, from coordinate 610,519,502 downwards.
TCAATTGTTGATGGTTGGTGAAACCACTAGTTTCAAGAAGGGCAAGGGCAAGAAGGGACACTTCATGAAGCGGCAAATTAGTTGCTGCTCGGTGAAGAAACTCAAGGTTGAACCCAAACCGAGACTAAGTGCTTACGTAATAAGGGGAACAGCCACTGGAGCAGAATTACCCTAGATACTTGGTAGATAAGAAGGCTGGCAAGGTCGATAGAAATATATTGGATATACGTTATGTTAATGGGTACTTTGCTAGTACTCCTAGTAGCACCAGGGTATTAAGATACCGGTTCGGTTGCTAAGTGTTAGTAACTCGAAATAAAAGCTACGGAATAAGCGGAGACTAGCTAAAGGTGAGTGACGATATGTGTTGGAAGTTTTTCCAAGGTTGATGTGATCAAGCATCGCACGCTCCCTCTACCATCGAGATTTGGTGTTTGCGTTGAGCATAGACTTGATTGGATCATGTCTATCGCATTACGGTTATTCATTTAAGGAGAATAATGGTTACTCTATTTATTTGAATAATACCTTCAATGGTCTTGCACCTAAAGGAATGGTTGATTGAATCTCGATCGTAGTGATACACATTTCCATGCCAAAAGGTATAAGATAGTAATGATAGTATCACTTACTTGTGGCACTGCCATGTAAGTCATATTGGTATAAAATGCATGAAGAAGCTCCATGTTGATGGATCTTTGGACTCACTCGTTTTTGAAAAGTTTGAGACATGCAAACCATGTCTATTGGTGTATACACATGAAGAAACTCCATGTAGATGGATCGTTTGGACTCACTTGATTTTGAATCATTTGAGATATGCAAATCATACCACATGGGCAAGATGACTGAAAAGCCTCGGTTTCACTAAGATGGAACAAGATAGCAACTTGTTGGAAGTAACACATTTTGATGTGTGCAGCCCAATGAGTGCTGAGGCATGCAGTGAATATCATTACGTTCTTACTTCACAGATGATTCGAGTACATGTTGAGTATATTTACTTGATGAAACACAAGTCTGAATTATTGAATGGTTCAAGTAATTTCAGAGTGAAGTTTAAGATCTTCGTGACAAGAGGATAGAATGTCTATGATATGATCATAGAGATGAATATCTGAGTTACTGAGTTTTGGCACACAATTAAGACATAGTGGAAATTGTTTCACAATTAATACCGCCTCGAATACCATAGTGTGATGGTGTGTCCGAACATCATAGTTGCACCCTATTGGATATGGTGCGTACCATGATGTCTCTTATCGAATTACCACTATCGTTCATGGGTTAGGCATTAGAGACAACCGCACTCACTTTAATAGGGCACCACGTAATTCCGTTGAGATGACACCGTATGAACTATGGTTTAAAGAAACCTAAGCTGTCATTTCTTAAAGGTTTGGGGCTGCGACGCTTATGTGGAAAAGTTTCAGGTTGATAAGCTCGAACCCAAAGCGGACAAAATGCATCTTCATAGGACACCCAAAACGGTTGGGTATACCTCCTAATTCAGATCCGAAAGCAATAGGGATTGTTTCTTTAATCGGGTCCTTTCTCGAGGAAAAGTTCGTCTCGAAAAGTTGAGTGGGAGGATGGTGGAGACTTGATGAGGTCATTGAACCGTCACTTCAACAAGTGTGTAGCAGGGCACGTGAAGTTGTTCCGTGGCACCTACACCAATTGAAGTAGAAGCTCATGATAGTGATCATGAAGTTTCGGATCAAGTCACTGACGTACCTCGTAGGGTGACAAGGATGCATACTACTTCTGAGTGGTACAGCAATCCTGTCTTGAAGGTCATGTTGCTAGACAACAATGAACCTACGAGCTATGGAGAAGCGATGGTGGGCCCAAATTCCGACAAATGGTTAGAAACCATGAAATCCGAGGTAGGATCCATGTATCATAACAAAGCATGGACTTTGGTGGACTTGCCCGATGATCGGCAAGCCATTGAAATAAATGGGTCTTTAAGAAGAAGACGGACATGGACGGTAATCACCTTCTATGAAGCTTGACTTGTGGCAAAGAGTTTTTTCACAAGTTCAAGGAGTTGACTACGATGAGATTTTCTCATCCGTAGCGATGCTTAAGTCCGTCGGAATCATGTTAGCATTAGCTGCATTTATGAAATCTGGCAGATGGATGTCAAGACGAGTTTCCTTACCAGTTTACGTAAGGAAAGGTTGTATGTGATACAATCAAAAAGGTTTTGTCGATCCTAAGGATGCTAAAAGGTATGCTGAGTAAGCATCTCGGAGTTGGAATGTGCACTTTGATGAGATGATCAAAGATTTTGGGTTTATACAAAGTTTATGAGAAACTTGTATTTCCAAAGAAGTGAGTGGGAGCACTATAGAATTTTCGATGAGTATATGTTGTTGACATATGGATGATCGAAATGATGTAGAATTCTGGAAAGCATATAGGGTTATTTGAAAGATGTTTTTCAATAGAAAACCTGGATTAAGCTATTTGAACATTGAGCATCGAGATCTATAAGGATAGATCAAAATGCTTAATAATACTTTCAAATGAGCACATACCTTGACATGATCTTGAAGGTGTTCAAGATGGATCGATCAAAGAAGGAGTTCTTGCCTAAGATGTAAGGTATGAGGTTAAGAGTTAAAGCACGACCACGGCAGAAAAGAGAGAAAGGGCGAAGGTCGCCCCTATGCTTTAGACGTAGGCTCTATAGTATGCTATCTTGTGTACCGCGACCGAAGTGTGCCATGCCATGAGTCAGTCAAGGGTACAAGAATGATCCAGAATGGGGATCATTGGACAGCGGTCAAAATTGTCCTTGGAGTAAATAAGGACATGTTTCTCGATTATGGAGGTGATAATGAGTTCGGCGTAAAGGGTTACGTCGATGCAAGCTTTAACACCTATCCGAGTGACTCTGAGAAGCAAACCAGATACGTATAGTGGAGCAACCATTTGGAATAGCTCCAAGTGGAGCGTGAAAGCAGCATTTACAATATGACATAGAGAATTGCGAAGTACACACGGATCTGAAAGGTTCAGACCCGTTGACTAAAACCTCTCTCACAAGCAAAACATGATCAAACCCCAGAAATCATTGAGACTTAATCACATGGTGATGTGAACTAGTTTAAGACACTAGTAAACTCTTTGGATGTTGGTCACATGGCGATGTGACCTATCAGTGTTAATCACATGGCGATGTGAACTAGATTATTGACTCTAGTGCAAGTGGGAGACTGTTGGAAATATGCCCTAGAGGCAATAATAAATTAGTTATTATTATATTTCCTTGTTCATGATAATCGTTTATTATTCATGCTATAATTGTATTGACCGGAAACAACAATACATGTGTGGATACATAGACAACACCATGTCCCTAGCAAGCCTCTATTGGCTAGCTCGTTGATCAATAGATGGTTACGGTTTCCTAACCATGGACATTGGATGTCATTGATAACGGATCACATCATTGGGAGAATGATGTGATGGACAAGACCCAATCCTAAGCCTAGCACAAAGATCGTAGTTCAGTATGCTAAAGCTTTTCCAATGTCAAGTATCTCTTCCTTAGACCATGAGATCGTGCAATTCCGGATACCGTAGGAGTGCTTTGGGTGTATCAAGCGTCACAACGAATCGGGTGACTATAAAGGTGCACTACAGGTATCTCCGAAAGTGACCATTGGGTTGACACGGATCGAGATCGGATTTGTCACTCCGTGAGCGGAGAGGTATCTCTGGGCCCACTCGGTAAGACATCATCATAATGTGCACAATGTGACCAAGGGGTTGATCACGGATGATGTGTTACGGAACGAGTAAAGAGACTTGCGGTAACGAGATTGAACAAGGTATCGGGATACCGACGATCGAATCTCGGGCAAGTACAATACCGCTAGACAAAGGGAATTGTATACGGATCGATTGAGTCCTTGACATCGTGGTTCATCCGATGAGATCATCGTGGAACATGTGGGAGCCAACATGGGTATCCAGATCCGCTGTTGGTTATTGACGGAGAACGTCTGGTCATGTCGCATGTCTCCCGAACCCGTAGGGTCTACACACTTAAGGTTCGATGACGCTAGGGTTATAAAGGAAGTTTGTATGTGGTTACCGAATGTTGTTGAGTCCGGATGAGATCCCGGACATCACGAGGAGTTCGGAATGGTCGGAGGTAAAGATTTATATATGGAAGTCCTGTTTTGGTCACCGGAAAAGTTTGAGGCGATATCGGTAATGTCTGGGACCACCGGAGGGTCCGGGGTCCACCAAGTGGGGCCACCTGCCCCGGAAGGTTGCGTGGGCCAAGTGTGGGAGGGAACCAGCCCCAAGGGGGCTGGTGCGCCCCCCACAAGGGTCCCAAGGCGCAAGGATGGGTGGGAAGGGGCAAACCCTAGTCCAGATGGGCCCTAAGGCCCATCTAGTGGGCGCCTCCCTCTCCCTCCCCTCTTGGCCGCCTCCCTTGATCCCATCTAGGGCTGGCCGCCCCCCCTAGGGGGTGGAAACCCTAGAGGGGGCGCAGCCCTCCCCTTCCCCTATATATATGAGGCCCTGGGGGCTGCCCATAATACAAGAGAACCTCTCCTCTCGTTGGCGCAGCCCTGCATCTCTTCTTCCTCCTCTCCCTTGGTGCTTGGCGAAGCCCTGCGGGATTGCCACGCTCCTCCATCACCACCATGCCGTTGGGCTGCTGCTGGATGGAGTCTTCCTCAACCTCTCCCTCTCTCCTTGCTGGATCAAGGCGTGGGAGACGCCACCGGCTGTACGTGTGTTGAACGCGGAGGTGCCGTCCGCTCGCACTAGGATCTCCGGTGATTTGGATCGCGACGAGTACGACTCCTTCAACCCCGTTCTCTTGAACGCTTCGCATAACGATCTACAAGGGTATGTAGATGCACTCTCCTTCCCTCGTTGCTAGTTTCTCCATAGATAGATCTTGGTGACACGTAGGAAAATTTTGAATTTCTGCTACGTTCCCCAACACTGGCATGCTTGGGTCGGCCCAATTGGCGCTCATCCGACAGTTGTTATTCCCACCGTTTTGCTTAGTGCGAGACATAGGGGCGCCCCGGCTTTCCCCCGACAATTGTGTGTCACCGTTCTAATCACCCTCGGAGGACGACTAGCGGTCTGGCCCATTTAGAGCGGTTGTTCGCTGCAGCTCGTGGCGGTTGTTGTAGGTTAGCTACCTCTGGTTTTCTTGCTTGTATTTTTCTTTGGTTTTTCATCGGTTTTTCTTTTATATTTTTATTTTTCCCTCTGGTTTTCTTTGTTTTCTCACTAGTAAATCCGTACATGCAACACATGTTGATATTAGGAAATATATTAATTGCACGCATATATTAGGTAGGGTATTATTTGCGTCTTAACTATGCGAATGCGACTAGTGTTGGAATTGATACTCCCTCCGTTCCCAAATATAAGTCTTTTTAGAGATTTCAACAAGTGACTATATACGGAGCAAAATGAATGAATCTACATTCTAAAATATGTTTACATACATCTGTATATTGTAGTCCATTTGAAATGTCTAAAAAGACTTATATTTAGAAACATACAGAGTATTTGGTATGATATTAACCGTATGCTAAACGTGTTGAGCACACAACATTGGAGTAGTCTGAGTTGTTGGATTGGCCTAGTTTGATGGCTAAGATTTACTGGATCTGCCCCTTCGGGTTTTTTTATACTGATACGCACGTTGATATTTGGAATATATTAGTTACACGCATAAATTAGGCAGGGGAGTATTTGAGTGTTAGTGCTGAAATTGATATTTCGTATGATATTAATATCACGCTAAATGTGTTGAGCGCTCACCATTGAAGCAGTATGGGTTGTTGGATTGACCTGGTTTGATGGTCGTGATTTGTTGGAACCCTGTCTTTGTGTCTTTTTATATTGGTACCGATGTAGATTATTTTTTTCTCGATTTTTCATTCTTTCTTCACAATTCTCTTTTTCTTCTTTTTTTTTGTATTCATTGGTTTTAATTGCTTGTCTTTTTTATTCTTTGTCGGTTTTCCTTTTTTTAACACATGTCTATGTTTTCAGTACACAATGTATACTTTTAGCGCACCTATGAAACATTTTTTTTACACCAGTTGATGAATTTTAAAATATGTGATGTACATTTTGTAAATACATGTTTTGAATACACGGCAACAATTTCTAACTACACGTTGTACAATTATTTCATGGCAAAAAACATTTTGAACAACACGATATTTTTCTACATTTTATGCATGTTTATGAACATTTCATGGGCATTTTCTGAAAGCACATGAATATTTCTTTAAGATATCACGTAGTACATTTTCTGAGTGGAAATAGACATTTTTTCAAACCTATGCAAATATTTATTTGCATTGTATATAACATTTTAAATTTTTATGAATAATTTTTAAACGGGATTATTTTCATAAAATGTCACGTACATTTATTTAATGGTGTGAAATATGTTTTACCTTACACAAACATTTGTTTACATTATATACCCTTTTTTAAAAACTTTGCATATATATTTATTAAACATGGAAACATTTTTTTCATTATCATGAACATGTTTTTTCTATTGTTATAAAAAATTTAAACATTGCTAGCAATTTTTTATGCTATGATTTTTAACACAGTACAAACACAGACGCTCGTACACTCATTACTATGAACCCACACATGCACACTCTACCTCTGTGAGCATCTTTGAGAGGTTAAGATGACATATCGTCTTGAGATTGACAAAATCACCACAGGCAACTCCGTAACTGATGTAAACGTGTCCTCCCAGTGAACGAACATCACCAAAAAACCTGAAATAAATCTAGAAAAATGCAAACACTAGTATCGTGTAGGACTTGAACCGTGGTGGGCTATTTCCGCGACAAAAACCTAACCATCTGTGCTAGGATCAGTTCAAAATTTCCTATACTATGTTATCAATTTTTTAAATTTCTGATTATATATTTCTTAAGTAAATTTAAGTTTTTGAATATATGCGCTTAAAATAAAAAGAGAAGGGAAAAATAAATTTGATTGATGTCAACGTGACAACCAACGTCTCTGATGGGCTGGCCCACCACATGCTCCTTTTCAAGCAACGCGAGCTACTGCCTCACAACACAGAAGAAGTAGAGGAGTAGTATGCTAGAAATCACTCGAATTTACATTGTAGACACATTTTTTTCATTGTCACAGAACATTTGTTTCTAAAGTTAACAACATTTTTTAAATGTGTTAACAATTTTTTATACTATGTTTTTTAGCAGAGTATAGACGCAAATGTTCATGCATATGCATATACACTCACCCATAGGCGTGTTTGGTTGCAGTAGTGAACAGTAGCTGCATTGCATAGCCTTCTCAACGCAGTCTGGCTATGCAAATGCAGCCTCAAATGCACCATCTGCAAGTTGTTTGGTTGCCTGCATGGGCTGAACCACACTGCCTGGTGTTTGGTTGTTTGCATGTTAGTGGACAAACCCAAGGCATGATGTTTGGTTGTATGCAACACCTGGTGTGTGGTAACCTCTTTGGCTAGTTGGTGAGGTTACCAGCACACTTCAGCACAATCATGTAGCACACATCATAAGAAGAGCAGAGTATAAACAGAGCATCAACTACTTAACAACATAATTCAGATAAGCAGTACCACACTTCATAACAGTTCAATGCATAAACCATAAACAGTTCAAAACAGACTCAATAGTACTTAGGAAGGAGGTGCCCCGGCCCTAGTCCTTGGCGGCGAAGGCTTCCTCGTGCTTCCCGCACTTGTTGACGACCTCAATGCCATCGTCATCGAAGATGGTGACCTTGAGGGTGTCGGGAGTGAGGAGCTTGAAGGTCACCATGTAGCCGATATTGATCTGATGAATGGCTGCGTAGGTGGCCCAAACCTGATCCAGGGTCACCCTGCCGTTCATCAGCTTCACCGTCACCTTCCAGGAGCAGCCAGTGTTGTTCCTGAATTTTAACTCCGTCGGCACCGCGATGAAGTGCTTGGTGAAGTCCAGGGGCATGGGGATGCACTCAAGCTTCGTTGCAAGGATGACCTTGCAGAAGTGAGTTGAGCCATCCTCCTGATGGTAGTGGCCGTAGTTGCGGCGCTTGTTGCTGGGGGGCTCCTCGTGCCCTCGTCGTCGCCATCTTCAGGTCTTCCTCGACGGTGGGCGGCAACACAACCTCGTCGGGCATTGGATGAAGGGGCTGCTTGCCCTTGTTGTCAACGGCCGGGAGCACCTCCGTGCCCATCTCATTGCTCCCTCGATCTGCACACAATTCATGGAGTCAGGCACACCATAGAGTTCACGAATTATTGAAGAGCATGTAGTTAAAACGGCATGATTGTCACTCTTCCTCCTCTCCAACACGCCTATATTTACTCACCCTGCCTAGCACTACTTACCCACCCCATCTCTTCTCTCACTATCAACTTTCCTCCTCTCCATCGCCATGAGCTCTAGCTCCAGCTCCAACGCCAACCCCTTCCCTTGGGGTATTGGCTAGAGGGCCTTCTTCCTCCGGTGGTCGGCTGGTGACCGCACCAAGTTAGAGAACACCATGGAGGTGTGCTCGAACTTCGGCTCCATGCCTAACATGCAGAAGGAATCTGATGCAGTGCTCATGGGGGCCACTACAGAAGAGCTGAAGACGCTAATTCCTGACCCAGCGAAGGGCGCGATGGCAGTCGACATCATTCGTTGGGCCATGAATCAGGTCGTCTCCGATGACGCAAAATAAAGGAAGAAGTGGTCCAAGTACAAGACCTACTGGGCTCCTAATGACCGCCGTGCCACAGTGTACTGGGAGACGGCTATCGTGCCACCGGCGGTCATCGGTGGAGAGCCTATGGAGGAGGAAGAACCGGTGCAGATGCCAGTGAGGGCGTTGGAGCCAGGCTGTCGTACATGGCAGATCGACCTCCACTCCTTCGACAGCGACGACGACCCACGGCCCCGCACGGCGATTGACAAGAAGATGAAGGCCAGCCACTCGACCCGCCGCTCCGCACGCCGGTGATGGCCGCCGCGGTTAGCCGGTGTCTGTTCTGTACCCCCAATCCCTCAATCCCCCTTCTACTCCATCCGCATCTACCTCTATTCTGATCTTGCATGAACTAGTATGAAGTAGTATGAACTCGTACGAACTAGTATGAACTGCCTTGCTAATATCTACCTCTATATATTCCCCATTCCCCTCTCCACTGTGGATCGAATCTATCGCCGGATCGAACGCGAAAACGTAGTGCATGATGAACAGAGAGAAGTGCTTACCAGCATTGTCGCGGGCCAAGTGATGATTCGCTCGCCGGTGATGGAGTCCGGTGGTCTTCTAGCTCTCCTCCGATCCACCGCCGCCGGTGAGAGTTGGGAGAGTGGGGGATAGTGGGGAGAGGGAGCGGTGAGGGGCGGTGAGGCTAATAACCGCCGGTGCTTTGGGAAGCAACGCGGATTCTCGAGCGTGGCTGCGTGCGTGCATCCGCCGCGGCCCACGTGCAGCGCTCAGGCCTGGCCCTAGAGAAACTGTCGATTTGAGCATTCCCAGGGAGCCAGGCCCAGGAGTGCTTTAAACATCATGCCATGCAGGCCCAACAGTGTATGCAGCCAACCAAACAAGCCGTTTTCTTCCCGCGCGGGCTTGGTTGGGCCTCATGCAAGCAACCAAACATGCCCCATATGAATGCACACATGCACACCCTACCACTATGAGCAACTCTGAGAGATTAAGCTGGCACAAGATTGATGAAGTCATCACAGGCGCCTCCGATAGGAGCATCTCTTCCCACTGAATGAAAATCGCCAAAAAAATAAATCCAGGGAAATATGACCACCAGTGCCGTCTAGGGCTTGAACCCCGGTGGCTATTTCCATGACAAAGAACCTAATCATCTGAGATAGGCTTAGTTCATGATTTGTTATACTATGTTAACAATTTTTTAAATTCATGGTTTAAAATTTCTTAAGTAGATTTAAGTTTAAAAATATATGCATTTAAGAACAAATAAAAAAAGATAAGGGAAAAATAAATTTGAGTGATGTTACTATGGAACACTGGACTCTCTGGCCTTTCATCGAAAACTAGATCATTGTCCGAATTCCGGATGCCCCGGAACACAACTCAAAAGTCCGGACCACACAGAAATGTCTTGAATGATGTTTTACAACCGTATTTCCACGAGGACTTTATCATGGAATACGAATATAACTTATAGGATGTGCAATTGGTGTGAGCAATCATGTTATCACCCTGAGTTCATCACTGTCACCCCTCTTAATGGTGTGGCTTTTTTGCGTCTGTACTGTGTTTAAAAAATGGTGTGGCTTTCATATGCTCAAAAGCAAAGGTAAAAGATGTATATATGGAGCATCCCGGCTTTCTTCTCTCTCGGGCCTTATGTGGTCAAATTTTGTGTTTTGACCATTTTCAATTAGTTTAACCAGATCTGACCCCAGTTCGATTTTTTAAATTCGACCTTTTTTCTTACCGCCACAGAGCTTGGCGGTAGGTATGCATAGCCTACCGCCAGAATCCGCGGTGGTAGCCGACTAATCCATGTCAGCAGCTAACTAAGATCCGCTGTGAGCTCTGGTCGACCCTACCGCCACAGGGTCCGGTGGTAAGATGTGAGACTCTGCCGCCGAACTGTCTAGTTGTAGGGTCGGGGCACATATAACCTGGCGCTGGTTCGCCTCCCCCTCCCCATCCCTCCCCACCCCGCCGCCCTCTCTATTCTTCCTCTCTCTCTCGTCCCCTCCACTCTTCCCCTCAGATCTCTCTCATTTCTTCATCATTCTCGCGGATCTAGATGGCTCCAAAACAAGTAAAGTAAGCTCCTTTGATCCATCCAATTAGTTTTTCTCAAATAGCTTCCGATTCGATGCATTATTTGATTCAAGCCCACCCTAGTTCATGTTAAAAAATTCTTGATATGATGCTTTGTAGCGACCAGACCCGAAGGGATCAAGTCTTTGTGCTCGATGTCATCCTGGATCGAGAATCTTGACACAACACAAGATTTCAAGGATTTATAGCAGAGTAGCAATCACACACTTATTACATCGTTGTCCACAAGGGAACTTAATACAATAATATGGCTTAAGGCCATCTAATAATAACAGCGGAAGGCTTGGAAGATAAGTGAGTCCATCAACTCCATCGGCATCACTGAGTATAGAACCACGACCTAACACCTTACTGTCATTCGAAAAGTCATGAACGTGAAAGTTGCAGCCCGAAAACGGGTCAGCACATGGAATATGCTGGCAATGTAACACATAGAGAGTAATGAAACAACAAACCTATACTACATGCATATATGGCTGGTGGTAAGGCTCTACGGTTACATTTTTGCATAAAGCTAGTTTTTCCCTACAACAAAGGAATAATTTTATTTAACTATCATGGTGGTTGTTAAACATTGAGAATGGTTGACAGCATCCTCAATCCCAATTAAAAAGTACTCATCAAAATCCCAATAACTTTTATTAGAAGTAACATGTTGAGATTCACATGATATTCAATTACCAGATACTCAAAACGTCCATAACCGGGGACACGGCTAATCATGATTAGTTTATACCCTCTGCAGAGGTTTATGACTTTTCCCCACAAGACTCGATCGCCTCCGCTTGGTTCTCGACTACATGGTGTTTGAGAAACGGATGACCGAGACATAGTCTTTCGAAGCGCTAGCACCTTACATGTGGGTAGACCGTACCAACCTACATCCCCTACATCAGCTAGCCTACCCGTAAGAGTTCGCACAACTTAGTCAACTACGCCAGAGCCCATAATTGGCTTGTGGCTGCACACGGAAGTTTCAGCTTGAATAATCTTATGATCCCTTAGAGCACGGGTGGCGGTCCAAGAAATACATGCAAGTCTCGATAGAAACCAGGTGCCTCAATCCACCCAGATGTGTGTTTAGGTTGCCACCTTAGATAAACCATTAATTAACAATCTCACATCTGTCATGGATATTCACTCACCCAATCCACGCCTACTAGCATAGCATGGCATAACAAGCAAACGAGAAGTAACTCCCAAGGTTTCATAAGTAAACAGTAATAGGTACTACCTCAATCTACTTCCCATCCCACAATTTAATTAGATCCTAACCATGCAAGGGTTTGAGGGTTTGATCTAATGCATAAAAACTGGGTAGTAGAAAAGGTATGATCAAGTGTTACTTGCCTTGTCGATGATCCATGAGACCTAGAGATTCAAGTAACAAGCGGCGCACTCCGGTGATCTAACGCAGACAAACAACAAGCATACAATAAGTACTCATCTAATGCACGGGGAAATCTCGAATAAAAGATCTAACCAGAGAGTTCAACTTAAGAACCCTGGTTGCAAAAGAATCGAATCAAATAAAGCATCGAAGGTCGAAACTCGAGAGAGAACGACTCGTTTAGCAATCTGAAACTAAGTCAAAATTTTACAGTAGCAAAACTCTGTGTAAGTAGGTTAGTCGAACGGCGGTTTCATAACGAAACTCCAGCGCTTGAATCACTGATTCGATAAACGGCGATAAAATAAACAGATTTGAAAATCGAATCGAAATCGAAATCGAAAAATAACGGAATAAATCCGATTAAAAGAAAACGACGAACAGATTAAACAGCGGACGTTCGTTAACAGAACTAATCCAACGAACACGTTCATTGAAACGAACGGTTCGGTGAACGTTCACTAAATAAGAAAACCGAAAAATAAAAATAAACCAATCTAGGTTTTTGAAAAGAAAAACCGAACGTCGCGAGAAAAACCGGAACGGGTTTTTCTAAAAAAAACGGACCGAGGGGGGTAGTGGCGGCGGCTACCTCTGGTGGTCGCCTGGCGGGCTCTGCCTCGGCGGGGTGGCGGCGGGTCGGGCGAGGGCGGTGAGGTCGGGCGACGGCGACGACGGCTCGGGCGACGACAAGGGCGGCTCGGGCGGCCGGGCGACGGCGGGCTCGGGTGAGGGCGGCAAGGGATGAGGAGAGGGGGAGGGTGGCGGGGTTATAGGAGGGGGGTAGCCTTGGGAAGTGGCAAGCCGGGGAGGTGGCGGCGGGCGTGGTCCGAGCCGGACTCATGGCGGGCGGCGGGCGGCGGCGGGACTCCTCCAGCGAGGGGGAGGGGAGATGGGCAGGCGGCGGCGGCTGGGCCCTTGGCCCAGGCGGGCGGCGGCATTTGTTTTTTTTTAACAAAACTAAACGAAAATAAAATCAAACCAAACGGACTCCGAATTTAATAAAATTAATTTTCCCCGACTCCTAAAAATGAGTCGAACAAAAAGAACTTTAAAAACGGGGCAGATATGCATATTTTTAAAATTACTCATTTTTGCCTAAAGCAAATAAATCCTCAAAACCAAAATTTGATTTATTTATAATATCTTCATTTTTCCAAAATGTTGGGAAAGTCATATTATTCCCTCTCTTAAATTTTTATATCGGAAAAACTTTATGAAGATAATTAAATAAATCCAAATGATCCTATTTTCAAAATTTGAGAAATCCCAAATCTGAAAATAATGAAACTTCCAACTCTCTCCGAGGGTCCTTGAGTTGCGTGAAATTTTCTAGGATCGGAAAATGCGAGAAAATATGATATGCATGATGACCTAATGTATAACATTCCAAATTGAAAATTTGGGATGTTACAAACCTACCCCCTTAAGATGAATCTCGCCCTCGAGATTCGGGTTGGCTAGAAAATAGGTGAGGGTGGTCCTTAAGAAAAACTTCCTCTCTTTCCCAGGTGGCTTCATCTTCAGTGTGGTGGCTCCACTGAACTTTGCAAAACTTGATAACCTTGCTGCGGGTAACTCTGCTAGCATAATCGAGAATCTTAACCGGTTTTTCCTCATATGTTAAATCATCCTTCAACTGAATTGCTTCCAGTGGCACTGTGTATCTTAACGGTACCTCTGCTATCTCGGGTGACATTTCTTCAATCGAGAAACATGGAATACATCATGAACTCTGACAGTCCTTCCGCAATTCCAGCTTATAAGCAACTTCTCCCATGCGTTGCAAAATCTTATATGGTCCAACGAAACGTGGTGTTAACTTTCCTTTAACTCCAAAACGCTTAACTCCTCGAAGCGGGGATACTCTAAGATATACTCTGTCTCCAACTTCATACTCAATCGCTTTGCGCTTTGAGTCTGCATAGCTCTTTTGTCCGGACTGGCTACCTTGAGCTCATCTCAATCAGTTTAACCTTCTGCTCAGACTCCTTAATCAAATCTGGTCCAAACAACTGACGATCTCCAGTTTCGTCCCATGACAACGGTGTCCTGCACCTTCTTCCATACAAAGCCTCAAAAGGTGCCATCTTCAAGCTGGTTTGGTAACTGTTGTTGTAGGAAAATTCTGCATACGGCAAATTATCATCCCAACTAGATCCATAATCTAGTGCACAAGCTCTCAGCATATCCTCCAAAATCTGATTGACTCTCTCTGTCTGTCCATCGGTCTGTGGGTGGAAAGCGGTACTGAATTCCAATCTAGTTCCCAATGTCTCGTGCAACTGGTTCCAAAATTTTGAGGTAAACTGGGTTCCTCTATCCGATACGATGCTCCTCGGAACTCCGTGTAAACACACAATCCTGGTCATGTATATCTTTGCCAACTTAGCACTGCTATAGGTAGTCTTGACTGGAATGGAATGAGCTACCTTCGTTAAACGATCGACTATAACCCATATCGAGTCATATCCTGAACGGGTCTTTGGCAAACCTGTGATGAAATCCATGCCTAGTTTATCCCACTTCCATTCAGGTATCGGCAATGGTTGTAACAATCCTGCTGGCTTCTGATGCTCTGCTTTTACTTTCTGACATACATCGCAAACTGCTACATACTCCGCAATATCCTTCTTCATTCCGGTCCACCAGAAAGTATTCTTCAAATCCAAATACATCTTGGTATTTCCGGTGAATTGAATAGGGTGAATCATGAGCTTCTTGTAAAATCAACTTCCGATCTCTCGGGTTATTGGGCACATAAACACGGTCTTCAAACCATAGGGTATCGTGCTCATCCTCACGAAATCCTTTAGCTTTTCCTTTGCTCATTTTCTCCTTTATAGAGGCAACTTCCTTATCCGCCTTTTGGGCTTCTCTCGATTTTGTCCATCGCTGTTGATGAATCTCCAATGCTGCTACATAGCCTCTGGAACTATTTCCAAACATAGCTCTCAAGGTCCTCGGCTAACTCATTGGGTATCCCTCCCATCATTAGGGTATTGACGTGGCTCTTACGGCTCAATGCGCCTGCTACGACATTAGCCTTTCCGGGTGATAATGCAATCTCATATCATAATCCTTGATAAGCTCTAACCATCTCCTCCGTCTCGAGATTCAATTCCTTCGTGTGAAGATGTACTTCAAACTCTTGTGATCCGATATACTTCACAATGATTTCCAATGAGAAATGTCTCCATGTCTTCAAGGCATGCACAACGGCTGCTAACTCCAAATCATGTGTGGCATAATTCAACTCATGGGGCTTAAGTTGTCGGAAGCATCTGAAACAACTCTTCCTTCCTGCATAAGCACTGCTCCAAGTCCTCGACGTGAAGCGCCGTAATACACCTCATAATCCTTGGTTTGATCCGCAATATCAAACTGGTGAGGTAACCAATCTTTTATTCAACTCCTGAAAACTTGCCTCACAGTCCTCGGTCCATATGAATTTGTTATCCTTCTTCAACAATTCTGTCATAGGCTTTGCAATCCTTGAGAAATTCTCAATGAATCTTGGTAGTATCCTGCGAGTCCAAGGAAACTCGAATCTCTCCAACTGTCGTTGGTGCTTCCCATTTGTTACGGTCTCAACCTTTGTGGGGTCAACTGCTATTCCTTCTCCGGATATAACATGTCCGAGAAATCCAACTTCCTTTAGCCAAAATTCACACTTGCTGAACTTGGCATACAACTGGTGTTCCCTCAGTTTCTCCAAAACCAATCGCAAATGTTCCTTGTGTTCCTCTTCATTCTTCGAGAAAATCAAAATGTCATCAATGAACACCACGACGAACTTATCCAAAAACTCCATAAACACTTTGTTCATCAGGTTCATGAAATAGGCTAGTGTGTTAGTCAGTCCAAATGACATAACGGTATACTCGTACAGTCCATATCTCGTGGTAAATGCTGTCTTGGGTATGTCTTGCTCCCGAATCTTCAACTAATGGTACCCTGATCGTAAATCGATCTTGGAAAACACCTTAGCTCCTTGCAAACGATCAAATAGATCATTTATCATTGGCAGTGGGTACTTGTTCTTGATTGTTACTTCATTCAATCCACGATAATCAACAACCATTCTTAACGATCCATCCTTCTTCTCCACTAACAGTACGGGTGATCCCCAAGGTGAAGAACTTGGGCGAATAAAACCTTTATCCAATAGTTCCTTAATCTGCTTCTTGATTTCTGCCAAATCATGCGGGCATCCTGTATGGTCGCTCGATATCGGGCCTGTTCTCGCAACAGCTCGATCAAAAACTCAATGTCTCGTCCGTGGCATTCACGGCAACTCTTCCGAAATACATCAGAAAATCCTTCACCATCGGTACTTCTTCCCGCACCACTCCCGATAAGCAATTAACTTGTGCTCTCCTCGGCTCGTGCCGTGATACATACTTGATCCTTCTTCCTTCGGTGTGGTGAGCAAAATTGACTTTGTGGTGCAATCTATGTTTCCTCCATACCTTGATAACCAATCCATTCCTAATATCACATCCAATCCTTGGGATTCCGAACTATCAGTCCGAGGGGAAAACATAGTGTCCAATCCTTAATGGCAATCGATCACACCATTTACTAGCCATGTATTCTGCTCCCGTGAGGTTACTAGCATGGGTGACCTAAGGGCTTGGGTTGGTAACTTGTACTTATCCACAAATCCCTTGATATGTATGAATGCGATGCACCAAGATCGAAAAGAACAACCGCATAAATGACTTAACCAAAAACTTACCGACATCGCATCGGGCTGATCTTCAACCTCCTCCACATCAATGTGGTTCACCCGTCCCCTGTTGAAAGGGTTGGGCTTCTTTCCGAGCTTCCATTGCCATTTCCATTCTCGCCTTCGGGCGGTCATTGGCATAATGCCCGATCTTGCGGCACTTAAAGCAAGTAATATGACTCAGGTCTACCTTGGATGGTGTTGACGGGTTGGTGCGGTTCTGTCCATTGCTTCCTCCATTCCGCTCCCATTCTTAGTTCCACTATGGTTATGCGAATTTCCTCCTCCATGGGTATGCTGAAACTGAATTCCTGATTTAGGGTATAACGAGGCTTCGCTGGCTCGAGTTATACTTCCCTTGCCCATACTTCCTCTTGCGGTTCTCAATTTGCTGCTGCTTTCCTTCAATCATGAGGGCTCGGTCTACCAACTCCTGGTAGTTGTTGAAGCTTGCTACCATCAACGGCATGTGAACTCATCATTCAGTCCTTCTAGAAACTTCTCTGCTTAGCTGCATCTGTAGCAACGTCATCCGGGGCATAACGTGCTAATTTACTAAAGTCATCCACATCCGCCAATAGTCCTTCCTCCTTGGCGTAAGTTGCTAAACTCACGCTTCTTCATGGCCATAGCTCCTTCAAACATGGGCAAGGCGAAAAGCTTGTCAAATCGATCCCATGTGACGGTGTTCACGGGTAAGTGGCTGTAAAATTCTCCCACCATGCTGCTGCGGGTCCTTCAAGCTGATGTGCTGCAAACTTCACTCTTTCACCATCTGTGCATCCTGCAGTGGTCAACTCCCTTCCTATCTTGCGGAGCCAATCATCTGCTACAATCGGCTCGGTGCTACTGGAATACACCAGCGGATTCAGTCTAAGGAAACGAGTCAAGTGGTCCGCAGGTGGTGGTGGCGGTGGGTTGTTATTGTTGTTGTTGTTGTTGTTGTTGTTGTTGTTGTTGTCCTGGTTCTGCACCAATGTTTGAATCAGGGTATTCTGCTGCTGGATCAATTGGGTGATCTCTGGCGGGAAAACGAACCCGGGGTCGCGTCTCGGAGGCATCTGATGGGTTTAGAGAAGATGAGAATTTAGAATAGATTGAGGTCTAAGGGGAATCACTACCCAAATGCACATGAGAAAATGCACACAAAATCACTTCATTCAAACAAACAAGGGCTTACAACGATCTAACTATCGCAAAGTGCGTGTACTAAAATGTTTACATGGAGGGAATACTAATAATATGTGGGGGACTTCTACTAATTTGAACCGTGGAAGACTCCATGATGTCCGCTCCACTTCGCCTTCAAAGTCGGGTTCACTTGGATCCGAATCGGTGTCGTCGATGTTGATGTAGTCGCTGGACAATCGACATCTGGTCTTCATTCCCGAGCGCCAACTTCTTTTGAGTTCTTCGATCTCGTACTTAAGATCGTTATTGTGTCTCGCCAGAGCTACGATCTCGCCCATGTAGTCCTTTGCGTAGTCTTTAGTTCTCCTTCGATTCGATGATCCTTCCTTTGCATTCGCAACTCCAACATATCATTGCACATTTGGTTCTCTGGCGCCGAATGTGCTGATTTAACTCTGGATGAAAGCTGCAATGGACCTATCCTTCTTGGTGCCGACTATGTCCCATTTGTCATCTCGGCGTCCATAAATCTGGTAAATAGTGTCCTTGAGGTCTTCTTGATAAACTTCTCCAATGCGTCCCATGGTGATGTGAGCTGCCATGCTCTTTCCTGCACTCCAAGTTGGTGCAATGAAAACACTATCTATAGGCTTGGTGATTGGGGCGAATGTCCTTCCCGAACGTGAGCTTAAATCTTCCGGCGCTCCTCTTGAGCAGAGTGGCGTTGAAAGTTCCGTGAAGTGGGTAGTCCAATGTTCAGTACTTGGTAACTTCCTTCAAGTGAAATCCAAAAGGTGTGCCTTCATCTGGTTGGGTGTACTTGATCTTCGTGTTCGCCATCCTAAAGAGAGAAGAAAAGATGAGGAGTTAGAAAATGGGAAGAGAGTAGTGATCTATGGTTTTAACTTAGTGGTCGTGTCCTACCAAATGCAGTGTGCTCGATACCATTCTCTCAGAGCGACCAGACCGAAGGATCAAGTCTCGTGCTCGATGTCATCCCTAGATCAAGAATGCCGACACCACACAGTGCTTCAAGGATTTATAGCAGAGTAGCAATCACACACTTATTACATCGTTGTCCACAAGGGAACTTAATACAATAATATGGCTTAAGGCCATCTAATAATAACAGCGGAAGGCTTGGAAGATAAGTGAGTCCATCAACTCCATCGGCATCACCGAGTATAGAACCACGACCTAACACCTTACTCGTCGTTCAAAAATCTGCAACGTGAAAGTTGCGGCCAAAACGGTCAAGACATGGAATATGCCGCAATGTAACACATAGAGAGTAATGAAACAACAAACCTATACTACATGCATATATGGCTGGTGGTAAGGCTCTACGGTTACATTTTTGCATAAAGCTAGTTTTTCCCTACAACAAAGGAATAATTTTATTTAACTATCATGGTGGTTGTTAAACATTGAGAATGGTTGACAAGATCCTCAATCCCAATTAAAAAGTACTCATCAAAATCCCAATAACTTTTATTAGAAGTAACATGTTGAGATTCACATGATATTCAATTACCAGATACTCAAAACGTCCATAACCGGGGACACGGCTAATCATGATTAGTTTATACCTCTCAGAGGTTTATGACTTTCCCCACAAGACTCGATCGCCTCCGCTTGGTTCTCGTGACTACATGGTGTTTGAGAAACGGATGACCGAGACATAGTCTTTCGAAGCGCTAGCACCTTACATGTGGGTAGACCGTACCAACCTACATCCCTACATCAGCTAGCCTACCCGTAAGAGTTCGCACAACTTAGTCAACTACGCCAGAGCCCATAATTGGCTTGTGGCTGCACACGGAAGTTTCAGCTTGAATAATCTTATGATCCCTTAGAGCACGGGTGGCGGTCCAAGAAATACATGCAAGTCCTGATAGAAACCAGGTGCCTCAATCCACCCAGATGTGTGTTTAGGTTGCCACCTTAGATAAACCATTAATTAACAATCTCACATCTGTCATGGATATTCACTCACCCAATCCACGTCTACTAGCATAGCATGGCATAACAAGCAAACGTAGAAGTAACTCCCAAGGTTTCATAAGTAAACAGGTAATAGGTACTACCTCAATCTACTTCCCATCCCACAATTTAATTAGATCCTAACCATGCAAGGGTTTGAGGGTTTGATCTAATGCATAAAAACTGGGTAGTAGAAAAGGTATGATCAAGTGTTACTTGCCTTGCTGATGATCCGCGAGACCTAGAGATTCGAAGTAACAAGCGGCGCACTCCGGGTGATCTAACGCAGACAAACAACAAGCATACAATAAGTACTCATCTAATGCACGGGGAAATCTCGAATAAAAGATCTAACCAGAGAGTTCAACTTAAGAACCCTGGTTGCAAAAGAATCGAATCAAATAAAGCATCAAGGTCGAAACTCGAGAGAGAACGACTCGGTTTAGCAATCTGAAACTAAGTCAAAATTTTACAGTAGCAAAACTCTGTGTAAGTAGGTTAGTCGAACGGCGGTTTCATAACGAAACTCAGCGCTTGAATCACCTGATTCCGATAAACGAGCGAGAAAATAAACAGATTTGAAAATCGAATCGAAATCGAAATTAGAAAAATAACGGATTAAATCCGATTAAAAGAAAAGATTTAACAGATTAAACAGCGGACGTTCGTTATCAGAACTAATCCAACGAACACGTTCATTGAAACGAACGGTTCGGTGAACGCTCACTAAATAAGAAAACCGAAAAATAAAATAAACCAATCTAGGTTTTGAAAAAAAAAACCGAACGTCATGAGAAAACCGGATCGGGTTTTTCTAAAAAACCGGACCGGGGGGGGTGTAGTGGGCGGCTACCTCGTGAGCTCCGCCTCCGCGGGTGGTGGCGGGTCGAGGCGAGGGGCGGTGAGGTCGAGGCGGCGACGGGCGGCGGCGGCAGCTCTCGGCGACATGGCGGCGGCGGGCGGCTCGGCGGCTTGAGGCGTGGCGGGTTTTGGTGAGGGCGGCAATGATGAGAGGGGGGGGGGGGGTTATATAGGAGGTGGGGTAGCCTTGGGAAGGGCAAGCAGTGGGCGGCGGCGGTCGGTGGTCCGAGCCGGACTCATGGGCAGGCGGCGTCTGGCGGCGGGACTCCTCCAGCAAGAGGGGGGGGAGATGGGCAGGCGGCGGCGGCGGGCCCTTGGCCCAAAGGGCGGCGCGCGTTGTTTGTTTTAAAAAAAAACAAAACTAAACGAAAATAAAATCAAACCAAACGGACTCCGAATTTAATAAAATTAATTTTCCCCGACTCCTAAAAATGAGTCGAACAAAAAGAACTTTAAAAACGGGGCAGATATGCATATTTTTAAAATTACTCATTTTTGCCTAAAGCAAATAAATCCTCAAAACCAAAATTTGATTTATTTATAATATCTTCATTTTTCCAAAATGTTGGGAAAGTCATATTATTCCCTCTCTTAAATTTTTATATCGGAAAAACTTTATGAAGATAATTAAATAAATCCAAATGATCCTATTTTCAAAATTTGAGAAATACCAAATCTGAAAATAATGAAACTTCCAACTCTCTCCGAGGGTCCTTGAGTTGCGTGAAATTTTCTAGGATCGGAAAATGCGAGAAAATATGATATGCATGATGACCTAATGTATAACATTCCAAATTGAAAATTTGGGATGTTACATGCTTATTGAAGGAATGAACTCATAGGTTTGTTTTGATGTGATGAACATTGATATGCATCAACCATATGAACCTTTGTGATGAATCTTGATATGTATTTACTTTTTTTTGAACTACATGATGAACCCTAGTTCATGTTCATGTTAAAAAAAATCTGCATATGCTTATTGAAGGATTGAACCCATAGGTTTTTTATGTGATGAACCTTTGTGATGCATGTCACCCATATGAACCTTTGTGATGCATCTATATGTATCCTAGTTCATGATGAACCCTAGTTCATGTTCATGTTAAAAAAAATCTTGATATTCTTATTGAAGGAATGAACTCACAGGTTCTTTTATGTGATGAACCTTTGTGATGCATCTCACCCATATGAACCTTTGTGATGCATCTATACGTATCCTAGTTCATGTTCATGTTAAAAAAATATTGATATGCTTATTGAAGTAATGAACTCATATGCTTATTTAAGGAATGAACTACATGATATTTAAGGAATGAACTACATGATGCGATGAACCTTTGTGATCAACCACATGCATAAACATTGTACAAAATGAATGAATAATGTTAAAACAATCTTATGCAAAATGAATGAATGAATGAATCATGCTTATGAGAATCATGTTTACAAATGAATGAATAAAAAAATGTTACAAATATGTGTTGAATTATGCTTATGCTATTTTAATTGTGCTTATGCTTATGTTTATAATTTTATTTAGGTGGCCACCTCTTGCGGACAACATCGTCACTAACTATACCATGCTTGACCATGCGTTCGACAAAGTGTCATCGAGCCCGTTTCACTGAGAAAGTAGTATGATTACCATTCTTGAACCAAATCTTTCAAATTGATGAAAACAAGTTGCTAATTATTTGGTTCTTCATTTCGACAGATGCTCCCGCCACTTCGGATGAGGGGTCACAAGACGATCGTTAAGATGGAGTACGACGACCGGTACACACCGTTCTATAGGAGAGCATGAATGTTTGGTTTCGTCCTGTAGTAGGTGGCCTCACCCTGGAACCAGAAGTGGCTGAAATTTTTCAGTAGGGTTGGACACCCTAACGCCATGGATCTCGGCGGTAGGGTTGCACCTCCCACCGCCAAGGCCACTGGCTGCAGGCCGTCTGCCAGGTCAGCGTCTGGGAGACGACGACTACCGTTACTCTACTGCCAAAGGTTCTGGCGGTAGGCTACGCAACTCTATCGCCGAGGTCCCTGGCGATAGGAAAAGGGTCAAATGTAAAAAAATCGAACCGGGTCAGTGATAACCCACAAGTATAGGGGATTGCCACAGTTTTCGAGGGTAGAGTATTCAACCCTAATTTATTGATTCGACACAAGGCGAGCCAAATAATATTCTCAAGTATTAGCAGTTGAGTTATCAATTCAACCACACCTGGATAACTTAATATCTGCAGCAAGGTATTTAGTAGCAAAGTAATATGATAGTAGCGGTAACGGTGGCAAAGGTAACAGTAGTAGTTTTGTAGTAACTGTAACAGTAGCAACGAAAAAGTAACTAAACAAATAGCAATATGTGAAAAGCTCATAGGCATTGGATCGGTGATGGAAAATTATGTCGGATGCAATTCCTCATGCAATAATTATAACATAGGGTGACACAGAACTAGCTCCAATTCATCAATGTAATGTAGGCATGTATTCCAAATATAGTCATACGTGCTTATGGAAAAGAACTTGCATGACATCTTTTGTCCTACCCTCCCGTGGCAGCGGGGTCCTATTGGAAACTAAGGGATATTAAGGCCTCGTTTTAATAGAGTGCCGGACCAAAGCATTAACACTTAGTGAATACATGAACTCCTCAAACTACGGTCATCACCGGTAAGTATCCCGATTATTGTCACTTTGGGGTTAACGGATCATAACACATAATATGTGACTATAGACTTGCAAGATAGGATCAAGAACTCACATATATTTATGAAAACATAATAGGTTCAGATCTAAAATCATGGCACTCGGGCCCTAGTGACAAGCATTATGTTGGGGAACGTTGCAGAAAATTAAAATTTTTCCTACGGTTTCACCAAGATCCATCTATGAGTTCATCTAATCAACGAGTCAAGGGAGTGAGTTTGCATCTACATACCACTTGTAGATCGCGTACGGAAGCGTTCGAGGGAGCGGTGATGATGGAGTCGTACTCGACGTGATTCAGATCACCGATGACCAAGTGCTGAACGGACAGCACCTCGCGCTCAACACACGTGCAGTGCAGGTGGTGACTCCTCCGCCTTGATCCAGCAACGAGGAAGGAGAGGTTGAGGAAGACAACTCCACCAGCAGCACGACGGCGTGATGATGGTGGAGAAGCAAGATCTCGGCTGTGGCTTCGCCGAGCACACAATGGAGGAGGAGAGGTGTTGGGAGGGAGGGCTGCGCCTGAGTTGTCTTTGCAGCCCTCCCTCACCCCTCTATTTATAGGGGAAGGAGAGGGGCCCTCTAGATGGCATCTAGAGGGGGGGCGGCCAAGGGAGGGGGACTTGCCCCCAAGCAAGGGGGGCCCCTCTAGGGTTCCCTCAACCCTAGGCGCAAGGGCCCAAGGGGGGTGCGCCCAGCCCACCAGGGGCTGGCTCCTCCCCATGCAGCCCAAGTGCCCCCGAGAGGGGTGGCCCTCCAGTGGACCTCCGAACCCTTCCGCTACCCGGTACAATACCGATATGCCCGAAACTTTTCGGTGTCCGCTTGACAACTTCCCATATATAAATCTTTACCTCCGGACCCTTCCGGAACTCCTCGTGACGTCCGGGATCTCATCCGGACTCAACAACATTCGCTAATCACATACAAGTCTTCCTAATAACCCTAGCGCCACCGAACCTTATGTGTAGACCCTACGGGTTCGGAGACATGCGAACATGACCGAGATGCTCTCGGTCAATAACCAACAGCGGATCTGGATACCCATGTTGGCTCCCACATGCTCCTCGATGATGTCATCGGATGAACCACGATGTCGAGGATTCAAGCAACCCAGATACTATTCCCTTTGTCGACGGTATGTTACTTGCGAAACTCGATCGTCGGTATCCCAATACCTCGCTCAGTCTCGTTACCGGCAAGTCACTTTTACTCGTACCATAATGCATGATCCCGTGACCAGACACTTGGTCACTTTGAGCTCATTATGATGATGCACTACCGAGTGGGCCCAGTGATACCTCTCCGTAATACGGAGTGAAATATCCCTGTCTCGATCCGTGTCAACCCAACAGACACTTTCGGAGATACCTGTAATGC
This sequence comes from Aegilops longissima, assembly GCA_021605205.1. NCBI lineage: Eukaryota > Viridiplantae > Streptophyta > Magnoliopsida > Poales > Poaceae > Aegilops > Aegilops longissima. The sequence continues at coordinate 610,494,474 of CM038681.1, read as the reverse complement.
ACCTTTATAGTCACCCAGTTACGTTGTGACGTTTGGTACACCCAAAGCACTCCTACGGTATCCGGGAGTTACACGATCTCATGGTCTAAGGAATAGATACTTGACATTGAGAAAGCTCTAGCAAAACGAACTACACGATCTTGTGCTATGCTTAGGATTGGGTCTTGTTCATCACATCATTCTCCTAATGACGTGATCCCGTTATCAACGACATCCAATGTCTATAGTCAGGAAACCATGACTATCTATTGACCAACGAGCTAGTCAACTAGAGGCTCACTAGGGACATATTGTGGTCTATGTATTCACACATGTATTACGATTTCCGGATAATACAATTATAGCATGAATAAAAGACAATTATCATGAACAAGGAAATATAATAATAATGCTTTTATTATTGCCTCTAGGGCATATTTCCAACAGTCTCCCACTTGCACTAGAGTCAATAATCTAGTTACATTGTGATGAATCGAACACCCATAGAGTTCGGTGTTGATCATGTTTTGCCCATGAAGAGAGAGTTTAGTCAACGGATCTGCGACATTCAGATCCGTATGCACTTTACAAATTTCTATGTCTCCATCTGAACATTTTCACGGATGGAGTTGAAGCGACGCTTGATGTGCTGGTCTTCTTGTGAAACCTGGGCTCCTTGGCAAGTGCAATAGCTCCAGTGTTGTCACGAAGAGTTTGATCGGCCCCGACGCATTGGGTATGACTCCTAGGTCGGTGATGAACTCCTTCACCCAAATTGCTTCATGCGCTGCCTCCGAGGCTGCCATGTACTCCGCTTCACATGTAGATCCCGCCACGACGCTCGCTTGCAGCTGCACCAGCCATCGCTCCACCATTCAACATATACACGATCCGGTTTGTGACTTAGAGTCATCCAGATCTGTGTCGAAGCTTAGCGCCGACGTGACCCTTTACGAGCTCTTTGTCACCTCCATAAACGAGAAACATGTCCTTTGTCCTTTTCGGTACTTCAGGATATTCTTGACCGCTGTTCGGTGTTCCTTGCGGGATTACTTTGGTATCTTCCTACCAAACTTACGGCAAGGTTTACATCAGGTCCGGTACACAAGATGGCATACATAATAGATCCTATGGCTGAAGCATAGGGATGACACTCATCTCTTCTTTATCTTTTGCCGTGGTCGGGCATTGAGCTGAGCTCAATCTCACACCTTGCAATCTGTGCAAGAACCCTTCTTGACTGATCCATTTTGAACTTCTTCAAAATCTTATCAAGGTATGTGCTTTGTGAAAGACCTATGAGGCGCCTCGATCTATCTCTATAGATCTTGATGCCTAATATATAAGCAGCTTCTCCAAGGTCCTTCATTGAAAACACTTATTCAAGTAGGCTTAATGTTGTCCAAGAATTCTATATCATTTCCCATCAAAAGTATGTCATCTACATATAATATGAGAAATGCTACTGAGCTCCCACTCACTTTCTTGTAAACGCAGGCTTCTCCATAAGTCTCAAGATAAACCCAAACGCTTTGATCATCTCATCAAAGCTTAATGTTCCAACTCCGAGATGCTTGCACCAGCCCATAAATGGATCGCTGGAGCTTGCATACTTTGTCAAGATTCTTAGGATCGACAAAACCTTCGGCTGCATCATATACAGCTCTTCCTTAAGATAACCGTTAAGGAACGCTGTTTTGACGTCCATCTGCCATATCTCATAATCATAGTATGCGGCAATTGCTAACATGATTTGAACGGACTTAAGCTTCGCCACGGAGAGAAAGTCTCATCGTAGTCAATCCCTTGAACTTGCCGATAACCCTTAGCGACAAGTCGAGCTTTATAGATGGTGACATTACCATCCGCGTCCGTCTTCTTCTTAAAGATCCATTTGTTTTCTATCGTCGCCGATCATCGGGCAAGTCACCAAAGTCCATACTTTGTTTTCATACATGGATTCTATCTCGGATTTCATGGCTTCTAGCCATTTGTTGGAATCTGGCCCGCCATCGCTTCTTCATAGTTCAAGGTTCACCGTTTTCTAACAACATGATTTCCGTGACAGGGTTGCCGTATTCACTCTGTGCGGAACGTGTCCTAGTGGACCTCCAAGTTCAGTAGCAACTTGATCCAAGTACCTTGATCATCATCATTATTTTCCTCTTCGTTGGTGTAGGCATCACAGAGCATTTTCTGAGCTGCACTACTTTCCCGCTCAAGAGGTAGTACTTCATCGAGTTCTACTTTCCTCCCACTTACTTCTTTCGAGAGAAACTCTTTTTCCGTAAAGGATCCGTTCTTGGCAACAAAGATCTTGCCCTCGGATCTTAAGTAGAAGGTATACCCTATGGTTTCCTTAGGGTATCCTATGAAGACGCATTTTTCCGACTTGGGTTCGAGCTTTTCAGGTTGAAGTTTTTTGACATAAGCATCGCATTCCCAAACTTTTAGAAACGACAGCTTAGGTTTCTTCCCAAACCATAATTCATACGGTGTCATCTCAACGGATTTAGACGGTGCCCTATTTAAAGTGAATGTTGTTGTCTCTAGAGCGTATCCCCAAACTGACAGCGGTAAATCGGTAAGAGACATCATGGATCGCACCATATCTAATAGAGTGCGATTACGACGTTCGGACACACCGTTACGCTGAGGTGTTCCAGGCGGCATGAGTTGGGAAACAATTCCACATTTTCTTAAGTGTGTACCAAATTCGTGACTTAAATATTCTCCTCCACGATCTGATCGTACGAATTTTATCTTTCGGTCACGTTGATTCTCTACTTCATTCTGAAATTCCTTGAACTTTTCAAAGGTCTCGGACTTGTGTTTCATCAAGTAGACATACCCATATCTACTCAAGTCATCCGTGAGAGTGAGAACATAACGATATCCTCCATGAGCCTCAACGCCATTGGACCGCACACATCGGTATGTATGATTTCCAACAAGTTGGTTGCTCGCCCATTGTTCCGAGAACGGAGTCTTGGTCATCTTGCCCATGAGGCATGGTTCGCATGTGTCAAATGATTCATAATCTAGAGACTCCAAAAGTCCATCAGCATGGAGCTTCTTCATGCGCTTGACACCAATGTGACCAAGGCGGCGAAGCCACAAGTATGTGGGACTATCGTTATCAACTTTACATCTTTTGTATTCACGCTATGAATATGTGTAACATTACGCTAGAGATTCATTAAGAATAAACCATTGACCATTGGAGCATGACCATAAAACATATCTCTCATATAAATAGAACAACCATTATTCTCGGATTTAAATGAGTAGCCATCCCGCATTAAACGAGATCCAGATACAATGTTCATGCTCAAACTTTTCACCAAATAAGAATTATTAAGGTTCAAAACTAATCCCGTAGGTAAATGTAGAGGTAGTGTGCCGACGGCGATCACATCGACTCTGGAACCATTCCCGACGCCGCATCGTCACCTCGCCCTTCGCCAGCCTCCGCTTATTCCGCAGCTCCTGCTGTGAGTTACAAATATGAGCAACGGCACCGTATCAAATACCAGGAGTTACTACGAGTACTGGTAAGGTACACATCAATTACATGTATATCAAATATACCTTTAGTGTTGCCGGCCTTCTTATCCGCTAAGTATTTGGGGCAGTTCCGCTTCCAGTGACCCTTCCCCTTGCAATAAAAGCACTCAGTCTCGGGCTTGGGTCCATTCTTTGACTTCTTCCCGGCAACTGGCTTACCAGGTGCGGCAACATCTTTGTCGTCCTTCTTGAAGTTCTTCTTACCCTTGCCCTTCTTAAACTTAGTGGTCTTATTGACCATCAACACTTGATGTTCTTTCTTGATTCCAACCTCTGCTGACTTCAGCATTGCAAATACTTCAGGAATGGTCTTCACCATCCCCTGCATATTGTAGTTCATCACGAAGCTCTTGTAGCTTGGTGGGAGCGACAGAAGGATTCTGTCAATGACCGCCTCGTCCGGGAGGTTAATCTCCACTGGGACAAAGCGGCTGTGCAACCTGACATTTTGAGTATGTGCTCACCGACAGTAACTGTTTTCTCCATCTTACAACTATAGAACTTGTCGGAGACTTCATATCTCTCGACCGGGCATGAGCTTGGAAAACTAGTTTCAGCTCTTGAACATCTCATATGCTCCGTGTTGCTCAAAACGCTTTTGGAGCCCCGGTTCTAAGCTGTAAAGCATGCCGCACTGAGCGAGGGAGTAATCATCAGTACGTGTTTGCCAAATGTTCAAATCGCCTTGCAGTCTTTGGGAGAGCAGGTGGGTCACCTAACGGTGCTTCTAGGACATATGCCTTCTTCGCAGCTATGAGGATGATCCTCGTGTTCCAGACCCGATCCGTATAGTTGCTGCCATCATCTTTCAGCTTGGTTTTCTAGGAACGCGCTGAAGTTCATGTTGACATGAGCGCTGGCCATTTGATCTACAAGACATATTTTGCAAAAAGTTTTAGACTAAGTTCATGATAATTAAGTTCATCTTAATCAAATTATTGAATGAACTCCCACTCAGATTTGACATCCTCTAGTCATCTAAGTGTTACACGATCCGAGTCGACTAGGCCGTGTCTGATCATCACGTGAGACGGACTAGTCATCGTCAGTGAACATTCTCATGTTGATCGTATCTTCTATACGACTCGTGTTCGACCTTTCGGTCTCCGTGTTCCGAGGCCATGTTTGTACATGCTAGGCTCGTCAAGTTAACCCTAAGTGTTTTGCATGTGTAAAACTGTCTTACACCCGTTGTATGTGAACGTAAGGATCTATCACACCCGATCATCACGTGGTGCTTCAAACGATTTAACTTTAGCAGCAAGTGCACGCTTAGGGAGAACACTTCTTGAAATTTTGTAAGGGATCATCTTATTTACCACCGTCGTTCTAAGTAAACAAGATGCATAAACATAATAAACATCACATGCAATTATATAATAGTGACATGATATGGCCAATATCATAAACTCCATTGATCTCCATCTTCGGGGCTCCATGATCATCTTGTCACCGGCATGACACCATGATCTCCATCATCGTGTCTTCATGAAGTTGTCACGCCAACGACTACTTCTACTTCTATGACTAACGTGTTTAGTAATAAAGTAAAGTAGTTTACATGGCGTTCTTCAATGACACGCAGGTCATACAAAATAAAGACAACTCCTATGGCTCCTGCCGGTTGTCATACTCATCGACATGCAAGTCGTGATTCCTATTACAAGAACATGATCTCATACATCACAATATATCATTCATCACAACTTCTGGCCATATCACATCACATGACAATTGCTGCAAAAACAAGTTAGACATCCTCTAATTGTTGTTGCATCTTTTACGTGGCTGCAATTGGGTTCTAGCAAGAACGTTTTCTTACCTACGAATAACCACAACGTGATTTTGTCAACTTCTATTTACCCTTCATAAGGACCCTTTTCATCGAATCCGCTCCAACTAAAGTGGGAGAGACAGACACCCGCCAGCCACCTTATGCAACTAGTGCATGTTAGTCGGTGGAACCGGTCTCACGTAAGCGTACGTGTAAGGTTGGTCCGGGCCGCTTCATCCCACAATACAGCGGAAGCAAGATAAGACTAGTAGTGGCAAGCAAGTTGACAAGATCTACGCCCACAACTAAATTGTGTTCTACTCGTGCAATAGAGAACTACGCATAGACCTAGCTCATGATGCCACTGTTGGGGAACGTTGCAGAAAATTAAAAATTTTCCTACGGTTTCACCAAGATCCACCTATGAGTTCACCTAATCAACGAGTCAAGGGAGTGAGTTTGCATCTACATACCACTTGTAGATCGCGTACGGAAGCGTTCGAGGGAGCGGTGATGATGGAGTCGTACTCGACGTGATTCAGATCACCGATGACCAAGTGCTGAACGGACAGCACCTCCGCGTCCAACACACGTACGGTACGGGTGACGTCTCCTCCGTCTTGATCCAGCAAGGAGGAAGGAGAGGTTGAGGAAGACAACTCCACCGGCAGCACGACGGCGTGATGATGGTGGAGAAGCAGTACTCCGACAGGGCTTCGCCGAGCACACAATGGAGGAGGAGAGGTGTTGGGGAGGGGAGGGGCTGCGCCTTGAGTTGTCTTTGCAGCCCTCCCCTCACCCCTCTATTTATAGGGGGAAGGGAGAAGGGGGCCGGCCCTTCTAGATGGCATCTAGAGGGGGGGCGGCGGCCAAGGGGAGGGGGGGACTTGCCCCCCAAGCAAGGGGGGCGCCCCCTCTAGGGTTCCCCCCTCAACCCTAGGCGCAAGGGCCCAAGGGAGGGGGTGCGCCCAGCCCACCAGGGGCTGGCTCCCTCCCCACGCAGCCCAAGTGGCCCCCGAGAGGTGGCCCCTCCCGTGGACCTCCGGAACCCTTCGGTGACCACAGTACAATACCGATATGCCCCAAACTTTTCGGTGTCCGCTTGACAACTTCCCATATATAAATCTTTACCTCCGGACCCTTCCGAACTCCTCGTGACGTCCGGGATCTCATCCGGACTCAACAACATTCGTAATCACATACAAGTCTTCCTAATAACCCTAGCGCCACCGAACCTTAAGTGTGTAGACCTTACGGGTCGGGAGACATGCGAACATGACCGAGACGCTCTGGTCAATAACCAACAGCGGGATCTGGATACCCATGTTGGCTCCTACATGCTCCTCGATGATTTCATCGGATGAACCACGATGTCGAGGATTCAAGCAACCCGTATACTATTCCCTTTGTCGACGGTATGTTACTTGCCCGAAACTCGATCGTCGGTATCCCAATACCTCGTTCAGTCTCGTTATCGCAAGTCACTTTACTCGCATCGTAATGCATGATCCCGTGACGGACACTTGGTCACTTGAGCTCATTATGATGATGCACTACCGAGTGGGCCCAGTGATACCTCTCTCGTAATACGGAGTGACAAATCCTGTCTCGATCCGTGTCAACCCAATGACACTTTCGGAGATACCGTAATGCACCTTTATAGTCACCCAGCGACGCGTTGACGCGTTTGGTACACCCAAAGCACTCCTACGGTATCCGGAGTTACACGATCTCATGGTCTAAGGAATAGATACTTGACATTGAGAAAGCTCTAGCAAAACGAACTACACGATCTTGTGCTATGCTTAGGATTGGGTCTTGTCCATCACGTCATTCTCCTAATGACGTGATCCCGTTATCAACGACATCCAATGTCTATAGTCAGGAAACCATGACTATCTATTGACCAACAAGCTAGTCAACTAGAGGCTCACTAGGGACGTATTGTGGTCTATGTATTCACACATGTATTACGATTTCCGGATAATACAATTATAGCATGAATAAAAGACAATTATCATGAACAAGGAAATATAATAATAATGCTTTTATTATTGCCTCTAGGGCATATTTCCAACACATTAAGCATAGCAAAGTCATAGCAACATCAATCTCAGAACATAATGGATACTAGGGATCAAACCCTAACAAAACTAACTCGATTACATGGTAAATATCATCCAACCCATCACCGTCCAGCAAGCCTACGATTGAATTACTCACGCACGGCGATGAACATCATAGAATTGGTGATGGAGGAAGGTTGATGATGACGATGGCGACGGACTCCAGATCATCCCTCCCGAGAGAGATTAGGGCTTGGCGGTGGCTCCGTATCGTAAAACGCGATGAATCCTTCTCTCTGATTTTTTTTTCTCCCCGAAAGTGAATATATGGAGTTGGAGTTGAGGTCGGTGGAGCACCAGGGGGCCCACGAGGTAGGGGGCACTCCCAGGGGGGCAGGCGCGCCCCCACCATCGTGGACAGGGTGTGGCCCCCTGGCCTTAATTCTTTCTCTAGTATTTTTTATTACTTCCAAAAATATTCTCCATGAAGTTTCAGGTCATTCCGAGAAATTTTATTTCTGCACAAAAATAACAACATAGCAATTCTGCTGAAAAAAGCGTCAGTCTGGGTTAGTTCCATTCAAATCATGCAAGTTAGAGTCCAAAACAAGGGCAAAAATGTTTGGAAAAGTAGATACGATGGAGACGTATCAACTCCCCTAAGCTTAAACCTTTGCTTGTCCTCAAGCAATTCAGTTGACAAACTGAAAGTGATAAACAAAACCTTTTACAAACTCTGTTTGCTCTTGTTGTTGTAAATATGTAAAGCCATCATTCAAGTTTTCAGCAAATATTATGAGCTAACCATATTCACAATAACATTTAGATCTCATGCTTACTCATATCAATGACATAATCAACTAGCAAGCAATAATAATAAATCTCAGATGACAACACTTCCTCAAAACAATCATAATATGATATCACAAGATGGTATCTCGCTAGCCCTTTCTGAGACCACAAAACATAAATGCAGAGCATCTCTGAAGATCAAGGACTGACTAAACATTGTAATTCATGGTAAAAGAGATCGAGTCATAGTCATACCCAATATAAATTAATAGTAATGGATGCAAATGACAGCGGTGCTCTCCAGCTGGTGCTTTTTAACAAGAGGGTGATAACTCAACATAAAAGTAAATAGATAGGCCCTTCGCAGAGGGAAGCAGGGACTTGTAGAGGTGCCAGAGCTCGGTTTTGAAATAGAGATAAATAATATTTTGAGCAACATACTTTCATTGTCAACATAACAACCGAGAGATCTCGATGTCTTCCATGCTACACACATTATAGGCGGTTCCCAAACAGAATGGTAAAGTTTATACTCCCCCTCCACCAACAAGCAACAATCCATGGCTTGCCCGAAACAACAGGTACCTCCAACTAACAACAGTCATGGGGGAGTTTTGTTTGCAATTATTTTGATTTGATTTGCTTAGAGCATGGGACTAGGCATCCCGGTGACCAGCCATTTTCTCATGAGTGAGGAGCGGAGTCCACTCCTCTTGAGAATAACCCGCCTAGCATGGAAGATACAGACAACCCTAGTTGATACATGAGATATTCGAGCATACAAAACAGAATTTCATTTGAAGGTTTAGAGTTTGGCACATACAAATTTACTTGGAACGGCAGGTAGATACCGCATATAGGAAGGCATAGTGGACTCATATGGAATAACTTTGGGGTTTATGGAAGTGGATGCACAAGCAGTATTCCCGCTTAGTACAAGTGAAGGCTAGAAAAAGACTAGGAAGCGACCAACTAGAGAGGGACAACAGTCATGAACATGCATTAAAATTAATAAACATTGAGTGCAAGCATGAGTAGGATATAATCCACCATGAACATAAATATCGTGGAGGCTATGTTGATTTTGTTTCAACTACATGTGTGAACATGTGCCAAGGCAAGTCACTCGAATCATTCAAAGGAGGATACCACCCTATCATACCACATCACAACCATTTTAATAGCATGTTGGCACGCAAGGTAAACCATTATAAACTCCTAGTAAATTAAGCATGGCATAAGCAACTATAATCTCTAATTTTCATTGCAAACATGTTTCATTCATAATAGGCTGAATCAGGAACGATGAACTAATCATATTTACAAAAACAAGAGAGGTCGAGTTCATACCAGCTTCTCTCATCCCAATCAGTCCATCATATATCGTCATTATTGCCTTTCACTTGCGCGACCGAACGATGTGGATAATAATAATAGTTCACGTGCATTGGACTAAGCTGGAATCTGCAGGCATTCAATACAAAGGAGAATACAAGATAATATGGGCTCTTTGTTAAATCAACAATAATGCATATAAGAGCCACTTCAACATTTTCATTATGGTCTTCTCCTCTCGACCCCCCAAAAAAAGAAAGAAATAAAACTATTTACACGGGAAAGCTCCCAACAAGCAAGAGAAGAACGAGAAATATTTTTGGGTTTTCTTTTAATTATTACTACTACAAGCATTGAAAGTAAACTAGCTAAAAGCTACAACTATTTTTTTGGATTTTCTTAAGGTTTTTCAAACACATAAGAAGAAAGCGAGAAAAGAAAATAAACTAGCATGGATAGTACAATGAAAAAGTATGAGCACCGACAACTAGCATGAGTGTGTGAACATGAATGTAATGTCGGTGAGAGATACGTACTCCCCCAAGCTTAGGCTTTTGGCCTAGGTCTATGGCCACGCCTGGCCTGGCGGATATCCAAAGTTGTAGCTGGGGTCGTACTGAAATGGAGCCTCGGGGTACCACTGATTGGCGATCTCCTCCGGATCCCACTGGTAAATAGACTAACGTGGAGGATCAACTTGTGGTTCTGGCTCTCGCTCTGGAGCTGGTGTGAGGCTCTGGTAGGCATGAAATGCCTCCGGCAGAACAAGATACTTGCCTGAAGATAAGTTAAACAAAGAAGGAGCAGTAAAGTAATAGTCTCAGGCTGATTTTTATCAAATATCAGTCTATAGTTAAGCATTCTTTTCTTATTCTTGACAATAAAATCATGTGCTACCATACTCTTATAGTCTAGAAAAACAGGAGGCAACAACTTTTCTTCTTTCTCATAATGCCTAATAGGTATGTTAAAGTGTGCAGCGAGGCACGAGGCGAAGATACCTCCCAAGATGGGACCCTTCGTGCGGTTCAGATTTAACCGCTTGGAAACAATAGCGCCTAGACTAAAAGTGTTATCACGAAACAAGGTGATAACCCACAAGTATTGGGGATCGCAACAGTTTTCGAGGGTAGAGTATTCAACCCAAATTTGTTGATTCGACACAAGGGGAGCCAAAGAATATTCTCAAGTATTCGCAGTTGAGTTGTCAATTCAACCACACCTGGATAACTTAGTATCTGCAGCAAAGTATTTAGTAGCAAAGTAATATGGAAGTAACGGTAACGGTAGCAAAAGTAATATTTTTGGGTTTTGTAGAGATTGTAACAGTAACAACGGAAAAGTAAATAAGCGAAGAACACTATGTGAAAAGCTCGTAGGCATTGGATCGGTGATGGAGAATTATGCCGGATGCGGTTCATCATGTAACAGTCATAACATAGGGTGACACAGAACTAGCTCCAATTCATCAATGTAATGTAGGCATGTATTCCGAATATAGTCATATGTGCTTATGGAAAAGAACTTGCATGACATCTTTTGTCCTACCATCCCATGGCAGCGGGGTCCTAATGGAAACTAAGGGATATTAAGGCTTCCTTTTAATGGAGTACCAGAACAAAGCATTAACACATAATGAATACATGAACTCCTCAAACTATGGTCATCACCGGGAGTGGTCCCGATTATTGTAACTTCGGGGTTGCCGGATCATAACACATAGTAGGTGACTGTAGACTTGCAACATAGGATCAAGAACTCAGATATATTCATGAAAACATAATAGGTTCAGATCTGAAATCATGGCACTCGGGCCCTAGTGACAGGCATTAAGCATAGCAAAGGCATAGCAACATTAATCTCAGAACATAGTGGATACTAGGGATCAAACCCTAACAAAACTAACTCGATTACATGATAGATCTCATCCAACCCATCACCGTCCAGCAAACCTACGATGGAATTACTCACGCACGGCGGTGAGCATCATGAAATTGGTGATGGAAGATGGTTGATGATGACGACGGCGACGAATCCCCCTCTCCGGAGCCCCGAACGGACTCCAAATCAGCCCTCCCGAGAGGTTTTAGGGCTTGGCGGCGGCTCCGTATCGTAAAACGCGATGAATCCTTCTCTTTGATTTTTTTTCTCCCCGAAAGTGAATATATGGAGTTGGAGTTGAGGTCAGTGGAGCGTCAGGGGGCCCACGAGGCAGTGGGGCGTGCCTGGGGGGCAGGTGCGCCCCCACCCTCGTGGACAGGGTGTGGGCCCCCTGACATGGATTTTTCTTCCAGTATTTTTAATATTTTCCAAAAAATGTTCCGTGGAGTTTCAGGTCATTTCGAGAACTTTTGTTTCTGCACATAAATAACACCATGGAAAGTCTGCTGAAAACAGCGTCAGTCCCGGTTAGTTCCATTCAAATCATGCAAGTTAGAGTCCAAAACAAGGGCAAAAGTGTTTGGAAAAGTAGATACAACGGAGACGTACAACTCCCCCAAGCTTAAACCTTTGCTTGTCCTCAAGCAATTCAGTTGATAAACTGAAAGTGATAAAGAAAAACTTTTACAAACTCTATTTGCTCTTGTTGTTGTAAATATGTAAAGCCAGCATTCAAGTTTTCAGCAAAGATTATGACTAACCACATTCACAATAACTCTTAGGTCTCATATTTACTCAGATCAATGGCATAATCAACTAGCGAGCCATAATAATAAATCTTGGATGTCAACACTTTCTCAAAACAATCATGATATGATATAATAAGATGGTATCTCGCTAGCCCTTTCTGAGACCGCAAAACATAAATGCAGAGCACCTTTAAAGATCAAGGACTGACTAGACATTGTAATTCATGGTAAAGAGATCCAATCATAGTCATACCCAATATAAATTAATAGTAATGGATGCAAATGACAGCAGAGCTCTCCAGCTAGTGCTTTTTAATAAGAGGGTGATGACTCAACATAAAAGTAAATAGATAGGCCCTTCGCAGAGGGAAGCAGGGATTTGTAGAGGTGCCAGAGCTCGGTTTTGAAATAGAGATAAATAATATTTTGAGCGGCATACTTCCATTGTCAACATAACAACCAAGAGATGGTGATATCTTCCATGCTACACACATTATAGGCGGTTCCCAAACAGAATGGTAAAGTTTATACTCCCCCTCCACCAACAAGCATCAATCCATGGCTTGCCCGAAACAACGGGTACCTCCAACTACCAACAGTCATGGGGGAGTTTTGTTTGCAATTATTTTGATTTGATTTGCTTAGAGCATGGGACTAGGCATCCCGGTGACCAGCCATTTTCTCATGAGTGAGGAGCAGAGTCCCCTCCTCTTGAGAATAACCCGCCTAGCATGGAAGATACATACAGCCCTAGTTGACACATGAGCTATTCGAGCATACAAAACAGAATTTCATTTAAAGGTTTAGAGTTTGGCACATACAAATTTACTTGGAACGGCAGGTAGATAACGCATATAGGAAGGCATAGTGGACTCATATGGAATAACTTTGGGGTTTAAGGATTGGATGCACAAGCAGTATTCCCGCTTAGTACAAGTGAAGGCTAGCAAAAGACTGGGAAGCGACCAACTAGAGAGCGACAACAGTCATGAACATGCATTAAAATTAATAAACATTGAGTGCAAGCATGAGTAGGATATAATCCACCATGAACATAAATATCGTGAAGGCTATGTTGATTTGTTTCAACTACATGTGTGAACATGTGCCAAGTTGAGTCACTTAAATCATTCAAAGGAGGATACCACCCCACTATACCACATCACAACTATTTTAATAGCATGTTGGCATGCAAGGTAAAACATTATAACTCATAGCTAATTAAGCATGGCACAAGCAACTATAATCTCTAATTATCATTGCAAACATGTTTATTCATAATATGCTGAATCAGGAACGATGAACTGATCATATTTACAAAAACAAGAAAGGTCGAGTTCATACCAGCTTCTCTCATCTCAATCAGTCCATCATATATCATCATAATTGCCTTTCACTTGCACGACCGAACGATGTGAATAATAATAATAATGCACATGCATTGGACTAAGCTGGAATCTGCGAGCATTCAATAAACAGGAGAAGACAAGGAAATATGGGCTCTTGGTTAAATCAACAATAATGCATATAAGAGCCACTTCAACAATTTAATTATGGTCTTCTCCTATCGACCCCCAAAGTAAAGAAAAGAAATAAAACTATTTACACGGGAAAGCTCCCAACAAGCAAAAGAAGAACGGGAAATCTTTTTGGATTTTCTTTTTAATTATTACTACTACAGCAAGAAAAGTAAACTAGCTAAAAGCTACAACTATTTTTTTTGGTTTTTCTTAAGGTTTATCAAACACACAAGAAGAAAGCAGGAAAAAGGAAAATAAATAGCATGGATAATACAGTGAAAGAGTATGAGCACCGACATCTAGCAATGAGTGTGTGAACATAAATGTGATGTCGGTGGGAAAAACGTACTCCCCCAATCTTAGGATTTTGGCCTAAGTTGGTTTATTGCCATGGATGGCCTGGCGGATATCCATAGTTGTAGCTGGGGTCGTACTGAGATGCAGCGGCTATTGCCTCCTGAGCTGCAGCATGGCGGCGAGCTGCCTCTGCCCTCCTCTCAACAAACTCCTCACAAAGGAACTACTGAGATAGTGGTACTGGCGGCACTTTTCTTCCTGTAGCTCACAAGATCAGCATTACGCAAATATGCGTTAAATTCTTCCTTGGTTCCCGCTCGATCCATAAAGTTTTCTGAAGGCCATTCACAAGGCCGCACTGGAGCGTCCCTTGGTGGCTCATTGTCAGCATCACGCATTGCAAGCCTGGGTCCTTGCTTCCTTAAAGAACCACCTTGGTACATTTTCCTAAGCATATTTCTTCCTCTGAAAAATTTCTGAAAAAATTTTAGTAACTTCAAATAAAAGTGAACCAAGCTCAACAAAATTGATAGCAACTACTCCTACAAGTGCCTAGAGACTATATCATGCATTAGAACTACTTCAAACCATATAAATTTGACATGCAAGCTCAAGAACATGGTCACCTAGGCAGCACAAATTTGCAATGAATAAAGCACTAGAACAAAAAATAATTGGACCAATGGAGGAGTCACATACCAAGGAACAATCTCCCCAAGCAGTTTTGTGAGAGGTGCTTTGAGCAAGGAGATTGAAAATCGTAGCAAAATGAGTTAGAACTCATGCTTGAGCTGCATGGTGATTTTTTTGGGAGGAAGAAGAAGTGTATGGGTGCAGGAATAAGTGGAGGGGAGCCACCGTGGGCCCATGAGGCAGGGGGTGCGCCCAGGGGGGTAGGGCGTGCCCTCCACCCTCGTGGCCAGGTGCTTGCCCCTCCTGCTGTGTTCTTAGTGCCAGATATTCTCAAATATTTTAGAAAAAATCATATTCCATTTTCAGGGCATTTGGAGAACTTTTATTTTCGGGGTATTTTTATATTGCACGGATAAATCAGAAAACAAACAGGAAAATTCTATTTTTACTTTATTTCAACTAAATAACAGAAAATAGAAAGAGGGTACAGAAGGTTGTGCCTTCTAGTTTCATCCATCTCATGCTCATCAAAAGGAATCCACTAACAAGGTTGATCAGGTCTTGTTAACAAACTCATTCCGAATAACATGGAACCGGAGAAATTTCGAATAACACTATGTTACCTCAACGGGGATATGCACATCCCCAACAATAAGAATATCATATTTCTTCTTGACAGTAGGAAGAGGAAATTCAAAACCTCCAAAAATAATCGATGGAATTTTTCCAATAGAATTGATACTGTGGACTTGAGGTTGTTTCCTCGGAAAGTGTACCGTATGCTCATTACCATTAACATGAAAAGTGACATTGCCTTTGTTGCAATCAATAACAGCCCCTACAGTATTCAAAAAAGGTCTTCCAAGAATAATAGACATACTATCGTCCTCGGGAATATCAAGAATAACAAAGTACGTTAAAATAGTAAGTTTGCAACCACAATAGGAACATCCTCACAAATACCGACAGGTATGGCAGTTGATTTATCAGCCATTTGCAAAGATATTTAAGTAGGTGTCAACTTATTCAAGTCAAGTCTACGATATATAGAGAGAGGCATAACACTAACACCGGCTCCAAGATCACATAAAGCAGTTTTAAATAGTTTCTTTTAATGGAGCATGGTATAGTTGGTACTCCTGGATCTCCAAGTTTCTTTGGTATTCCATCCTTAAAAGTATAATTAGCAACCATGGTGGAAATTTCAGCTTCCGGTATCTTTCTTTTATTAGTAACAATGTCTTTCATATACTTAGCATAAGGATTCATTTTGAGCATATCAGTTAATCGCATACGCAAAAAGATAGGTCTAATCATTTCAGCAAAGCGCTCAAAATCCTCATCATCCTTTTTCTTGGATGGTTTGGGAGGAACAGGCATGGGTTTCTAAACCCATGGTTCTCTTTCTTTACCATGTTTCCTAGCAACAAAGTCTCTCTTATCATAATGTTGATTCTTTGACTGTGGGTTAACAAGATCAACAGCAAGTTCAATTTCTACATCATTACCATTACCAGGTTGAGCATCATCATGAACATCATCATTAATATTATCACTAGGTTCATGTTCATTACCAGATTGTGTTTCAGCATCAGAAATAGAAATATAATTTGGATTCTCAGGTGTTTCAGCAATAGGTTCACTAGAAGCATGCAAAGTCCTATCATTTTTCTTTTTCTTCTTTTTAGAAGGACTAGGTGCATCAATATTATTTCTCTGAGAATCCTTCTCAATTCTATTAGGGTGGCCTTCATGATACAAAGGTTCCTGAGTCATTTTACCGGTTCTAGTAGCCACTCTAACAGCATAATCATTATTCTTACTATTTAATTCATTGAGCAAATCATTTTGAGCTTTAAGTACTTGTTCTACTTGAGTGGTAACCATAGAAGCATGTTTAGTAATGAGTTTAAGTTCACCTTTAACTCTAGACATATAATCACCCAAGTGTTCAAGCGCATCGGAATTGTATTTCAATTGTCTACCAAAATAAGCTATGGAGAGAGTCAGATCCATATGCCACCAGGAGAAGGATTGATGTAGATTACATGTTCCACACCAAGGAGCAGCAGGTCTTCTGTGGGACCATCTTATTGGATAAGAAGCCCATAGTATGTGATATGAGGTGGGTCGACTGGACCTACATTCAGGAGAATGCAGAACACTATCTTGGAGTGTATGACAGCTTCAGTGTGTGTGGAGTTGCAGATTTTGTTGGGCAGAAGCTCACAAACTGGAATGACGAGCTCATTATGCAATTCTACTCCACAGCACATTTCTATCCAGATGGAAGGATAGTTTGGATGTCAGAAGGAACGAGATACCAATCAACCATAGAGGAATGGGCAAGTCTGATCAATGCCCCAAAGGAAAGTGAAGATGACTTGGACATTTATGCCAAGAAGAAGATGGATCACAACTCAATGTCACAGATGTACAAGGAGATCCCAGATGATGCACTTGATACTTTCAAGTTTGGATCAGTTCATTTTCTTCTGTCAGGGCTGCCAACGATCAACTGGATCCTAAGGCACACTCTGTTGCCCAAATCAGGTGACCACAACATGATCAGAGGGCATGCAATTAACTTGCTTCACATTTTTGATGTGCCCCAGAAATTCAAGGTCATGAGCCTCATAGTTGAAACTATCAAGAGGACAGCAGCAAACCAAAAGAGGAGCCCCACAAATCTAGGAGTTCATTAACTCAAAGATGGGCACAGGGAAGTATCTGTTGGATAAGGAACACTTAGTTCTCTATCCTGAATTTGAGGACAATCTAGTTGTCATGACTGAGAATGAACCATCATCAGTACAAGCTCAAGAGAAGAAGGAGAAGGCAAGGAAAGAGAAGGCTGCCAAGATGCCAACTCTAGCAGAGGCATCTGAGTACTTTTTGAAGAAAAAGCAGGAGCAGCTTGGTTACTTGATAGCATCAACTCTGCGAACTGATAAGGGGTTGGCCACCCTAACTCAAAACTAGGAGAGCCTGGAAAGAATCATGGAACAAAAATTCTATGATCTTGATGTCAAAGTAACTGAGATTCAGTCAGTTGTGGAGCAGCTACAAGATGATATGCATGAGAGGAAGGGCAGGAGAACAACTGATGCATTTGCCAGAGTGCCTCGAGCTTAGAGATCAGCTGCAGAGCCAGTACCAGTCACTAGAGTCACTTCATCTGCTCCAGCTACAGCTCCAGCGCAACCAGCTCCTGCACCAACTCCTTCAGCTTCTTCCACATCTACTGAAGTCTTCATCCAAGGAGCCATCTCTACGCCACCAGCAGAAGACCAAGCCTGAGAGACGATATAGTCCTATGCATTTTCTAGGAACTTTTTGGTAACTTGTTGCCAAAGGGGGAGAAAAATGTATAGATCATAGGCTTCGAGAGAGAGAGTGAGAGAGAGTTTGTTTTTGTTCTCTCTTGTCTTCTTGGTTGAACTTTGTTTGCTTTTGATTGCTTGAGATACTATGCTATTACCTGTGAGACATTGATGATCATGTGTTTGATCATAAGCTACACTTATGCTTGTTATATGTTATTATCTTACTTATCCTTATATGATCATTCACTGTGCTTGGTGATGAGTGCATGTATTCAATCTTTATTATTTTGAGCGCTCCACCAAGATGTATGTGACATGGAAGAGTATCCCATGAGCCTAATTCCTTGTGCATTTGTAGTCCAAAGCAAATCTTAAAACATGCACAAATTTAGGGGGATCTCTTGCTTATCACATACTTCTCAAAGCGACGATGTTTTTCAATCTTATTATCATTTGTCGAAGCTTTGATCTATATGTTGTCATCAATTACCAAAAAGGGGGAGATTAAAAGTGCAACTATCCCTAGGTGGTTTTGGTAATTCATAACAACATATAGCTCATTGAGCTAATGCTATTCCAAGACAAATATTTCAGGAAAGCTCAATGAATGGCATGGCATGGATGATGAAAGTGGATCCCTCAAAATATTAAGGACAAAGGATTGGCTCAAGCTCAAAAGCTCAAGACTCTACATTTTACATTTTAGTGATTCAAGATCACATTGAGTCTATAGGAAAAGCCAATACTATCAAGGAGGGATGAGGTGTTGCTTAATGAGCCTCTTGCTTCATGTGCTTAGTGATATGGTCCAAAACCCTCCACTACTTTCTCACATCCACATATGACCTAAACCTAAAGTCAAACTCGGCCCTGCCGATTCTTTCTATCCGGCGCCACCGAGTTCAGATGTCATAGCCACTGCCACAAACCCTAGGCAAATCGGTCTCACCGATAGGGATCTCGGTCTCACCGAGATGGGATTGTAATCTCTCTGTTTCCCTTCATAACGTTTCGGTCTAACCGAAGTGAGCGATCGGTCCCACCGAGATTGCAATGTAAACTCTCTGTTTCCCTTTCGTAACTTTTTGGTCCCACCGAAAGAGCGAATCGGTCCCACCGAGTTTACCTGACCAACTCTCTGGTTAGCTAATTACCAAATTCGGTCTCACCGAGTTTGTGTAATCTGTCTCACCGAGATTACGTTATGCCCTAACCCTAACCATATCGGTCCTACCGAGTTGCATGTCAGTCCCATCGAAAACCCTAACGGTCACTAGGTTTACTCAATCGGTCCGACCGAGTTTGTTGATTCAGTCCCACTGAGTTTGGTAAATTGTGTGTAACGGTTAGATTTTGTGTGGAGGCTATATATACCCCTCCATCTCCTCTTCAATCGTGGAGAGAGCCATCAGAACAAACCTACACTTCCAACTTACCAGTTTTGAGAGAGAACCACCTACTCATGTGTTGAGGCCAAGATATTCCATATCAACCACATAAATCTTGATCTCTAGCCTTCCCCAAGTTGCCTTCCACTCAAATCTTCTTTCCACCAAATCCAAATCCTGAGAGAGAGAGAGTTGAGTGTTGGGGAGACTATCATTTGAAGCACAAGAGCAAGGAGTTCATCATCAACACACCATTTGTTACTTCTTGGAGAGTGGTGTCTCCTAGATTGGCTAGGTGTCACTTGGGAGCCTCCGACAAGATTGTGGAGTTGAACCAAGGAGTTTGTAAGGGCAAGGAGATCGCCTACTTCGTGAAGATATACCGCTAGTGAGGCAAGTCCTTCATGGGCGACGACCTTGGTGGGATAGACAAGGTTCCTTCTTCGTGGACCCTTCGTGGGTGGAGCCCTCCGTGGACTCACGCAACCGTTACCCTTCGTGGGTTGAAGTCTCCATCAACGTGGATGTACGATAGCACCACCTATCGGAACCACGACAAAAACATTCGTGTCTCCAATTGCGTTTGAATCCTCCAAACCCTTCCCTTTACATTCTTGCAAGTTGCATGCTTTAATTTCCGCTGCCTATATACCCTTTGCATGCTTGCTTGAATTGTGTGAAGATTGCTTGACTTGTTCAAAGATAGCTAAAATCTGCCAAAGTCTAAAATTTGGAAAAGGTTAAGTTTTTAATTGGTCAAGTAGTCTAATCACCCCCCCCCCTCTAGACATACTTCAAGGTCCTACAAGTGGTATCAGAGCTTTGGTCTCCATTTGCTTTGATTTCCATAGCTGTTGGTGGTCATAGCCTTGGTTTCACAACCTAGGAGAGTATGGCGTCTAGCGAGGGAAATTATCACCGTAGAGGTCCTTACTTTGATGGCACTAATTTTGCTAGTTGGAAGCATAAGATGAAAATGCATATTCTCGGACATAACCCCGCCGTTTGGGCTATTGTGTGTATTGGTTTGCAAGGTGAATTCTTTGATGGGAGAGAACCGAACCGTGAAGCTAGAGCGGAAGAGTTGAAGATGCTGCAATACAACGCTCAAGCTTGTGATATCCTCTTTAATGGCTTGTGCCCCGAAGAGTTCAACAAAATCAGCCGTCTTGAGAATGCAAAGGAAATTTGGGATACTTTGATTGATATGCATGAAGGTACCGACTCCGTCAAGGAATCCAAGTTGGATGTGCTCCAAAGTCAGCTTGACAAGTTCAAAATGAAGGATGGTGAAGGTGGCGCTGAAATGTACTCTAGGCTTGATCTTATCACAAATGAGATTGCTGGCTTAGGAAGTGAAAAGATGAGTGACAGATTCATCATCAAGAAGATCCTGAGAGCATTGGATGGAAAATATGATACCGTGTGCACATTGATCCAAATGATGCCAAATTACAAAGATATCAAGCCAACGGAAGTCATTGGAAGAATTGTTGCTCATGAGATGTCACTCAAGGATAAGGAGGAACTTCACAACAAGTCAAGTGGTGCTTACAAAGCCTCATGTGAAGCCCCCACATCATCAAGTGAGAAACAAACCTTCAATGAAGAATTGAGCTTAATGGTGAAGAACTTCAACAAATTCTACAAGAGTAGAAGCAAAGAAAGAAGCTCTAAGTCAAGGTCCTACAATGACAAAAGATCTTCTAGTCGAGAGCGCAACTGCTACAATTGTGGGAGACCCGGACACTATTCCAATGAGTGTACGACACCTGTAACGCCCTCGATGCGGCTATATCTCCCACGTGTCGAAGCACGACTTAGAGGCATAACCGCATTGAAAGCAATGTCGCAAGTGAGGTAATCTTCACACAACCCATGTAATACATAAGGGAAAGAGATACATAGTTGGCTTACAATCGCCACTTCACACAATACATGAGTAAAACATTACATCATATAGATACAATCAAGGTCCGACTACGGAACCAAAATAAAAGAAGACTACCCCAAATGCTACACAGATCCCCGATCGTCCCAACTGGGCTCCACTACTGATCAACTGAAACGAAACAACACAAAGCACAAGATCTTCATCGAGCTCCTCCTTGAGCTCGGATGCGTCACCTGCACGGTTTCATCGGCACCTGCAAACTGGTTTTGGAAGTATCTGTGAGTCACAGGGACTCAGCAATCTCACACCCGCGAGATCAAGACTATTTAAGCTTAAAGGAAGGACAGGGTAGTGAGGTGGAGCTGCAGCAAGCGACTAGCATATATGGTGGCTAACAAACGCAAAAGAGAGCGAGAAGAGAAGCAAAGCACGGTCGAACAACTATGATCAAGAAGTGATCCTGAAACTACTTACGTCAAGCATAACTCCAACACCGTGTTCACTTCCCGGACTCCCCGAGAAGAGACCATCACGGTTACACACGCGGTTGGTGTATTTTAAATAAGATCAACTTCGGGTTTTCTACAACCGGACATTAACAAATTCCCATCTGCCACATAACCGCGGGCACGGCTTTCGAAAGTCAAACCCTGCAGGGGTGTCCCAACTTAGCCCATGATAAGCTCTCGCGATCAACGAAGGATATTCCTTCTCCCCGGGAAGACCCGATCAGTCTCGGAATCCCGGCTACAAGACATTTCACAGCAATAAAACAAGACCAGCAAAGCCGCCCGATGTGCCGACAAATCCCGATAGGAGTCGACGTACCTCGTTCTCGTGGCAACATCGGATGAGACTAGCTACGAGTAAAACCAACCCTCGAGTTGCCTCAAGGTGGCCCATGCAGTAGCTCGATTCGGACCAACACTCGAAGGAGCACCGCCGGGGGGCTAAAATAAAGATGACCCTCGGGCTCCGAAACCCAAGGGAAAAAGGGCATAGGTGAGGCAAATGGTAAAACCAATGTTGGGCCTTCTTTGGAAAAGTCTTATTCAAAGCGAACTGTCAAGGGGTCCCATAAATCACCCGACCGCGTTAGGGACGCAAAATCCGGGAACATAACACCGGTATGACGGAAACTAGGCGGCAAGAGTGGAACAAAACACCAGGCATAAGGCCGAGCCTTCCACCCTTTACCAAGTATATAGATGCATTAATAATATAAGATATATTGTGATATCCCAACAAGTAAACATATTCCAACAAGGAACAACATCTCCATGTTCCAACAAGGAACAAACTTCATCTTCACCTGCAACTAACAACGCTATAAGAGGGGCTGAGCCAAGCGGTAACATAGCCAAACAACGGTTTGCTAGGAAAGGATGGTTAGAGGCTTGACATGGCAATATGGGAGGCATGATAAGCAAGTGATAGGCATCATAGCATAGGCATAGCAAAAGAGCGAGCATCTAGCAAGCAAAGATAGAAGTGATTTCGAGGGTATGGTCATCTTGCCTGAAATCCCGCAAGGAAGAAGAACGAATCCATGAAGAAGACAAACGGACGAGTCGAGCGAACCCTCACAACTCCGGAAGGAAACGAAGCTAACGGAGAAGCAAACCGGAAAGAAGCAAACAACATAGTAAACACACAATCATAAACATGGCATGATGCACAATCAAGTATGATGCATGACCGGTTTAAATAGCATGGCATGGCAATATGCACAAACAACACTACAAGTTAAGTGGAGCTCAATATGCAACGAGTTGCATATTGACGGAACACCACATCACTTATTTAGTTCTCTCTCGGTTAGGGACACAACAATATTAAATGTTATTAAACATGGCAAGAGGTGAAGCACAACAAAACTACCTAACTAGGCAAGTTTAAATGAGGCCGGAAACAACGAACAACAATTCCGGAAAATCCCCATATGCAAATTATGGATTCGGTACTGATCTGCCCTAAACACAATTTTAATGTTGTTAAACAGCAAAATAAAGTGTACCATGTTGAACTAGGCATTTTTCTACCCCATTTACATATGTAATTTATTTAAATCCGAGTTACGGTTATTTAGATATGAAATAAATCATTTTAGCATGGCATTTAAGCAAATTAATGTAAACAACAATTATAAACATTTAAATGTTGTTATCATGATGCGGATGACATGTGCAAGTTTATGCAATTTTTAAGAAAATGTTGACAAGAGCATTATGAAGCATTGTGTCACCGTGGTGGAAGAAAGGGGTGCCACGGCGACGACAACGGAAATGGTGCCACGGCAACATTCCGGTTCCGGTAGCTAATGGAGATACCGGAGCAAAAGAAGTGGGCGTGAGCGAGTCATGCGAGGATGGTGGGGTGCTCCCGATTACCGGGTTCCCACGGAACGGTGGCATGGCAAAAGAGGGGCATCGCAAGGACAATTCGGACACGGTGCAAACATATCGTGCATCTCATACATGCAAGGGCATCTCATCGCGGTCGTCTCGGGTTATACCTTGGATCGTTCAAAGCGGGACGGTTCGCGTTCAGAGGGAAGTAGACGTTCACGTTCGATGGTAGTGGTACATCTCGTAGTGGAACTCGGGCGTAGTTGTTCATGTCCCGTGGATGTTCGGGTCGACGGTAGAGGAACTTAATGCATCACCGGGTGTAGTCGAACTCGGTGTCCTCGGGGCATCGGTCGTAGTCGTGGTACTTGCCGATTCCAAAACGTTCATCGGTAGTGGAACTTGGCGCTTGAGGTTCGAATACCGGGCCGGACGTGCAACCGTTCATAATCAAACTTGGCGCATCCGGGTCAAGTACTTGGCGAGTCCGCACGTAGAGGTACTTGGCGTTTCCGGAGACGACGGTAGAGGTACTTGGCGAATCATCGGGGTACTTGTCGCATCCACGTAGTCGAACTTGGCGGCCTTGAGGAACCCACGGTGTCGGTACTTGGCGTTTCCGGTTCGGGTCTTCGAGAAATCCTCGGAGATGATAGTGGAAGACGAACTTGGCGCCCACGGTCTTGACGTCAACAGTGCCAGGCAGCGGAGAGAACGCACAACAGGGCACGGCAGCCACGGTTCATCCAAAAGAGGCAGAGGCCATGGCGCCAAGGAGAAGTGGCACGAAGCAGAGGCAGATGCGGATGCGGGAGGCTCGCAGGGCCTCGGTTGCTCGAGGAGAGGCCGAGGCGGCTGGATCCGCCGGAGGCGCATTTAACGGGCGGCGGCCATGGCATGGGGGTCGGTGGATCCGGCACGGTAGGAGGGCAAGCGCTAGAGAGAGGAGGCCCGCGCGAGGCACGCGTGGTGGAGGCGAGCGAGGCCACGACAGCGAGGAGAAGGTCGAGGCAAAGGAAGGCAAGGGCGAGGTGCGGGCGGAGCAAAGGGGACGCGGGCTCTGGTGGAGCTCGTCGGCGATGGAGGGCACCGGCATGGGCGGGCGAGGTGAGTCTGGCGGGCGCGAGGAGGTGGAGAGGCGCGGGACGGGACATGGGAGGCGGAGCTCCTGCTCGGAGAGGTGCGGCGTGGGGAACCGCGTGGAGGTGACGAGGAGGGGGTCGGGCGCGGAGAGGAAGGAGCGGGGTGGAGGAGGCGCTCGAGGGGAAAGGGAGAGGGGATCGAGAGGGAGAGATGGGAAGGACGATGGGATCGGGAAGGAACGAGGGGTGGCGGCGCTGGTGGGAGTCGAGGGAGAGAGATGGATCGAGGGGAGGCTGGGCCTTGGGCCTAGGGTTACAGCGGGGCTGCTGGGCCATGGGCCTTGGGAGGCTAGGCCGGCCTGGTGGAGGAGAATGGCCAGGGGCCGGCTGGGCCTAAGAGGCCGGCTAGGCACTCTCTCTCTTATATAACTTAGCAGAAAAAAACCATTAAAGAGAGACAAAAAGAAAGAGAGGGTTAGGGAAAGAATTTGGGAACGAGGACAATTTTCCCGGACTCATAAAAATATGAGGAATTTAACAAAAATGGCCCGAGGATTTTTGGTGGAACACCGGAAACTGATGAAATAATATTGGCAAGGTTTTGAGGTCAACTCGGAGCAGAAAAAGCATGGGATTTATTATGCAAGTGGGTTATGGTGATTCCAAAACAATGGAATATTTTTAATATAGCTCCCTAATATTGGGAGGATATGTTATAAAGAGAAGTCACCATGTGAATCCCTCGATTTAAATGGATCGAAAAATCCATACAATTTATTTAGATGAGTTTTAAAAATTAATGATATGATGGCATGATGACATGATGCAATGCAAAAACAAAACAAACCACACGACAAAACTGGAAACCACGGAAGGCAAGCTGAAGCTCCGGTCTTGGGCGTCACAACACTCCACCACTACGAGAGGATCTCGCCCCGAGATCTAGGATGGCACCGGAGAAAAACGGAAGAGGAAGAGGTAAAACAAAGTTGCTTCTTTGACAAACGAATGAAACCAAAGAACCTTGAGAGGTTGAACGAAATGAAAGAAAGAAAACAATGAAGATGAAGAAAGTTGAAAACACTCTGTTAGAAAAGAGGAACAAGGGATACGACGAGAACCAAGAGGTTTAGTGATAAGATAGATACTGAAACCACTCCGGTTAAAACTAGATCGAGAAGGAGTAAGAATGATATAATTTGGGCAGCACTCCGACTGAAAATGGAAGGAATTGAACATGAACTTGAGAAGATGGGATGATAGTTGATGAAATCCACAACACACTGCCTCCGGAACTATTGAAAGAATGGCACAAGGGGTAAAACATTTCAGACCGCACTCCGGTTGAGGAAGCATGCAAAACTTGATAAGATGAGAGAACTCGAATGAAAACATGACACTCCGGTTAAATGGATAAGCAAGAAAAAGAACATGATCTTTGCAAAACGAGGTGATGGGTGAAGAGAGCAACATCACAATGCCTTCGAAACGAAAGAATAGAATCTAGATTGTTGGGATAAAGGGACGGAGAAGAAAAAGACAACTTCTACCACAAATGAGTTTGGAAAGCACCGTTAAAAAGAAGGATAGAACGGAGTTGTTTGAAAAACGACAACGGTAAGAATAAGCTTGTAGTGGGCTTATGAAAACATCTCCAAATTATGAGGTGAGCTTCTGCCACCAACGGAAACAAAAGATTGGATTAAGATCAACAAGAAGATGAAAACTTATTTCACCGAGAGGACAAATGAAGAACTTGGGTCCTTTATAAGCACCATAAATAGCAACAATCCTTAGGGAAAGCTTTAGGTGAAATATAGCCCAAGATAACTCCAATGAAGAGATTGATGGATTTAAAATACCTCATTCTTGACAACATGTGAATCATGAAACACGAACTCAAATTGTCGAGAATGACATAACACCACCTCAAATGATAAGGTAGAACAAATTGCACTTCGAAATGCAAGAAGAAGAATACTTGAACTCCTCAAAACAAAACATGTGTTGAACACCATGCTTATTTTAGAGTAGCTTGACGGATCTTAACTCCGCGAGAAATCTTGATGAACAATTGGAGAAATGAAAAGAAACCTTGAGGAAGCACCATGTAGAGCCTCCATGATGAACTCCGGTAACCAAAAGGGTGATAAAAGAAAGAGAAGTTGACAACACAAGGTGAAGCCTTGCAGTGATAAGATGAAGCTTTGAAATGATATAGCCGAGAAAAACTTGGAACTCCGGAAAGAAGGATGAACAAATGAAATCACGAATTTTGATGAACCTCTGGAATAAGGAATTGAATTTACTCGATGAAACAAGAATAAGAATTACATTATGCTCATCCTTCACCAATTAAATTGATGACAAGCAATGGATTAGGCATACTACTTATTCTCGTAGAAAGGATTAAGATAGATATGGCGCAAACTTGGGAAGGTCTTCAACGAACCACCGGTGGGATTTGGAAACAACAAATGAATTGATATGATAAAGAAGGAAGTGAAATCTTGAACGAACCACCGTAAGAATTGAGAATGAACATAGCAAAGGCACAATTCACCGGGAAGAATTAGAAAACGAATAAAGATGCTTGATAGAATTTAGATACATTAGAACGAAGAGATCATGAACTGATTAGGGGATATTTCGACGATGCACCGGTGAGATTTGGAAAACAAGAGTTGAACGCTTGAATGAATAATTCTGAGATGATGGGCTCCGGAGAATCAAACTGAAAAGACTCCTGAAATGCTCCGGGTGGGTTAAAAGAATTCTCACAATCTAAAACAAATATTTGGATGGCACGAAGCTAGAACCATGAATCTTGAAGAGAATGGAGCAAGATTTAAGAGAAAATCTTCTTCGGTCTTCAAAATTCGAGAATGACGACGAGAAACACCACCATGAATTGTTGAGGCACTCCGGAATGAAAATTAGAAAGGTTGAACCAACAATGAAAATAATTTGAAAGATCTTGGAGAAAGACATTTGACTGATGATAATTCATCCTTACATCAAACTTTGCAATGAATTTGGGAATAGCTCCTGAAAATTAGAAGAATTGGGTAAGATCCTGGAAAAAGACCTGTGGGTTATGGGCCCACTCAAAAGAAACATCGTTGAACGATTGCTTGAAAAGAGAGATTGCACCGGTTGATTTAAATGGCTTGAATGAGATAGCAATCTCGAAATAACTTGAACGGATTAAGAATGGAAACTAGAATCTTCCGAGATATCTTGACACTCCGGAACAAATGAATAACGAGAGGTGAATGATTAGGGATGCATCGGCAAGAGAAAACATTTGCAACAAGGAAAAGAATATGATCAACTTTGAAAGCTTGAGTTAAATCCACCGGAAAATAAAATTAGAATGGAACAATGATAAGGTAAAAGCTTCCTTAGCGTCTTCATGAGAAATCACCGGATAAAACATTGAAAGAAAAGAATGAAGAGACTTCCCACAAATAAAAGGATACATGATTAAGAAATCCGAGCCTTGAAGAAAAAGGGGTGGGAGGGCGGGAAATCAAAACAACTTGGGTCGGATGAAACGAACACCGTTGAGAAAAAAAAAACTTAGAATTGATCTTGCGAATGTTGGAATGATCGGATCCACTTGAAGAGAAGCACGCCGGTTGAGAAAAGAATTGACATGACAAGCTCAGTGATCAAGAAGGATTAGTATTCACATAGCAATATGAGAACACCATTTAGGAAAGGTATGGAATCAACACTTGGCATTGAAGCAACTCGAATACCACAAAACGGAAAAAAAAACAAAGGATTGGCTTGCAGAATAAGCCGAAACAAATACATATGATAGATCCCATATCGTATCATGTGTGTGTTGGAAAAATATCCTACGAGATACTTGAATTCCCACCTATAAACTCCCGAAACTTCCTGGTTATGCAATCTGGTGTTGGGGATACAGGGGACACAAAATATATCACCCAAACTAACAATACCTAGATCCAGCTGTATCCATCCGTCAACACATAACCAAGAAATCCTCGGAAATCGTGTACCTTGACCTTGAAAAACATCCGTTATACAAGTCATGGCAATACTCCGACTTTTCACAAGATCGGGCTATCGGGTTATCTCACCAACAACTGCACAAAAGAGATTTCGATGTCGGCAAAACTCAGGTATTCCAGAACTGCAACGATAAAAATGTGACGACAACACCTCGGAGCTCAACTCCCGGGACACCGCCACAACCCCTAAATGTCGAGGCACCAAGAACAATGTTCTCGTCACAAAACCATCGAACGATTCCAAGATACCAGCGTGATCCTAAAAATTTTTTAGTGAAATTTGAGGAGAGAAAAGTCAAAACTCTACGTCGGGATACCTCACCGAGCGACGAAGGACCGAGGAGTAAAAGAATCCTACTCTCCGATATATATAATCCTAAGACTCAAAACATTTTCCGTTCTAGACTCAACAACGCATGACAAACAAACAAGTAGGGGCTCCTAAGTCGGGAAGGCTCGATTACCAACTTAGCGCCCTCGATGCGGCTATATCTCCCACGTGTCGAAGCACGACTTAGAGGCATAACCGCATTGAAAGCAATGTCGCAAGTGAGGTAATCTTCACACAACCCATGTAATACATAAGGAAAGAGATACATAGTTGGCTTACAATCGCCACTTCACACAATACATGAGTAAAACATTACATCATACAGATACAATCAAGGTCCGACTACGGAACCAAAATAAAAGAAGACTACCCCAAATGCTGCTACAGATCCCGATCGTCCCAACTGGCTCCACTCTTGATCAACTCAAACGAAACAACACAAAGCACAAGATCTTCATCGAGCTCCTCCTTGAGCTCGGATCGCCACCGCACGGTTTCATCGGCACCGCAAACTGGTTTTGAAGTATCTGTGAGTCAGGGGACTCAGCAATCTCACACCCGCAAGATCAAGACTATTTAAGCTTAAAGGAAGGACAGGTAGTGAGGTGGAGCTGCAACAAGCGACTAGCATATATGGTGGCTAACAAACGCAAAAGAGAGCGAGAAGAGAAGCAAAGCACGGTCGAACAACTATGATCAAGAAGTGATCCTGAAACTACTTACGTCAAGCATAACTCCAACACGTGTTCACTTCCGGACTCCGAGAAGAGACCATCACGGTTACACACGCGTTGGTGTATTTTCAATAAGATCAACCGGGTTTTCTACAACGGACATTAACAAATTCCCATCTGCCACATAACCGCGGGCACGGCTTTGAAAGTTCAAACCCTGCAGGGGTGTCCCAACTTAGCCCATGATAAGCTCTCGCGATCAACGAAGGATATTCCTTCTCCCCGGGAAGACCCGATCAGTCTCGGAATCCCGGCTACAAGACATTTCACAGCAATAAAACAAGACCAGCAAAGCCGCCCGATGTGCCGACAAATCCCGATAGGAGTCGCACGTACCTCGTTCTCAGGGCAACATCGGATGAGACTAGCTACGAGTAAAACCAACCCTCGAGTTGCCTCAAGGTAGCCCAGCAGTAGCTCGATTCGGACCAACACTCGAAGGAGCACCGCCCGGGGCTAAAATAAAGATGACCCTCGGGCTCCGAAACCCAAGGGAAAAGGGCATAGGTGAGGCAAATGGTAAAACCAATGTTGGGCCTTCTGGAAAAGTCTTATTCAAAGCGAACTGTCAAGGGGTCCCATAAATCACCCGACAGCGTTAGGGACGCAAAATCCGGGAACATAACACCGGTATGACGGAAACTAGGGCGGCAAGAGTGGAACAAAACACCAGGCATAAGGCCGAGCCTTCCACCCTTTACCAAGTATATAGATGCATTAATAATATAAGATATATTGTGATATCCCAACAAGTAAACATATTCCAACAAGGAACAACATCTCCATGTTCCAACAAGGAACAAACTTCATCTTCACCTGCAACTAACAACGCTATAAGAGGGGCTGAGCCAAGCGGTAACATAGCCAAACAACGGTTTGCTAGGAAAGGATGGTTAGAGGCTTGACATGGCAATATGGGAGGCATGATAAGCAAGTGATAGGCATCGTAGCATAGGCATAGCAAAAGAGCGAGCATCTAGCAAGCAAAGATAGAAGTGATTTCGAGGGTATGGTCATCTTGCCTGAAATCCCGCAAGGAAGAAGAACGAATCCATGAAGAAGACAAACGGACGTAGTCGAACGAACCCTCACAACTCCGGAAGCAAACCGAAGCTAACGGGAGAAGCAAACCGGAAATAAGCAAACAACATAGTAAACACACAATCATAAACATGGCATGATGCACAATCAAGTATGATGCATGACCGGTTTAAATAGCATGGCATGGCAATATGCACAAACAACACTACAAGTTAGTGGAGCTCAATATGCAACGAGTTGCATATTGATGAACACCACATCACTTATTTAGTTCTCTCGGTTAGGGACACAACAATATTAAATGTTATTAAACATGGCAAGAGGTGAAGCACAACAAAACTACCTAACTAGGCAAGTTTAAATGAGGCCGAAACAACGAACAACAATTCCGGAAAATCCCCATATGCAAATTATGGATTCGGTACTGATCTGCCCTAAACACAATTTTAATGTTGTTAAACAGCAAAATAAAGTGTACCATGTTGAACTAGGCATTTTCTACCCCATTTACATATGTAATTTATTTAAACCGAGTTACGGTTATTTAGATATGAAATAAATCATTTTAGCATGGCATTTAAGCAAATTAATGCAAACAACAATTATAAACATTTAAATGTTGTTATCATGATCACGGATGACATGTGCAAGTTTATGCAATTTTTAAGAAAATGTTGACAAGAGCATTATGAAGCATTGTGTCACCGTGGTGGAAGAAAGGGGTGCCACGGCGACGACAACGGAAATGGTGCCACGGCAACATTCCGGTTCCGGTAGCTAATGGAGATACCGGAGCAAAAGAAGTGGGCGGAGCGAGTCATGCGAGGATGGTGGGTGCTCCGATTACGGGTTCCCACGGAACGGTGGCATGGCAAAAGAGGGGCATCGCAAGGACAATTCGGACACGGTGCAAACATATCGTGCATCTCATACATGCAAGGGCATCTCATCGCGGTCGTCTCGGGTTATACCTTCGGATCATTCAAACGGGACGGTTCGCGTTTCGTAGAGGGAAGTAGACGTTCACGTTCGATGGTAGTGGTACATCTCGTAGTGGAACTCGGGCGTAGTTGTTCATGTCCCGTGGATGTTCGGGTCGACGGTAGAGGAACTTAATGCATCACCGGGTGTAGTCGAACTCGGTGTCCTCGGGGCATCGGTCGTAGTCGTGGTACTTGCCGATTCCAAAACGTTCATCGGTAGTGGAACTTGGCGCTTGAGGTTCGAATACCGGGCGGACGTGCAACCGCTCATAATCAAACTTGGCGATCGGGTCAAGTACTTGGCGAGTCCGCACGTAGAGGTACTTGGCGTTTCCGGAGACGACGGTAGAGGTACTTGGCGAATCGTCGGGGTACTTGTCGCATCCACGTAGTCGAACTTGGCGGCCTTGAGGAACCCACGGTGTCGGTACTTGGCGTTTCCGGTTCGGG
Organism: Aegilops longissima; assembly: GCA_021605205.1. NCBI lineage: Eukaryota > Viridiplantae > Streptophyta > Magnoliopsida > Poales > Poaceae > Aegilops > Aegilops longissima. Next base: position 610,462,258 of record CM038681.1, on the reverse strand, counting down.
TCTTGGATAAATCCTCGGAGATGATAGTGGAAGACGAACTTGGCGCCCACGGTCTTGACGTCAACAGTGCCAGGCAGCGGAGAGAACGCACAACAGGGCACGGCAGCCACGGTTCATCCAAAAGAGGCAGAGGCCATGGCGCCAAGGAGAAGTGGCACGAAGCAGAGGCAGATGCGGATGCGGGAGGCTCGCAGGGCCTCGGTTGCTCGAGGAGAGGCCGAGGGCGGCTGGATCCGGCCGGAGGCGACGAACGGGCGGCGGCCATGGCAGGGGTCGGTGGATCCGGGCACGGTAGGAGGGCAAGCGCTAGAGAGAGGAGGCCCGGCGCGAGGCACGCGCGTGGTGGAGGCGAGCGACGGTCACGGCAGCGAGGAGAAGGTCGAGGCAAAGGAAGGCAAGGGCGAGGTGCGGGGCGGAGCAAAGGGGACGCGGGCTCCTGGTGGAGCTCGTCGGCGATGGAGGGCACCGGCACGGCGCGGCGAGGTGCGAGCGGCCGGCGCGAGGAGGTGGAGAGGCGCGGGACGGGACATGGGAGGCGGAGCTCCTGCTCGGAGAGGTGCGGCGTGGGGAACCGCGTGGAGGTGACGAGGAGGGGGTCGGGCGCGGAGAGGAAGGAGCGGGGTGGAGGAGGCGCTCGGGGGGAAAGGGAGAGGGGATCGAGAGGGAGAGATGGGAAGGACGATGGGATCGGGAAGGAACGAGGGTGGCGGCGCTGGTGGGAGTCGAGGAGAGAGATGGATCGAGGGAGGCTGGGCCTTGGGCCTAGGGTTACAGGACGGGCTGGGCCATGGGCCTTGGGAGGCTAGGGCGGCTGGTGGAGGAGAATGGCGGGGGCGGCTGGGCCTAAGAGGCCGGCTAGGCACTCTCTCTCTTATATAACTTAGCAGAAAAAACCATTAAAGAGAGACAAAAGAAAGAGAGGGTTAGGGAAAGAATTTGGGAACGAGGACAATTTTCCCGGACTCATAAAAATATGAGGAATTTAACAAAAATGGCCCGAGGATTTTTGGTGGAACACCGAAAACTGATGAAATAATATTGGCAAGGTTTTGAGGTCAACTCGGAGCAGAAAAAGCATGGGATTTATTATGCAAGTGGGTTATGGTGATTCCAAAACAATGGAATATTTTTAATATAGCTCCCTAATATTGGGAGGATATGTTATAAAGAGAAGTCACCATGTGAATCCCTCGATTTAAATGGATCGAAAAATCCATACAATTTATTTAGATGAGTTTTAAAAATTAATGATATGATGGCATGATGACATGATGCAATGCAAAAAAACAAAACAAACCACACGACAAAACTCGGAAACCCTGGAAGGCAACTGAAGCTCCGGTCTTGGGGCGTCACAACACCCTACAAAAGAAGAGAAGATTCTCCCAAGAGAAGAAGTAGAAGAGAAGAATCACCAGCAAGAGAGAGAAGGAGTAGAGATGATCGTTATGAATGAAGACCCTCACGGAGAAGCAAGGATTCGGATAGGAAGGACAAGTCATCAAAGAGCTACACAAAATGAAGACATCAAGCTCACGTTGGTGAATGGGTATCCAGCTCCGACTCCGATAATCACTCCGAGAGAAGCTATCAGTCCGACTCCGAATACACTCAAGATGAAGGTGTTGCCGGTCTAGCACTTGTGTCAACCAACTCCTACGACATATTTGAATCACCAAATGAAGGAATTGGTAGATGCTTCATGGCCAAAGGTCCTAAGGTAACACACCCCGAGTATGTTGATTTTAATAGTGATGAAGATGACTTGCTAGGTGATGATGATTTACTTGTTGACAACTCTAGTGATGAATACTATGATGAAACGTCAATTAATCATGCTAATCAAGTTGAAACGAATGACAATGATAAGGAGAAGATTGAGCTTCTAACTAAAGAACTAAACACTCTTAAGTTAGCTCATGAAACTATCTTCGAAGATCATCGAGAACTTTTAAGGGCTCATGAGAAGTTACGCTTTGAAAAGCTCAATCTTGAGCAAGAGCATGAGTTCCTAAAAGCAATCAATGATGATCTCCGTAAGAAAAGTTCTTCTTACATTGCCAAGCGTTTACTCTTATCTACTTACATGCCTCAAGTCAAGTCTAGTAACAAGAACAAGAAAGATTCTTCTTCTAGTAGTAACAATAACAATGCTAAATCCAATATTGTTGCTTCTAGTAGTTCTCTTGATTCCACTAAGGATCCTCTTAGCCAAGTTACACTTGAGCAAGAAAACAACTTATTGAAGGGAATTATAGAGAAAGGTGTATACAAGAGCCTTGTTGGGAGTAAGCAATTTGAGGAAATTTTACGCAAGCAAGGAAGGCACCGGAAGAATCAAGGTGTTGGTTTTGAATGAAAGTTCAATGCCAATGGAGTTGAGTGGGAAGAAGATCAATACCCCAAGATGAAGTTTGTTCCTCAACAAGAGAAGTATGATCCTACTTCCTTCAAGGGAACACAAGCACAAGATGATCTTCCACCACAAGACCACAAGAACAAAGGCAAGGACAAGCTTCAAGAGGAGATTGATGCATTTGAAGAAGCACATAAGGCCTTGGTCAAGTGGGTTCCCAAGACTACGTCAAGTTCTACTTCATCAAGTACAACTACTACACCAAGGATTCCCATCAAGATGATGTGGATCCCGAAGAAGAAGAACTAGAGAGTTCTTGAGGGTGACTCCGCCAACATTCTTCACTCATATCATTATGGCAAGGACAAGTGCAACCACCTTTCATATCTTGCACTAGTTCAAGGAGTCACAATCCCTCATGTTGGTAAGGCAAGGGACAAGGTAACCTAATGTTTTCATGGACATCATTTTGTGCGTGCATCACTCTATGTCTATGGATATTCTTGTTTGTTCATTGTGGGACTAACCCATGTAGGTATTGAAAGTGCAACTCACTCCAAAGGTTTGCTCCAAAAAGATCTACATCAACATTGAGCATCCACATCTTCAACACCTACATGAAGTCATCATCGACAAAACCCAAGGTTAGTTTATCCCTCTAAAGGGGGGATCTCACATCTAGGGGGAGCTTAACTCTAAGAATTGATTCAAAGCAACTCTAATGATGTGAACACATAAATGCTTTATGTAAAAGTGGTAACCCCACTTGAGCTTAAACGATGAGTATGACCTATGATCAAATGTTCTCATTTGACTCCTAAGTCAATATACTCATATATAGATGACCTAGTCATCGCCAATTGTTTGATAGATGCTAGAATTGGTTGTGCATGCTTTGTCACATATTTCATTTGTCATTTTATTGTGTGAGCATGTTGGTTGCATATTTTACTCATTCGAGGACATCCACTTGTTGTTTTGATTGATTGGCTTCTTTTCTTTGGCCAAGTGGATGGACAAGAATGCCTAAGAACCTTCTCTAGCCATCTATGCTTTTCTCGTCTCAAACTCTATTCATGCTACATCACAAAATTTGATCAAGTCGATTCGAACCACTACGTGTGAGGAGCACTCGAGTCCCCGATTCGTCATAGACTTAAACTTCCAAAACTTCTTTGTGATTTTCGGTCCGACCGATTCCTCCATTCGGTCCTACCGAGATTACTAAGTCGATCTAGGTTTCCATCTCGGTGCAACCGATTTGAACTTTCGGTCACACCGAGTTCTCAGAATCATATCAGTTATGCATCTCGGTGCAACCGAGTTGTTCCACTCGGTCACACCGACAGTGTCGGGCTATATATTCCCACGGGCAAATTTTGGAAAACTTTCTCCGAAACTCTTCGCCCGCGCATAGCTTGCTCTGCCTACTAGGTCTCCGGATCGTCGACTTCATCGCCAGCCGCCTCCTGTCGCTGGTCTCTGCCGTCGTCAACGGATTTCTTCTCCGCCGTTGCCGCCGTAGCGAGTTCACCGCCGAACTAGGGTATGAACTCGATCACAATGCTATCCTCGTCTGATTCTCAGCACATTGTGTTCATAATGCCTCTTGCCATGATTGAAACACCTCTATCCAGTCAAAATAATCCTTAGAATAGGCGTGATTCGAAAATTTAGGGTTAGGTTTCCGCCGAAACCATCTCGGACCCACCGAGTTGAAAAACTCGGACCCACCGATTTGGCTAACGCCATTGCACTAGTAAGTCTCGGTCTGACCGAGAATTGCTAATCGGTGTGACCGATTTTAAAACTTTGTGAAACCCTAGCAGTCTCGGTGCCACCAAACTGTGACTCGGTCTGACCGAGTTCACTAGTTTAGGTTCCAAAACTGCTTCGGTATCACCGAGTTTGAAAATCGGTAGATCCCAAATGCTTTCTGTGGAAAACTAAAACTAAGTTTTTTGAATCATTCTTTTGCAAAAAAATCTCTGCATTTTTTGGTGCTCATCCACTCTACCTCACCTATAACTATTCACGTGGTCGTGATCGGTGTGTGCAGCATGTCGGACCAAAGTGACAGCCTGAACAAGTCAAGAGCAGATTCACATGAGTGAGGGCACTAGTCCCTCTAGCAGCTCAGATGAGGGGAGCGAAGCACTCCCGACAATTTGCCCAAGGCTGCCACAAGGACAAGGAAGAAGAAGACCTCGAGTCCGAGGATGAGGATTATGTGGCGATTGAGGATGAGACAAGTTCAAAGAAGAAAGTGCTCAAGAAGGAGTACAGCTCAAGCTGCAGTTAAGCCAGGAATGAAGATCAAAAGGCCTGCAGGTAGACAACCAATGTCCAAAGCCGAGTCTCCACTCAAGCTTCTTTGGAATCCCAACCCAAAGAGCCTCTGCTTCTTGAAGGAAAGAAAAGGAAGGAAAGGGTCAAGAATACCATGGCCAGAGTAATAGGAAAGCCTTCCATGATGGAGGAAGAGGAAGAAGAAGAGGTTGCTGAACCAGCACCCAAGGCACAAAAGCTGATGGGTGATGCTATAAAGTCAGGGGCTGCCACTTCAAAGCCCAAAGTAGCACCCAAAGTTGCCCCCAAGCCCAAGAGTGCACCTAAGAGGAATACCAGAGTATACCAGCTGCTGAAAAGAACAAGGCCCCAATGCCTGATGTTGCTGCTGAGGAAGATGATGAAGGGAAAGTCCTAAGGAAGCTCAAACCCAAGATTCCAGACCAGAGTGATGCTCATCCTGTGGCTAAGAACATGAAGATTAGGAGAGATTTAGGGTTGAGGCTATGGAGAGAGTCAGATCCATATGCCACCAGGAGAAGGACTGTTGTAGATTACATGTTCCACACCAAGGAGCAGCAGGACTTCTATGAGACCATCTTATTGGATAAGAGGCCCATAGTATGTGATATGAGGTGGGTCGACTGGACCTACATTCAGGAGAATGCAGAACACTATCTTGGAGTGTATGACATCTTCAGTGCGTGTGGAGTTGCAGATTTTGTTGGGCAGAAGCTCACAAACTGGAATGACGAGCTCATTATGCCATTCTACTCCACAACACATTTCTATCTAGATGGCAGGATAGTTTGGATGTCAGAAGGAACGAGATATCAATCAACCATAGAGGAATGGGCAAGTCTGATCAATGCCCCAAAGGAAAGTGAAGATGACTTGGACATTTATGCCAAGAAGAAGATGGATCACAACTCAATGTCACAGATGTACAAGGAGATCCCGGATGATGCACTTGATACTTTCAAGTTTGGATCAGTTCATTTTCTTCTGTCAGGGTTGCCAACGATCAACTGGATACTAAGGCACACTCTGTTGCCCAAATCAGGTGACCACAACATGATCAGAGGGCATGCAATTAACTTGCTTCACATTTTTGATGTGCCCCAGAAATTCAAGGTCATGAGCCTCATAGTTGAAACTATCAAGAGGACAGCAGCAGACCAAAAGAGGACCTGTGGATATGCCCCACAAATCCAGGAGTTCATTAACTCAAAGATGGGCACAGGGAAGTATCTGTTGGATAAGGAACACTTAGTTCTCTATCCTGAATTTGAGGACAATCAAGTTGTCATGACTGAGAATGAACCATCATCAGTACAAGCTCAAGAGAAGAAGGAGAAGGCAAGGAAAGAGAAGGCTGCCAAGATGCCAACCCTAGCAGAGGCATCTGAGTACTTTTGAAGAACAAGCGAGGAGCAGCTTGGTTACTTGATAGCATCAACTCTGCGGATTGAGAAGGGGTTGGCCACCTAACTCAAAACTACGAGAGCCTGGAAAGAATCATGGAACAAAAATTCTATGATCTTGATGTCAAAGTAATCGAGATTGATCAGTGTGGAGCAGCTACTGAGGATGATATGCAGGAGAGGAAGGGTAGGACAACAAGCGATGCATTTGCGAGTGCCTCGAGCTCAGAGATCAGCTGCAAAGCCGATTACCGACCACGAGTCACTTCATCTGCTCCAGCTACAGCTCCAGCAAGAACCATCTCCAAAGACCAACTCCTTCAGCTCCTTACACATCTACTGAAGTCTTCGTCCAAGGAGCCATCTCTACGCCACCAGCAGAAGACCAAGCCTGAGAGACGATATAGTCCTATGCATTTTCTAGGAACTCTTGTTGCCAAAGGGGGAGAAAAATGTATAGATCATAGGCTTCGAGAGAGAGAGTGAGAGAGAGTTTGTTTTTGTTCTCTCTTGTCTTCTTGGTTGAACTTTGTTTGCTTTTGATTGCTTGAGATACTATGCTATTACCTGTGAGACATTGATGATCATGTGTTTGATCATAAGCTACACTTATGCTTGTTATATGTTATTATCTTACTTATCCTTATATGATCATTCACTGTGCTTGGTGATGAGTGCATGTATTCAATCTTTATTATTTTGAGCGCTCCACCAAGATGTATGTGACATGGAAGAGTATCCCATGAGCCTAATTCCTTGTGCATTTGCAGTCCAAAGCAAATCTTAAAACATGCACAAATTTAGGGGAAGCTCTTGCTTATCACATACTTCTCAAAGCGACGATGTTTTTCAATCTTATTATCATTTGTCGAAGCTTTGATCTATATGTTGTCATCAATTACCAAAAAGGGGGAGATTGAAAGTGCAACTATCCCTAGGTGGTTTTGGTAATTCATAACTACATATAGCTCATTGAGCTAATGCTATTCCAAGACAAATATTTCATGAAAGCTCAATGAATGGCATGGCATGGATGATGAAAGTGGATCCCTCAAAATATTAAGGACAAAGGATTGGCTCAAGATCAAAAGCTCAAGACTCTACATTTTACATTTTAGTGATCCAAGATCACATTGAGTCTATAGGAAAAGCCAATACTATCAAGGAGGGATGAGGTGTTGCTTAATGAGCCTCTTGCTTCATGTGCTTAGTGATATGGTCCAAAACCCTCCACTACTTTATCACATCCACATATGACCTAAACCTAAAGTCAAACTCGGCCCTACCGATTCTTTCTATCCGGCGCCACCGAGTTCAGATGTCATAGCCACTGCCACAAACCCTAGGCAAATCGGTCTCACCGATAGGGATCTCGGTCGCACCGAGATGGGATTGTAATCTCTCTGTTTCCCTTCGTAACGTTTCGGTCTAACCGAAGTGAGCGATCGGTCCCACCGAGATTGCAATGTAAACTCTCTATTTCCCTTTGGTAACATTTCGGTCCCACCGAAAGAGCGAATCGGTCCCACCGAGTTTACCTGACCAACTCTCTGGTTAGCTAATTACCAAATTCGGTCTCACCGAGTTTGTGTAATCGGTCTCACCGAGATTACGTTATGCCCTAACCCTAACCATATCGGTCCTACCGTGTTGCATGCCAGTCCCACCGAAAACCCTAACGGTCACTAGGTTTACTAAATCGGTCCGACCGAGTTTGTTGATTCGGTCCCACCGAGTTTGGTAAATTGTGTGTGATGGTTAGATTTTGTGTGGAGGCTATATATACCCCTCTACCTCCTCTTCATTCATGGAGAGAGCCATCAGAACAAACCTACACTTCCAACTTACCAGTTCTGAGAGAGAACCACCTACTCATGTGTTGGGGCCAAGATATTCCATTCCAACCACATAATCTTGATCTCTAGCCTTCCCCAAGTTGCTTTCCACTCAAATCTTCTTTCCACCAAATCCAAATCCTGTGAGAGAGAGTTGAGTGTTGGGGAGACTATCATTTGAAGCACAAGAGCAAGGAGTTCATCATCAACACACCATTTGTTACTTCTTGGAGAGTGGTGTCTCCTAGATTGGCTAGGTGTCACTTGGGAGCCTCCGACAAGATTGTGGAGTTGAAGCAAGGGGTTTGTAAGGGCAAGAAGATCGCCTACTTCGTGAAGATATACCGCTAGTGAGGCAAGTCCTTCGTGGGCGACGACCTTGGTGGGATAGACAAGGTTCCTTCTTCGTGGACCCTTCGTGGGTGGAGCCTTCCGTGGACTCGCGCAACCGTTACCCTTCGTGGGTTGAAGTCTCCATCAACGTGGATGTACAATAGCACCACCTATCGGAACCACGACAAAAACATCCGTGTCTCCAATTGCGTTTGAATCCTCCAAACCCTTCCCTTTACATTCTTGCAAGTTGCATGCTTTAATTTCCGCTGCCTTTTTACTCTTTGCATGCTTGCTTGAATTGTGTGAAGATTGCTTGACTTGTTCAAAGATAGCTAAAATCTGCCAAAGTCTAAAATTGGGAAAAGGTTAAGTTTTTAATTGGTCAAGTAGTCTAATCACCCCCCCCCCCCTCTAGACATACTTCAAGGTCCTACACACAGATAGGTGAAGCAGCAAAAGCAGGGTCAGGTTTCATTCTAGCATTAAGAGACTGCTGCTTCCATTTAGCTAATAATTTCTTAACATCATACCTATAATTGCAAGCAAAAATTTCTTTAGCAATTTCTTCATCCATAACATAGCCCTCAGGCACAACAGGTAATTCATATTTATTAGGGGGAGAGTCTTCATCATCACTTTCATCAATATTATCAATAATTTCATTCTCTCTAGCCCTAGCAAGTTGTTCATCAAGAAATTCACCAAGTGGCATAGTAGTATCAAGCATAGAAGTAGTTTCATCATAAGCATCATGCATAGCAGAAGTGGCATCATCAATAACTTGCGACATATCAGAATTAATAGGAGAAGCAGGTTTAGGTGTCGCAGTTTACTCAAAACAGAAGGTGAATCAAGTGCAGAGCTAGATGGCAGTTCCTTACCTCCCCTCGTAGTTAAGGGATAAATTTTTGTTTTCTCGTCTTTCAAGTTCTTCATAGTGACCAGCAGATATAAATCCCAAGTGACTCAAAGAATAGAGCTATGCTCCCCGGCAACGGCGCCAGAAAATAGTCTTGATAACCCACAAGTATAGGGGATCGCAATAGTTTTCGAGGGTAGAGTATCCAACCCAAATTTATTGATTCGACACAAGAGGAGCCAAAGAATATTCTCAAGTATTCGCAGTTGAGTTGTCAATTCAACCACACCTGGATAACTTAGTATCTGCAACAAAGTATTTAGTAGCAAAGTAATATGGAAATAACGGTAGCGGTAGCAAAAGTAATATTTTTGGGTTTTGTAGTGATTGTAACAGTAACAACGGAAAAGTAAATAAGCGAAGAACAATATGTGAAAAGCTCGTAGGCATTGGATAGGTGATGGAGAATTATGCCGGATGCGGTTCATCATGTAACAGTCATAACATAGGGTGACACAAAACTAGCTCCAATTCATCAATGTAATGTAGGCATGTATTCCGAATATAGTCATACGTGCTTATGGAAAAGAATTTGCATGACATCTTTTGTCCTACCCTCCCGTGGCAGCGGGGTCCTAATGGAAACTAAGGGATATTAAGGCCTCCTTTTAATAGAGTACCAGAACAAAGCATTAACACATAGTGAATACATGAACTCCTCAAACTATGGTCATCACCGGGAGTGGTCCCGATTATTGTCACTTCGGGGTTGCCGGATCATAACGCATAGTAGGTGACTATAGACTTGCAAGATAGGATCAAGAACTCACATATATTCATGAAAACATAATAGGTTCAGATCTGAAATCATGGCACTCAGGCCCTAGTGACAAGCATTAAGCATAGCAAAGTCATAGCAACATCAATCTCAGAACATAGTGGATACTAGGGATCAAACCCTAACAAAACTAACTCAATTACATGATAGATCTCATCCAACCCATCACCATCTAGTAAGCTTACGATGGAATTACTCACGCACGGCGGTGAGCATCATGAAATTGGTGATGGAGGATGGTTGATGATGACGACGGCGACGAATCCCCCTCCCTGGAGCCCCGAACGGACTCCAGATCAGCCCTCCCGAGAGGTTTTAGGGCTTGGCGGCGGCTCCATATCGTAAAACATGATGAATCCTTCTATCTGATTTTTATGACAAGGCATGGCCCAAAATAACAATATCAGGGGCACTAAGGTTTCCACAGTTTCCGCGACCAATTAAACATCTACTAGCAAATATCGCAAAGTAAGCAGAACCGGAAAGTGTATGCTAGTAATTCTTGCATCGGAAACTTTCCTCATTTCCCCTATAGCAATCATATGAATAAACCCTTCCACATCATTATGATGTGGTTCCTCTATGCTGCCCGTAAAGGGTATCTTACAGACCCGGCAGAAATCAAAAAGGGTCATCTCCTTATACTCATCATATAAATAAAAATCCACCGAGGGTCGTGATCTCCTAGCATGGAAATGAAAATTTTTCACAAAAATATTAGTGAGTAGGAGATACTGTTCGCGCTGGTCGCGGAGGAAGTCGGTGAGGCCCGCATTCTCAGCCAAATAATAAAAATCCTCATGAATCCCGGCTGCCCTCAAGAAATCATCACAAGGCCATTCACACGGCCGAACCTCCATGATCTTGAGGAGCTTATATTTGGGCCTCTTATCCTCTTCACTTTGCTTATCCTTCGAGCTTCGGCTCGAAGAGCCCCTCAAAAATCTCTTCATCATTTTCTGAAAATTTCATAGATTTTTAGTAAATTAAAATAAAAGTGAACCAAACTCAACCAAATTGATAGCAACTACTCCCACAAGTTCCTAGAGACTATATCATGCATTAGAACTACTTGGGACCATATAAATTTGATATGCAAGCTCAAGAACAGGGTCACCTAGGCAGCAAAAATTTGCAATGAATAAAGCACTGGAACAAAAACTAATTGGAGCATTAGAGGAGTCACATACCAAAGAACAATCCCCCAAAGCAGTTTTGTGAGTGGAGCTTTGAGCAAGGAGATCGAAAATGGCAGCAAGATGAGCTAGAACTCGTGCTTGAGCTGGTTGGTGATTTTTTTGGGAGAAAGAAGAGTTGTGTGGTGGCTGGAATAAGTGGAGGGGGGCCACCAGGGGCCCACGAGGCAGGGGGCACGCCCAGGGGGTGGGCGCGCCCTGGACCCTCGTGGCCAGGTGCCTGCTCCCCCTGATGTGTTCTCAGTGCCAAATATTCTCAAATATTCTAGAAAAAATCATATTTTATTTTCGGGACATTTGGAGAACTTTTATTTTCGGGGTATTTTTTATTGCAAGGATAATTCAGAAAACAGACAGAAAATATTATTTTTGCTTTATTTAATCTGAATAACATAAAGTAAAATGGGGGTACAGAAGGTTGTACTTTCTAACTTCATCCATCTCATGCTCATCAAAAGGAAACCATTAACAAGGTTGATCAAGTCTTGTTAACAAACTCTTTTCGAATAACATGGAACCGGAGAAATTTTGAATAACACTAGGTTACCTCAACGGGGATATGCACATCCCCAACAATAAGAATATCATATTTCTTCTTGACAGTAGGAAGAGGAAATTCAAAACCTCCAATAGTAATCGATGAAAATTTTCCAATAGAATTGATACTGTGGACTTGAGGTTGTTTCCTCGGAAAGTATACTGTATGCTCATTACCATTAACATGAAAAGTGACATTGCCTTTGTTGCAATCAATAACAGCCTCTGCAGTATTCAAAAAGGGTCTACCAAGGATAATCGACGTACTATCATCTTCGGGAATATCAAGAATAAGAAAGTCCGTTAAAATAGTAACGTTTGCAACCACAACAGGCACATCCTCACAAATACCGACAGGTATAGCGGTTGATTTATTAGCCATTTGCAAAGATATTTCAGTAGGTGTCAACTTATTCAAATCAAGTCTACGATATAAAGAGAGAGGCATAACACTAACACCGGTTCCAAGATCACATAAAGCAGTTTTAACATAGTTTCTTTTAATGGAGCATGGTATAGTTGGTACTCCCGGATCTCCTAGTTTCTTAGGTATTCCACCCTTAAAAGTATAATTAGCAAGCATGGTGGAAATTTCAGCTTCCGGTATCTTTCTTTTATTTGTAACGATATCCTTCATATACTTAGCATAAGGATTCATTTTAAGCATATCAGTAAAACACATACGCAAAAAGATAGGTCTAATCATTCCAACAAAGCGCACAAAATCCTCATCATCCTTTTTCTTGGATGGTTTAGGAGGAAAAGGCATGGGTTTCTGAACCCATGGTTCTCTTTCTTTACCGTGCTTCCTAGCAACAAAGTCTCTCTTATCATAACGTTGATTCTTTGATTGTGGGTTATCAAGATCAACAACAGGTTCAATTTCTACATCATTGTTATTGCTAGGTTGAGCATCAACATGAACATCATCATTAACATTATCACTAGGCTCATGTTCATCACCAGATTGTGTTTCAGAATCAGAGATAGAAATATCATTGGGATTCTCAGGTGTGTCTACAACAGGTTCACTAGAAGCATGCAAAGTCCTATCATTTTTCTTTTTCTTCTTTTTAGAAGGACTAGGTGCATCAACATTAGTTCTCTGAGAATCTTGCTCAATTCCCTTAGGGTGTCCCTCAGGATACAAAGGTTCCTGACTCATTTTACCCCCTCTAGTCACAACTCTAACATCATTATCATTTTTCTTATTATTTAATTCATTGAGCAAATCATGTTGAGCTTTAAGCACTTGTTCTACTTGAGTGGTAACCATAGAAGCATGTTTACTAATGAGTTTAAGTTCACCTTTAACTCTAGACATATAATCACTCAAGTGTTCAATCATATAAGCATTGTGTTTCAATTGTCTACTAACATAAGCATTGAAGTTTTCTTGTTTAACAATAAAATTATCAAACTCATCTAAGCATTGGCTAGCAGACTTATAACGAGGAATATCACCTTCATCAAATCTATAGAGAGAATTTACCTTTACTACCGTGTCAGTTATCAAGACCATGTATTTCTTCAACAAAGTGCAAATTAAGACCATGTATTTCTTCAATAGGAGGTAAATTCTTAACATCATCACTTTAATACCCTTTTCTTTCATAGATTTGTTTGCCTCTTGCATATCTTGAGGATCGAGAAATAGAATACCCTTTTCTTTGGAGTTGGCTTAGGAGTTTGTTCAGAAGTGTCCAATTATTTTCATTAGTCAACATATTATTCAATAATAATTCAGCTTGATCAACAGTTCTTTCCCTGAAAACACAACCAGCACAACTATCCAGGTGGTCTCTGGAAGCATCGGTTAGTCCATTATAAAAGATATCAAGTATTTTATTTTTCTTGAGAGGATGATCAGGCAAAGCATTAAGCAATTGGAGAAGCCTCCCCCAAGCTTGTGGGAGACTCTCTTCTTCAATTTGCACAAAATTATATATTTCCCTTAAAGCAGCTTGTTTCTTATGAGCGGGGAAATATTTAGCAGAGAAGTAATAAATCGTATCTTGGGGACTACGCACACAACCAGGATCAAGAGAATTAAACCATATTTTAGCATCACCCTTTAATGAGAACGGAAATAATTTAAGGATATAGTAATAGCGAGTTTTCTCATCATTAGTGAACAGGGTGGCTATATCATTCAATTTAGTAAGCTGTGCCACAACAGTTTCAGATTCATAACCATAAAAAGGATCAGATTCAACCAAAGTAATTATCTCAGAACCAACAGAGAAATCATAATCCTTATCAGTAACACAGATAGGTGAAGTAGCAAAAGCAGGGTCATATTTCATTCTAGCATTCAAGGATTTTTCTTTCAACTTAGCTAATAAATTCTTAAGATCATTTTCTATCATTGCAAGCAAGAAACACTAGTAGAAAAAGGGTCAAACGTGAAGCACAATAGTGCCGGTTTGAATTTCAGCCGGCACTAATGTGTACACTAGTGCCGGTTCATGGCGGCGATCAATAGCACCGGTTCGTGGCGAACCTTTACTACCGGTTCATGCCACGAACCGGTACTAAAGAGTCTGTGTCAGCCTGCGGTCAGGCTATGGCCCCACCATCACCATTTAGTGCGGTTCGCACCACGAACCGGTACTAATGAGGTTATGGCAAGCTGTTTTAGTCCCACCTCGCTCCCTAACAAGCCTTTTACCACCTTAAATATGTTATTTCTCAAACTATCACAAGCACTTGGTCTTCATTGAACTCTATGTGTAGAATTTAGGCGCAATATGAGTCTTCATCGGTTTATAAATCGTTGATGACTCATATTGAAAATTCAGATTGTACACGTAAAGATCATTGATGATCAAAGTATTTTGATGTTATAAGATCATATTGACAATTTAGATCAGTAAAGAAATATAAGATCATGATCTAAATGCTCTTATATTTTTTATGCTCAAGATGCACCATTCAAAGCGACGCCATCAACTTTCAACCGCTTATGCCTTCATTTGCTATTTTTCATGCATTTAATGATTTGTTTTGAGAACTAAATGACCTGGAAATTGAAAAGCACTACAAATGAACTCTGAAAAAGTTGAAACTTGGCATGGTATCATCATTTCACCCACATATCATGTTCAAAAAGTAGAGAGGGTTACGGCAAAACTGGATGCACTTCGTTTACAAACTGGACAATCTCTTTCAAGTATTCGGGTTTATGACGAAATTAAACTCATCTGTTACAAAAGCATTTCATTTTTAGACTTATTACAACTCCGGACTTTTGTGCATTCAAGATGCACCATTCAACTGCTAGGCGGGAGGAGCTCTTAAGTACCGGTTCCAACTGCTAGGCGGGAGGAGCTGTTTAGTACTGGTTCATGGCGAACCTTTAGCACCGATTCGTGCCACGAACTGGTACTAATGAGGTTGTGTCAGGTAAGGCTGGGGCCCCACGAGCACCTTTAGTACCGGTTCATTGATGAACTAGTACTACAGTTTCTTAGTAAGCTGTTTTTTAGTCCCACCTCGCGAAGAGAGAGGGACTAGGAGCGGTTTATAAGCCCTGAGTGCACAGACGATGAAGAAGAGGCTCAATGCTCACGTTGCTTAGCTTCAAGACTTCAGGAATATGGTAGACTGCACGGAGCTATGCGCAGTGCAGTTTACACTATTCCGAAAGGCTTGAAGCAAATTAACGAGCATTGCACCTCTTTTTTATTTTTAATAACTTATTACAACTCCGGACTTCTTCTGTTATGGCAAAAACTAATTGCACGTCGGCATTTCTTTTTTTTTAACTTTGGTTATAACTCCAGACTTTGACCATCAAGTTTTGCAGAAAAGAAAAAATAGCAGAAAAAAAAACTATAGCTAAAAAGAAAAAAAAACTATATAAAATGACCGTGAAATTGAAAATCACTACAAAATGAACTCTGAAAATGTTGAATTTTGGCAAACTAGATGAAAAACTACTCACAAATAAATAGAAGAAAATAAATACAACAGAAAAGAAAAACTATACAAAAACTACAGAAATAAATAGAAGAAAATAAAGCAGAAAAGAAAAAACTATAAAAAATTGGGCGCTGCCTGTGGAATATGAGGCGTGCAATTACGGGCCTTAAAGGCCCAACAGACTCCTGAGGGGCAGCGCAGAATTTAGGCCCACAAGCCTGCTATATAGATGAGTTCAAAGAGGTAGCCGCGGCTGGGTTTATAAACCAGTGCGGCTGCCCTTCGCCCGGCGAGGTGGGACTAAACTTTGGGGTGGTAGCTTGAGGCCTTTAGTACGGTTGGTGGCTCCAACCGGTACTAAAAGTGATCTTTAATACCGGTTGGAGCCACCAACCGTACTAAAGGCCTGCTCTTCCGCCTCTTGGCCTGGCCAAAGTTGGCCTTTAGTACCGGTTGGTGGCTCCAACCGGTACTAAAGGCCCATCCTATATATATAGCACTTACAAAATTTCAGTTACATCTCTCCACTTCGTCACCAACCTCTCGCGACATCGCCGCGCGCCGCCGACCCCCGTCGCCGCCGCCGTCGCCGTCGTCGTCGTCGTCGTCGCTGTCCCCGCCGCCGCCGTCGTCGTCTCTCGCGCCGCTTGCCAACGCCGCTGGCCGTCGTCCTCGTCGCGCCATGTCCCAGACATCTCTCGCACCACAGGCCGGGCGCCCGCCAGACGCTGCCGCCAAGATTAGACGCTTGGCGCCCAGCCAGACAAGATCGTCTGGCTGGCGACGACGTATGCACACACACATACACACATACACACACATATATACACACACACACACTACACACACACACACACACACATTTTTTACTTATTTTCTGTTTTCTGTTTTCTGTTTTTAGAAAATTTAATTAGATATTAATTAGCTAGGTATGTGAGATTTGAACTAGTTGAATAATTAATATAACTAGTTTATTTTAGTAAGAAAATTGTCGAACTAGTTTATTTAGGTATTTGAGATTTGAACTAGTTGAATAATTAATATAACTAGTTTATTTTTAGTAAGAAAATTGTCGAACTAGTTTATTTAGGTATTTGAGGTTTGAATTAGTTGAATAATTAATATAACTAGTTTATTTTAGTAAGAAAATTGTCGAACTAGTTTATTTAGGTATTTGAGATTTGAACATTAATAGTAATGTCAATTGTTAGAGATGAATATAGTTAGATATATATTTGAATTGGCTAGATATTAATTAATGTTAGATAGTAATAAGTGTTTAATGTTTCACCTATATGAACATATAGGAAATGTCATCTGACGATTTAAAAAGATTTCATTATGTGCGAACACTGTGAAGACTAGCGGCCTCGACATGAAATTTCCTTGTTGATGGTTGGCGCTTCAAAGATCAAGCTGAATGAGACATTCGAAGTGGATACAGTAAGTCACAACGACAATTATTATTTGAATGCAAAACATATGCTTCATTTGCTTCAACTTATAATTTTAAAGCATGACTTATGCTTCATTTGCTTCAACTTATAATTTTAAATTTTCACTATTCTACTAGCGCATCCCCTGCCATGCAAGAATTTTTGTCTTGGATAAGATAGGTTTTAGTGCTATAGATGATATGGAGGTAAAGAGAGTTTACTTGAAGACGGAGCATGGGTATACTTTCAACGTCAAATTATATAATGGAGACACATACACCCATTTTGAATGCAAAACTTGGCAAGCACTATGCAAGGCTTATGCATTTGAGCCTGATATGGTTATCACCTTTGATATTCGTCCGGAAGATGATATTGAAGGTAATATAGACATCTGGGTCGATGTGCAAACGCCTCCAGTTCTACCATTATGTGAGTTTTCTCAACCATGCATGCATATGTTTATGTCTTTGATACAGTTTATTCAAAATAGTTGACAACTAATTTGTATTGTCAGCTTATTTCGGTTCAACAAACATGTCCAGCGCTTGGTAGACAGGACCTACTACTGCCCCGGGGCTCAACTAAACTGCGAGGAGATAAGTCATTATGTTTCATGGCTTGAGGATCTTAATACTGTCAAGACAAATTTTTTTCCTGAACTTAGAAATGTTAGTACTCAAAACGTGCGACCAATGGTGATCGTATTGAACTACGGTCACATCTATAATCGAAAGATGGTAAGATTTTAAATATTTGTCCTTAATTAGTGCATCTTTGCATACATTATTTTTGAAGCTAAACTTTCATTGCTTAGTATATTAATTACTATACGATGTTCTTTCATCAACAGGGACTTCCGATGACAGTTGTGCCTCAGTGGATCGAGACAAAAGGTCGCATGTCAATGGTTAGCTTACGACCAAGATTTCCTACATTACACATGAGTGCATTCAGGATTTCTGAAAGCGAAGAATGCTTAATAGTGAAAGATTGGAGCAAAATTGTAAACGATCACAGAGAAGTACTAGGGGGCAGCAAGGAGAAGCGCAACCCAAGATTAGGAGACGGATTCATCTGCATGC
This sequence comes from Aegilops longissima, assembly GCA_021605205.1. Classification (NCBI taxonomy): domain Eukaryota; kingdom Viridiplantae; phylum Streptophyta; class Magnoliopsida; order Poales; family Poaceae; genus Aegilops; species Aegilops longissima. The sequence continues at coordinate 610,444,143 of CM038681.1, read as the reverse complement.
TCCAGTATGATGAATCAGGAGAGCTATACATGTTCTATGCTATTCTACCTGAGAGGGAGCAGCAGGAGTAGCTGCTAGTTCATGCTCTTAATTAATTAGTACTTGTCCTCTCATGCATGTCCGTATTGTCCTGAACTTCGATGTTGGTGATGATTATGTTGAACTCGATGATATCTTTGCTTCTGTTACAAAGTGAACTCGATGATTATGTTGGTGATTAGATAGCTAGCGGTAATGACTATGATGATTAAATAGTGGTAACTAATGACGACTATGATGATTTTAGCTAGCTAAAGTTTATTTATTTATTAATATGCGATGATGATGATGATGATGATGATGATGACCACTACAACTCACTATAACGTAAAACAATCCTAAATTAAATTGATAACACACATTTAATTGAAAAATAAAAATAAAACAAAACCCACAAACATTTAGTACGGTTGGTGTTACCAACCGGTACTAAAAACTCCCGCCCCCGTGAGCTGCCTCGTGCCACGTGGTTGGCCTTTAGCACCGGTTCGTGCTGAACTGGTACTAAAGGGGGGGGGCTTTAGTGACACTAAAGGGCCTTACGAACCGGTGCTATTGCCCGGTTCTGCACTAGTGAAAGTCTGTAGCAGTTTCTTCATCCATAACATAACCCTCAGGCACAACAGGCAATTCATATCTAGGGGGAGAATCTTCATCATCACTTTCATCAATATTATCAGTTTCAATAATTTCATTCTCTCTAGCCCTAGCAAGTTGTTCATCAAGAAATTCACCTAGTGGCACAGTAGTATCAAGCATAGAAGTAGTTTCATCATAAGCATCATGCATAGCAGAAGTGGCATCATCAATAACTTGCGACATATCAGAATTAATAGGAGAAGCAGGTTTAGGTGTCGCAGTTTACTCAAAACAGAAGGTGAATCAAGTGCAGAGCTAGATGGTAGTTCCTTACCTCCCCTCGTAGTTGAGGGATAAAATTTGGGTTTTCTCGTCTTTCAAGTTCCTCATAGTGATCAGCAGATATAAATCTCAAGTGACTCAAAGAATAGAGCTATGCTCCCCGGCAACGGCGCTAGAAAATAGTCTTGATAACCCACAAGTATAGGGGATCTCAACAGTTTTCGAGGGTAGAGTATTCAACCCTAATTTATTGATTCAACACAAGGGGAGCCAAATAATATTCTCAAGTATTAGCAGTTGAGTTGTCAATTCAACCACACCTGGATAACTTAATATCTGCAACAAGGTATTTAGTAGCAAAGTAATATGATAGTAGCGGTAACGGTGGCAAAAGTAACAGTAGTAGTTTTGTAGTAATTATAACAGTAGCAACGGAAAAGTAACTAAACAAAGAGCAATATGTGAAAAGCTCGTAGGCATTGGATCGGTGATGGAAAATTATGTCTGATGCAATTCCTCATGCAATAGTTATAACATAGGGTGACACAGAACTAGCTCCAATTCATCAATGTAATGTAGGCATGTATTCCGAATATAGTCATACGTGCTGATGGAAAAGAACTTGCATGACATCTTTTGTCCTACCCTCCCGTGGCAGCGGGGTCCTATTGAAAACTAAGGGATATTAAGGCCTCCTTTTAATAGAGTACCGGACCAAAGCATTAACACTTAGTGAATACATGAACTCCTCAAACTACGATCATCACCGGTAAGTAACCCGGTTATTGTCACTTCGGGGTTAACGGATCATAACACATAATAGGTGACTATAGACTTGCAAGATAGGATCAAGAACTCACATATATTCATGAAAACATAATAGGTTCAAATTTGAAATCATGGCACTCGGGCCCTAGTGACAAGCATTAAGCATAGCAAAGTCATAGCAACATCAATCTCAAAACATAATGGATACTAGGGATCAAATCCTAACAAAACTAACTCGATTACATGGTAAATCTCATCCAACCCATCACCGTCCAGCAAGCCTACGATGGAATTACTCACGCATGGCGGTGAGCATCATGAAATTGGTGATGGAGGAAGGTTGATGATGATGATGGTGATAGATTCCCCTCTCCGGAGCCCCGAACGTACTCCAGATCAGCCCTCCCGAGAGAGATTAGGGCTTGGCGGCGGCTCTGTATCGTAAAACGCGATGAATCCTTCTCTCTAGTTTTTTTCTCCCCGAACGTGAATATATAGAGTTGGAGTTGAGGTCTGTTGAGCACCAGGGGGCCCAGGAGGCAGGGGCGCGCCCAAGGGGTAGGCGTGCCCCCACCCTCGTGGACAGGGTGTGGGCCCCCTGGTCTTGATTCTTTCGCCAGTATTTTTTATTAATTCCAAAAATATTCTCCGTGAAGTTTGAGGTCATTCCGAGAACTTTTATTTCTGCACAAAAATAACACCATAGCAATTCTGCTGAAAACAGCGTCAGTCCGGATTAGTTCCATTCAAATCATGCAAGTTAGAGTCCAAAACAAGGACAAAAGTGTTTGGAAAAGTAGATACGATCGAGACGTATCAGTCAGATCCGGTTAAACTTTTTGAAAAGAGTCAAAACATGAAAAGGGCCAAAACAACTTTTATGCCATCAATTAACAAAGTTAGTTCAGAACACATATGCCATCTACACCAGAACCCCACTTATGGCGATAATTGTACTTTTAAAGGGACAATTAGGTTTCTCTATTATACAAGATTTATTATCCTCATCATATGTTTTCTTATTTAATTCTATGAGCATTCATTAATTGGAAAGCGATACTATAAACGAACCATTACCATCGAGAGTGTTGTAAGATATGAGTAAAGCCAAATAATTACCGTAGGGTCAAATTTAAGCTGTATATGGAATGTGCCAGAAGATCACATATTCGACGGTAATAGCGCACCCCCGCCACATGTGGCTCTAACACCTTAGTAATAACCGCCGCACGTGGTAGACCATGTCGTAGATCTCCGTCCTATTTATGGTGTGCGACAAAAGTGCATGCCTATGCGTGTGTGGTGTCACATGTGGATTGCATTTGCATAATACAATTATAAAATGCATTACCAATGTCATATATTTTTTGATTATTTGTCAAAATTTGCATAACGAGGTTAAATATTTTTTCCCCGCAAGAAAAAAGAATTGTCACAATTTTTTTATCACTGTCACACGCTATGCTAGTTTTTTTTTAGGGAAACACCCTATGGTAGTCCTACACTGCTACTTCCAGCTGGGCCCAAAGCCCCATGAGGTGATAGACCCATCGCCACCTGAACCGTGGGCCCGGGGCGTACGCCTCACATCCGAAGCCTATATAAGCCGCCATCTCCTAAGCCCCCCCTCTCCCCTCCCCCTCTCTCTTCCCCTTCCCCTCTGCCCCCCTCCCGGAAAAAAATCAGGAAAGGGGAGAGGAAACCAAGCAGGCGAATTTAGGGCTTTCTCCTCGGATTTCCTGCGATCTCGCCGCCGATTCGCCCAATCCAATGCCGCGCGCGTCCGGCTCCGCGGCCCGCCCGGCGGCCGCCGCCACCAGCGGTAAGAACGGGGCCAATCCGGGCTTTTTCGGGCTGATGGGGGTTTATTATCGGCGCGACGGCGCGCCGGTCCTTTCCGGCGGGCTTCGGGGGGCGCGGGGCGGCGGCTCCGGCGCAATGCGTCTGGATGATTGCGCCGGCGTGCCGGTTCTTTGGCCGGGGGATTCCGATTTAGATGCGCTTGCGTGCGCGCGGCTGATGGGGGGCGTGCGGATTTGGTTTGGGGGCAGAGCCGCGATCGGACGCCGGTGTCGCCCCGATTGGGTGGCTCTGGTGCTTGGAATGGGGGGATGTCGTTGGTTAGTACGGAATCGGGCCCTGATTTTGGCTTCGGAGGCTTGCCACCCTGCTGATGTACGGCGATAGGTGGGCTGTTAGGTGTTTCTTGAATTGGGGGGCGGTGGTGTTACAGGGGAGCATCAGAATTGGAAGTTGACCCTTGGGAAATGGTTCAGATGTTTCTTGGGTTGTTTTACCATGGAATTAGGGAACTTTGCAATTGATTTTTATTCACTTGATGATTTACTTTGTGCAAGAATTCTCATGGCTGGGTCTTAGGTTCAGGAATGTGCAGTGGGATGTGATTTCCTCCATGAAATTCTGTTGCAGGATTCTTAATAGGTCGTAATTTAGCTGACCGTTTTTCTTCAGGGGGGTTTGTGTTGTTTAGGTTTATGCTGGCAGGGTCGTTTATTTTTACTAGTGTGCAAAAGTCATATTTATTGGACGGTACTACCGCACTTCCGCACGAATCCGTCATCCACGTCATCTTCTTGTTATACCTTGCATGCCGTGCGTGACCAGGCCCAAGGTCGTACGCGCGCTGGAACGATGGGCGGACGTTAAGATTCCCATATTTGTTCATGCTGGGATCTTGAAAAAGATATCAAAATGCTGAGAATTAGTTGTTTCCCATTATAAATTAGTTTGCTCGGATTTAATAGATACAATGCAGTTATTTACACTGATGTTATATATCTGCCATAGCCTGTGACCGGCCTGCAATTCATTTTGTCAAATTAATTAATTTATCTTACCCATCAATTTGCCTTAACAGATTATGTGTTAATCCATTTGTTCTGTGTGTAATTCTTCCCCATCTTACGTCATCCATTTGTGACATACTGTATTTTTTATTGGAAGCCAAATCGATATGTACAAATGCCAGCCTTTGTCACCGGAAAACCAATGTATTGTTAGAAGCTGTTTTTCATTTTACTAAGTTGCAAGTGGCATAAAATTTGTGTGGTTTTGTTTCCAAGGAAGACTTCCATAGTTTTATCAAATCATTGCCTTTTCACTTCATCAAGTTACTCACCTATGAGTACACGTCCCCAGGACATGCTCTTCAATTGTAATATTTGTAACCTCTTGCTTTGATTTCCATTCCAGCGAGCAGCGATGCCGGCCACTCTGAGCCATCATGCAGCACATCTGCCTTTCAGAAGGTGTTTCGCCCTGTTACTCGGTCTATGACCCGTATACCTCCTGCGGTTGCTGCTACACCTGATGCGAAGAAAAGAGTCGATAGCACGAGCAGCAATAGAAGTACTCCAGATGCTCGCTTTAGCATTCAGTTAGCTGCAGCACGGCCCACTGCAACCCGTGCTCGAACCCCTCAGGAAGTGACTAAATCTGCTTGGAAACCTCTTACTCAGCCTGCTGTTCTGAGTGAAGACCTGAAGCGAGCAAGTACTCCTGCAACCAACCCTACTGCCAAGCGCTCCAGAGTTACTAACTCACAGGCTGCTAAAGATTCAGCTTCTAAAGTTAATCGAAATGTTCGCAGTGGTATGTTACTAGAGGCTTTGTGTACTCGTTTTAATCTTTTTTTTAGGACATTCATATTGTATTCCTAGTTTTGATTAGTTTTATCATTATCCAGGTAAAAAGAACAGAAACGAAGAATGCGCTAGTCAGGGTGATCAATCGGATGGTGCTGTCATCCCATCTCCACCAAAGAAGCTGCAGAGTGGCAAGGGCTCTTCTGATCTAGTTTCAAAAAGGAAAAACACTATCAGAAGCAAGGGTGCTAAATTAGCTGCTCCGCTGCTTATGGGGAATCCAGGAACTGAACTTGGAAAGGATCCTGCCAGTGTTGATCCATTGCCTGCACAGCAGCTGCAACTTGAGATCGCAAAGAAGTCGAATGCCATTACAGAAGCTGTTGCCACCCAAGTCAATCAGTCAGTTGCTGCAGCCACTACAGAAGCTATTTCTAGTGGAACAAGTCAAGTCAATCAGTTGGTTGCTCCAGCAACTACGGATGCTATTGTCAGAGGAAAAAGGCAAGCCGATCAGTTGGTTACTCCAGTCACTACAGAAGCTCTTGGCAATAGAAGGCAGATCAGTCAGCCGGCTGCCCCAGTCATTACAGAAGCTGTTGGCAACAGAACACAACAGGTCAACCAGTTGGCTGCTCCAGTCGTTACATTGCCCAGGCAACACTTGCAAAACCACAATCAACAGAAGATCACCAAGATACCCCTGCACACAAGCCAGGCCAGCGTGCGGGCTGGTGCTACTGGTCCAATGGTCGTACCAAAGCTAGAAATCGGGAATGCGAATGAGTCTTCCCATGCTGTGTCGAGTGCTGCTTACAGGAGGGCACTGTTAATCAAGCAGCAAGAGCAGCTTCTGCAGCAATATAAGTTGGTGAATTCACAAGCGCAGCTTCACATCAAGGGTCCTGGTAAAGCTCTACTACTTTGGAACTAAAATAGCTACAGGCAATATAATTCGGTGAATTCACACCTAAATTAGAACTGTTCTTTGTATTCTCAATTCGAGGCAGGCATAGTTTGGTGACCTGACTGTACTTGCCATGTTGCAATTTCAGCTCTGTTTGAGGACGACGAAGCCCCAGAGACAGAGCCACTGGGAACAAGGTGCGCGCTCTGCAAGCTCGACCTTGCTTTTGAGGCTCATGGGGGCGCCGCCCACGATGCCTCCGCTCCCCCTATCATCGCTGTCCTTAGATGCCACCATACATTCCACAGCAGCTGCATCGAGGACGTATACGGCCTCGCTGAGCCCGCCCAGTGTATTGCGTGCCTCGACTGCGAGACAGCGCAGTGATCGTCAGCCAGTAGCGCCGATCTGTGTGGCTGGGCTACGGTGTAGGGCTTGAAAAGAAGGGTGCTGTTAGAATGCATATATAGATGGAGTGTTGTTGTCTCTTGTCTGCTGGTAGAAATATTATGTGGTGGCTTGCTTGGCTCAGATCAAAGTCGAATTACCCCCTTTTGCCTTTTGCTTTAGGCTGTGTAATTAGCGTTAGCAAGCTTTTGATTTTGATGGGCAGCCAGTTAAACCGTCGGACACCAGGGATGATTTCCTTTTGATAGATATATATAGATATTAACCTGCATTTTCGAGTGCTTGTTGGAAATGTGTTCCATCTTTTTTAGGGTAGCAGCTCAGAACTTCTTTGTTATTGTAGTATAGTTCAGAAAAAAAAATACTGCCGATACAGGGGTACACATTTCCAGACTTTGTGCCAGATTCTTTCAGTCTTGGGCCGTGGTTTGGTGACGATTGCAGAAAAGTGGGAGGGTTGGCATCATGGTCTGGGCTTTGAGAGTAGCGCACTTGGTGGCCCAGTTGTGTGAAATTCCCATGAAAAGGTGAGGCGTACTAGTGTCTCAAAAAAAAGGTGAGGCGTACTAATGTGGGGCCCAGTGATAAAAGGCGGAGCGTACTCGGATTCCCTGACTTTGGCATTCACGCACTGCAGCTGCATCGCACGCGAGCTGGTGCTGGCCGGCTGGTGTGTCAGCGTCGCTTTGCCAGTGCAGGGCCGCAGCATTCATTGATGACGAAACTGGGCAACGCAAACAGATGCCGGTGGTCGGTGACAACTTTTTATCCCAAACACATTCCGGAAATTACATATTTGAGCTGAGGCAGAAATCAAATCACAAACTGACCTGGTCACGAAAAAATTTCACTCTGCTGACCCTTTTGTGTGGCGCAGACCTCTTGTCTGGCAAGCGCCTTTCCTTAAGCGTCGCACATCTTGCCGGTGATGGCAGCCCTGGTCCGATTCCCCACACGCACTGTCAGCGTCTAAGGGCTAGGCGCCACACTTTGACGCAGCGCTTAGCCCTTGGGCGCAGACAATGATTTAAGCTGGCCGACCCAGCCCGACCAGGCAGTTCTTCATCTCTCCCTCTCGACAGAGAGAGCAATGGTGATGGCGGCACCCCATCTAATCCCCCCCCCCCCCCATCCCTCTCAAATCAAGATTTGATCCGTGGATTCGATCCCCAATCCATCCTACTAGGTAAACTCTTCCCTTCTCTTTCTTTTGCTCCGTAAATTTGTTCTCATTCTAGAGATTTGTACAAGATTTGATGGAACCCTTGATTTGTTTGGTTTGCTCGATTTAGGATGTGTATTCATATTGGTAGTACCGTAGTGTTATATATGATTCTTGTTGGTGAAACCCTAGATTGTTTAGTTTTTTTAGATATGTATGAGATGCCTATTTTATAGATAACTATGAGATGTTGATTTTGTAGACATATATGAGAAGTTTGTTTAGATATATATTAGATGTTGAGTTTATTTCAAATATTAGATGTTGAGTTTATTTGAAACATTAGATGTTTAGTTTATTTGAACACATATGACATATCCATTGTGTGAGAAGGAGATGTTGAGATTCTTGTAGTTGAACATATGTTATATGTTTAGTGTATACCGATATTTGAGATGAAGATGAACTCTTATATGTTTATTGTTTGAAATTGTAAGGATGGTTTGGCTTCGGACGATGTCTCTGACGTGCAACACCGGGCCTACATGATCTTGCGAGAAGGATAAGGTAATAATGAGTAATCTAAATATTTTGCAAATTTGCCTTTAGTTGAAATTTACATGCCCTAAGATTTGTCATTACTTGTTTTTGCGAAGCTTGAACCTCTCAAGATTCGGTATCACGGGGTCTCTGGTCTGCCATGCCTTACGATGAGCGGTACACACCGCGACATCAAGCGTGCGGACTACTCCGTGGATTCATTGGTCACCGGTCCACGCCGAATCAACGCCCACCGGTGTCCGCTCTTGTTGATCGGTGGAGGCCGAGACCCACGCTTCCATCTTCGGACGGGAGATGACCGTGGACGCCGAGGATGTCTCGTTGATCACCGGTCTTGCTATCGACGGAGGCCTCTCGTATGAGCACCGATTCGATGGGTGGCGCGAGCAGATGATTGCTCTTATCGGTATGGCTCCTACCGAGGCCGAGGATGATGTAGAGGAGGAGAAGAGAAGAAGAAGAGGGAAAGGAAAGCGACGGAGCTGCTTTCACGTGGATTCGTAATAACTTTGCGACGCCCTCCGGATGACACCGATGATGTGATCCGGACACATGCTCGTGTGTATATGTGGTACATTGTGTCGAGGACTTTGTTTCGACTCCACCGGCAAGAACGCTCCATGGATGTGGTCAAGGCGTTGACCGCCTTCGATAGCAAATGGAGCCGGGTTCACGACTCTTGCCTACTTGTACCGAATGTGTAGTTGGTCCATTTTGTGATCAACTCATTTCTTCATTACCAATGCAAGCTTGCTGTCAAGTTAACATTGTTTTTCTTTCATATGTAGTCGACGATGCGTGTTGCGTGATCACACCTAGTGCGAGCATTGGTGGTAATCGCTTCTACTTTTCGTATGGAGCCGGGCGTCTCACTGTTGGACGCTTCAAGAGCGCCAGTTTGATCCTTGGTATGCGAGATGAACATGACGAATTACGGCGCCCACGGGCTTACAAGTGGGATATCGCTTCGAGATGACGAACGATGTCAATCTCATGTACCAAAAGTACATTGTCGAGTTGGACACGATTACGCCTAAGCGGTAAGGAGGTCATTACTTTAGTCCTTTCTCATGCTTGCTTGAAAAATAGTCATCAAATTTGCATTGTTGCCTGTTTCATAGGTGGAATGGCAGCCATATGGCGCTGGTGAGAGCTTGGGGTACACCATGAGTTCCGCCCAACCCGATGTGCTGCGGGATAAGGATCTCGGCTTATGCGGTGCCCATCGATATCAACGGGCGGTTGAGTTTCATTTGCCGCATCGCGTGTATCGTCGATTTGGTCTTTTCGGCCTCACCCGCGGATTGGGTGGACACGGATAAAGCACTTCATAGGTAAGAGAGCATGTCTGCGTATTGTCTAATCACGGACTCCTTTTGATTGTGCTAATGTTTGGTTTTATACCACGCAGTTGGACAGAGAAGGCAACGGAAGATAAAGGACTGGGACAAGCATCATTCTGCGTATGTTACCCGCTTCCGCCTTTGTGTGGAGCAAGCTCAGAGTAATCGCACGCGCCCGCTTCGTGAGCACAACCCAATTGCTTTTGATAACTACGCACGATGGTTTATTGGAACTACTCGAGTTGAGATATGCCCGCCGACATGTAAACTTTGAGGATCTAGCAAAGGGAAGTACAACAGAGATGTCGAGGCAAGGGCAAGGAGTCCCCGCTGTTCGGTGATTAACTATGTGGTAAAGTGTTCCCCTCTTTGCTTTCTGCTGACCATTACACATGTTTGAATGGCTAACGATTCATTCTTTCTCATCCGCAAGACCGAGATCAAGAAAGCGGTGATGAGAGCGGTCTATTCGGAGAAGACACCGGTTGAACGGCAATGATGATGGTTCACTACGAGCATTCCTCAAGGTACATATCGCATTCACTATGAGAGCAGGTCTATGTTGTAAGTTTGATATCTTACACACTTGTTCATGTTACAACGTCGGGCCAAGAAGTTAAGGCGGTTATCTAACCTTCTCGGTTGTCGTGATCCCGAATATGATGAACCATCCGCATCTAGGTCTGTACATCATCGGACCCGCACCTCACCATGAGGGGGACGATGTGAGTTCCTCATATGCTTATATGGATGATGAGGGTGGGATCACCCAAGAGGTATGACTAATCCTTTAGATGTGATTCTCACTTGATTACGACACCGGCCTTCACCATATGGTTTCGTTGTGTGATAGGGCGATGAGCTTGATGATGACATGACTTTGGCGGACGCTCAAGCTCGGTCCGCATATGTGTTCAAGCCTAGGCAGCCCAGACGCCGGTACACGCCCAACGACTATGACAACAGAGGCAACCCAAAGGTGGTCGTAGGGACCTCGCGGATGGCTAGCTTGGATGATGAGGCGGAGGCGGAGGCGGAGGAGGAAGTGCACGAAGAGGAGCCTCGTGCTCCTAAGAAGAAGAAGAAGCTTGCCTGCAGGCGTGCCACCAGGAACACGCGCGGAAGGAATTAGTGCTTGTTCATGTTAATTGTAGCCGTTTAATTAGGTTGATGAACTTGTGAGGTTATGTTATATGTTGGTGAACTCTTACTAGTGTGGTATTTGTGTTTGTGAACCTGAAGTAATGTTGAATTGTCTTAAATGATATGATGTTCAAGTTATTAGTTCTCTTTGCTTAGCATGTGCAGTTCTGATACTTTTATTATGTGAGTCTTTGCTGCAGGAGGCCAAAATGGCATCTGCTTTTGCAGTTTTGCTTATATAAAGACCTTTGCGGCATATGATTAGGCGCTGATCAGATCTGTGGCGCCCAACTCTTGGCGCTGCACTATATAGTGCAGCATACGACCTTAGGCGCTGCACTACTTCCATGACGATCCCGAGAGCCACAGTTGGCTTGCATCACATCCACAATACTTACAATGACTGCGAGATCACAACAATTTGAACAAACACAAATTTTATGCCGACGAGTTCATAACTTAAGACAATTCAAACATTACTACGACATGGTTCACGACACATTCATTACAAATGACAAATGGCAGCTTGCCCTACAAGATAGTTCACCAACATCTCACATGACCTCACAACTTCATGACACATTCATTACAAAATAGTTGACGACGAGTGCACCGAAGCGAAGTCCCTACTGAGTAGAGCGAGGCCATTTCCCCTTCTTGTCACGTGCCGAGTCCTCCTCTTGCGCCTCATGAGCCTTTGCAAGCTTTCTTGCCTCTCCTCCTCACGAGCAAGTTTCGCTTGGCGTGCCCTCTCCTCCTCTCGTTTCTTCCGCTCCATCCTCTCCTTCGACGACGCTCTTCCTCCAAGCCTCTTCAAACGATTCTTGAACCGTCGTTGCCGCCTAAGACAATCTGCGTATTGGTCCTTTTTCACATCTTCGGCACTTCAAGATCTATCCACGTGAAGTACTTGCATAGGAGGCGGTGATCTGCATAAAAATTTGTTGTTAGTGTTGACACACATTTGAGAGTAACATTTACTTCTCGAGCTTACGGTGGTTGGTCATAGGCGTTAGTTGGAAGTGCACGATCATAAGCATAGTTCGGACATACAAAATATCTCCGCCCTTCCGTCCATGCTTTCTTTGATCGGTGGACACCTTCACCTTGCAAACATCTCCACACCAACATGGCGGGATGTTGAAATCTTTCTCCTTCACCTTGTCCAAAAATGCGTCCTCCCACTTGTTCGGCATGTCTTCTTGGTTAGCACACGGTGGCCTCGTCATGGAACCGGATGAAGCCATGCCTACAAAACCGAGAATTATTGGTCAACCCTAGCCCCCACTTAACAATAACCACAACCCTAACACCAACATAACCCTAACACCAACATCAAACACACATAACCCTAACCCTAGCATACTATGAAAGCCTAACCATACCAAATTAGCAAAGAAACACAAATTTCCAAATCCTATCAAAAACTAGGGTTTCCCCCAAACTAGCAAGATTTGAGCAAATGTGACAATTCCTATGGATGAAAACGAGGGGATCGGAGGAGATTACCTTAAGGGAGGGGTTGGCTTCGAAATCCACGGTCAAATACTCCGGATCTGAGAAGGATTTGAGAGGGGAGAGAGGAGGCGAGGGAGGCACCGAGCTTGGGTTTGTGTGGAGGGTGGGGTGTGTGGGGTGGGATGGGTGGGAGGAGTTGGTGCAGCCTAATAAATGTCAGGTGTGCAGCGTCTAAGGAAAGGCGCCACACTACACAATGGCGCCTTTCCTTAGGCGCTACACACTGGACATTCAGTCGAGAGAGCACAGAGGCGTTCAGTTGGTTTGCACCCCAAAATTTGCTAAGTCGGTGTGCAGGCGCCTAAGGGCAAGGGCGCCACATCCTTGGGCGCGCCCATCAGAGCCTAGTGTGGCGCTGCCCTTAGGCGCGCACACCGATTTTAGCAAATTTTGGGTGCAAAACCAACCGAACGCCTCGGTGCTCTCTCGAATGATTTCTGTTGCTCTGGACTGCCATGTCCGGTGTGGGCGCCTATGGCCAGGCGCCACACTACAGTGCAGCGCCTCGGCCTTGGCGCTGCACACTGACATGGCAGTCCGAGAACAGAAATCATTCGAGAGAGCACAGGAGCGTTCAGTTGGTTTGCACCCCAAAATTTGCTAAATCGGTGTGCGGCGCCCAAGGCAAGCGGCACACTATACGTCTGGCGCCTATCTCTTGGGCGCTGCATAGTGTGGCGCTTGCCTTGGGCGCTGCACACTAACTTAGCAAATTTTGGGGTGCAAACCAACTCGAACGCCTCTGTGCTCTCTCGAATGATTCTTGCTCTCTGGACTGCCATGTCCAGTGTGCAGCGCCAAGGCCAAGGCGCCTGACTGTAGTGTGGCGCCTTGGCCTTAGGCGCTGCACTAGCTGCTGTTTTCAAATAACTACTGGTTTTTTGTTTTGTGATTCATAAAGATGCCACATAATCATATCCAAATTAAATGTAGGCGCCCAAAACACGTAAATAGTAGTCTAAATCACATAGTCATACACACATAGCACATATACTTGTCCAAATCACATAGTCATACACACATAGGGATCTCACATAGTCATACACGTAAATATTAGTCCCTCACATAGTCATACACACATAGCACATATACTTCTCCCTCCTCCCACCACCAAGGGATCTCACCTTCCCCCTCCGTGTCCTCCACCCCCTTCATTGTTTCCATACCTATGAAAATGGCAATATAATAGTTAGTCACACAATACAAAATGACAACACAAGCATTGAGCCAAAAGAACAAGATCATAGTAAGTCACATACGGCAATGGTCCATTGAGCCAAGTGAACATTCCTCCACTACGGCCGCCGCCAAGGCCAAGATCACCACTGCCTCCACCATCACCACGGCCTACACCACCACCGCAGCCTCTATCGCCACCACCACGGCCTATACCACCACCACCACCACGGCCTCTACCAGCAACACGGCCAAGACCACCACCACGACCTCTACCACCACCACGGCCAAGACCTTCACCACGACCAACACCATCACCACGACCTCTACCACCAGCACGACCAAGACCATCACCACGGCCAAGACCTTCACCACGACCAACACCATCACCACGACCTCTACCACCACCACGGCCAAGACCATCACCACGGCCAAGACCTTCACCACGGCCAAGACCATCACCACGGCCTCTACCACCACCACGGCCAAGACCATCACCACGGCCAAGACCACCACCACGGCCTCTTCTAAGACCAAGATGACTCCCTCTTTGTTGCCTAGTTCCTCGTTGGCTTGTTTGATTTGAGTGGTTTGGCACTCCACCGCTTGTTTGACTTGGTTGGCTACCCTTGGTTCACTTGGTTGGCTATCATTTGTTTGGCTTGTGCTTGCACCATTTTCTTTGATCTCTTTCTTGGTTTGGGACAAGTTCTTGTGTTGTGTCCCCATTCTCGCAGCCCCCACAACGGGATTGCTCACGAGGCTCTTGGAATTGGCGGTGCCGTATTCTCCACCGCCACCACGGCCCCATCCGTCCATGTCACCTCTAAGACGCTTTGTCTTACGCCTTCCCGTCTAACGATCTTCAATTCCGGTCCGCCATAGTTGAACTCCATGATACTCCGCCATTGTGATTGGTCCAAGTATGGCTGGAACCGTGGAGTCCATGTATTCTTTACCGTCATGATTGAGAACTCGGACTCCCTCACGGTAAGAGGGTGATTGACGTCCGCATTCCTAACCGGGATGCATTTAACAAGCGAGCATGGGAGATGAAGCAAAGACGGCCTCATGCAGCTGCAATCACACCGTGTTAGGGAGACCTTGAAAGCCCGGCCTCCGTGTTGGCGGCCATCGTTTGTGGTTCCTCCGGGCTCTTTCACCTCATACTTCCACTCGTTGTCGTCATATAGTACAGCTTCTTCAGAGTCTGCCTTTCGTGATTGAAATTCCAACCATTCTTCAACCTTTGGTGGGAAATTGTACTTGTGCTTATCCTTGTTCTCACCAGCAATCTGCTTATCAGTCTCCATTGAGTACTTTAAAAAGTATGCATTCATCTTGTCAAATGTGTATTGAACTATTGCCGTCACGGGTAATGTTGGAAATATGCCCTAGAGGCAATAATAAATTAGTTATTATTATATTTCCTTGTTCATGATAATCGTTTATTATCCATGCTATAATTGTATTGATAGGAAACTCAGATACATGTGTGGATACATAAAAAACACCATGTCCCTAGTAAGCCTCTAGTTGACTAGCTCGTTGATCAATAGATGGTTACGGTTTCCTGACCATGGACATTGGATTTCATTGATAACGGGATCACATCATTAGGAGAATGATGTGATGGACAAGACCCAATCCTAAGCCTAGCACAGATCGTGTAGTTCGTATGCTAAAGCTTTTCTAATGTCAAGTATCTTTTCCTTAGACCATGAGATTGTGCAACTCCGGATACCGTAGGAATGCTTTGGGTGTACCAAACGTCACAACGAATCGGGTGGCTATAAAGGTGCACTACAGGTATCTCCGAAAGTGTACATTGGGTTGGCACGAATCGAGATCGGATTTGTCACTCCGTAAACGGAGAGGTATCTCTGGGCCCACTCGGTAGGACATCATCATAATGTGCACAATGTGACCAAGGGGTTGATCACGGATGATGTGTTACTGAGCGAGTAAAGAGACTTGCGTAACGAGATTGAACAAGGTATCGGGATACCGACGATCGAATCTCGGGCAAGTACAATACCGCTAGACAAAGGGAATTGAATACGGGATTGATTGAGTCCTTGACATCGTGGTTCATCCGATGAGATCATCGTGGAACATGTGGGAGCCAACATGGGTATCCAGATCCCGCTTTGGTTATTGGCGGAGAACGTCTCGGTCATGTCTCAGATGGTTCCCGAACCCGTAGGGTCTACACACTTAAGGTTCGATGACGCTAGGGTTATAAAGGAAGTTTGTATGTGGTTACCGAATGTTGTTGAGTCCGGATGATATCCCGGACGTCACGAGGAGTTCGGAATGGTCCGGAGGTAAATATTTATATATGGAAAGTTGTTGTTCGGGTTAGGAAAAGTTCGGGTTTTTCGGTATTGTACCGGAAGCTTCGGAAGGTTTCGGAGGATTCGGAGGTCCGGAGGTCCGGAAATAGTTCCACCACGTCCAATACAGTAGCATGGGCTGTAGGGGGGCGCCCTAGCCTTAATGGGCCAGGGGCACCAGCCCCCCCAAGGCCCATGCGCATGGGAAGGGGAAAACCCTAAAGGGGGAGGCCTCCACTTGACTTGGGAGGCACTCCTCCCCCCTTGGCCGCCCCCCCCTAGATGGGATCTAGGGCTGGCTGCACCCCTTGGGGTGGGAAAACCCTAAAGGGGGCGCAGCCCCCTTTCCCCCTATATATACTTGAGGTTTTGGGGCTGCCATACACACGAGTTTCTCTCCCTCTATTGGTGCAGCCCTGCCTCTCCTCCTCCTCCTCTCCCGTGGTGCTTGGCGAAGCCCTGCTGGATTGCCACGCTCCTCCACCACCATCACGCCGTTGTGCTGCTGCTGGATGGAGTCTTCCTCAACCTCTCCCTCTCTCCTTGCTGGATCAAGGCGTGGGAGACATCACCGGGCTGTACGTGTGTTGAACGCGGAGGTGCCGTCCGTTCGGCACTAGGATCTCCGGTGATTTGGATCACGACGAGTACGACTCCTTGAACCCCGTTCTCTTGAACGCTTCCGCTTAGCGATCTACAAGGGTATGTAGATGCACTCTCCTTCCCCTCGTTGCTGGTTTCTCCATAGATAGATCTTGGTGACATGTAGGAAAATTTTGAATTTCTCGCCACGTTCCCCAACAAAGTGGCATCATGAGCTAGGTCTATTGCGTAGATTCTTTGCACGAGTAGAACACAAAGTAGTTGTGGGCGTTGATTTTGTTCAATATGCTTACCGTTACTAGTCCAATCTTGTTTCGACGGTATTGTGGGATGAAGCGGCCCGGACCGACCTTACACGCACTTTACGTGAGGCAGGTTCCACCGGTCGACATGCACTTGGTGCATAAGGTGGCTAGCGGTGCCGCCTCCCACTTTAGTCGGAACGGATTTGATGAAAAGGGTCCTTATGAAGGGTAAATAGCAATTGGCATATCACGCTGTGGTTTTATGAGGTAAGAAACGTTCTTGCTAGAAACCCATAGCAGCCACGTAAAACATGCAAACAACAATTAGAGGACGCCTAACTTGTTTTTGCAGGGTATGCTATGTGATGTGATATGGCCAAGAAGAATGTGATGAATGATATGTGATGTATGAGATTGATCATGTTCTTGTAATAGGATTCACGACTTGCATGTCGATGAGTATGACAACGGCAGGAGCCATAGGAGTTGTCTTTATTTATTGTATGACCTGCGTGTCATTAAACAACGCCATGTAATTACTTTACTTTATTGCTAACCGGTAGCCATAGTAGTAGAATTAATAGTTGGCGAGACAACTTCATGAAGACACGATGATGGAGATCATGATGATGGAGATCATGGTGTCATGCCGGTGACGATGATGATCATGGAGCCCCGAAGATGGAGATCAATGGAGCTATATGACATTGGCCATATCATGTCACTACTATATAATTGCATGTGATGTTTATTATGTTTATGCATCTTGTTTACTTAGAACGACGGTAGTAAATAAGATGATCCTTACAACAATTTCAAGAAGTGTTCTCCCTAAGCGTGCGGCGTTGCTAAAGTTCGTCGCTTCTAAGCACCACGTGATGATCGGGTGTGATGGATTCTTACGCTCACATACAACGGGTGTAAGACAGATTTACACACGCGAAACACTTAGGGTTAACTTGACGAGCCTAGCATGTACAGACATGGCCTCGGAAGACAGAGACCGAAAGGTCGAGCATGAGTCGATAGTAGATACGATCAACATGAAGATGTTCACCGATGATGACTAGTCCGTCTCACGTGATGATCGGACACGGCCTAGTTGACTCGGATCATGTAATCACTTAGATGACCGGAGGGATGTCTATCTGAGTGGGAGTTCATAAGATGAACTTAATTATCCTGAACATAGTCAAAAGACCTTTTGCAAATTATGTAAAGCTCGCGCTTTAGTTCCACTGCTTAGATATGTTCCTAGAGAAAATATAGTTGAAAGTTGAAAGTAGCGATTATGCGGACAGTAGAAAGCTTATGTCCTTAATGCACCGCTCAGTGTGCTGAACCCCATACGTCGTTTGTGGATGTTGCGAACATCGGACATACACGTTTTGATAACTACGTGATAGTTCAGTTAAACGGTTTAGAGTTGAGGCACCAAAGACGTTTTCGAAAAGTCGCGGAACACATGAGATGTTTCAAGGGCTGAAATTGGGATTTCAGGCTTGTGCCCACGTCAAAAGGTATAAGACCTCCGACAATTCTCTTAGCCTGCAAACTAAGGGAGAAAAGCTCAATCGTTGAGCTTGCGCTCAGATTGTCTGAGTGCAACAATCACTTGAATCGAGTGGGATTTGATCTTCCAGAGATAGTGATGTTTCCCCAAAGACATTGCCACCAAGCCTCTAGAGCTTCGTGATGAACTATAAACATATCAGGGATAGATATGATGATCCTTGAGGTATTCGCGATGTTTGACGCCGCGAAAGTAGAAATCAAGAAGGAGCATCAATTGTTGATGGTTGGTGAAACCACTAGTTTCAAGAAGGGCAAGGGCAAGAAGGGACACTTCATGAAACGGCAAATCAGTTGCTGCTGCAGTGAAGAAACCCAAGGTTGAACCCAAACCCGAGACTAAGTGCTTCTGTGATAAGGGGAACAGCCACTGGAGCAGAATCACCCTAGATAATTGGTAGATAAGAAGGCTGGCAAGGTCGATAGAAGTATATTGGATATACATTATGTTAATGTGTACTTTACTAGTACTCCTAGTAGCACCATGGTATTAGATAATGGTTCGGTTGCTAAGTGTTAGTAACTCGAAATAATAGCTACGGTAACGGAGACTAGCTAAAGGTGAGCTGACGATACGTGTTGGAAGTGTTTCCAAGGTTGATGTGATCAAGCATCGCACGCTCCCTCTACCATCAAGATTAGTATTAAACCAGAATAATTGTCATTTGGTGTTTGCGTTGAGCATAGACATGATTGGATTATGTCTATCGCAATACGGTTATTCATTTAAGGAGAATAATGGTTACTCTATTTGAATAATACCTTCAATGGTCTTGCACCTAAAATGAATGGTTTATTGAAATCTCGATCGTAGTGATACACATTTTCATGCCAAAAGATATAAGATAGTAATGATAGTACCACCTGCTTGTGGCACTGCCATTTGAGTCATATTGGTATAAAACGCATGAAGAAGCTCCATATCGATGGATCTTTGGACTCACTTGTTTTGAAAAGTTTGAGACATGCGAACCATGTCTATTAGTGTATACGCATGAAGAAACTCCATGCAGATGGATCGTTTGGACTCACTTGATTTTGAATCACTTGAGATATGCAAATCATACCACATGGGCAAGATGACTGAAAAGCGTCGGTTTCAGTAAGATGGAACAAGATAGCAACTTGTTGGAAGTAACACATTTTGATGAGTGCAGTCCAATGAGTGCTGAGGCATGGAGTGAATATCGTTATGTTCTTACTTCACAGATGATTTGAGTAGATGCTGAGTATATTTACTTGATGAAACACAAGTCTGAATTATTGAATGGTTCAAGTAATTTCGTGAAGTTAAAGATCATCGTGACAAGAGGATAAAATGTCTATGATATGATCATAGAGATAAGTATCTTAGTTACGAGCTTTGGCACGCTATTAAGACATAGTGGAAATTGTTTCACAATTAATACCGCCTGGAACACCATAGTGTGATGGCGTGTCCGAACATCATAGTTGCACCCTATTAGATATGGTGCGTACCATGATGTCTCTTATCGAATTACCACTATCGTTCATGGGTTAGGCATTAGAGACAACCACATTCACTTTAAATAGGGCACCACGTAATTCCGTTGAGATGACACCGTATGAACTATGGTTTAGAGAAACCTAAGCTGTCATTTCTTAGAAGTTTGGGGCTATGATGCTTATGTGAAAAAGTTTCAGGTTGATAAGCTCGAACCCAAAGCGGATAAAATGCATCTTCATAGGACACCCAAAACAGTTGGGTATACCTCCTAATTCAGATCCGAAAGCAATAGGGATTGTTTCTTGAATCGGGTCCTTTCTCGAGGAAAAGTTTGTCTCGAAAAGTTGAGTGGGAGGATGGTGGAGACTTGATGAGGTTATTGAACCATCACTTCAACCAGTGTGTATCAGGGCAGAGGAAGTTGTTCCTGTGGCACCTACACCAATTGAAGTGGAAGCTTATGATAGTGATGATGAAGTTTCGGATCAAGTCACTACCGTACCTCGTAGGACGACAAGGACGCGTACTGCTTCAGAGTGGTACGATGACCCTGTCTTGAAGGTCATGTTGCTAGACAACAATGAACCTACGAGCTATGGAGAAGCGATGGTGGGCCCAAATTCCGACAAATGGTTAGAAGCCATGAAATCCGAGATAGGATCCATGCATCAGAACAAAGCATGGACTTTGGTGGACTTGCCCGATGATCGGCAAGCCATTGAGATAAATGGATCTTTAAGAAGAAGACAGACGTGGATGGTAATGTCACCGTCTATGAAGCTCGACTTGTGGCGAAGAGTTTTTCACAAGTTCAAGGAGTTTACTACGATGAGATTTTCTCATCCGTAGCGATGCTTAAGTCCGTCAGAACCATGTTAGCATTAGCTGCATTTATGAAATCTGGCAGATGGATGTCAAAACGAGTTTCCTTACCAGTCTTCGTAAGGAAAGGTTGTATGCGATACAATCAGAAAGGTTTTGTCGATCCTAAGGATGCTAAAAGGTATGCAAAGCTCCAGCAATCCTTCCAAGGACTGGAGTAAGCATCTCGGAGTTGGAATATACACTTTGATGAGATGATCAAAGATTTTGGGTTTATACAAAGTTTATGAGAAACTTGTATTTCCAAAGAAGTGAGTGGGAGCACTATAGAATTTCTGATGAGTATATGTTGTTGACATATTGTTGATCAGAAATGATGTAGAATTTCTGGAAAGCATATAGGGTTATTTGAAAGGTGTTTTTTAATAGAAAACCTGGATTAAGATATTTGAACATTGAGCATCAAGATCTATGAGGATAGATCAAAAATGCTTAATGGTACTTTCAAATGAGCACATACCTTGACGTGATCTTGAAGGAGTTCAAGATGGATCAGTCAAAGAAGGAGTTCTTGCCTAAGTTGTAAGGTATGAAGTTAAGAGTTAAAGCTCGACCACGGCAGAAGAGACAGAGAAAGGACGAAGGTCGTCCCTATGCTTCAGACGTAGGCTCTATAGTATGCTATGCTGTGTACCGACTTAGGAAGTGTGCCTTGCCATGAGTCGGTCTAGGGTACAAAATGATCCAGGAATGGATCATTGGATAGCGGTCAAAATTGTCCTTGGAGTAAATAAGGACATGTTTCTCAATTATGGAGGTGATAAAGAGTTTGACATAAAGGGTTACGTCGATGCAAGCTTTAACACCTATCCGAGTGACTCTGAGTAGCAAACCGGATACGTATAGTGGAACAATCATTTGGAGTAGCTCCAAGTGGAGCGTCGAAGCAGCATTTACAATATGACCTATAGATTTGCGAAGCACACACGGATCTGAAAGGTTCAGATCCATTGACTAAAACCTCTCTCACAAGCAAAACATGATCAAACCCCAGAACTCATTGAGTCTTAATCACATGATGATGTGAACTAGTTTAATGACACTAGTAATCTCTTTGGATGTTGGTCACATGGCGATGTGACCTGTGAGTGTTAATCACATGGCGATGTGAACTAGATTATTGACTCTAGTGCAAGTGGGAGACTGTTGGAAATATGCCCTAGAGGCAATAATAAATTAGTTATTATTATATTTCCTTGTTCATGATAATCGTTTATTATCCATGCTATAATTGTATTGATAGGAAACTCAGATACATGTGTGGATACATAAACAACACCATGTCCCTAGTAAGCCTCTAGTTGACTAGCTCGTTGATCAATAGATGGTTACGGTTTCGACCATGGACATTGGATGTCATTGATAACGGGATCACATCATTAGGAGAATGATGTGATGGACAAGACCCAATCCTAAGCCTAGCACAGATCGTGTAGTTCGTATGCTAAAGCTTTTCTAATGTCAAGTATCTTTTCCTTAGACCATGAGATTGTGCAACTCCGGATACCGTAGGAATGCTTTGGGTGTACCAAACGTCCACAACGAATCGGGTGGCTATAAAGGTGCACTACGGTATCTCCGAAAGTGTCATTGGGTTGGCACGAATCGAGATCGGGATTTGTCACTCCGTGTAAACGGAGAGGTATCTCTGGGCCCACTCGGTAGGACATCATCATAATGTGCACAATGTGACCAAGGGTTGATCACGGATGATGTGTTACGGAACGAGTAAAGAGACTTGCCGTAACGAGATTGAACAAGGTATCGGGATACCGACGATCGAATCTCGGGCAAGTACGATACCGCTAGACAAAGTGAATTGAATACGGGATTGATTGAGTCCTTGACATCGTGGTTCATCCGATGAGATCATCGTGCAACATGTGGGAGCCAACATGGGTATCCAGATCCGCTGTTGGTTATTGACCGGAGAACGTCTCGGTCATGTATCGCATGGTTCCCGAACCCGTAGGGTCTACACACTTAAGGTTCGATGACGCTAGGGTTATAAAGGAAGTTTGTATGTGGTTACTAAATGTTGTTCGAGTCTGGATGAGATCCCGACGTCACGAGGAGTTCCGGAATGGTCCGGAGGTAAAGATTTATATATGGAAAGTTGTTGTTGGGTTAGAAAAAGTTCGGGTTTTTCGGTATTGTACGGAAGCTTCGGAAGGTTCGGAGGATTCGGAGGGGTCCGGAGGTCCGAAATAGTTTCACCACGTCCAATACAGTAGCATGGGCTGTAGGGGGCGCCCTAGCCTTAATGGGCCAGGGGCACCAGCCCCCAAGGCCCATGCGCATGGGAAGGGAAAACCACGGGGGAGGCCTCCACTTGACTTGGGAGGCACTCCTCTCCCTTGGCCGCCCCTAGATGGGATCTAGGGCTGGCCGCACCCCTTGGGGTTGGAAAACCCTAAAGGGGGCGCAACCCCTTCCCCCTATATATACTTGAGGTTTTGGGGCTGCCATACACACGAGTTTCTCTCCCTCTATTGGTGCAGCCCTGCCTCTCCTCCTCCTCCTCTCCCGTGGTGCTTGGCGAAGCCCTGCTGGATTGCCACGCTCCTCCACCACCACCACGCCGTTGTGCTGCTGCTGGATGGAGTCTTCCTCAACTCTCCCTCTCTCCTTGCTGGATCAAGGCGTGGGAGACGTCACCGGGCTGTACGTGTGTTGAACGCGGAGGTGCCGTCCGTTCGGCACTAGGATCTCCGGTGATTTGGATCACGACGAGTACGACTCCTTCAACCCCGTTCTCTTGAACGCTTCCGCTTAGCGATCTACAAGGGTATGTAGATGCACTCTCCTTCCCCTCGTTGCTGGTTTCTCCATAGATAGATCTTGTTGACACGTAGGGAAATTTTGAATTTCTGCTACGTTCCCCAACAGGTAATGCACGTACACCCTTGAGCACCTTATTGAAGCATTCTGCCATATTGCTTGTCATTTGACCGTACCTCCGGCCATCTTCATCAAAAGCACGTGCCCAATATTCCTTTCGGCAATGTTCCTATTGAGAAACTCCCGATTGCCGGGTCAAGTTTCTTGTGTCCGAGCAATGCATTGAACAATGCGGCAAACCGCTTGTTGGTGAAAGCAAGACAACAACTCAAGATCATCGGCCAACTCCTTGATACCACATGCCCTATAGAAGTTTGCACAAAAGTGCCTCATGCACCATCGATGATGCAACTTTGTATGTCCAGCAATGTCAACCACCACCGCATTTAGAATTCCGGGATGGCGATCCGATATGACACAAATTTCCTTTCGTGAGTAATACCCTTGTTCTCAGTTGACGCAAGAACCACTCCCAGTTATCATTGTTCTCCACCTCAACCAAAACGAAAGCCAAAGGCAACACCCGGTTATTGGCATCACTTGCTATTGCAACCAATAAAGTGCCCTTGTATTGTCCGGTCAAGAACGTGCCATCAATGGAGATGACGGGCCGACAATGCTCAAAAGCCCTCACGCATTGCTCAAAGGCCCAAAAGGCACGGCCAAATACTCGCACGGTCCTCCCGTTATGAATCAATGTTTGGTGCCCATGAGTCTCAACCACGTGAACCATGCCTGGGTTTGTGGCGGCCATAGCTAACAACAACCTAGGGAGTCGGTTGTATGCTTCCTCCCAATTGCCATACAACATCTTGAATGCGGCCTGCTTCGCCTTCCATGCCTTGCCGTACTTCACCTTGTAATGAAAGATGGCTTTCACAAGGTCAATGACACTCTTGATGCTCATTGTTGGAAGTGTGGATATTTGGTTGGAAAGCACATGGCGATGAACTCGGATGTGAGTTGTGCGTGTTGTTGGTACACAAGCTTGCCATCCGCCCTCTTGTGCAAAGACATGTGAGTTGGTAGACAACTCACTATGCGCCAAGTGGGACCTCCTTTCCATGGCCTTGCACGCACAATCCATGGACATGTTGGCACTTCACATTTGACCGTGTAACGCACATTCACGTCCGAGTTGGCCACTTTATGTGGACGATAATGTGTAACCGAGTAGTTGTCGAGCCACATCTTCAATTCCAAGAAGGATTGAAACTCACAACCGGGATATATCCCGTTCTTGCCGTCTTCCTAATCACGGTGAGAACTTGGCCTAGCTCCAAGAGATATGCAGTTGCCACCATCCACAACGGCTTCATCCGCGAGACTAAGATCCTTGAACAATGGTGTCTTGTGATCCCGCCCAATACCTTCTTGAATGCTTCGCCTCCTTGGCGTGAACCCTCCTCATCAACTTCTTCATCGGGACCATCATCATCCGAGTCCGATGCATATGCACGGAAAAAGGGATGGATTGGTCCATTGTCTCTGCACATGATATTGGTCGAGATCACCCACATTGTTGTCATGGAGGTCAACTTCGTTGTCATCCTCCTCGTACTCATCATTCTCCTCTTCAAAACCTTCATTTTGGTTGTTTGGAGTCGGGCTCAATGTTGGCCAATCTTGTTGCGTGAATTGAGGTTCACTCATTTGATCTTGGTTCATGGGTGGGGAGTGCTAGCAACCAACGGGAGGGTTCGGTTCAAGTCTACATTCAAAGTAGACTCAACCTTCTTGGAGGCAAATAACTCAAGAGCCTTGTCTAGAGATTCGCAACCGCCTCCTTGTATGCAACCCAACGTTGCTCGGAGTTCACACGCATTGTCTTCCAACGGATGTGCATTCCAAAACCAACATTATGCCTTCCTCGAACTCAACAACGTCACTTGGGTCAATCCAATTCAAATCTTTCCTCACTTGTTCCAAAAGCTCCGCATAGCTAGGACTACTCTCAAACACCATGTCAAGCTCATCCGGGTCCGTCTCAACATTGCCTTTCAAAAAGGCCTCTTTATCCACATGATGAACATAAACACATGTTCTCCCCATCCCTACAATAATCAAAAACACACATATATCAAGTAAATACTTAAGAAAAATATTTGCACATATGCCCTAACATATATATGAATTAATAACCCTAACCACCACATAAAAATTACCACAACCCTAACCATAACATAACCCTAACACCAACATCAAACACACATAACCCTAACCCTAGCATACTATGGAAGCCTAAACAACCCAAATTAGCAAAGAAATATAACATCATTCAACACAAATTTGCAAATCCAAGCAAAACTAGGGTTTCCCAAACTAGCAAGATTTGAGCAAATGTGACAATTCCTATGGATGAAAACGAGGGATCGGAGGAGATTACCTTAAGGGAGGGTTGGCTTGAAATCCACGGTCAAATACTCGGATTTGCAATATTTGAGAAGGATTTGAGAGGGGAGAGGGAAGAGAGGAGGGCCGCAAGTCTAAGGGTTTGGGTCGGGTGGGGGTGTGGGGTGGGGTGGGAGGGAGAGAGGTGGGGCCAGCCAAGTGGAATGACAGATCGTGCAGCGCCAAGAGCTAGGGCGCGCACATTACAGTGTGTGGCGCCTAGCCCTTAGGCGCCTGCACAAAGTGTGAGGGGCCAAGAATCGACCAGGGCTGCCACGTTGGCAGGATGTCTGACGCCTAAGGGAAGGGCGCCAGACAGAGGGTGCGGCGCCCAGTTGTCGGGCGCCACACAAAAGGGTCAGCAGAGTGAAATTTTTTCGTGACCAGGTCAGTTTGTGATTTGATTTCTGCCTCAGGTCAGATATGTGATTTTGACCCATGGAGAGAGTCAAGTTTTTACTACTAGTAAGAGCATCTCCAGCCGCGCTCCCAACAGGTCCTCCCAAGCAACTTTTTTGGCGCCGGCATAAAAAAAACTCCCCAATCACGTCCTCAGGACGACGAAATCCGCCGGTTCGGCCCATTTTTGGGCCCGGCGACCGCAGGCCGAACCCGACACACTGGGGGGCGCAAGGGGAAAGTGCGGCTGGCCCACACCGTCAGGTGAAAAGTCAAGTTTTTCTTCCCCGACTCGCCTCCCACCCCTCCCCCCCCCTCCCGCGCCCTCGGCCGCCACTAGCTGTATCCCAGCGCCGCCCACCGCCCTTCACCGCTAGATAGCCAATCCCAGCCGAAAAAAGAGCAGAGGTTCGTCGATGCAGCCCCTCCACCAGCAGCTGGGCGTTTTTGCCGCTGTTTCCGGCCGCGGAGTGGCAGTTTAGCAAGGTGTTCAGCGATTTGCCTGCCTCGGCGATGGACTCGGACGACGAGGAAGCGCTCGCCGCACTGCTGGAGGAGGAAGCCGAGGAGATGAGCATCTCATGGTGCTCGCCGCCCTCGCCCAGCTGCTGACGAGCAATGAAAAGCTGCGGCGAGGTGGCTCGTCGCCGGGGCGGATGAAAGCAAAGAACCGACATCGTCTCGAAGGCTACTGCATGCTTTACTCCAACTACTTCACCGATGCTCCACTTCACGGCGACAAAACATTTCGGCGCCGTTATCGGATGAGCCAAAAGCTCTTCCTCAGGATTGTAAATTCCATCCGGGAGTTCTACAGCTACTTCAAGTGCAAGATGGATTGCAACGGCAAACTTGAATTCACCTCGATCCAGAAGTGCACGACAGCGATGAGGATGCTTGCATACGGAGCTCCCGGTGATTCACCTCGACGACTATGGGCGCATGGCCGAGTCCACCACCATTGAGTGTTTCTACAAGTTCTGTCAGGCAGTGGTGGCAGTGTTTGGACCGCAATACTTGAGAACACCTAATGCGGAAGACACTGCTCGGATCCTAGCACAGAATGCAGCAAGAGGATTTCCTGGGATGCTTGGAAGAATTGCCCATTTGCATGGCAGGGGATGTACAAAGGCGCAAAAGGCGGTTGCCGTGTGGTACTTGAGGCGGTGGCCACACATGACCTCTGGATTTGCCACTCCTTCTTTGGTATGCCAGGAACTCACAATGACATCAACGTGCTGCAGTGCTCCCCTGTCTTTGCCAAGCTTGTTGAAGGCATTCTTCTCCGGTGAACTTCGAGGTCAATGGACGGCACTACAATAAGGGGTACTACCTAGCTGATGGCATCTATCCGAGATGGTCTACATTTGTGAAGACTATCTCAAGCGCTGTGCCAGGAGGCAAGAAGTCCCACTTTGCCAAGGTGCAGGAGGCTTGCCGGAAGGATGTCGAGCGGGCATTTGGTGTGCTCCAATCTCGATTTGTTGTTGTCTGGTACCCTGCTCAGACCTGGTCGAAAGATCAAATGTGGGAGATCATGACTTGTTGTGTCATCTTGCACAACATGATCATCGAGAGCGAGCAAGAAGAGCCAGTGTTTGACACTGAACCATACTATAGGCAGGGTCCTCTAGCCGAAGTTGATCACCAGCTACCGGCAACCTGGACTGCCTACCTCAGTATGCGTCAGGAGATCCGAGACCCACATGTGCATCATCAACTGCAGCAGGATCTGGTGGAGCACCTATGGAGGCTCAAGGGCGACGCCGGACGCGACGTGTGATGAAATATGAGTTTTTATTTGTTGAACTATATATTTTATATTGAACTATTTGTTGTTGCACTATTTTATTGAACTATTTGATTTTCTGTGATGAACTATGTGATAAAAAAATATTTATGTTGATAATTGAACGCCGAGCCACGACGAACCACGCCGAATATGGGCCTATTCTCGCCCATATGGGCCCTTTATTCGCCGAAAGTGGGCCGAAAACTGGGCCAATATCAGCGCCTGGGGGCGACGGTTAGATGCCCAACTACCCCAGCGCTGATTGTATCGCCGGCTCGCCCCAGGGGCGATTTTTATGCCTACTGGGAAGGCCAACGGCTGGAGATGCTCTAACCTTCCTCCTCTTTAGTTCTCAGCAAATTGTGTTATGTACTAACGTGATGCTACTCCTGAAAACCAAGTAAAATGGCTTGCTAAACCAAAAGCCAAGGAGCCTTTTTCCCCTCCTGAAAAACCAAAGGCCTCCTCTCGCTTTTCATCTTTTGGGACAGATTGTGGGTCTCAAGGAACACAAAAGCGTGTGCGCTTCTTTTCACATCCCACCCCCAAAAATTGCCCCTTCCTCTGGTTTCAAAAACCCGTGACGTCATCTCCCGCCTTCACAAGCTCCAAACACAAAGCCAACTTCAACGCGCCAATCTATAATGTTTGTGTGTAAGCGAACAAAAAACCACTGCACAACGCGCCGACACAAAATGGACGGGTGTCTTTTCCGGGACCAATTTTTGGCCCGTATTTGGGTTTGATTTGCGTTCTTGCGGACAAGCAGCGGACATCCGCGACGTCCTACCCTAGCGTGCCCGTCTGTGGCACACAGACCATTCTCCCTCCCAACCAGCACCACGCCCTCTTCGCCATCGCCGCCGCCCATTTCTGGCCACTGCGCGACCACCCCACCCCCTCCATTCACCAGTTGCGCCTCGCCACTGCCCATCCCCGTTGTCGCCCGCAAGGTGTTTGATTATTTGCCCGACTCGGCCGAGGCGCATCCATGCCAGCCTCCATCCAGTGAGCTACAATTTCATCATGGTGGACAATTCGAATGAGTTTTTTTAACAACTTCATATGTTCATCATTGTCTGAAG
Organism: Aegilops longissima; assembly: GCA_021605205.1. NCBI lineage: Eukaryota > Viridiplantae > Streptophyta > Magnoliopsida > Poales > Poaceae > Aegilops > Aegilops longissima. The sequence goes on along the minus strand of CM038681.1, from coordinate 610,415,038 downwards.
AATCGTTCGACGATGATGATGATGGTGTGATAGCTGCTTTGGTTGTCAATGAGCACATTGCTAGGCAGCGACCAAGGTTTAGGGATTGATCACGAACCGTGCTCTGGGTTCGAATCGTCACAGAGAGAGCGGTCATTGCCTACTCTACAACGATTATTTCAAGTACAATGACTCAATATTCCCTCCCAAGCTTTCCGAGCGACGCTTCCGGGTGACAAGACATGTGTTCAACTGTATTCTGGAGGGAGTGATGGCGTATGATGATTACTTGAAATGTAAGTATGATGCCCTTGAAAAGGTTGGTTTCTCCTCTTATCATACTTGAAGCCGCGGCATCACAAGATATCTGGATTTGGCATTCTTTTCCCGGCATGACAGCTTCTCATAATGTCGTCAATGTGCTCTCTGGTGTTCACGAGTCTTTCAGATGGCATACGGTTAACCTTGAGATCAATGGTCACCAATACAACAAGGGATATTACCTAGCTGATGGTATCTATCCTCACTAGTCTACGATTGTCAAGACAGTCTCCAATCCGTAGGAGAGAAGAGGGTGAAGTTTGCCAAAGAACAAGAGAGTGCTAGGAACGATGTGGAGCGTGCTTTTGGTATGCTTCGATCTCGATGGGCTATTGTTTGACACAAACAGATGATGTGGGAGGTAATGATTGCTAATGTGATCATGCATAACATGATCGTAGATGATTAGCGTGATGACAACCTCTTTGACCAAGGGGGGATTTCCAGGGTGAAAACTTTGAGCATGAGAGTGACAACGTTTGCACAGTTCATACAATTTCACCAAGAAATGCGTGATTGGATAACTCATATTCAACTTCAAAACATGCAGCAACCAATAAATCTTCAAAACATGCAGCAACCAATAAATGTATCCGCTCTTCATTTTTAATGTAGTTGGTACAATTTTGAATTCATTTGTTGTGAACTATAACATTTATTTATTATGATGTAAAACCGTGTGACTTATTTGTTTAGTTATGTGTAATGTTTTATTTTTATTTGATTGTGTAATTAATATGTATGGAAATTTGACAAAAAACCAGGTGAGCGGATCAAATGGGTCGGCCGGTTAGGCACACTGCACAGAAATTTGATGAAGACATGTGTCACTTATATTATTTTTTCCTTTTTTAGAAATGCCACATCTACGACTCACCCAAATGGACAAAAGTGGGCTAAATCTGGCGTGTTAGAGTTGGCCTAAGAGCATCTCTAGCAGACCAGTAAAAAGCCCCGACCCGCTAAATAACCGTCAAAATGCGGGTCGGCACGGAAAATCCCGCCCGAACAGACCCCGCAAACGCGGCCGGCCCGCAAAATTTTTTGAGGGGCGCGGCAAAATCTTGACCCCAACCCGCGAGTACGCAGCCCCCCCCCCCGTCGGTGCCCTGCATATAGCAGGAGCGCATTTCAGCCCGCGCTTTTCCCCACCCCTCTCCCCTCGCCCCGCCGCCCACGATTCCGGCGAAAGTAGCCGGCGAGATCACGCCGAAAGGCCGCCACACGCACGTGGTTGCCCTCCACCCCCCCTCCCGCGTCGGCGGGCCGAAAAATTGCAGATCTGCGGCCCTTCATCGCGGGCGGCCGGATTTGGCTTTTCCGGCGGCCGGTGGCTGCGCCAAGCGATGGAATGGTCAGGGAGCACCTCGCGTAGCCCCGACAAAGTCCTATCGCCGCATGCAGACACAGGTTCGTCCTATCGCCGCCATCGCCAAATTTAGGATTTGCAGGCCGGCGGGAGCGGCGCCAGACCAGACCCCGCAAAGCCGACCCATAAAAAAGTATATTCCGTGAATATCCTTTTATACGGTCCGTTTGACGGGGTCTGCCTTTGCGGCCGTCCGCGCCGGCCCACAAAGTCATTTTTCCGCGAACTGCAAACGCGTTTTGTGGGTTGAGATTTTACGGGGTCTGCTAGAGATGCTCTGAATAGTAGGGCCCTGCTTGCACAGCCCACAGAGGATCCGGAGGAGGAGGAGCGCGCACGGGCACGGCTACTGGTTGTTGGCGGGCGGGTAGCCCAAAACGAAAACGCCCCTGCCTGTCTCTCTGGCAGTCAAGCGTGAACGCCGTGAGTAGCCGTCCCGTCCGTCGGACCACAGCTAGTACGTACTGGTACCAGGAAGCCAGCGCGTCACGTCACGGGCACGGCTGAAAGCCACCGTCAAGGACGCCAAGGAAACGGGAGTGGCTTCCAAGGCCACCGTTTTTCCTTTCTCCAAGCAGCAAGTAGCAACAACCCGCCCACGCCACGGCACAAGCACAGCCAGAAACCACCAGATAACGCAGCGCACGCGACCAAACCACACCGAGGCTGAGAGCGCGATAGATTGGGAGGAGCTCCGGCAGGCAGGCAGCAGGAAATCGAGCTAGCCGAGGAGCTACCGGAGGTGAGCTGAGGTCCTGACCATTTCGTCCTTGCTGACGCCGGATTTCTTCCATAGCTGAAGTGTGTTTGCGCTCTTGTCTTGAGCCGCAGAGACCTGCCGGCCGGGGAGCATGGAGGAGCCGTCCATGGCCGACCCGCCGCGGATCTTCTGGAAGTCCAGGAGGAGGCCGTCGTCAGGTAGGGGGCGCTCCTTCTTGGTGCTTCGATTCCTTTGAGCAAACGTCTTCAACTCCTGAATCCATCCTGATTTGAACTGCGCCCTTTTAAAAATACTGTATTTATAAGATATAGTTCCTTTACAAAGAAAGGAACCTGTCCGTCCTTCACCCATTCCCCATCTATCCCACAACCGTACTGCCGGTTTCGGCAAATTTCAGTCCAGATCTCGGCAAAGGCTCCCCTCATGCTTTCTCTCCCGGGGATTAATCTTGAAATTTACTCCTGCCGTTTTGTTTTTGAAATTTACACCAAGTCTTGGGCCAATTCGATTTACAACTCGGAATCTCCTCATGTTCCTCGAAAATTAGCTCCCTCATCTTTGTACCCCGGTTCTTAGTCAGGGGTGTTCATCCGTTTTCGGACGGCACCTCACGGCCGGAAACATTCCCAGCAGTGAGATATTGCGTGTGGAAATGGATCGACAATTGCCACCTCACGTAGACGAATCACGAATATATACAACTACCAATACGAGTAAGAAAATCGCAAGTTCCGCCCACACGTTAGTCACGCGGCCGGCCTGCGCAACTAATTCTCTGCTGTATATTTATAATCAATTAATCAACGGTCTCGTGGAAGCAAAGGTCGTTCAGAGCTTCAGACCTTGGTTAGTTTGGGGGTAGTTTCTCACAAGGGTGGGTGGGTGAGTGCCGCTTAGCCTTGCTTGCCTTCGCCGGCAAGATCTCTGCGAGCCGGCAGCTGCAGCTGCTATCCAGTAGTGGTCGTGGTCGTGCGAACATGCTCGCGCCAAGAAACCATATCCCTTTCAGTAACTTGCTGTTGTTGGGTTCACCTTTTGAGGCCCCCTCCTCTGAATATTACTACTAGTTTTCTGTCTTGGGCAATGCAGCGAGATGCTCTCCGGGAGCAGGGGAAGCTTGGCTGTGAGGGCAGCAGCCAACGAGGCTGTAATTTCTTCTGAGAAAAAGAGGGCTGCAATTTGATACTGCACTAGTACTAGATGACACGGCGAATGCGATAGGCTGAGATATCTATGTCCTTAATTCTCTGACTTCGAAGATAATGTCAATTGTTTATGGCGCAACCCGAGGCTCGAGAGATGCGCGTGTTTGGTGACCACTCGCGTTTATTTTAGAGTTCATGTCAGAATGTTATAGTAAGTAGGTTAATCTATCTAATGGTACTGACCAAATTACCGTGTCTGAACCTGCCAATGTTGACCAACTAGCTAGTACTACTGTGTAAGTAAATTAGTTTGCTCTTACTGTGTAACTCACGAATATATTCTGTCAATAGATCTTGCAGGGAATTCCTTGTATTATACAGTACAGTATGTGTTCTAAGCTGTCGCTGTCTATCACAGCCCTTTCTTGCTTTGCTTCCTTGTCAAGGAGAGCGCATACAGCTTGTTGAAGTACGCATCCATGTTCCAAATGGCAGCAAAACTCACTCTCACCTATCATCACTCTACCAGTAATCCACTGAAGAAGCCTCTAGCTGATCATATTCTAGTGCCAATGGCCATGTAAATAAACAAGAATCATTTTGGCCGTGTTGATTGATATTAATGCAAATAGGTGGAGTGCACGGGTCCCTTTACTACATTAAACAGGACTCATTTTTGGTCGTGTTTCCTTTTCAAGTAATTGATGTCAATGCACACCTATGATTGAAACCATATCCCCTTCAGTAACTCCCTCTGAATTCCACTGGTATTCTGTCTTGGCGAGGCAATGGAAAGGCTCTTCAGGAGGAGCAGTAACAACGCGTCAATTTCTTAGGACAAAAGAAGAGGGCGACTGTGATAGACTGAGATATCTATGGTCCACATTGGCTTCGTATAATACCGATTGTTTACAGCATAATGTCAGGCTCGAGACAGGCGTGACCACTCACGTTTATTTGGAGTTGCTGTCAGAATGTTACTTTAATTAGGCCGGTCTCTGATGATACTGACCAGATAAACTATTTCTGAACCTGCCAATGCTCATTGTTTTTTTATATAGCTTCACCATTCGTGCCGAATGGTCTGAACCTGCCGATGTTGACCGTGTTAGTAAATCAGTCTGCTCGTAGTGTATAACACATGAACAGATAAAAGGATAAATTGTTTCCACTTCTATCCTCTCCAGAGCTTCTGAGAATAGTCTGTTGATAGATCTTGCAGGGAATTGCTTGCATTGTACAGTATGTCTAAGCTGTCGCTATCTATCCAAGTTCCAAATGGCAGCAAAACTAATTCTTGAGCTATTACTCCACCAAAAAAACTTCGGGCTGATCATTTTCAAATTCTAGTGCCAATGGTCATGTATGTCAGTCAGTATATATATGCACTGCATTTTGCTAGGGTAAATGTACTAACTACTGACTTACTCAGTCTGACTTACCAATGTGTATGTTCCAGCCAATGGCCGGAGCTTGCAAGCACAAGAACATAACAACGAGGCTGTTGCCACCGAAGAGGCAGCAGCGGGCAATCTTCCGGCTCAAGGAGAAGCCATGAAGATTGATGACGCAAATGCAGCAAGCACTACCACAGAGGATGATGCTCATCAGGCAGATCCAATGGCTAACCTATCTGAGAAGCGAAAGGCGCTCTTTGAGCCCCTGGAGCCGATCAATGGCAAGCGCAGCGCTGACATGCTGCTTCCGCCACCGGACTTCGAGCCTACATCGTATCCCAAGGGATGGCTGGTTGGTAAGAAGCGCAAGCTCGTCAATGTCGATGTGGTGGAAAGCATGAGGAGGATAGCGATCCTGGAAATGAACAGAAAGGTTCATGTTCTTGCTAATTACGTATTTGCCACCACATGCTAGCATAATATCATGCTGGGTATATGCCATACTGTTTTTCTCTGGTAATTGCATACATGATCAAGGCCTGAAATCAAGCATGAAACACTAACTTTACCATTAACTTATGATGACCTGTGCATTGTCCTAGTGCAGCTAAGGTAATTAGGCATTTTTGTTATTGTTGCCAAATCTGCATCATAGGTTGATACATATTATCATGTAAAATATCTCGTAAAATGGCGTGGCAGGACCGTGAAATCGGCGGGCTGAATGAACAGCTAGAGGAGGACTCCCGCGTTCTGGAGCTTCTGCAGAAGCAGCTCACGGACGAGCGCAGGAAGCGGTCGGAGATCGAGAAGGAGAATTCCATGCTTCAAGAGCAGGTGACCATGCTGATGAACATGCTTGATGAAAACGAAGCCTTCGACGAGGAAGGAGAAGAGGCGCCACCGCCCGACTCCATCGATTAAGCATTTCCGACAACTGCAGGTTCCCCTTTTTAAGAAAAGGCATCCGCAGCATGTCCATCTTTGGGTACCAATTTGAGAGTATCCCGGAGGTTTCTATTGTTCTCTTGTGTAGAATTCAATTTATATTATTTCGTTTCATGGTTTGCATCGTGTAGGCGAAGGGTGCATGTTTTATTGTTCCTGTTCGTATCTAGGTTTGTTGCAGATGTATGGAGACATTTGCGACGCATTTTATTTGAAATGCAAGTGTGTATATGGTATTATGATTATTTTGCCAGCCACTGCATTTTTTGTGTGCATATTTTGAAGTTGCCATGACATCTGATCTACAAATGTGATGCACTAGTGTCATAAACAAATGCCAAGATGACCCGGAGATGCATTGACGAGTACCAGGGCTTCTCCAACGGTCCATATCACCCGTTACTACAACATGAATGGTATGTCAGGGGAAAATAGAGTAAAAATTGTGAAACATTTGCTGGTAGGATAAACAGTCCAAACACAATTACCAAGGCCAAAGTAACAAGATGCGGCTAAAAAGAAGTAACAAGATGCAGTAGTTGAATGATCTTGGAGGGTTGGTATAGCACTCTACCAGCGAAGCTGTTAATTTGTGGATACTTTGTGTGAAATTTTCCACATCGCTCCTCTTTGCGATAGCCTTAGTATCGGCATGTTGGAGATGCCCTCACAGGCCAACGGAGAAAGTACTGAGAGAAATGTAGTAAGAACAGCGAAATGGGGTTGCGCAAATTTCAGTTGTTGCCAAATGAGAGTCAGGTAAGTTACAGACAGGGGACCAAAACAAGTCTAAGAAGGCACAGTTCATCCTCATGATCGAAACATTCCAAATCCGGAGCGCTAACCGGAGTTCTCTCAATCCTCTGCTATGTCGAACAACTCTGACATAGATGGTATGCGGCGAGGGAGGTTCTCAAACAGACCCGCCATGGACTCCTTTCTAGAGATGGCAGGTGGTGCTGCGCCGCCATCCACAGTTCTCCCAGCAGGCGCCCATTGTTCTTCGTCTTCGAAACAAAATCCTAGTTCCTCGGCAAAGGCATCATGACCTACTTCGCCTGCAGCAATGGTGTAGTTGCGCTCAGGAACAGATACGGTGGATGGCGCAGCGCCTTTCTCAAGCAAATTGCTAAGCGAGTCCACTCTTGCCAGCAGATATTTCTCATCCGCGGATGGCGGGGCATGTGTATCGCTTAAGAGGCTCTCAGCAATCTCCTGAAATTCTTTCGGCACCTCAGGGCTGGCATGATTGCACAAATTGAGGTTCCTTTGTTCTTGAGCAACAATTTTTGCTTGGACATCTGAAACAGTGGCACCTGAGAAAGGCTTACTGTTAAAGGAATATAATCTAGTACAAGATTATAAGTGTGGCATGGAAGCCTGCCAGCCTCAAGAATTTGTCTGAAGAAGGGGATACTTACCTAAGTTCAATGGCTGAAGATGCTTCACCCCATCCCTTTGGAACACTGGAGAAGTATGACATGGTAACACATGATGTGCGAACATGGATGAAGGGCCGGAACTTTCATTTGGATTTCCAAATATGGAGCTTATGTTTCCAATAAATGGAGAATCTGACATGATAATTGGTTGTCGGCTCAGCTCATTTAGTCGCTCATCACACTGAATAAGCTTTTCAAAATTTCTGCTCAACACACTCGAAGAGCAGCGCAAAACATGCCTCCTGCATTCAGAGCATTTAAAAGTAAATTTCATCTCAACAAAGTAAATGATAAAGTTGAATAAAACAGAAACAACTAGCAGCAAGGTCTACCAAAAAAGCAATACAAAGTGCGCAACACATCTACACCATAAATCACAGCAACAACTAATTGCAACTTTCATATTTCAAGATTGATATTTAAGTGTTAATGTAGAACGTTAAATAATGCACTAGTGCTTCACCTGCACATGATTGCTTGTCCACAAGTGAAATCTGGTGCCGCCAGCCATAATGTATGTTTTCTTGGTTGAGGATCGGTCTCTTGAAAGAAAATGGGTGGCCGAGACAACTTCAAAAAGATTGGAAACTCGTTTGAGGCAATAATGATTGATAGGTACACAAACAAACAATAAAAAAGATCACAAGAACTAACCATCAGTTCCAAGATGCCATCTCCCTCCTCGGGGCAAGTTGCCTTTATAGCAGTAATATCTAACCACTGGAGCTCTATCTTACTCTTAAGACCATCGTTCAAAACTTCCCAGACAAGCTTATGCTTTGCATAGTAGCATTTTGCAACCAAATCACCTTCATACTGCGATGTGTACTGTATTAAAAGCAAAAAAAATGTTTTGGTTAGGCAGTATTTATGGAAAGCTTATAAATACTTCTTTCTCATAATAACATATACACTGAGTTAACACGAGGAAATTGCTTACCTCCCAATTACCAATCTTAAGAAAGTTTGCAGGAAAATTTGAAGCTTTTACTACATCTTTCTTTAACGGGGGCTTGGAAACAATATCTTTCATAGCAGAACGGCCCTTGGTAGAGATTTCCTTGGCAGAGTTTTCCTTGGTAGAGATTTCCTTGGTAGAGTTTTCCTTGGTAGAGTTTTCCTTTGAAAGACGCATACAAATAAGATCTACAAAAGATGGGCTCTTTTTCAACCGTAGACCAAGTGGGAGCGGTTCATTAATTATATTGACATACATGTCCTGCAAAACATAATCTCTCTACTCAGAATTAGGATCAATAAAAAGATAAAGATGGAGCGGTAGAGATAATATTAATCAAAACCCATCATATCATATTTTGCAAAGTTTGCATTGAATAATTAAACACATTTCTCTTTTATGCGGTCAATCAATCAAGGCAAAACATTAACTTCAATACTTAATGGTTTTTTTCTTCTTCGGATGAGTTGAACTTCCTATTTGAATTCCTTAAATAAAAGACAATGGGTATAATTTGAATTCTACGCCAACGACAAAATCTTTCTGTCGTTATATTAATATAATATACTAAAACCCTGAACCACATCTACCTGCAGCGGAGGCAGAAGAAGAGGCGGTGGCTTCATCGTCCCGAATTCCTCAAAAGAAAAAAAAGATAGTGTGTATAATTTAAATTCTACGCCAACGATAAAATCTTCACGCCACCATATAAAATACTAAAAACCCCAACCCCATCTACCTACATTGGAAGCAGAAGCGGGGTGGCTGCGCCATCCCGAATTCCTCAAAAGAAAAAATATAACGGGTATAATTTGAATTGTACGCCAACGACAAAATCTTCGCGCCACCATATTAAAATGCTAAAACACCAAACCCCATCTACTGGAAGCATAAGAGGGGGCAATCCTTCAAAAGAAAAAAAATAACGGGTATAATTTGAATTGTACGCCAACGACAAAATCTTCGCGCCACCATATTAAAATGCTAAAACATCAAACCCCATCTACTGGAAGCATAAGAGGGGGCAATCCTTCAAAATAAAAAAAATAACGGGTATAATTTGAATTGTACGCCAACGACAAAATCTTTGCGCCACCAATAAAACCCCAAACCCATCTACCTGCAGTGGAAGCATAAGCGGGGGTGACTACGCCGCCCTGAATCCCTTAAAAGAAGAGAAATGGGTATACTTTGAATTCTACGCCAACGATAAAAATCTTCGCGCCAGCATAGTAAACTAGTAAAACCCATCTACCTGCAGTGGAAGAGGAAGCTGAGATGGCTGCGCCGTCCAACTCCTAACGCGCTTCTGAGTGGCCTCATTCCCGTCGCCTGACCGCTCCTCCTCCAAGTTGCCCGCCGGCGACGCACTGGGGGCGACGGCCGCCGTGTGGCTTGCGCGCCGCTTCCTCCGCAGCCGGCCCCGGGGCTGCACCATGCCGACGTCCCTAAAACCCTGGAGCCTGGGAGAGGAAGGAGCAGGCCCCTGGGGATCGGATCAGATGGAAGAAAGGGATGGCGACGGCGGAGGGGGAGCGCGAAAGGGGCCTGGCGGCGGAACACGGCGCTGGATCCGGCGCTCCTGGTTATAATCTGGGACGCGGGGACGCGCGCGCGGCTGATGGGGCTCGTGGAGGTAGGTGAGGGACGGCGTGTCGCCGATCGGTTTCTTGTGCATCGCCGCACGGAAAGCGCCCCACGCCCGGCGTGCGTCTCGGTCGGTTGCCACCAGCTTAACATCTGCACGTACGTCCCTTGTTTTTAGAAAGAAAAGCGCTAACGCTTTGCCCGGGCTACACCGCGCAGCTGCTGGTGTGGCTCGTCACGTTTGCGTTTGTCCACATTTCTCTCTCTTTTTTAGAAAGTTTGTCCCATATTTCTCTGGATGTACGTGGACGTGGATGCCTCCTCGCCATTTTGCGAGTGTCCAATGGGCAGGGGCCAAGTGGCAGCCGCCGGGGGACCCGACGAGGCGAGTCGTGGACGACGATGATGAAGGACGTACGGAGTCGAGACCATGCAACAAAACACCGGTGTGCTTACTGTGCCGTCGAAGGACGACGCGGAGTCGAGTCACGCCGCCGCCTTCCTCATCGCAATCCGGGACATCTTCCCTGAGCTTTGCCGCTGCCATTGTGCGTGACAAGGTCGCCACCTACATGATGTTGACACTCGCACGGCGCTCGCCGCCAAGGAGCGCATGTACCACGAGCGTCCCTAGGCATGCATCATTGTTGGCGAGCCTCCGAGCCCTTTGGACCCGGGCTCAGAGGAGGGGATGGCGGTAGACCCGGCCGCCGAATTTGCCACTGCCGGCTACACCATAGTGGATGCGGCGTCCGGGGGCAACAACATCCACCTTGCAACGATGGACGAGCCGGAAGCGCAATACCGACGTGCGCAAGCCTAGAAGGCGGAGGAGGCGCGTTGTTGAGCGGCCTAGGTGGAGGGCACAAGTTGGGCGAAGCGCATCTCAAGAACAGGCACGCTCATGCCTTAGCCGTGGTGACACTCATGATGTATCTGGAGATTGTCGCCGAGAACCACAAGATCTTCACATCATTGGATAGTGCGTGCACGATCGATTGTGAGCGTCGCAAGCCCATTTCTCACGACATCGAATTTGCAGAGTTGTGCGAGGAGATTTTAGGTGAAATCACTGACAAGGTAGAGGAGGAGCATGCCGTCAGGATCTCTCTTTTTTTTAGAATCCGGCAGGATATCCTTGATGCCGTGGATTCGATCTGCCGCAAATGTTGACAAGGCCAGCCCCTCCGGCACAAGGGTAATCAACATCTCCTCCGACGAGGAGTAGATTTTATCTGTATGTATTGATGCTTTTGCTAGTTTAATGTCAATGCGGTAGTAATGTACTAGGTAATGAATTGTACTAGTATTCTATATTTGATGTTAATTTAGTCTAGTTGTTTAATTATAAAAGGAAATGGTTTATATATGTGTTTCAAATGAATTTGTGTGAAAAAAATTATGTTCACATTTTGTAGGGATTAAGTTATAGGGGATATGCTAGATGAGAAAATGTCATTTCCCTAAAAGATTTTAGAAAAATGGGATAGGGGAAATATTTGGACTTTTAGGATAGGGGATCTGCTAGAGATGCCCTTAGTATGGTTTGTAGTGATTTCCGGTCAATACTAGAAGTGTTATCTGTATGGATTAAGACATTGGTCTCAATTGGGGGGAAACTTGCCTATAAGGTACAAACTCTTGCAGTTGGAGCCTTTGGATTCCAATACAATATTGCAAACAATCAATTATTCCCCCACGTTTTTGATACACCGCTCACGGTATTAACAAGTGGCCCTCAATAAGTGAGCCATCCTGCAAATTTGAAAGAAAAAAAAACTGAACGTTAGTTCAATTGATTAGTAATAATTGCAGCAAATAAATCATCTGAATGAATCCTAAAAGTGATCGAAGTAAAAGGGCACTTGTGCTATGCCCCATAATATAAAGTGTGTAGTAAGTGGTTTTTTAGGCAAAGCCATTCACCGAGCTTTATTAGTTAGAGAAAACAGTTACATCTCTCATCAGACACTCCAGAATGAAACTCAGGGGATTAACATCTCAAAAACAAGAATTACGCAAAGGAAAAAAATTCATACCAAGTTCATGTGCCGCCACATTGACCTCTCTATTACAATACTCAATTGAAACCATATCAAATCCAGTCCACATGATATCCCAATCATCATATATGGCTGACATCCTTCATCGTTGACAACCTGCATGCAGTAAATGAATAGCCGCTAATATGTTGTGCAAGCATCAATCCTTCTACGAAAGCATACGATTCTGTTAAGCACTTTAATAACATATATTTTAAAACAAAGATGTAAGCAATCATCCAGCTTTAAATTAATAAAGCCCACTAAGGCAGAGTACAAATAACCTTGTCCAACAACATAAAAGACATGAACAAATCTAGGTGAAATGAGCAGATAAGTCAAGTAAGGTTACAGGGCACCATCAACAAAACAAGAGCACCAAGCTTGGGGAATCAGCGGAAGACAGAACACCCTATGTCGCAAAGTTCAACGTCCTCGCAATGGAGTGGATTTGATGTAGCTTTTTTATTGCCAGCTGCATCCCTTGAGCATCTCGATGATTCCCCAATGACATCCATTACCGCAAGAAGATAGTGCATTGAAGGGCAATCTCCCCCCCCCCTCCCGCGCGAAAAAAGAAAGGCAATCGGTTGGATGAGCCGGAATTATAGATCAATGGCAATCTTGTTGCGAATATGCCAAAGCGATTGCAATAGTGCCCCAACGCAGCGCCACATAACAAGCTTAAAAGATCCACGGAGATAAGACCGCCAAGAGTTCAGCTCCAGACAGACAAAGGCTTCCAACTCATACCCACTGCTTCCTTGACGGTGCCCCAGGCAAAGCATGCAAGTGGGCATTGAACGAAAGCATGATTGGCGCACAGGTAACACAGTTGTTGTCGGAAGGGCCATTCCGTTTGGCAACGTTGTTAGAGGTCGGAAGTTTATTCCTAAACATTTGCCATAGAAAGATTTTGAGTTTGAGCGGCACTCTGGCTTCCCATAGGCCCCTAGCTACGTCCAGCGTAGGACCCTTGGTTAGCTTAGCATCCAACAACTTGACCGAGAATTGGCGGGAAGCGGTGAGTTGCCAAGACACTGAATCTACGACATTAAAAAGGGTAATGTGGGAAAACCTACTGCACAACACATTCCACCTGGCGCTTTCATCAGGTATGAATGCACGTTGGAACGCAATGTATGGAGGGGAAGAGTGAAGGGCCTCAACCACCAAAAGGTCGGGGATTAACCACAAGAGAAAACAGACCCTGGAAATCTTTTAAAGCGGATCTAGACCGATCCAAGAATCAAACCAAAAACGGATCAACTTCCCATTTTTAACCTCGAATTTGGCCCCTGGGGGAAAGGCTGGTTTCACTGTCTGGATCCCGTTCCAGAACGGTGACCCATGAGCCTTAGACTCAAAAAAAGGAGTCGTGGCCTCGTGGGGGCAATACTTTGCTTTTAGGAGGCCAGCCCAAAGCCCCTTAGCATCTACGATAGCTTATAGATCTACTTGGTCAGGAGGGCTACATTCATAAGTTTGGAATTGAGTTACGAACATGTCAATATTCTTCTTATAACAAATGTGACTGACTTACAGAAATGCCCAGTAAAAAATGTACCCCCTCTGTGTAAACAAATGTAAGACGTTTTAGGTCACTACTTTAGTGACCTTTTCGAAAATGAGGATTACTCTCGGCCTTTGCATCAAGCGATGCATACAACCATACTACTTTATTGACCTAAAACGTCTTATATTTGTTTACAGAGGAGTATTTAACAAGTCGGCTGATTAATTCTAATAGTTTCCTGATGAATTTCCAACTATGTTATAAACGCGAAAAAGAGGGCTATACCTACGAAATATGATTTGAGTTTTTACTTGTTGGCATCCACAAAGGTGAATCATTATATCAGAAATATGACAATGGTATTAATCTAACAACTATTCACTGCATGCTACTAAAGTGACTAAGCAAGAGAACATGTCATTAACAGATTTCATGGGAAAGGGACGATAGGCAATCGTTACCGGAGACAACCTACTCTAAATCGATACAATATCGAGCAAATACGACCAAAATTGGAGGTGCAACCAAAATAAGGAGGGGATGTGGTGGAGGTTACCTCTACAAATATATAGAGGAGCCTAAATCCACATGCTCATTGCCACATCTCAGCGTCGTAAATCTTGGCGCTGAAACCTGTGACCTCAAACGCCTTTTTGGCTGAGTTAACCATTTTGGGAGGGGTTATTTTTGGATGAGTCTTGTCAAAGGGGTCACAATTGTCAATTTACACAGCTAGCTGATGCTGCTGGGTTGGAAAGACCATCTCTGCCTGACAAAACAAGATGGGGAATAATGAGCTTTGAATAAGAGCACGCAGTGAAGACATCCTTTGATGCCTGCTAGCTAGGGTCCATACAATTATGGCATGCACCCGTTGCCAACGCAAAAAAGGGCTTGGGAGATCGCTGGATTTGAGGGCAATGAGTTGAGTTGAGTGCCATCTACAAACAAATATTCCCAAATACTCACAATTTTAGTGCAAAACAAGTGTATATGTGACAAGAGGAATTTAAACACAGCGTGCAGACAATGGAGACTTGAATGAGACTGCCGATCGAATGGCCCGGAATAAAGTCTAAAATAAGATGACTTGATCAAGTAATGCCATGCTTGGGACACACGCACACACGATGCAGCATCTATGCCATGCTTACGCTTGCTCGATGCATGGTGCTAACTAGCTCTTCAAATACACTTCCTTAGCTAGCTCTATAAATACACTTACCCAGAGCTCAACCAAGTAAGTAGAGCAGCCATGGCGCCCGCCGACAAAAATGCTGCCGGCAGCCACAAAATTGCCGGCCGCAATGACAACAAAAAGGCTGCGATGACCGCGGAGTTCCAGCTGAAGAAGTACCTGCTGCTGCTGGCCACCCTGGTGGCGACGGTGACCTACGTGGCGGGGCTCAACCTGCCGGGGGGTTCCTGGACAGAGGACGCTCCCGGGCAGGTGGCCGGCGAGTCAATCCTCCGGGAGACCTACTACTACCGCTATATCGTCTTCTACTACTGCAATGCCGTCTCCTTCGCCGCGTCGCTCGTGGTCAGCCTCCTCCTCCTCGTGCTGCAGGAGGAGGGCGGCCCCTGGCACGGCTCGCTCCGGGTGATCATGGTGATCGACCTGTTCGGCCTGATGGGGGCCTACGCTGCCGGGAGCAGCCGCGACAAGTTCACCACCGTCTGCGCCGCCGTGATGGTGGCTGGCCTCACCGCCTACGTCACTGTTGCCTTCCTCTGCTACGTCGTCTGCAGCTTCCTCTTCTGCTACAAAAAAGAAGAGAGTCAACATCAAGCGACCGCCAACAAAAACGAAGAGAGTCAAGATCAAGAGAAGGCGCGCCTGGCCGCCTACAAGAAAGATCAAGTCGCAGAGCACGAGATCCTGCTGGTGCTCGCCATCTTCGTGGCGACCGTCGCGTACGTGGCCGGGATGAACCCACCTGGGGGCTTCTGGCGGAGCACCGAAGAGGGCCACCACACCGGCGGCGATCCGATTCTGCAGGGAGACCACTCCGGCCGCTACAAGTCCTTCTTCTTCTTCAACACCACCGCCTTTGTCGCGTCCCTACTCGCCATCATGCTCATCCTCGACTACAAGAAGCTCAACATCACCATCTGGCTCTGGGGCAAATTTGACGCAGGGCGCTGCCGGCTCTATCTATCCCTCGTCACGGCGATCGTCGGCCTTGGGGGCGCCTACGCCGCTGGGAGCTGCAGGGACCCTGAGAGCACCGCCTATGTTGTGTCCTTAGGGGCAGCTGTTCTGGTCTACCTGACTCTTACAACAGCCTTTTCTAATTCCAGGTACGTGTTTCCTTGGCTTGGTACATCATTGGCACACTTAGTTAATTTTCTTTTTGAAAAAAACACATAGTTAATTTTAGGTTCAATTTTTTTTGTTCTGCAATATTGATGACTTGCATAGATTTTTCTTCCTTCATGGATGAGATCAAGTAATAAAACTACACGATCTGTCCATACATATAGGCTAACTTTATCTCTACCTTAATCATACGGTGGGTCCAGATTATAAGGCTTGAGATCTACCCAAATAACAAAAGTGTATACTAGTACATGTATACAACAACTATTTGGTGGATATATAATACACAACTCCATTGCTTTAGCAAAACCATTTTATATATGAAGATCGGAATACAAATAAAAATATCCAAATGCAATGTGTAGTCTATAAATAGCTAAATTTTGACTAAGTAGTATAAGTTGGGTTTAGGAATACTAATCTATTTATATATACCAATTTTAAAGAAAAAAAGAAATCTAGCTAATAGATTTCTGTAAGCACTTTATGTACGCTTTGCATCAATACATAACAAGTTTAGAAATAAATTAAAATTACATAAAAATAGAAGTTATGTTAAAAGTTATTTAAGAAACATGATTCAAAATAACAAAAGAGGAAAATTGACAATTTCCTTTTGGGATAAAAACAAAAAGGTTTGCAATTCAGGTTTCATATGAACTCCATGCAAAGTCTAGAAATAGCTAAATGTTAAGTTAATAATATATAAACATTATACATTAGATTTATGAAATAAAGATCTAATTTTATATAGAAAATTAAAAATAACAATAGAAGAAAACTTGCATATAGATTTGTGTATATGCACTTTATGACTTGCACAAATAGATACATTATATCAAATAAACTAATATTTATATAAAAATAAGTTGGACTTAAAGTTATTCTAGAAACACAATTCAAGTAAAAAATAGATGAAATTTGAAGGTTTGGTTGTTTTTATATGTAGTCCATACAAAGTTCATAAATAATTAAACTTCAACATACATTTTATATATAAATTAGCAGTGTGGCAGTAACCTGAGAGAGAGAGAGAGAGAGAGAGAGAGAGAGAGAGAGAGAGAGAGAGAGAGAGAGTTTAGCAACCTTTTGTGAATATACACTGGCATATGCATTGCTTTTACATGGGAAAACGCCATTAACAATGAGAATATAATAAATATGCATGGAACATGTAGAGGCATGCCACTATATAAACAAAAAAAGTACATCCATCAATATTTCAGTTAGTTATTGTTAGAAAAATTCCCAAAAAATATATGTAAAATGGTTGATACTTAGAGGTGTACGTGAGGAAGGGTCTAAGAGACAATGTTAGATATTAGTTTGACAGCTTATGATTTTGAATGACATTCCACAATCCTTTGACACTCTGTTGTCACATGTCAAAATCCTAATAAGTAAAATTATTTTTTATTATTCTTCTTACAAAAAAATAATTATGTTTAAGCAAATTAAATGAAAAATAGCTTGCGCGGGGCAAATAACTGTTAGGAGGAATAATAGCTAAGAAGTCTTTCCAATGATACATCTGGGCTACATGGTTGCATTTTGAAATATTCTAATGCCACAGGACATCTCAAAATTGACACAAATATAGAACATTTAACAAATCTAGCAGCACAAACGTGTGGGTCACTCTGTTTGTTTCATAGAAAAGAATATACTCAATTCCAGTAAACAAAATAGTATGTAGGAGTAGTAAATTTCTTTTGCATGCATAATCCCACTTAGACCATTTTGTGTTGATTTTTAGACATAACAAAACAATACGCCTAATTTTCAAGAACACATATCTAGCAGTACGTCATGCTAGATGCCTCAACGTATGTCCAGTCCCGAGTCTTGACTAATCTGGCTTTGTGTGTATCATTTAGCATTGCATATATAAGTCCACTTGTAGTTAATTAAATCATAGCTCTCCATGCATGTAGTAGTATTATTTCCTACATTTTGGTTTAATCCTAAAAAGACAATTCTAGGCTGCAACTTAACTATATATCTGTCTATAATGCATGGATTCACAGACCACAAGGCAACAAGGGAAAGAATGACGGAAAAGAAGAACTCAACAATGCAAAGAATGACGGAAAAGAAGAAGACGACAATGCAAAGAATGACGGAAAAGAAGAAGACGACAATGCAAAGAATGATGGAAAAGAAGAAGCCGACAAGGCAAAGAACGACGGAGAAGAAGAGGCAGAGAATGTCAGAAAAGAACAAGTCAACAAGGCCCGCGAGTTTATTCAGTTGCTTGCTGTACTTGCGGCGACCATCACTTATCAAGCTGGACTTGATCCACCAGGAGGCCTCTGGCTGGAGAGTGGGGAAGGCCATACCGTTGGAGACTCGATACTCCTCACCACACACCCAATACGGTACAAGGCCTTCTTCTATTCCAACTCGGTGGCCTTCGTGGCGTCCTTGGTCATCATCGTCATGCTGCAGAGCGAGGCGCTAATTAGGCACCACATACTGGAGGCTGCCATGATACTAGACCTGTTCAGCCTCATGGGCGCATACGCCGCGGGGAGCTGCCGGGACACGAGCACCTCCGTCTACATCGTGGCCATTGCTGGCGCCGTCCTGATCTACGTGGTGATCCACATCGTCTTCTTCACGCTCGACCATAGAGATATGAAGGACGATGTGTTGGACAAGTACCGTGAGGTGTTGCTACTCCTCGCGATCTTGGCCGCGAGCATCACCTACCAAGCCGGGCTGACCCCGCCGGGCGGCTTCTGGGAGATGGATGACGAGCAGCATGGGCACCACGCCGGCTTCTCGGTCCTCCAGGACAAGTACCACCGCCGTTACAAGGCCTTCTTCTACTGCAACGCGGCGAGCTTCATGGCATCCGTGGCTCTCATCATCCTCCTCGTGAATCCCACCCTGTACAGGCCGGGCATACGGTGCTACGCCCTCTTCGTGTGCATGGTGGGGGGCATGTTCGGTCTCATGGGTGCCTACGCTGCGGGGAGCTCCCTGCACCTCCGAGCCTCCATCATCGTCTTGGTATTGGTTGCTATGGTGTTTGGTTTTGTAGTCTTTCTGGCACTGAGGGACTCCTACTACCGGAAGAAAAAGCAACTTGAACAAGGAGTGCAAGGAGTTGATGTGCCCGAGGATGCAGCCAAGGACAAGCAACCTGCACAAGGAGTGCAAGGAGATCCTGCGGCCGGCGATGTGGCCAAGGACCAAAAGAAACCTGCACCTGTGGCTGACAACAAGGCCATATACCTGATGCTGATAGGGATACTGGCTGCCAGTGTGACCTACCTGACCGGACTGAAACCGCCCGGCGGCCTGTGGAGGGACGACGACCATGGGCATTCCGCTGGCAGCCCGATCCTGTACGACATGGACAGGCGGCGGTACATGGTCTTCTTCTACAGCAACTCCACCTCGTTCATGGCTTCCATCATCGTCATCGTCTTCCTGCTGAGGCGGCTTCTGCGGCACAACAGAGGTCCGATTCATATTTCATTGGACACGGTGATGGTCCTGGACATGCTCGCCCTCCTGGTAGCCTACGCCTCAGGCAGTGCACGGAAGTGGGGCACATCTAGGAACGTCATCCTGCTGCTCCTCCCCATAGTGATCTTCCTAGGGCTTCTATTCCGCTGCAAGAATAACAACCGTGACAAGCGAGGAGCCACTAAAACTCCGAACCCTGATGATCACCGCTCAACTCTCGCTACACCACACTGATCACCTGAATTTAATCATTTGCTTCCAGCTTCAATTGATGTACCACGTACAAGCCCGGTGCATCGCGTTCTCTCGGCCAAAATGTATTCTCTGCTTTCTACAAATGTATTGTATATTTCTGTATGAAGGATCTTCATACTGGTATGTTCCTAAATAAAATAATTGAGAGGCAAAAGAACCATTATATCTATTTTCAATCTTGCACGTAGTTGTGTTGAGCAGTTGAGTTGCAGAGTTCTATACTCCGAATACACATAATCAAACTCAAGTCACAAAAATAGCTTTGAATTTTGCCTCTCAGCTTGATATGATAAAAATAATCAATAAAAGTTTCTGTTATCTGAAAAGAGAAACGCAAGTAAAAGTTGGACAAGCGTAACGCCTGAATGAATTAAGACTAGTTTCGGGAATTAAGATATAGTCGGAATAAGTTTTATAAAAAATAAATAGAAGTTGTGATATTACACCGAGTGGCGTAGCCAGTATTACGAATTTAGGCGCTCAGAGCTCTTCGGAACTCTGTCCCACAAAGTCATAATTTGTCTTCATCTTTCAAGTCTCTGTCGAAGTGTGCAGTCCAAATTCCACACAAAATTGCAATCCAATTAATGATTCATTGTTTTACATTTACAAACAATGAATTGTACCAGGACATTACAAAAAAAAAGAACAAGAGAAAAAGGGGGAAACGCATAGGAGTACCTCTCTGTCTCCTTCTAGGGTTAGCTTCTTCCCTGGAAGGACGCGGGCGCATGCGCAGCCTCACACAACGCGCGCCGCCACGCCGGGCCACCGGTCACAGCAGGGGCGGGCCGCGGGAGTCTCCCTGTCAGGACCTAGCTATGATCTAGAGAGAATTTGTAAGAGAAATTGTATAAACGGGGAAAAGTGAGTCTCTCAGATCTATTTTATTGGATGTATAAGAACGCACTAGCGTATCTGCGAAGCCATCAGGCAATCCAGAGAGAATTAGAATAGCTCGACCAGCCACACCCCGGCTGTTATATAGGGGAGACTTTTACCGGCAAGACGGTGAAGAGGAATAGTAACTACTGGAAACGATACAGTAAAGATCTAACGGCTCGCGATGATGCTAAGCAGAGGAGCGATCCAGGCCGTTGGTGACGCGTTAACTGAACCTAGTACTGAAACTGAACTTAACTGCAACTCGGGTCCTGACATTGCCCCCTTCTTGAGCATCGACGAGTCCTCATGTCGATTCTTGTGCTGCGCGCCAAGCTTGAGTAGTTTGCCTGAAAAACGCTGGGAATGAATACTTGATGAAGTCTGCATCCTCCCACGTTGCGTCCTCCAGAGACAGATTTTCCCATTGGATTTGCCACTGAACCACGGGTGTATTGTTGCGTGGAATTTGCCTGACTTGTAGAACTGTGGCCGGGCCCGTTTTGATCGTGCCATCTGCATTGACCATTGGAAGATTAGGGCTCCGAATCACCTTTTGTCCAATATGCTTCTTGAGCTGGCTGACATGGAAGACCGGATGTATCTGAACGTTGCTAGGAAATTGCAATTTGTAAGCAGAGTTCCCTATCTTTTGTGTTATGAGAAAAGGGCCATAATACTTGTTCTGCAACTTAAGAGCTCCTCGAAAGCCAAATGCTGCCAATCGATAAGGTGCCATCTTCAAGTAAACCATGTCCCCCACCTGGAAACTTCTCTCCACTCGTTTGAGGTCTGCATAATGCTTCATTCTGTTCTGAGCCTTGCACAAATTCTCTTTCAACTGCTCTAACATTGCTGTTTAGCTGTGAGGAAATCTTGTGCTTCCTCATCATCTGGTCCAGGAATTGCTAATTCAGATATGAGTGGAGGTGGAAATCCATACAAGGCTTGAAACGGAGACATTTTCAGAGCCGTGTGATAAGTGGAATTATACCAATACTCTGCCAGAGACAGCCATGACATCCACTTGGTAGGCTGATCAGTTGTCATACAACGCAGGTATGTTTCTAAACAGTGGTTCACCCGCTCTGTTTGGCCATCCGTTTGAGGATGGTAGGCCGTGCTGAATCTGAGTTCCACCTTGAGGGCAGTAAAAATATCTTTCCACAGTTTGCTCGTAAAAATTCTATCTCTGTCAGAGATAATGAGCTTAGGAGGTCCATGCAATCCTATGATGTTGTCCACAAACTTTTGAGCCACAGAGAGAACTGAATAAGGGTGGGACATTGGAATGAAGTGACTGTATTTGGTGAATCTATCGACCACCACCATAATAACATCTTTGCCCTTGGATTTTGGTAGGCCTTCCACAAAGTCCAGAGATATGTGTTGCCAAGCCATGTCTGCAACAGGGAGGGGATCCAGCAGGCCAGGTTGCAAGCAATTCTCATGTTTTGCTCGTTGACAAATAGGACAGGCTGCAATAAAAACCTCTACATCCTGTTTCAGTCCTGGCCAGAAAAAGATGTTCTTCACTCTGTTATATGTAGCTCTCACTCCTGAGTGACCTCCAATAGGAGATTTATGAAGAGCAGACAGTAGTTTCTTTCTTAACTCTGCAGACTTGCCCACCCATATCTTGCCCTTGAATCTCAAGATCCCAGAATGTAGGCTGTACTCAGAGGAATTATCCTGTTTTTGCAGTAACAATTTTTCCAGTAATTGTTGAGTCTGTGGGTCCTCCTTATTGAAGGAAATATGCCCTAGAGGCAATAATAAAGTTATTATTTATTTCCTTATATCATGATAAATGTTTATTATTCATGCTAGAATGGTATTAACCGGAAACATAATACATGTGTGAATACATAGACAAACAGAGTGTCACTAGTATGCCTCTACTTGACTAGCTCGTTAATCGAAGATGGTTATGTTTCCTAACCATAGACATGAGTTGTCATTTGATTAACGGGATCACATCATTAGGAGAATGATGTGATTGACTTGACCCATTCCGTTAGCTTAGCACTTGATCGTTTAGTATGTTGCTATTGCTTTCTTCATGACTTATACAAAGTTCCTGCAACTATGAGATTATGCAACTCCCGTTTACCGGAGGAACACTTTGTGTGCTACCAAACGTCACAATGTAATTGGGTGATTATAAAGGTACTCTACAGGTGTCTCCAAAAGTATATGTTGAGTTGGCATAATTCGAGATTAGGTTTTGTCACTCCGATTGTCGGAGAGGTATCTCTGGGCCTTCTCGGTAATACTCATTACCTAAGCCTTGCAAGCATTGTAACTAATGAGTTAGTTATGAAATGATGTATTACGGAACGAGTAAAGAGACTTGCCGGTAACGAGATTGAACTAGGTATTGGATACCGACGATCGAATCTCGGGCAAGTAACATACCGATGACAAAGGGAACAACATATGTTGTTATGCGGTTTGACCGATAAAGATCTTCGTAGAAAATGTACGAACCAATATGAACATCCAGGTTCCACTATTGTTTATTGACCGAGAATAGTTCTAGGTCATGTCTACATAGTTCTCGAACCCGTAGGGTCCGCACGCTTAACGCTACGATGACAGTTTATGAGTTTTGATGTACGAAGTTTGTTCGAGTCCCGGATGTGATCACGGACATGACGAGGAGTCTCAAATGGTCAAGACATAAAGATTAATATATTGGAAGCCTATGTTTGATTTTGAATAGTTCCGGTGAAATCGGATTTTACCGAACACCGGGGTTACGGAACCTCCCGGGGTTAATGGGCCTTAGTGGGCCATGAGGGAGAAGAGGAGGGCGGCCAGGGCAGGCCGCGCGCCTCCCCTAGTCTGAATAGGACAAGGAAGGGAGGGGGCGCCTCTTCCTCTTTCCTCCCCAAGTCCTAATCCAACTAGGAAGGGGGAGTCCTACTCCGGTGGGAGTAGGACTCCTCCGACGCCTCCTCCTAGGGCCGGCCGCACCCCTTGCTCCTTTATATACGGGCGGGGGCACCCTAGAACACACAAGTTGATCTACGGATCGTTCCTTAGCCGTGTGCGGTGCCCCCCTCCACCATATTCCACCTCGGTCATATCGTCGCGGAGTTTAGGCGAAGCCCTGAGCCGGTAGAGCATCATCATCGTCACCACGCCGTCGTGCTGACGGAACTCATCCCCGACACCCTGCTGGATCGGAGTCCGGGGATCGTCATCGAGCTGAACGTGTGCTGAACACGGAGGTGCCGTACGTTCGGTACTTGGATCGGTCGGATCGTGAAGACGTACGACTACATCAACCGCGTTGTCATAACGCTTCCGCTTTCGGTCTACGAGGGTACATGGACACACTCTCCCCTCTCATTGCTATGCATCACCATGATCTTGCGTGTGCGTAGGAAATTTTTTGAAATTACTACGTTCCCCAACAGTGGCATCCGAGCCAGGTTTTATGCGTTGATGTTATATGCACGAGTAGAACACAAGTGAGTTGTGGGCGATATAAGTCATATCGCTTACCAGCATGTCATACTTTGGTTCAGCGGTATTGTGAGATGAAGCGCCCGGACCGACATTACGCAGACGCTTACGCGAGACTGGTTTCACCGCCTGCGAGCACTCGTTGCTTAAAGGTGACCGGCGGGTGTCTGTCTCTCTCACTTTAGTTGAACTGAGTGTGGCTACGCCTCGTCCTTGCGAAGGTTAAAACAGCACCAACTTGACAAACTATCGCTGTGGTTTTGATGCGAGGTAAGAACGGTTCTTGCTCAGCCCGTAGCAGCCACGTAAAACTTGCAACAACAAAGTAGAGGACGCCTAACTTGTTTTTGCAGGGCATGTTGTGATGTGATATGGTCAAGACGTGATGCTATATTTTATTGTATGAGATGATCATGTTTTGTAACCGAAGTTATCGGCAATCGGCAGGAGCCATATGGTTGTCGCTTATTGTATGAAATGCAACGCCATGTAATTGCTTTACTTTATCACTAAGCGGTAGCGATAGTCGAGAAGCAATAGTTGGCGAGACGACAACGATGCTACGATGGAGATCAAGGTGTCGCGCCGGTGACGATTGTGATCATGATGGTGCTTCAAGATGGAGATCACAAGCACAAGATGATGATGGCCATATCATATCACTTATATTGATTGCATGTGATGTTTATCCTTTATGCATCTTATCTTGCTTTGATTGACGGTAGCATTTTAAGATGATCTCTCACTAAAATTTATCAAGAAGTGTTCTCCTCGAGTATGCACTGCTGCCAAAGTTCAGAGTGCCAAGACACCACGTGATGATCGGTGTGATAAGCTCACGTCCATCTACAACGGGTGCAAGCCAGTTTTGCACACGCAGAATACTCAGTTAAACTTGACGAGCCTAGCATATACAGATATGGCCTCGGAACACGGAGACCGAAAGGTCGAGCGTGAATCATATAGTAGATATGATCAACATAGTGATGTTCACCATTGAAAACTACTCCATCTCACGTGATGATCGGTTATGGTTTAGTTGATTTCGATCACGTGTTCACCTTGATGACTAGAGAGATGTCTGTCTAAGTGGGAGTTCTTAAATAATATGATTAATTGAACTTAAAATTATCATGAACTTAGCACCTAATAGTATTTTGCTTATCTATGTTTGTTGTAGATAGATGGCTCGTGCTGTTGTTCCGTTGAATTTTAATGCGTTCCTTGAGAAAGCAAAGTTGAAAGATGATGGTAGCAATTACACGGACTGGGTCCGAATTTGAGGATTATCCTCATTGCTGCATGTAAGAATTACGCCCCGAAGCACCGCTGGGTGCCGTGCCTGCTGCAGGAGAAACACCGAAGTTGTGAACGTCTCGCGAGCAAAGTCGATGACTACTCTATAGTTCAGTGTGCATGCTTTACGGCTTAGAACCGGTCTTCAACGACGTTTTGAACATCATGGAGCATATGAGATGTTCCAGGAGTTGAAGTTAATATTTCAAGCAAATGCCCGGATTGAGAGATATGAAGTCTCCAATAAGTTCTATAGCTGCAAGATGGAGGAGAATAGTTCGTCGGTGAGCATATACTCAAAATGTCCGGGTATAATAATCACTTGATTCAACCGGGAGTTAATCTTCCGGATGATAGTGTCATTGATGTAATTCTCCAATCACGCCACCAAGCTACAAGAGCTTCGTGATGAACTATAATATGCAAGGGATGAACAAGACACTTCCCGAGCTCTTCACAATGCTAAAAGCTGCGGAGGTAGAAATCAAGAAGGAGCATCAAGTGTTGATGGTCAACAAGACCACTAGTTTCAAGAAAAGGGCAAAGGAAAGAAGAAGGGAACTTTAAGAAGAACAGCAAGCAAGTTGCTGCTCAAGAAAAGAAACCCAAGTCTGGACCTAAGCCTGAAACCGAGTGCTTCTACCGCAAGCAAGCTGGTCTTTGAAGCGGAACTGCCCCAAGTATTTGGCGGATAAGAAGGATGGCAAGGTGAACAAAGGTATATGTGATATACATGTTATTGATGTGTACCTTACTAGAGCTCGCAGAGCACTGGTATTTGATATCGGTTTCTGCTAATATTTGCAACTCAAACAGGACTACGGAATAAGCGAGCACCGCAAAGGACGAGGTGACGGCGCGCGTGGGAAACGGTTCCAAAGTCAATCTGATCGCGGTCGGCACGCTACCTCTACATCTACCTTCGGATTAGTTTTAGACCTAAATAATTGTTATTTGGTGCCGCGTTGAGCATGAACATTATATCTGGATCTTGTTTAATGCGAGACGGTTATTCATTTAAATCAGAGAATAATGGTTGTTCTATTTATATGAGTAATATCTTTTATGGTCATGCACCCTTGAAGAGTGGTCTATTCTTATTGAATCTCGACAAGAGTGATACACTTATTCATAATGTCGAAGCCAAAAGATGCAGAGTTGATAATGATAGTGCAACTTATTTGTGGCATCGCCGCTTAGGTCATATCGGTGTAAAGCACATGAAGAAACTCCATACAGATGGACTTTTGAAACCACTTGATTATGAATCACTTGGTACTTATGTAACCGTGCCTCATGGGCAAGATGACTAAAACACCGTTCTCCGGTTGTATGGAGAGAGCAACAGATTTGTTGGAAATCATACATACAGATGTATGTGGTCCGATGAATGTTGAAGCTCGTGGCGGATATCGTTATTTTCTCACCTTCACAGATGATTTAAGCAGATACGGGTATATCTACTTAATGAAGCATAAATCTGAAACATTTGAAAAGTTCAAAGAATTTCAGAGTGAAGTTGAAAATCATCGTAACAAGAAAATAAAGTTTCTACGATCTGATCATGGAGGAGAATATTTGAGTTACGAGTTTGGTCTACATTTGACAATGCAGAATAGTTTCACAACTCATGCCACCTGGAACACCACAGCGTAATGGTGTGTCCGAACGTCGTAATCGTACTTTACTAGATATGGTGCGATCTATGATGTCTCTTACCGATTTACCGCTATCGTTTTGGGGTTATGCTTTAGAGACGGCCGCATTCACGTTAAATAGGGCACCATCAAAATCCGTTGAGACGACACCTTATGAACTATGGTTTGGCAAGAAACCAAAGTTGTCGTTTCTGAAAGTTTGGGGTTGCGATGCTTATGTGAAAAAGCTTCAACCTGATAAGCTTGAACCCAAATCGGAAAATGTGTCTTCATAGGATAGCCAAAGGAGAAAATTGGGTATACCTTCTATCACAGATCCGAAGGCAAGACATTCGTTGCCAAGAATGGATCCTTTCTAGAGAAGGAGTTTCTCTCGAAAGAAGTGAGTGGGAGGAAAGTAGAACTTGATGAGGTAACAGTACCAGCTCCCTTATTGGAAAGTAGTTCATCACAGAAATCGGTTCATGTGACACCTACACCAGTTAGTGAGGAAGTGTATGATGATGATCATGAAACTTCAGATCAAGTTGTTACTGAACTTCATAGATCAACCAGAATAAAATCCACACCAGAGTGGTACGGTAATCCTATTCTGGAAGTCATGCTACTAGATCATGGTGAACCTACGAACTATGAAGAAGCGATGGTGAGCCCAGATTCCGCAAATGGCTTGAAGCCATGAAATCTGAGATGGGATCCATGCATGAGAACAAAGTGTGGACTTTGGTTGACTTGCCCGATGGTCGGCAAGCAATAGAGAATAAATGGATTTTCAAGAAGAAGACCGACGACGACGGTAATGTTATGTTTATAAAGCTTGACTTGTTGCAAAAGGTTTTCGACAAGTTCAAGGAGTTGACTACGATGAGACCTTCTCACCGTAGCGATGCTTAAGTCTGTCCAATCATGTTAGCAATCGCCGATTTTATGATTATGAAATATGGCGATGGATGTCAAAACTGCATTTCTGAATGGATTTACGGAAGAAGAGTTGTATATGATGCAACCAGAAGGTTTTGTCGATCCTAAGGGAGCTAACAAAGTGTGCAAGCTCCAACGATCAATCTATGGTCCGTGCAAGCCTCTCGAGTTGAATAAACGCTTTGATAGTGTGATCAAAGCATATGGTTTTATATGACTTTTGGAGAAACCTCTATTTACAAGAAAGTGAGTGGGAGCTCAGAGCATTTCTAATATTATATGTGGACGACATATTGTTGATTGGAAATGATATAGAATTTCTGGATAGCATAAAAGGATACTTGAATAAAAGTTTTTCAATGAAGGACCTCGTGAAGCTGCTTACATATTGGGCATCAAGATCTATAGAGATAGATCAAGACGCTTGATTGGAATTTCACAATGCACATACCTTGATAAAGTCTTGAAAAGTTCAATATGGATCGTGCAAAGAAAGGGTTCTTGCTCAGTATTATAAGGTGTAAGATTGAGTCAAACTCAATGCCCGACCACCGCAGAAGATAGAGAGAAAATGAAAGGAGTTCCCTATGCTTCAGCCATAGGCTCTATCATGTATGGAATGTGTGTACTGCACCTGATGTGTGCCTTGCTATTAGCTTAGCAGGAGGTACCAAAGTAATCCAGAGTGGATCACGGTCAGCGGTCAAGAATATCCTGAAATACCGAAAAGGACTAAGGATATGTTTCTCGTTTATGGAGGTGACAAAGAGCTTGTCGTAAAGGGTTACGCCGATGCAAGCTTTGACACCGATCCGCACGATTCTAAATCGCAAACCGGATCGTATTTTTATTAAACGGTGGAGCTGTAAGTTGGTGCAGTTCTAAACAAAGCGCCGTCGCAGGATCTACATGTGAAGCGGAGTACATAGCTGCTTCGAAGCAGAAAATGAAGGAGTCGGATGAAGGATTTCATTTCCGATCTAGGTGTTATACCTAGTGCATCGGGACCAATGAAGATCTTCGTGACAATATGGTGCAATTGCCTTGGCAAAGGAATCCAGATTTCACAAGAGGACCAAGCACATCAAGAGACGCTTCAATTCCATTCGGGACCAAGTCCAAGTGGGAGACATAGAGATTTGCAAGATACATACGGATCTGAATGTTGCAGACCGTTGACTAAGCCTCTCTCACGAGCAAAACATGATCAGCACCAAGACTCCATGGGTGTTAGAATCATTCTTGTGTAATCTAGATTATTGACTCTAGTGCAAGTGGGAGATCAAGGAAATATGCCCTAGAGGCAATAATAAAGTTATTATTTATTTCCTTATATCATGATAAATGTTTATTATTCATGCTAGAATTGTATTAACCGGAAACATAATACATGTGTGAATATATAGACAAACAGAGTGTCACTAGTATGCCTCTACTTGACTAGCTCGTTAATCAAGATGGTTATGTTTCCTAACCATAGACATGAGTTGTCATTTGATTAACGGGATCACATCATTAGGAGAATGATGTGATTGACTTGACCCATTCTGTTAGCTTAGCACTTGATCGTTTAGTATGTTGCTATTGCTTTCTTCATGACTTATACAAAGTTCCTGCAACTATGAGATTATGCAACTCCCGTTTACCGGAGGAACACTTTGTGTGCTACCAAACGTCACAATGTAACAGGGTGATTATAAAGGTACTCTACATGTGTCTCCAAAAGTATATGTTGAGTTGGCATAATTCGAGATTAGGTTTTGTCACTCCGATTGTCGGAGAGGTATCTCTGGGCCTTCTCGGTAATACTCATCACCTAAGCCTTGCAAGCATTGTAACTAATGAGTTAGTTATGAAATGATGTATTACGGAACGAGTAAAGATACTTGCCGGTAACGAGATTGAACTAGGTATTGGATACCGACGATCGAATCTCGGGCAAGTAACATACCGATGACAAAGGGAACAACGATGTTGTTATGCGGTTTGACCGATAAAGATCTTCAGAGAAAATGTAGGAACCAATATGAACATCCAGGTTCCACTATTGGTTATTGACCGAGAATAGTTCTAGGTCATGTCTACATAGTTCTCGAACCCGTAGGGTCCGCACGCTTAACGCTACGATGACAGTTTCATGAGTTTTGATGTACCAAGTTTGTTCGAGTCCCGGATGTGATCACGGACATGACGAGGAGTCTCAAATGGTCGAGACATAAAGATTAATATATTGGAAGCCTATGTTTGACTTCGAATAGTTCCGGTGAAATCGAGATTTTACGGAACACCGGGGGGTTACCGGAACCCTCCCGGGGGTTAATGGGCCTTAGTGGGCCATGAGGGAGAAGAGGAGGGCCGGCTAGGGCAGGCCGCGCGCCCCCTCCCCCCCTAGTACGAATAGGACAAGGAAGGGGGGGGGGTGTTGGGGAACGTTGCAGAAAATTAAAATTTTCCTACGGTTTCACCAAGATCCATCTATGAGTTCTACTAAGCAACGAGTCAAGAGAGAGAGTTTGGATCTACATACCACTTGTAGATCGAGTACGGAAGCGCTCGAGGGAGTGGTGATGATGAAGACGCTCCCAACGTGATTCCGATCACCGATGACCAAGTGCTGAACGGACAGCACCTCCGCTGCTCAACACACGTGACGGGACGATGGCGTCTCCTCCGCCTTGATCCAGCAAGGATGAAGGAGAGGTTGAGGAAGACAACTCCAATGGCAGCACGAAGGCGTGGTGCAGTTGGTACTGGCAGTTCTCGGCAGGGCTTCGCCAAGCTCGCGTGGAGAAAGAGAGGTGTTGGGAGGGAGGGCTGCGCCTTCAATGGTGTGTGCAGCCTCCCCCACCCCTCTATTTATAGGAGGAGAGGGCAGGGGCTGGCCATCTAGGGAAACCCTAGATGGGGGGCGGCCAAAGGGAGGAGGGAGGGTGGCTTGCCCCCAAGCCAGGGGGCGCCTTTAGGGTTTCCCTTCCCCATGCCCTAGCCGATGGGCCCAGGTGGGGGCGCCCAGCCCACCAGGGGCTGGCTCCTCTCCCACTTAGCCCATGTGGCCCCCGAGGGGTGGCCCTCCCGTGGACCTCCGAACTCTCCCGTGGCCCCAGTACATTACCAGTATACCCTCAAACTTTCCGAGTCCGCTTAACCACTTTCCATATATAAATCTTTACCTCCGGACCATTCCGAACTCCTCGTGATGTCCGGGATCTCATCCGGACTCAATAACATTCGTAATCACATACTTGTCTTCCTAATAACCCTAGCGCCACCGAACCTTATGTGTAGACCCTACGGTTCGGAGACATGCGACATGACCGAGACGACTCAGTCAATAACCAACAGCGGATCTGGATACCCATGTTGGCTCCTACATGTTCCTCGATGTTGTCATCGATGAACCACGATGTCAAGGGTTCAAGCAACCCCGTATTCTATTCCCTTTATCGACGGTATGTTACTTGCCCGAGACTCGATCGTCGGTATCCCAATACCTCGCTTAGTCTCGTTATCGCAAGTCACTTTACTCGCATCAGTAATGCATGATCCCGTGACCAGACACTTGATCACTTTGAGCTCATTATGATGATGCACTACCGAGTGGGCCCAGTGATACCTCTCCGTAACACGGAGTGACAAATCCTCGCCTCGATCCGTGTCAACCCAAAAGACACTTTCGGAGATACCGTAGTGCACCTTTATAGTCACCCGATTACGTTGTGACGCTTGATACACCCAAAGCACTCCTACGGTATCCGGAGTTACAAGATCTCACGGTCTAAGGAAGAGATACTTGACATTGGAAAAGCTCTAGCAAAACGAACTACACGATCTTTGTGCTATGCTTAGGATTGTCTTGTCCATCACGCCATTCTCCTAATGACGTGATCCCATTGTCAATGACATCCGATGTCCATAGTCGAAACCATGACTATCTGTTGACCAACGAGCTAGTCAACTAGAGGCTTACTAGGGACGTATTGTAGTCTATGTATTCACACGTGTATTATGATTTTCGGATAATACAGTTATAGCATGAATAAAGACAATTATCATGAACAAGGAAATATAATAATAATGCTTTTATTATTGCCTCTAGGGCATATTACCAACAGTCTCCCACTTGCACTAGAGTCAATAATCTAGTTACATTGTGATGAATCGAACACCCATAGAGTTCTCGTGTTGATCATGTTTTGCCCATGAAGAGGTTTAGTCAACGGATCTGCGACATTCAGATCCGTATGCACTTTACAAATTTCTATGTCTCCATCCTGAACATTTTCACGGATGGAGTTGAAGCGACGCTTGATGTGCCTGGTCTTCTTGTGAAACCTAGGCTCCTTGGCAAGTGCAATAGCTCCAGTGTTGTCACAGAAGAGTTTGATCGGCCCCGACGCATTGGGTATGACTCCTAGGTCGGTGATGAACTCCTTCACCCAAATTGCTTCATGCGCTGCCTCCGAGGCTGCCATGTACTCCGCTTCACATGTAGATCCCGCCACGATGCTCGCTTGCAGCTGCACCAGCCATCGCTCCACCATTCAACATATACATGTATCCGGTTTGTGACTTAGAGTCATCCAGATCTGTGTCGAAGCTAGCGCCGACGTAACCTTTACTTCTGACGAGCTCTTCGTCACCTCCATAAACGAGAAACATGTCCTTTGTCCTTTCGTGTACTTCAGATATTCTTGACCGCTGTCCGGTGTTCCTTGCGGGATTACTTTGGTACCTTCCTACCAAACTTACGGCAAGGTTTACATCAGGTCCTGGTACACAGCATGGCATACATAATAGATCCTATGGCTGAGGCATAGGGATGACACTCATCTCTTCTTTATCTTTTGTCGTGGTCGGGCATTGAGCTGAGCTCAATCTCACACCTTGCAATCTTGCAAGAACCCTTCTTGACTGATCCATTTTGAACTTCTTCAAAATCTTATCAAGGTATGTGCTTTGTGAAAGACCTATGAGGCGCCTCGATCTATCTCTATAGATCTTGATGCCTAATATATAAGCAGCTTCTCCAAGGTCCTTCATTGAAAAACACTTATTCAAGTAGGCCTTAATGCTGTCCAAGAATTCTATATCATTTCCCATCAAAAGTATGTCATCTACATATAATATGAGAAATGCTACAGAGCTCCCACTCACTTTCTTGTAAACGCAGGCTTCTCCATAAGTCTCAAGATAAACCCAAACGCTTTGATCATTTCATCAAAGCGTAATGTTCCAACTCCGAGATGCTTGCACCAGCCCATAAATGGATCGCTGGAGCTTGCATACTTTGTCAAGATTCTTAGGATCGACAAAAACCTCCGGCTGCATCATATACAGCTCTTCCTTAAGATATCCGTTAAGGAACGCTGTTTTGACGCCCATCTGCCATATCTCATAATCATAGTATGCGGCAATTGCTAACATGATTCGGACGGACTTAAGCTTCGCCACGGAGAGAAAGTCTCATCGTAGTCAATCCCTTGAACTTGCCGATAACCCTTAGCGACAAGTCGAGCTTTATAGATGGTGACATTACCATCCGCGTCCGCCTTCTTCTTAAAGATCCATTTGTTTTCTATCGTCGCCGATCATCGGGCAAGTCACCAAAGTCCACACTTTGTTTTCATACATGGATTCTATCTCGGATTTCATGGCTTCTAGCCATTTGTTGGAATCTGGGCCCGCCATCGCTTCTTCATAGTTCAAGGTTCACCGTTGTCTAACAACATAATTTCCGTGACAGGGTTGCCGTACCACTGCAGTGCGGAACGTGTCCTTGTGGACCCACGGTTCAAGAGCAACTTGATCCAAGTACCTTGATCATCATCATTAATTTCCTCTTGGTTGGTGTAGGCATCACAGAACATTTTCCGAGCTGCACTATTATCCTGTTCAAGAGGTAGTACTTCATCGAAGTTCTACTTTCCTCCCACTTACTTCTTTCGAGAGAAACTCTTTTTCCAGAAAGGATCCGTTCTTGGCAACAAAGATCTTGCCCTCGGATCTTAAGTAGAAGGTATACCCTACGGTTTCCTTAGGCTATCCTATGAAGACGCATTTTTCCGACTTGGGTTCGAGCTTTTCAGGTTGAAGTTTCTTGACATAAGCATCGCATCCCCAAACTTTTAGAAACGACAGCTTAGGTTTCTTCCCAAACCATAATTCATACGGTGTCGTCTCAACGGACTTAGACGGTGCCCTATTTAAAGTGAATGTAGCTGTCTCTAGAGCGTATCCCCAAAATGATAGCGGTAAATCGGTAAGAGACATCATAGATCGCACCATATCCAATAGAGTGCGACACGACGTTCGACACACCGCTATAATCGAGGTGTTCCAGCGGCGTGAGTTGTGAAATGATTCCACATTTTCTTAAGTGTGTACCAAATTCGTGACTTAAATATTCTCCTCCACGATCTGATCGTAAGAATTTTATCTTTCGGTCACATTGATTCTCTACTTCATTCTGAAATTCCTTGAACTTTTCAAAGGTCTCAGACTTGTGTTTCATCAAGTAGACATACCCATATCTACTCAAGTCATCGTGAGAGTGAGAACATAACGATATACTCCATGAGCCTCAACGCCATTGGACCGCATACATCGGTATGTATGATTTCCAACAAGTTGGTTGCTCGCCCATTGTTCCGAGAACGGAGTCTTGGTCATCTTGCCCATGAGGCATGGTTCGCATGTGTCAAATGATTCATAATCAAGAGACTCCAAAAGTCCATCGGCATGGAGCTTCTTCATGCGCTTTACACCAATGTGACCAAGGCGGCAAAGTGCCACAAGTATGTGGGACTATCGTTATCAACTTTACATCTTTTGGTATTCACGCTATGAATATGTGTAACACTACGCCGAGATTCATTAAGAATAAACCATTGACCATCGGAGCATGACCATAAAACATATCTCTCATATAAATAGAACAACCATTATTCTCGGATTTAAATGAGTAGCCATCCCGTATTAAACGAGATCCGGATACAATATTCATGCTCAAACTTGGCACCAAATAACAATTATTAAGGTTTATAACTAATCCCGTAGGTAAATGAAGAGGTAGCGTGTCGACGGCGATCACATCGACTCGGAACCATTCCCGACGCAAGATCGTCACCTCGCCCTTCGCCAGCCTCCGCTTATTCCGCAGCTCCTGCTGTGAGTTACAAATATGAGCAACGGCACCGTATCAAATACCTAGGAGTTACTACGAGTAATGGTAAGGTACACATCAATTACATGTATATCAAATATACCTTTGGTGTTGCCGGCCTTCTTGTCCGCTAAGTATTTGGGGCAGTTCGCTTCAAAGGACCCTTCCCTTGCAATAAAAGCACTCGGTTTCAGGCTTGGGTCCATTCTTTGACTTCTTCCCGCAACTTGCTTATTAGGGCGCGGCAACCTCCTTGCCGTCCTTCTTGAAGTTCTTCTTGCCCTTGCCCTTCTTGAACTTAGTGGTCTTATTGACCATCAACACTTGATGTTCTTTCTTGATTTCAACCTCGCTGACTTCAAAGATAGAGAATACTTCAGAATGGTCTTTACCATCCCCGCATATTGTAGTTCATCACAAAGCTCTTGTAGCTTGGTGGGAGCGATCGAGGATTCTGTCAATGACCGCCTCATCGTGGAGGTTAATATTCAGCTGGGTCATACGGTTGTGCAACCTGCACATCTTGAGAATGTGCTCACTATGTAACTATTTTCCTCCATCTTACAACTATAGAACTTGTCGGAGATGTCATATCTCTCGACCCGGCGTGAGCCTGGAAAACAAGTTTCAGCTCCTCGAACATCTCATATGCTCCGTGATGCTCAAAACGCTTTTGGAGCCCCGGTTCTAAGTTGTAAAGCATGCCGCACCGAACGAGGGAGTAATCATCAAGACGCGCCTGCCAAACGCTCAAATCGTCTTGCAGTCTTTGGGAGAGCAGGTGGGTCACCTAACGGTGCTTCTAGGACATATGCCTTCTTGGCAGCTATGAGGATGATCTCGTGTTCGGACCCAGTCCGTATAGTTGCTGCCATCATCTTTCAGCTTGGTTTTCTAGGAACGCGTTGAAGTTCATGTTGACATGAGCGCTGGCCATTTGATCTACAAGACATATCATTCAAAAGTTTTAGACTAAGTTCATGATAATTAAGTTCATCTAATCAAATTATTTCAATGAACTCCCACTCAGATTAGACATCCCTCTAGTCATCTAAGTGTTACACGATCCGAGTCGACTAGGCCGTGTCCGATCATCACGTGAGACGGACTAGTCATCGTCGGTGAACATTCTCATGTTGATCGTATCTTCTATACGACTCGTGTTCGACCTTTCGGTCTCCGTGTTCCGAGGCCATGTCTGTACATGCTAGGCTCGTCAAGTTTAACCCTAAGTGTTTTGCGTGTGTAAATCTGTCTTACACCCGTTGTATGTGAACGTAAGAATCCATCACACCCGATCATCACGTGGTGCTTAGAAGTTTATTTAACTTTAGCAACGATGCACGTTAGGGGAGAACACTTCTTGAAATTGTTGTAAGGGATCATCTTATTTACTACCGTCGTTCTAAGTAACAAGATGTATAAGCATAATAAACATCACATGCAATTATATAGTAGTGACATGATATGGCCAATATCATAAAACTCCATTGATCTCCATCTTCGGGGCTCCATGATCATCTTGTCACCGGCATGGCACCATGATCTCCATCATCATGATCTCCATCATCGTGCCTCCATGAAGTTGTCACGCCAACGACTACTTCTACTACTATGGCTAACGCGTTTAGCAATGAAGTAAAGTAAGTTACATGGCGTTCTTCAATGACACGCAGTAATACAAAATAAAGACAACTCCTATGGCTCCTGCCGTTGTCATACTCATCGACATGCAAGTCGTGATTCCTATTACAAGAACATGATCTCATACATCACAATATGTCATTCATCATTCATCACAACTTGGCCATATCAAATCACATGTCAATTGCTGCAAAAACAAGTTAGACGTCCTCTAATTGTTTGTTTGCATCTTTTACGTGGCTGCAATTGGGTTCTAGCAAGAACGTTTTCTTACCTACGAATAACCACAACATGATCTTGTCAACTTCTATTTACCCTTCATAAGGACCCTTTTCATCGAATCCGCTCCAACTAAAGTAGGAGAGACAGACACCCGCCAGCCACCTTATGCAACTAGTGCATGTTAGTCGGTGGAACCGGTCTCACGAAGCGCGTGTAAGGTTGGTCCGGCCGCTTCATCCCACAATACCGCGGAAGCAAGATAAGATTAGTAACGACAAGTAAGTTGACAAGATCCACGCCCACAACTATATTGTGTTCTACTCGTGCAATAGAGAACTATGCATAGACCTAGCTCTGATGCCACTGTTGGGGAACGTTGCAGAAAATTAAAATTTTCCTACGGTTTCACCAAGATCCATCTATGAGTTCTACTAAGAAACGAGTCAAGAGAGAGAGTTTGGATCTACATACCACTTGTAGATCGAGTACGGAAGCGTTCGAGGGAGTGGTGATGATGAAGACGCTCCCAACGTGATTCCGATCACCGATGACCAAGTGCTGAACGGACAGCACCTCGCGCTCAACACACGTGCGGGACGATGGCGTCTCCTCCGCCTTGATCCGCAAGGATGAAGGAGAGGTTGAGGAAGACAACTCCAATGGCAGCACGACGGCGTGGTGCGGTTGGTACTGGCAGTTCTCCCGCAGGCTTCGCCAAGCTCGCGTGGAGAAAGAGAGGTGTTGGGGAGGGAGGGCTGCGCCTTCAATGGTGTGTGCAGCCCTCCCCCACCCCTCTATTTATAGGAGGAGAGGGCAGGGGGCCGGCCATCTAGGGAAACCCTAGATGGGGCGGCGGCCAAAGGGAGGAGGGAGGGTGGCTTGCCCCCAAGCTGGGGCGCGCCTTTAGGGTTTCCCTTCCCCATGCCCTAGCCATGGGCCCAGTGTGGGGCGCGCCCAGCCCACCGGGGCTGGCTCCTCTCCCACTTAGCCCATGTGGCTCCCCGGGAGGTGGCCCCTCCCGTGGACCTCCGAACTCTCCCGATGGCCCCGGTACATTACGGTATACCCCTCAAACTTTCCGAGTCCGCTTAACCACTTTCCATATATAAATCTTTACCTCCGGACCATTCCGAACTCCTCGTGACGTCCGGGATCTCATCCGGACTCAATAACATTCGTAATCACATACTTGTCTTCCTAATAACCCTAGCGCCACCGAACCTTAGTGTGTAGACCCTACGGGTTCGGGAGACATGCGAACATGACCGAGACGACTCAGTCAATAACCAACAGCGGATCTGGATACCCATGTTGGCTCCTACATGTTCCTCGATGTTGTCATTAGATGAACCACGATGTCAAGGGTTCAAGCAACCCCGTATTCTATTCCCTTTATCGACGGTATGTTACTTGCCCGAGACTCGATCGTCGGTATCCCAATACCTCGCTTAGTCTCGTTCGCAAGTCACTTTACTCATACCGTAATGCATGATCCCGTGACCGACACTTGATCACTTTGAGCTCATTATGATGATGCACTACCGAGTGGGCCCAGTGATACCTCTCCGTAACACGGAGTGACAAATCCTCGTCTCGATCCGTGTCAACCCAAAAGACACTTTCGAGATACCGTAGTGCACCTTTATAGTCACCCGATTACGTTGTGACGTTTGATACACCCAAAGCACTCCTACGGTATCCGGAGTTACAAGATCTCACGGTCTAAGGAAGAGATACTTGACATTGGAAAAGCTCTAGCAAAACGAACTACACGATCTTTGTGCTATGCTTAGGATTGTCTTGTCCATCACGCCATTCTCCTAATGACGTGATCCCGTTGTCAATGACATCGATGTCCATAGTCGTGAAACCATGACTATCTGTTGACCAACGAGCTAGTCAACTAGAGGCTTACTAGGGACGATTGTAGTCTATGTATTCACACGTGTATTACGATTTCCGGATAATACAGCTTATAGCATGAATAAAGACAATTATCATGAACAAGGAAATATAATAATAATGCTTTTATTATTGCCTCTAGGGCATATTACCACAGGGGGGCCCCTTTCCTCTTTCCCTCCCCAAGTCCTAATCCAACTAGGAAAGGGGGAGTCCTACTCGGTGGGAGTAGGACTCCTCGCGCGCCTCCTCCTAGGGCCGGCCGCACCCCCTTGCTCCTTTATATATGAGGCAGGGGCACCCTAGAACACACAAGTTGATCTACGGATCGTTCCTCAGCTGCAGGCGGTGCCCCCTCCACCATATTCCACCTCGGTCATATCGTTGCGGAGTTTAGGCGAAGCCTGCGCCGTAGAGCATCATCATCGCCACCACGCCGTCAGGTCGACGGAACTCATCCCGACACCCCGCTGGATCGGAGTCCGGGATCGCCATCGAGCTGAACGTGTGCTGAACACGGAGGTGCCGACGCTCGGTACTTGGATCGGTCGGATCGTGAAGACGTACGACTACATCAACCGCGTTGTCATAACGCTTCCGCTTTCGGTCTACGAGGGTACGTGGACACACTCTCCCCTCTCGTTGCTATGCATCACCATGATCTTGCATGTGCGTAGGAAATTTTTTGAAATTACTACGTTCCCCAACACTTATAACTTTCCACCAGATCTTCTGCCCATGTAGGAGTCACAGCAGATAGGTGGAAACAACTTGGCAATAGCCTAGACAAGGCATCTGCTACTTTGTTCTGCACTCCTTTCTTGTACTGGATGGTGAAATTGAATTATAGGAGTTTCATCATCAACTTGTGTTGTACTCCCTCTGTTATTTTCTGATCTGTGATGAACTTTAAGGATTGTTGATCAGTTTTGATCACCAACTCATTTCCCAGCAAATAATGCCTCCACCTTTTAATGCTTCCAAAATGGCTAGAGCTTCTTTTTCATAAGTAGAGAGAGCTGCATTTCTTGGACACAGAGCAGAGTTGTAATAAGATATGGGCCTTCCTCCCTGCATGAGAACTGCCCCAATGCCCTTTCCTGATGCATCAGTTTCCAATACAAATGGTTGACTGAAATTTGGTAGTGCCAGAACTGGAGCTGTAGTCAGGGCTTGTTTCAATGTACAGAAAGCCTTGTCCTGCACTGGGGTCCATTGGAATTGTCCTTTCTTAAGAAGGTCATGCAGTGGTCTACAAATAAGGCCATAATCTTTAATAAACCTTCTATAATACCCAGCCAAACCCAAGAAGCTTCTCAACTTAGTGACTGTGTTAGGAGTTGGCCACTCAGCAATTGCTGTAATCTTTTGTGGATCAGTAGCTACTCCCTTCTCAGAAATTACATGTCCCAGATACTCTACTTTTTGCACTACAAAACTGCACTTGGACATGTTTGCAAACAACTTATGGTCCTTCAACACTTGTAAAACCATTTGGACATGTTCCAGGTGCTCTTTGAGGTCTTTGCTATAGATGAGGATATCATCAAAAAATACCAACACGAACTTTCTCAAATAAGGAGCAAATATTGTATTCAGCAGTTCTTGGAATGTGCCAGGAGCATTAGACAGCCCAAAAGGCATGACTAAGTACTCAAAATGTCCCAAAAAGGTCCTGAAAGCAGTCTTGTGTATATCATCTGGGTGCATTCTAATCTGGTGGTACCCAGATCTCAAGTCCAACTTAGAGAAATACTTTGCTCCATGCAATTCATCTAATAAATCCTCTATTACTGGTATAGGGAATTTATTCTTGACTGTCAGGGAATTCAGTCTTCTGAAATCAGTGCATAACCTCACAGAGCTATCCTTCTTCTTAACCAACAGGATGTGAGCAGCATAAGGACTTTGGCTGTGCCTGATCAAGTGTTTAGCCAATAACTTCTTTATTTGCTCTTCCATTTCTTTCTTTTGATGTTGTGGAACTCTGTAAGGTCTTAGTTGTGGAGGATTTTCCCCTGGAATCAAAGGAATTTTGTGATCCTGTGCCCTATGAGGTGGAAGTTCAGTGGGTTCCTCAAACAGGTCAGCATATTTTAAGAGAAGTTGTTGTATTTGTGGAGGAGTTTTAGTTCCTTCTGGAGCTTCCATGAGTATATTATGCACTTGTAGTAAGAAAACCTCTGCCCCTTTATCCATAAGCTTCTTCACATCATCTGCTTGAACTTCTTTAGTAGTTTGAGGGTTTGTGAAGATAGCTAGCTGTAGATATGGACTGTTGCCCTTGTTGTGTGAAACTGAACTATTGCTTGGGAATGTCAAAAGCCACAGGGCTAACTGCTGTAAACCAGTCATACCCCAAGATTACATCATGGGTAGGCAGGTCTAGAGTTCTGAAGTTGTGTGACATCTTTGTTTTAGCAACTATGAACTCACACTTTGGGACTACAAATGCAGATATTAATTTTGCACCACCTACTACTGTAATGGCTCTTGGTTTCACTGGCAATATGTTGCAATTAGCTTTAGCTGCAAATTGTGGATTGATAAAGGAAGTTGTACTGCCTGAATTCAGAAGAGCAACTGCTCATTTGCCATTTATGTGTATAATGATTGTTGGTGTGGGCACTGCCAATTGTTGGCCCATAGCATGAGCAGAGAGGAACATGACTTGCTCTTCTTGTTCATTAGTTTCCACTTGTTCATGTTGTGTTCCTTCCTCTATTTCTTCTGGTTACTGTTCCCCCTCCTCCTGTAGCAACATATGGACATTTGGTATTAGTCTGCACTTGTGTCCATGCACCCACTTGTCCCCACATCGCCAGCATTCCTCCACTTTTCTTACTTTTTGAGAGTTAGTAACAGGGGCTTCTGCTTGTCTGACAGGTAGTGACTGCTGTTGCAAAGGGGTGCTCTGCTTTGCTTGGGAATGCCAGTTAGACTTCTGGTAAACATTGTTGTAAGGAACTCCTTGCTTCTTTGGTGCTACACTTATGGGAGGGTGGCAAGGTTCAATATCTCTAGCCAAGCAGTAAGCATCAGTAAGTGATTGAGGTCTGAGAGGCCTGAGTTGAAATTTTATCCCATCTCTTAACCCATTAACATAGCACCTGACAAACCACAGTTCTCCCAGCACCGGATTTTCTTCCTGAACATCAGCCATGAGATATTCAAAAACCTTAGTGTATTCTGACACTGAGCTGTTTAGCTGTTTAACTGAGTTGAATTTCTCAGTTAAGTCACAGGATCCTGTGTCAGAGAACCATTTTATAACTTCAGCACCAAACTGCTTCCAAGATAATTGTTTCTTCAGTAATCCAGAACGTCTAAGCCACACATCAGCCTCATCCACCACATACATTTGTGCTAGGGACACCTTGTACTCTTCAGGAGCTGCTGACATCTGAAAGTACCTGTTGCATTGCCTAATCCACCCCACTGGATCATCGCCTGAAAACCTTGGAAAGTCCAGTTTTGGTCCTTTTGTTAATGACCTCATGAACTGAGCTTGCATCTCCTGTTCATAGGTTTTGTGATAACCCTGCCACATCTGCCTCTCTCTATTCTGTTGATAGAATTTGTTGAAGGCTGGGGTGGGCACATGATCTCTTGCAGTTAATGGTGTACTAACATTTTGGCTAGCATCTGTCCTGATTGCGTTTGCAAACCCTGGAGGTGCTTGTGGTCTGCTAGTTCTTATTGGGGGGAGATTCTGCAATTGTTCTTCCATCTGTTTAGATTTTTCTCTTTCAAGGTCCAATTGCTTCCGCAGCTGTTCTGTTCTAGTCAACTGATCCTGCATGTTTTCCTGCTGCAGCGTTGGGGACTTGGGAACTTGATGAGAAGTGGAGGGCATTTCACTCGAGTCGGTGTTCTTTGTGGTTTTACTAGCGATTGCAGATCGAATCGATGGTATACAGATTGTTTGTTGAGGTCCATAACCACCTGCTCAACCCCTCCAACCTGCTTGGAGATTTCTCCTTGTTTATCACTCATGGACAGCACTTCCGCCTGTAATTTTGATATCTCGGACCGCATCTGAACTGAACGGCTCGCGATGATGCTAA
Organism: Aegilops longissima; assembly: GCA_021605205.1. Classification (NCBI taxonomy): domain Eukaryota; kingdom Viridiplantae; phylum Streptophyta; class Magnoliopsida; order Poales; family Poaceae; genus Aegilops; species Aegilops longissima. The sequence goes on along the minus strand of CM038681.1, from coordinate 610,372,330 downwards.
GGAGGAGCGATCCAGCCGCAGTGACGCGTTAATCGAACCTAGTATCAAACTAAACTTAATCGCAACTCGGTCTCGACACTCCCGCTGCCGGCGGGCGACGCGTGCTCTTCGGTCTCCCTATAGCCTCGCCGGTCGTCGCTCTGTCGGCCTCAAACTCGTGTCTCTAAGGGCATCTCCAGCCGCGCCCCCAGGAAGGCCTCCCCAGTAATTTTTTCGTCGGCGCAAAAAACGGCTCAGCCGCCGCCTCAGAGCCCGACACGGCTTGGGCGAAAACAGCGCTGGCGGATTCCAGCCCAACCCGCGCTACTGGGGCGCTGGGCGAAGCTGTTTTACGCGAAAAGACGCTGGCCAGCAGCGTCGGCGACTTCGGCGCCTCGTCTTCCCCTAACGGCCTCGGTTTCGCGGGGAATCAATGGCAAGGCTGCCGCCATCAGCCTTGCCATTGATTCTCACGGCGGCGCTTCACGGACGGCACGCCGACGCCTCCTCCTCAAGACGCTGCGTACACACGGGCGCTGCCGGCTATAAAGCCGGGCGGCCTCCACTCGCTGTGCCCACACCAACCCCGCCGCCGCCCAGCCCCTCCTCTCCTCGCTCTCCCGGCGCCGCCACCCAGCCCCTCCTCTACTCTCTCGAGCCCGCCCAGCCCCGCCGCCGCCATGGCGTAACGCTTTCGAGACGCAGGCGGCGCTAACGGTTTGCCGCCGTTCGCTCCGCGAACAGAGTCCTGCTCTGCTCAGCGAACATCCGGCGCCGCCGGACATGCGCGTTAGGCTAACGGGTGGAGACTCGCGCCGGAGTGCCCATTCCCCGCTGTTCGACGCCGTGGCGGCCGGCACTTCGCCGAGGAGGTCGAGATCGTGCGTGCGTCCCTCACCGATGCCCAACTCTCCCTCCCCCAGTATGCCGCCGACAACCACGCGGCCTGGGCGGCGTATTTCGAGCGCCACCAGCAGCAGCGATTGGCGTCCACCAACGGCGCGCCGGTGGTCGGCGGCCGGCAGAACAGCGAGGGGCGCCACCTCTGGTGGGGCGTCCCCGGCCGCACACTCGAGGGCGTGCTCACATACCTCGAGGGCGGAACGACCCGCCGTTGGCGTACCCCCCGGCGCAGCACCGACGCGTCGGGCCATGGGCGCCAAGGAGGTTCGGGTCCTCCTCCTCCTCTTCCTCCTCCCGATCCTCATCGCACTCCTCCGCACTCCGCCCCGCTTTCGGCGTCAAGGCCGAGCCCGCGGCGGAGTCGCCGCTCGGGGCTTTCGCAGCGCCGCATCGTCATCAACGAGGGCGGCCGCGCGCCTCCTCCTCGTCGGCTCCTCCGCTTCGCAAGCCAAAGACGGAGCCGGGCTCGCGCCGTGAAGACGGAGCCGGGCCGGCGCCGTGAAGGCGGAGTTCGACGACGACGACGCGGCCCTAGAATGGGCGCGCCAGACTCCATTGCGATGGAGAAGGCGCGCCGAGAAGGTGAAGGAGCGCCAGCAAGGCCGCCCTGCGCCGCCGAGGAGCGCCGACGCGCCGCGATGAAGACGGGTCGTCGTCCTATGCGCAATGACGACGACGACGACGACGACGCCGCCGCCGATCCGCCATGGCGACGCCGGGTCCAAAGAGGGCGCCCGCGTCAAGGAGGAGAAGGTCACGCCCGGCAGCGATGGCGGCAGCGACTTCAGCCCCTTTCTTTTTAGATTAGGTTAATGTAATGAAAATGCGCGAATTTCGCCGAAATTTGCCATGTTTAACCGAAATTTAACTTCTTTTTATCATAACTTCGCCGAACGGTCCTTCTTTTTTTTAATACGCGCCTGGGGGCCGACGGCTGGGGACCGACTCGCCCCCAGGACCATTTTTTGCGCCGGCTCACCCCTAGACGGCGCTTTTAGACGCCCCCTAGGGGGCCAACGGCTGAAAATGCCCTAAGAAAAGCGGCGGCGCTGTGGCTCTGGAGCTCCAGCCCAGTAGCCGAACATCCGGGGAGTTGCAGCCCAGCCGATGGGCTTTTCTGTTTTCTTTGGGTCAGCTCTTTAGTTAAATGGGCTCCACTAGTTGGATTTCACATGTTAATCTTGCAGTGGAAGGAAGTATTTCCTTTTCATTTCTCAGAAAAAGAAATATTTCCATATGTACCCTGAAAATTCGCTAGAAAATGTACCTTAGAAAAATGTATCCATATATACGACACAATCCTACCATACAACCTTCGTAAGGAAAAAAAATCCATGAGTAAATTTCTCTAAAATACTACTCTAAACCTCCCTCCGGAATTATTTGTCGCAGAAATGGATGAAAATTCCTGTATCTAAAACTAAAATACGTCTAGATACGTCCATTTCTCCGACATGTATTTCCGGACGGAGAAAGTACTTATGAAATCCTTTGAATTAAAGAGGCTCCAAGTAAGAAAAGACGTGCTTGCGCTACGCGAGGGAGTTATATTTGCCCAATTGAGGGGCTTCTCGCATGTGGTGATAGAGGTCGATTGTTTAGAGGTGGTTAACCTCTAGCTTTTGCGTCACAATACAAGATCTATTGTGACATCTATCTTCGAGCAACTCAGGGAGAGAGCTGCAAATTTTGCTTCTTTTTCGGTGCAACATGTTAAAAAGGATGCTTAACGGCACGGCCGACCTTTGTGCCAAACATGCTACTTCCTTAACGGTATCCGAGTGTTGGATGGATAACTGTCCATCCTTCATTGTAAGCAGCCTTATGGCTGAGTGTAACCGAATTTCTTTCATGCAATAAAACTCCCGTATCTCACGTAAGAGAAAAGGTAAGAAAAGACGTCGATCAGATGTTCATTCTTCAGGAACGATGTGGCTCGATGTTTGCACGAAGAAGGTCCTACAATGTAGTGCCAAACAAGACGCTTCCTTTCACTTGTCTGGCCTGCAGTAAAGTAGTGTAAAATTGTCAAATAAAGAATACGAGGTGTAAATCTAGCTTCAAAAGGTATACTCGGAACAGCAAATGCCTTTTGCATGTAAATATAACTTCGCGGGGTTCCAGAATAGAATATTCAAAGAAAAAAGAATAGAATATGTTGCAACTATGGATAACATACTTCCTCTGGTCCTCTTTACTCCGCATATTAGATTTATGTCAAATCAAACTTTACAAAGTTTGATCAAAATTATATTTAAAAATATCGAGATCTACAACACCAAATACATATACTATGAAACTACATTTCATGATGAATCTAACAGTATTGATTTGGCATTGTGAATGTTGATACTTTTCTCCATAAGTTTTTAGTCAAAATAGAGATACTTTGACTTCGGACAAAACTTATATGCAGACTAAAAAGAACCGAAGGGAGTATATATTTTGGGGCGTCCTACTCGTCAACCAGCCAACATTTTGAAAAGACCAGTCAAGTCGCGAGCCATTCGATTCGGTGTGATCAAGGGGCTAGCATTAAGGGGCTAGCGTCTTGGCAACACCTGTCACTACTCCTATCTCTTGAATTGGCAGCAACCCATCCGGCCCTGGGTCGGCTCCCCGCCGCCCTGCGACGAGGCAGGCCACGAGCTCTTTGCTAGTGCCACCAAGGTGACGATCAGGGATGGGCCCACATCGCTCTTCTGGCATTGTAGGTGGACGGATGCGGGAGTGCTCAAGTACTCGCGCCGAAAGAACAAGACGGTCGTCGCGGCAATCAACAACCACACATGGACTCTTATCTTTCATGGGGAGTGATTAGCTTTAGCTTAGTTTCCGCTGGATGGTGTTTCTTCTTTTTACTCTCATTTCTTTCATCCACCTGATCACTTTCCCGCTCCCTTCTGCTATATCAATCAATGAATGCCAACAACGCGCTGGGTCTTCTTTCAAGAAAAAAAAAGATTTGAGTTGCCTTGCTGACGAGCGACTGCAAGATTGGCGTGACGTTGCCTTGCTGACGAGCAACTGCCGCGCAGCACGTGGCGTGGGCGACTCCTGCCGGCTCTTTTGCAGGAAGCTATCTTTTTCCCTCTTTATTACTCGTAGCAGCTTCCATTCCTTGAATCTTCTCTGTCCTCGGTCCTTTTTTTTTCTTTGTCTTGTGCTTTTGAGAATAATAACCACGTCGCAAAAGGTTAACAAATGAAAATGCAATGCAAACTTCAAAATTGAGGTAATAGCACCCCAGGTCCTTATACTTGCGTGTCAGGTGATGGTTTAGTCCCTGAACTTGCAAAAGTGAACTATTTCATCCCTGAACTTGCACTCTAGGAGCAAATTTAGTCCAAACCCAATGGGAACTCGCCAACTGGATGCCCAAGTGGACTGGCTGGTCAGCGCTACTTTTTGCACTTAGCCCCCGCTTTATTGCCTTATCAACCCGCAGTTCAACACAAATGTGGCACCGAAATAAATTTGTCTCCCCCGTCAATCATTATCTCCTGTTCCCTCTGTCCTTATCCTCCGACCGAAGCGAGACGAGACGCCGCTCGATTTGGAGTGGTCATGGTCAAGGCCACCCCATGGCGACCTCGCCGGAGCTCACCGGCGTGTGTGTACCGCCTCCTTCCGTCCATCAAGTTAGGGTCGGTGTCTTCCCGCCGACTACGGTTAGTTTTTATCATGTGCTCTGTTCCTCCTCTCTCGCTTCTCTTCTCCTCCTTGATCGCACGTAGCACCGGCGGATCGGCGTGTTTTGAGAGCGGTTCTTCTACATCGAGTGGTTTCTATTGCTTATTGTTCTTCCAATGCCTAAAGAACTAATTTTGACCATGATTATAGGCTAGGGTTTAGGTATTTCTATTATTGGTAAAGGTTTAGGGTTCATCCGTGCTCGTATTTAGTACGCATGGTAGGCATTGCAAAATTGTGTGGAACAGGTCATGTGTAACATAAATATTTAGTTGTTACTACATTTGTTCACTAGTTTGCAAGATGCGATTAATGAATATTTCTTGATTAACTATATTGCTGCACTTGAAGAATCAAGAGTGATATTTCTTCGCTAACTACATTGCTGCACTTTGTTGTAATCGACTTGTTCTCCTAAATCTGTAAGAGTTAGTTTAATGGATGTTTGCGATTAACTAAGTGAATGTGCTTATATTTCGCATGGTAGTTAACTCAATGTGCTTATATTTTGCATTTAGAAGATGCGTTAACTAACTGCATTTAGAAGGTGCAATCAACTGAATGTTTGCGATTAACTAACTGAATGTGCTTATATTCTGCTATATTCTTGTTATGTTGATGTTTGTGCTTATATTTCGCTCTTTGTGGGTGCGGTGTGTGATTCAAAGAATGGGATGAGTGTGGATACTCCTTTCTTTACACTAGAACTTGAGCATGGTGGAATTTTCTGTGGAGCAATAAATAGCATGGAATATTACAATCCATCTGTGGAGTTGATTGATTATGTTGATGTTGGGTCATTCTCATATGCAGTCATTGAAGAGCATCTAAAATGGCTGGGATATCCTGTCCATGAGCACATAATTTACTGGCCAGGACCTGGAAAACCAATTTCAGATGGGATGGTGAGAATTAGAGGTGATGAAGATGTGCAGCAAATGATCAGAGAAAGTGCTAAGCATAAAGTGCTTGTAATCATGGTGGACCATTCAGATTTCATCAGTAACTTTAGGGAAGATTTGATAGTGCCATCATTTCAGAGCCCTGACAGAATGGCCATCTCAAATGTTGTTGTAGGCAATGCAACATCATCTCACAGCCTCATTTAAGTGAATGTTGAATGTCCCCTTTCAGAGGTTGCAGCAGATTTGCAGTCTGAAGATAATTTGCTTAGTTATGGTGCATGTGATCGAATCTGAACATACAAAGGTCTTTGTCGATTCAGATTTCAAAGGATGATGATTATGACATAGATGATGGTGATGATGACCTTTATGAAGAGAACATTGACTTTGATGTTAATGAACAAGCTGAGGTAGAGGAAGAAGAGGTTGAGCCTGACTACCTACTTGATGATGAAGATCTTGACATCTCCACTAAAGAACAGGAACAACTTAAGTACAAGTTCAAAGCTTTCAATTGCAAGGTGGACATGAAATCCCCTGTGTTTAAAGTGGGCATGGTCTTTGCTGATGTGGTTGAGCTGAGGAAAGCTCTTACTGCATATTCAATAAGGAACAGAGTGCAGATCAAGAAGCTGAAGAATGATAAGATAAGATTGGAGGCAGTGTGTATCGCAGCTGCCCTTGGTGCTTAAGGCTAGCTATGACAATAGGACTGGAGGATTTGTCATAAAGGCTTACAATTTAGATCATGTTTGCGGAAGAAATGGAAAATAAAAGATTTGATGACTAAATTCTTGTGCAACTTTTTCATAGATCAGTTCAGAGATGACCAGAAGATGTCACTTGGCACATTTTCAAGAAAATGTACTAGTGAATTCAATGTTACCCCTAACAGATGGAAGCTAGCAAGGGCTAGAAAGCAAGCACTTAATCAGATCCATGGTGATGAGGAGGAGCAGTTCAGCAGGTTATGGGATTATGGGAATGAATTAAGGACCAAAAATCCTGGGTCTACATTTCTGGTTACTACTGAACTTGTCAAGGATACCAAGTTCCCATTGGGCAGGAAGTGTTTGAAAACATTGTATTGGTCCTATGATGCATGCAAAAGAGGTTGGCTAAAGGGTTGCAGGCCAATTATATTTATTGATGGCTGTCATATGAAAACAAGGTTCAAAGGAGTGCTGCTTAGTGCTGTAGGTATTGACCCTAATGACTGCATTTTCCCAATTGCAATGGGTTGGGTGGAAGTAGAATGCACTGGTTCATGGGAGTGGTTTCTGACCAGTTTGAAAGATGATCTCAACATCATTAACACTGCTCCCTACACAATTATGAGTGACAAGCAGAAAGGTTTAATAAATGCTGTGCATAAAGTTTGGCCTGATTCAGAACACAGGTTTTGTGTGAGGCACATCTACCAGAACTTCAATGAGAAGCACAAAGGGGAGGTTCTGAAGCAAGATCTGTGGGTCATTGCAAGATCACCTAACAAAGTTAAGTGGAGAGAAAATTGTAAGAAGATGGATGATCACTGCCCAGCTGCATTTCATTGGACTGAAAGGCTGGAGCCAAAGACTTGGTGCAAAGCATATTTCAGTGAATTTCCCAAATGTGATATTCTGCTCAACAATAACTCTGAAGTGTTTAACAGGTGAATTACATGTTAATTTTGGTTCTTTAAACTCTGTGCTTTTTCAACATATCATTAGTACTGTTATGCACATCATACATAACTGAATTCTTACACTCTTTGTGCAGCTACATCCTTGATGGTAGAGAGATGCCAGTGCTTAGTATGCTTGAATACATTTTTTATAAAATCATGCACAGGCTAGTGAGTAAGCAGAGAGAAGCTATAGAAAAGTGGGCTCACCAGAGGATATGCCCTAAGATCAAGAAGAAATTGGACAAGAATATTGAGTTTGCTGCAAATTGCCATGTGTCAGAAGCTGGCCAGCAAATGTTCAAAGTTCAGTCAGGTAATTCTAGCTACACAGTGAACCTCTGCTTGCACACTTGTGACTGCAGGAGATGGCAGTTGGGGGGAGTACCCTGTGGGCATGCTATAGCTTGTTGCAGGGAGGAGAGAATTGATCCTGAGACCATGGTTCATGAATGCTATACTGTTCAAACATATCTGAAGGCATATGGGTACACTCTAGTCCCTCTAGGAGACCCAAAGGAGTGGGTGGAACAGAATGGATATAAGGTATTTCCACCTGTCTTCACTAAGCAGTTGGGGAGGCCCAAGAAGAATAGGAAGCAGAGACCAGAAGAGAAGATTAAGAAGAATGGTGTCAGGGTTTTGAACAGAAAAGGTCTTACAATGCCTTTGCTCAATTTTTGGTAGAGCTGATCCTGTGAGTAAAAGGGCACTACAGATGGCGGAAAGTAACATTAGGAGGGTGTAGAAGAGGTTGATGAAAACTATGATGACCCTACATTTCTCCACGTAATTCCAGTGTTCAACTTTATTTGAGTGAACTTAACTGAATTAAACTATATTTCATTGAGCTTAACTGAACTTAACTGTATTTGAGTGAACTTAATTGAATCTAACTCACTCAGTACAAGCTTTGCAGAACATCTTCCCTAACCAGCCAGATCCCAGGTTGGACCCAACTGAGTCACCAACCAGTATGGTTTTCAACATGGCTCAAAGGGATATTGCAAGAAGAGGTGCTGAAAGGGTACATATGCCACTGCCTGAGCTTTCCTCCTTTGTTGCTGCTGCTGGTGCTGCCATGCCTCAGCCAAGAGTGACTACAGAAATGCACATAGGGAGGCAAACAAGGGCAAGCACACAAGCTGAAAACAATGCAATTGCAGCTGGTAGGGGAAGAGGAAAGAAAAGAGCAAGAAATCCAGATGCTGCTGGAGGAAGAGGAGCAAGTTCATCTTCAGGTAGAGGGAGAGGAAGAGGAGCAAGTGCATCTTCAGGGAGAGGAAGAGGAAGAGGAGCAACTGAAACTTGAGTGGAGAGGCAGAGGAGCAAATGCATCTTCAGGGAGAGGTAGAGGATCAAATGCAACTTCTGGGACAGGAAGAGGAGCACTTGCAGTTGACCAAGTTCCATTTGCAGGGAGAGGAGGAGCATCATATGCAACTGCTTGTACTCGAGGAGCATCATATGCAAATGCAAATGCTTGGTCAGGAGGAGGAGCATATGCAGATGCAACTGCTTGTATTGGAGGAGCATCATATGCAAATGCAAATGCTTGGTCAGGAGGAGCAGCATATGCAAATGTTCCATATGCAGGATGGAGATGGCTTCTGTTTGGAGATCAGAGGACAGTTCCTGATCTCAATGCTCCTGCTGATTATTTCATGGCACCACATCAGTGATTTGGTAGTAGTGATTGCCTGCCATTCTTTTTGGATAAGGAAACAGTAGCTTATATTGCCTGTCTTTTGATGGCAAACAGTGGTCTTATATTGCCTGTTTTTTATGGCAAACAGTGGCTTATATTGCCTGTTTTTTGATGGCAAACACTGGCATTCATTGCCCTTTTTGTAACTAACTTTTATGATGCATCACAGTGATTTAGTTTCATGGATGATTGTGTTAGCTTTTTTGAGTGAATTGAAGATTCAGTTAACTGAAAATTCAGATAATCGCACATGCGCTAATCGAAAATTCGATAAAATGTAGATAACGCACTTGCTCTTAACACGTGCTCTGCCAAATGGAATAAATTTAAAAAATTAGTAACATAAATGTTGTAACACTGTGTTCTGCCAAATCTAATAAAATTATGTGAAAAGGAAAAATTTCAAAAAAATTAAAAATGTTGTACCTGGGGCTCGAACCCAGGACCTGTTGTTACAATCGCTGCGATCAATGCCAGTAGAGTAGTAGTATTGATTTGTTAGATTGTAGCTCACCCTCTAGTTATTATGGGCCATCGCTTCGTCTGCCCGTTCGATTTCCAGCCCAGCCTTTTAAGACCACCCACCGCTCTGCCCGTCCACTCAACCAGCTCCACTCCCCTGCCCAGTCCACCCACGTCTCTTCGGTCTCGCCGCTCCACCAACTTCCACGCCTCGCATTGAAACGCTCGCCGTCGAGCGCAACGCCGACGCCGACGCCATGGACAACACCCCAGCGTGGCAGCGAGCGATCGAGGAACTCGCCGGCGACAAGCAGGCGGCCCGCGCGGATCTAAGGGAGATCGCGCGCTGGTTCCCTAACATCGGCATGATGCGCCACCACGCCCGCGGCCTCATCAAGATCATGACGGACGATGAGAAGCGGCGGGCAATGCCCCCCGGGCCGGGGGTTGCGCCTCCGCTGATCCTCCGCTTCGCAATGATGGAGACGCGCTCCGACGACCCGAGGCAGTGGGCGAGGTGGTGGATGTATCGCTCCGCCACCACGCCCTCGCCGCACCCGGATCCGTTCCGCGTCGCGTCCAGGGCGCAGAGCGTGTGCGGCGTCGTCCTGGCCCTCCCCGCGCCGGTGAACATCGCCATCGATAGATTCAGCCGAGCTCCTCGTCCACGGCGACATCTCCGACGGCGGGCTCGTCGACGGCAGCGACTCCGAGAAATCGCAAGGTCGACTCCGACAACGACTCTGGATACAGGGGGGACACTGGCACATCTGACGAGGAGGAGATAGAGGTCGTCGTCCTGTCAGATGACGACGAGCCGGAGATCCAGATGGTAGTGCCCGTCGTCGACGCCAGGGATGGTGGTCATAGGTCTCGTCCAATCGAAGTGGACCTGCTTCCAGACGTGCCAGACATCGTGAAGCAAGAGATGGTGGAGGAGGCAGCGCAGGACGCGGTGGCGGAGCTGGCAAGGATCAGCAACAAGGGTGTGAAGAGGTCTTCTGCAGGGGAGGTGCGCCGCTCCGACCGTCTAAAGCGCCTGAAGATGTGAAGAAGGATGAAGAAAGACTAAAGAAGAAGATGAAGTAGTTAGGTATGCTGCTTATAAGTTCAGCATATAAGTTAGAACTATTTTGCGTTTAGTTAAGTTAGGTGTGCTGATTATAGATTTAGCACATAAGTTATCTGTAATTCTGCTATGGGAACTGCTGCAAGTTTATGGTTGAACTATGCTATGATGATCTAGTGATGCTATGATGATCTACTGATGCTTTGCTGCAATGTTGCTGTTTTGTTGTGTTACATTTGGTTACAATGCTGCTACTGCTGTGTTTGCCATGTTGCTGCTGCTGTGCTTGCCATGTTGCTGCTGCTATCTTTGCCATGTTGCTGTACAAATGTGGTGTGTAGTACTATAGATAACATGTGTTGTTCTGTCCAAAAATAGCACAAATTTAATATTGTAGATTCATCAGGTACTTAATCTCTACTAGTTTATCTCTGTTTAGTTTCAGTTCAGTACATGCCAATTCATTTAAATTCATCTTCAGTTAACTGCAAAGGCAGTTTACTGAATCTTCGCTAATGCAAAGCAGTTTCTTGAAGCTTCGCTAATCGCAAAGGCGTTTATGAATCTTCGATCTGTCAAAATTTCAGTTATCAAATACAGTTAACTGATGCAGTTAACTCATACAGTTAACTACAAATTCAGTTAAGTAGACATGCAAAAAGAGACAAATTCAGGTAATTGAATTTGAAATTAACTGAATCTTCCAGTGAACTGCAAAGTCAGTTTACTGAATCTGAAGTAGCACTGTCAAAAATTTCAGTTATCAAATAACAACTGCAACAACATAACTTGGGTAGTCATAAAAATTCAGTTAACTAAAAGCAGTCATACCAATTCAGTGCCTTACATAATACTGGCATACAACTCAACCAAGTTCACTTAAGGCAGCATTAGATCAACAATGAATTAATCAAATTCATCTAAGATCTCCTTCACCCTCCTTATCTTGCTCTTGGTCTCCTCCTTGTGCCTGAATAAATCTCCAATCATGTACTCTAGTTTCTTCTTCTCCTTCTTCAGCTCATCCCTCTGTGACACAACTTTGTCCATCTCTTCCTTCATGTTGTCCATCTGTTGCTTCATCTCATCCCTCTCTTTCTCTGCCTTAGCCCTCAAAACCTGATGTATGCTAGTGCTAGATTTATCAGACAACTTCTTCTTCTCAAGCTCTTGCTGTAGGTCAGAAAGAGCAATTCTTGCATTGCCCAACTCAGTAATTGCCTGCTCCTTGTCAGCCACCATCTTGGCAAAATCTAGTTTAAAAAACCTCAGATCTTTTTCCATCTTTTCCTTCTCTTTGACAACCCTAAAATTTTCTTCAGCATTAACTACATTTTCCCTGAGCCTCAGCTTGTTCTCATCTTCATACATGCCCCAAACCCTAGCTAAACTCATCTTCAGAGTGGCAGGCCATTCAGGGTCAATCCACTCCACAAAGTTGCATTTAGGTATTTCCTACATATAAGAAAGAAAAAAACTTTAGATAAGTGAAAAAAGCTTGGGTTCAGTTAAATTCACAAACAAGATGTTGTTAAGTTCAGTTTACTTCAGTTAGTTCATTTAAATTCAGATGCAGGTAACTAACAAACTGTTGTTAACTGGAAAAATAAGTTAGGTGCAAACAATATGTTGTTAACTAACAAACTGTTAAATTCAGATGCAGTTAACTAACAAACTGTTGTTACATGAAAACAAGATGCTGTTAACTGAAAAATTCAGTTAATTAACTGCAGTTTTCTTCAGTGAACTGAATTTTGTTCAGTTAACTTTTGTTGCCACACTATTACATAAATCACAGTAAGATGACACATTTCAGTAGATGTACTAACCTTTTGTGCACAAGCAAGATACCTCCTTCCACTATCAACTGATTCAAAGGAGACAAACTTCTCACATACACACTGGTGTTCACATCTAGCTGCAAGATCTGAAGCAAGGCCTCTCCACTCAGAGCAGAAAATAGTGGCAGGAGCAGGAGCCTACAACACATTATAGTCAGAAAAATTCCCCATTCTTTCCCTAACCCTAACTGCTAGAGGCATAGTGACGAACTAACCTCACTTGTGACAGAGTAGCCGTCGGACGACGAGCTGGATCCTTCACTCCACGATACCATGGCGGCGAGCTGGCAGCGGCGGCGAACTGGACGGCGACGAAGAGCTGGAGCAAGGGAAGGAAGCAAGGGAGCAGAGAGGTGAGTGAGTGGGTGAGCTACCGACAAACAGGATATTCCAACGAATATACCAAAAGGTGCCACACTGTGTTGAACTGCGGGTTGATAAGGCAATAAAGCAGGGGGCTAAGTGCAAAAAGTAGCGCGCTGACCAGCCAGTCCACTTGGCATCCAGTTGGCGAGTTCCCATTGGGTTTGGACTAAATTTGCTCCTAGAGTGCAAGTTCAGGGATGAAATAGTTCACTTTTGCAAGTTCAGGGACTAAACCATCACCTGACACGCAAGTATAAGGACCTGGGGTGCTATTACCTCTTCAAAATTCACATCCAAGCCACGTCGTAACATAAATCCGCAGTCCACAGTTCAACACCACACAGCGACGGCGACAAACAATAAAAAATCCGACACAGGTAAGTTTCTGATCAGCAAACCAACGGAATGCAAAACAAGAAGCGTCAGTTAACTTCACATTGGCGCCGTTTGCACGTTGCAGCCGGCCTGATCATCATCGGCATCGTCAGGGACCGCTCCCTCCCAGCCCCAAGTACCTGAGCACCCTGAGCTCCTTGGCCCTGGTGACCACGGCGTCGAACGACAGCAGCACGTGCAGCGTGACGAACACGACCACGCCGGCCACGACCGCGATCACGTAGGCGGACGTCTCCAGGTTCCTGCAGCTGCCGGCGGCGTACGCGCCCAGCAGCCCCAGCAGGTCCAGCACCACGGCGGCCTGCATCGCCCACAGCGGCGCGCCGCGCCGCTTCACCGTGCGCTGGAGCAGGAGCATGATCACCACGACGGACGCCATGAACGACGTCGCGTTGCAGTAGAAGAAGGCCTGGTACCGCGCCCCGTGGGTGTCGAGCAGGACCGGGTTACCCGTCGCCGTCCGTGTCGGCGCCGGCGCGTCGTCGCCCCACGTGCCGCCCGGTGGCGCGAGCCCCGCCTGGTACGTCACGCTCGCGGCCAGGATGCCGAGCAGCATCAAGTACTTGCGTTTCATGTAGTCCTCGTTGCTTTTTTGCTGTTGCTTGCTCTTGTTATTCTCGCCGTCGCTGCCTGCCGGCGACGAAGACAGCGGCTCAAATAGCCTTCGGAGCCACGGCGGAAGGCATTGCAGCTCGGACCAACGGAAGCGGTCTGCTGACACGAAAAGCAGGATCTGCAGGATGAGGAAGGCGACCACCAGGGCCACCAGCGCCAAGACGTAGATGGAGGTGCGTAGTTTCCGGCAGCTGCCGGCGGCGTAGGCACCAATGAGGCCCAGCAGCCCGACCACGATGCAGACGTGGAGCGCGTTGCTCCGAATGACCTGCTTGTACAGCGTCTGGTTCACCAGGAGGAGAATGATGACCACCGACGCCATGAACCCCGTCGCGTTGCAGTAGAAGAAAACCTGGTACCTGCTCCAGTAGTAATCGAGCAGGATCGGGTCACCGGCGATGAGTGATCTCTCCTCCTTGCTCTCCGGCCAGAACCCTCCCGGCGGGTTCAGCCCGGTTTGGTACGTGACGGTGGCGGCGAGGATGGCGAGCTGCAGCAAGAACTTACGCTTCTTCTCGAGGTCCAGTTTGGGCTGGTTGTCGTCCGAGAGCTGGAGCCACCCTGCAAGCGTGTCGGACATGTCGTGCACCCGGTCCATCAGCCAGCTGCTACGCCCAGTAAGCCTGTACGCCACGACCTTGGCGATGGAGTAGACGAAGACGGCGGCGGCCAGGGAAGAGACGTAGATGGTGGTGGAGGCGTCCCGGCAGCTCCCGGTGGCATACGCGCCCATGAGGCCGAACAGGTTCAATATCATGGCCGACTTGAGCGCGGTGCCCTTGAGGACGGCGCCCGAGCTCAGCTCCTTGCTCTGCACGATGATGATGACGACCAGCGATGCCGCGAACGCCGCCGTGTTACAGTGGTAGAACGCCTTGTACCTCATGGGACGTATGTCGAGGAGAATCGGGTCCCCCGGTGTGCGATGCGGTTGCCCTTCCTGCCAGACGCCGCCCGGCGGGCTCAGCCCTGCCTGGTAGGTCACCGTCGCGGCGAGCGTGGCCAGCAGCAGGAGTAGCGACCGGGACTCCTCTCTTTCCTCCTCCTTCTCCGACTTCTCCTCTGCCGCCAGAGCGCCGTTCATGCTCTCTACATCTTCTTCTTGCGTGGGTGTGGCCGGGACCGTTGCCGTGGCAGTAGCCATAGCATTACCCGGCGTCCTTTTCCCTTTCCTTTTCCTATCCAAGCAGCTGGCGCAGGTTAGTACATTGCAGATGACTTTGCGCCATCGCTGGAACGTGTCCATGGCGAACAGCGCGACGGCGGCCTGCAGCACGATGTTGAGGAGCACAGCGCCGGCGAGGGAGACGATGTAGATGGTGGTGTCGACCCTCCTGCAGCTGCCGGCGGCGTAGGCGGCCACGAGGCCGAGCAGCTCCACCAGGACGCACACAGGCAGCGCGTACGACCGGGCGAGGAGGTGGCTCAGCGTCCTGCTCATCAGCAGCATGATGATGGCGAGGGACGCCACAAAGGACGTGGCGTTGGCGTAGAAGAAGGCGTGGTACCGGATCTCGTACCGGCCGTCGTGCAGCAACGGGGCGCCGGCGAGGTGCCCGTCCACGCTCTTGCTCCAGAAGCCCCCCGGCGGCGCCAGGCCCGCGCCGTACGTCAGCGGCGTCGCGAAGGTGGCGAGCAGCAGGAGGAACTTGCGCCGCTCCTTGAGCTTGAGCCTCTCCTCCTCCGAGCCCGGCGAGACGCCGGAGTCCGCCAGCTTCCGGAGCAGCACCCGCCTCGGACTAGAGGAGGAAACGCAGACGTGGGTGGCGACGTAGGCGAAGACGAGCGCGAAGAGCGCGGAGACGTACGCGGAGGCGACCACGTCACGGCAGCTCCCCGCGGCGAAGGCGGCCATGAGGGCGAGCAGGTCGAGCAGCATGGCGGAGCGGAGCACGGTGAGGCCGACGCGGCTGCCGCTGATGCGCCGGTCCAGCAGGAACATGATGACGACCAGGGACGCGACGAAGGCGGCGGCGTTGCAGTAGAAGAAGGCGGTGTACCTGGCCGAGTAGGTGGCCGCGAGTGCCGGGTCGCCGACGCGGTGCGGGTAGACCGCCGGCGCCGGTGGGTCAGTGTCGGCCTCCTCCGACCTCACGCCGCCCGGCGGGTTGAGCCCGGCCACGTAGGTGACACCGGCGACCAGCGTGGCGAGCAGCAGCAGGTACTTGCGCCACTTCCACAGGAACTTGATGTCTTCTTCCGGCTCCATCGCCATGGCTCACGGCGGACCAGACCAGAGCGCTCCGGTCCAGCTAAGATAATATCTCCATTGGCGATTGGTGAGTGTTCTGCTGCCCGGATGCTTCACACCTCCAGTACGCCACGAGGAATGTGATGCTGAGCTGAGAGCTGTCTACTGCAAAGCAAACTAAAAAGATCACCCGTCAATTTCTTCCATGGCCATTGGGTCAAGATCCAAATATACCCCGAACTGTTATGGTGCAGGCATACATTTGTCCCCATGCATCGCCGTCCACTCCAGCGTCGTAATCTGTGGTTCTGTACAAACACTGTGCTAAGAGATCATAATGAGTATTCATTATAGGTGACAAAAATAAGCTAACGCCCGCTCTAATCACAGTGAGTAGTAAATGACCTTTGTCAGACAAAGGTGTCAAGAAAGCTGGAAATGTTTTTGTTGATGGCATATGCTACGTCCAATGAGACCTAGCCATAGCCCCCATGTGCACGGTAGGTGTTAGTCTGCTCGAAATTTAAGAACGCCGGACCAAGAAACTCGCGTCACTAACGTCCACCGCGGTAGATTTTGGGAAGGCGGATGGGTCAATAATAGAGCTTTGTAAGATGATTTTCCTAGACTATATAGTCTATGTTTTGATAAAAATAAATCAGTCAAGAACATATTTGACAAGGGTTTAGATAATGTCAATTTTCGAAGAATCCTATATGGGAGATTCTTTGGAACTATGGGACCATGTTAGTCTTGAGTGGGGACAGAGATAGAATCTTCTGGACCTGGATAAAAAAAAGGGATCTACACTGTTAAATCTTACTCCCTCCGTCCGGAAATACTTGTCGGACGAATTGATGTATTTAGACATATTTTAGTTCTAGACACTGTCATTTTTATCCATTTTTTCGACAAGTATTTCCGGACGGAGGGAGTACTATAGATTTTTGGTTGAAAATAGGGTTAAATACCCACATAAATTTCTTGGAAAACTAAGATGCCACCTAGGGTGAAAGTCTTTATTTGGTTGGTTTTGCACAATAGCATTTTAACTAGAGATAACTTGCTCCCTAGGGGGTGGGTAGGAGATAAGTTTTTATTCCTGAAGTGTTCCATGGCGAAAATGATGTGGAATATTATTCAATATGCTTTTGATTTAAAATAACTGTCCGGAAGTACACAAGATTTGTTTGGGGTTTGGTTGAAGCAGTTTGAAAACATGAAAAATCCCTGATGGCAGTGGGGATATCTGTTTTCTGAACTATCTGGAAACATAGAAATAGTGTGATATTTGATTAAAAAAAAGGATATCTGATCCTTGTATACCTGTTAACCTGATGGTTAATGTTACATGACCGGATTGTTTTGTTGATAAACCCAAGAAGACGGAGAATAATGACGGATGGCGTAAGAAGAATTAAGCAGATTGCCAAGGTTATCTTCAGAGTAACTTTGGGATGTAGGGTGACACACAGAATTATGGCTGTGTGATCGTCTGCTATCTGTCCCTGCAGTTATATGTGCTGGGAGCTCTCCTTGTTTTGCTTGTCTTGTCCCTGGTCTTTGTTCTTCCAATGATGTTTAGTAGTATTGGTCGTTGTTAGATGCTTTGATGTTTCATATGTTTTGGAGAACCCGGCCTGTAGAATTTCTCAGATCAATGTTAGGTAGTCTGGGACCTTGCTTTTGCGGCTGGGAGCTTTTTGTTTTCCACACCTGGGGAGTTGGGGAGGAGGGGGTGGGGACCAGATCCTCTAACATAGGGAAGGAAAGTCACCGTGCTATAGTGCTAGCCTAGTGTAAAATGAAGAAGGAAAGTTAGGGACTGTTAGTAGATAGTTAGGAGGTTGTTTACTGTTGATATTTACTGTAGATATAAATAATTTAAAATAATTTTATTTCACCATCAATTTCTTTGTATGTAATTACTATAAATATACGCAGTAGATCATCAATTTGCAAATTAATTTAAGTCATTTTAACCTTAATCATGTGGATAGAAAGAAGGGAAGTTAGGGTACTGTAGCTTCTCTAACTTTCCTTCTCAATGTTAGAGGATCCGGTTGAGATACCTAATTTACTCTCTTTAGTTTGTGAAGTTTAAAATTAAAAAAAAGATGCATTTCTTTTAGAGTAAAAGTTAGAGTAGGGGGGTTGTTGCATACTAAGCGCGTGGGACTAGTTTAGGGAGTGAATTGTTGCGTTTGTGAGATGATGTACTTAAGTGCGCACTGAGGACAAGTTAATGTATGAATGATGCATTTAACTTGAAATATTCTTATATGATACATCCTTCCATACAATCCTAGTAAGGAAATTCCTAATTGTTAAAATCCTCCAAAATACGTATGAAAATCCTTTGAATATCAAATAGGCTCCAAGTATAGTAATATGTCGAGCACCATGATAATGATGATGATTCTTCATGAACAAGTTGACTCAAAGTTGCACAAAGAAGGTACAGTGTAGTGACAAACAAGATGCTTCCTTCCACTTATGCGGCCTGTGTAGTAAAGCAGTGTAGAAATTGTCGAAGTAAGAACATGAGGTGTAAATCTAATTTCAAAAGGTATATTAGGAACAGCTGATGCATTTTGCATGTAAACCTAACTTCACGATGTGGTTCTCCTTCGTAAGGCGTCATCTTGCTCACTCGCGACGTCCCTTTGGATGGCTTTGCTGATGTTGGACTATCTTGTTGGTTTTGGCATGCCTCTCTGGTATGGGGCTTGATTGGTTTAGTTGTGTTGTATCATCTGTTTGGCCCGACCATCCCCTATCTCTCTGTTCCGGGCACCATGTCACGCCTTCTTGCGTTTGTGTCATGTGTAGTATCATACGTTGTACTCATTCTCTTTTGTTCTATCCATGAAAACATACGCAAGCTTTGCGTATTCATGAGGAAAAAACATTGCCAGCAGTCTAACGTTCGAACTAACAAAGTATCTATCTACCAATCTCAGCCCAAATTAGACTGAAACATATAGTACACTCTAAAGCTGCCCTGATTGCCATTCTTAAACTGTTTCCAGACGTTCACATGATTCAGCATATTCTACAATCTAAATTCATTTGCCCCTCTTTCTTAGTCAAGAGAGGAAATCCTTCCTATCTTCCATTGGAATTGGAAGCACAGTTCGCAGAGGAGATGGCACAGGACACCGCGAGGGACATCGAGAAATCAACACTGCCAAGGATATCAGCCCTACTGCCCTTACGCAGAACTAAAACAGAAGGAAACACAAACAGACTGCGCTAAGCGGTTTCGCCCCCTCGAGACGCCTTCAGAAACAGTAATCTGTAGCCAGAATGGAAGTTCATGTTCATCCACCAGCGGACTGTTCTAAATGGAAAAAAGAGACAAGACTTGCTAAACCTTTCAGGAACAGTAAGCTATAGCCTGAATGGAAGTTCATGTTCATCCACTGGACTGTTCTAAATCCAAAAAAGCAGACAAGACTTCTGAACCAGCAAATTCTAACTTTCCACCAGAAACTACTCCCCAGTGATCTAAACGCTCTTATATTTCTTTACAGAGTGAGTACTATATTATTGTCAGTATACATCCAGACTGCCACAATAAATCGGAGAAAACTTTGGTTTCCCCAAAGTCACCGGCTAGGAAACTATTTGAAGTGGCTATGTTGACTACTACAGTACTCCCAAGCCAAAATACAATGAAAATGAGCCTATGTAAACCCGCAGCACTGAATTTACATGGGAGGCTGGACATTCAGCACATTGCTCCATACAGACATACTCCCTTGAAATCAAGCCTCAAAACAACCAATCAAAGCTGAAACAATGTGGAAATTATAAGGATCAATCATCAATTGCTCCTCTGATCTTAACAGACGACAGTACTATTATTTCAGTTCACCAATTGTCGCCAACAAACACGCCCTCAGATTATTATTCGACGGTCATACGCAGGGAGCAACAGGATACAGATACACACCGTGGAGCTGACCACAGGAGGATACGATACTAGTTGAGGACGGAAGAGGGGTGCCGGTGGCCAAATTGACTTCACTTCACATCAGGCGGCGAGGCGGGCGACGACGGGGTACTTGGCCTGGAACTTGGACTCCCAGTCGGCGAGCACGCCGAGCTCCTTGTCGGAGAGGCCGGAGAGGTCGCCGGAGACGTCGGCGGCGTCCTTGGACATCTTGGCGAGCGCGCGGGCGGCCTCGCGGCCGGCGAAGAGCGCGTAGTCACCACCGGGCCCGTAGAAGCCGCGCCCGGCCGAGACGTCGAAGACCTTGCCGCGGATGGCGACGTAGATCGGCTTGGACGCGTCGGTGCCGTCGTACGCCCGCAGCTGCGCCGCCGTCAGCTCCGTCGCCATCTCGATCTCGCTCTGTGCGGTGCGCGTGGTAGGTGTGCTGCGAGTGAGGCTGTGGGTGGGTGGGGTAGAGGGAGGGGGGTAGGCTGGGGGAGAAGAGGAGGAGAGGTCTGCGTCGGCCACACGCTGACGGCTGATTCCTGCGGGATGGGGGAGTGCCGCTCGGGAGCAGGAGGGGACAAAGATTGTGAGCGGCTTCCAGAAACCGGAGCACGGGGGAAGTAGTTTTGGGTGGCCGGAATATGTGCGGCCCAGAACGAGAGGCCCGGGGTTTTTTTTTTTTTTGAGATCCCGAACGAGAGGCCCGGGTAAGGCTGCGAGCTGGTGCCTCCGTAGAATTTGGCCCACTCGTCTAAATTTCTTTTTTCTGAAATGCCCTCGTCTACGGGGGACGAGACTCGCCTGCTCCCCGCGCGTGCGCCCATCCGTGCTCCCACGTACATGGCTTAATTTGATTGGAACAAAATAAGGCCCGGCCCTACCCCCTTAAAATCAGGGGGAAGATGATTAGATTAGAAAAGAAAAAGGAAAAAAGACAGCCGTAGGATGAAGTGGGAGCACGGATGGGAGCATGGGAAAGGAGCAGGCAAGCCGGATCCGTCTACGGGAGCTCCTATTCGGCGCTTACAGCGCCAGTTCGCGAGACGGCGCTCGCAGGGGAAGCGTGGTGGAAAAAGTTCATTGATTTTGAAAAAAAGTTCAACAATTTGAAAACAAGTTCACAAATTAAAAAAACTAAAATTGAAAAGAGTTCATGGATTTTAAAAAGTTCATGGTCGTAAAAAGTCCGTGGGGTTTGTGAAAAAGTTTCACGAACCTGTATAAAATGTTTCAAATTGAAAAAAAATCATGCATTTTAAAAAGAAAAACAAAAGAACAAACCGTGAACAGAAGTTGGGATTTGCTTAACAGAAAAGGAAGCAGAAAAAAGAATAAAAAAGAGATTAAATATTCACAATAGACGTGGTGGTCGAGTGGTTATTGGAGTTCAACTAGGAGACCGAGATCGAGGATTTCGTGGCTAAAGGAGGGGGAGAGGAACACGGCATACCTTCATTGGCGAGCAGTTTGGCGTGCACGTCGTAACTTTATTCAGCGCCTCCGCCGAGAGAATGGCACGTGGTGTACCGTCCCGTCTGATATGGAACGTATGGCGACCTCATATTTCAAGGAGGTATATACCAAGGATCCGACACTTTCGCCGGAGGTGGTGTTGGGGGGTATTGTACCTAAAGTTACCCAAGCAATGAATGATACACTTTGTGCCCCCTTTTCAGAAGAGGAGGTTTCTACTGCGCTCTTTCAGATTGGCCCTATCAAGGCGCCAGGTACTGATGGGCTGCCAGCGAGGTTTTATCAGAGAAACTGGGCGGTGTTGAGAACAGAGATTGTGGCTGCAGTTTTGGACTTCTTTAAGTCAGGAATAATGCAGGACGGGGTAAATGATACGACTATCGTTCTTATTCCGAAAGTTCCACACCCAAAGGAGCTCAAGGATTTTAGACCGATTAGCTTATGTAATGTGTTATACAAAATTGTTTCGAAGTGTCTCGTCAACCGGCTTCGGCCTATACTTGGAGATTTGATTTCTGAAAATCAAAGTGCCTTTATTCCAGGTCGTCTGATTTCTGATAACTCTATCATTGCCTTTGAGTGCATACATCATATACAGTCGCTGAAGCAGAACAGACCGGCGGTGTGTGCTCACAAACTTGATCTCTCAAAGGCTTATGATCGGGTGGATTGGGAGTTTTCGGAGCAAGCCCTGATTAAATGGGGCTTTTCTTCGGAGTGGATCGCATGGATTATGGCGTGTGTTAAATCGGTGAAATATTCGGTGAAGTTCAATGGGAGAATACTTGAGTCATTTACCCCATCTAGGGGTTTGAGGCAAGGTGATCCACTGTCCCCTTTCTTGTTCCTATTTGTTGCTGATGCTCTATCCTCTCTTATCACAAATTCAGTTAACAATGGGGAGTTGAGAGGGGTATCAATTAGCCGGGGTGCACCGGTGATTTCTCATTTGTTGTTTGCAGATGATACCATGTTACTCTTTGAAGCGTCAACCCAACAAGCAAGCGTTGTCAAAGGTTTGTTGAACACATACACCTCAGCGACGGGTCAACTTATTAACCCAGGGAAGTGTTCCATCCTTTTCTTCGACAATTGCATGCAGTCGGTGGCAGACGAAGTGAAACATATTCTGGAGATTACTCATCAGGTCTTTGAGCCTAAATACTTGGGCTTACCGGTCCCGGAAGGAAGAATGCATAAAGGACAGTTTGAGACTATTCAAGAAAGATTACGAAAGAGACTTGTTGACTGGTGCGAGCAGTATGTATCGTCGGGCAACAAGGATATTTTAATAAAGGCAGTTGCGCAAGCAATACCAACCTATGTCATGAGTGTTTTCCGTCTTCCTGCTTCGGTTTGTGATGATCTCACACGAATGATGAGACAATATTGGTGGGGTGTGGAGAATGGCAAAAGGAAGATGACATGGCTCAGTTGGGAAAAGATGGTGCTACCCAAGGATATGGGGGGTATGGGGTTTCGAGATATGAGAGCTTTTAACCAAGCTTTGCTTGCTAAACAAGCGTGGAGATTGTTGGACAGCCCTGATAGCTTATGTGCCCGCTTGCTTCGGGCAAAGTATTACCCTAACAGGAACTTGTTGGACACAGTGTTCCCTACATCTTCGTCAGCTGTGTGGAGAGGCATCACACATGGCTTGGAGCTGCTCAAGAAGGGGCTGATATGGAGGGTAGGCGACGGGTCTTCGATTAAAACTTGGAGAGATGCACGGATTCCGAGGGGCTATGACTTTAAGCCTATCACCATGAAGGGTACTTGCAGGTATAACTGGGTGGCAGATTTTCTCGAGGAGTCTGGCGCTTGGAACGTACAGCGCCTTCGGCAATACTTTTGGGATATGGATGTCCGAGAAATCTTGAAGATTCGTACATCTCCTAGCAGGGGGCAAGACTTTCTCGCTTGGTTCCCGGAGAAGAGTGGAAGGTTTACCGTGAAGAGTGCGTACCGGCTAGCAACTGCCCATACGCACATGGGAGTGGGCGCGTCAAGTGCCTCGCCGGATGGCCAACACCTGATCTGGCGAAGAGTCTGGGAGGCTAAGGTTCCTCTTAAGATGCGCATCCTTGCATGGAAAGCTGTGACCGGAGCACTAGCGATGAATGGATGCAAGAAATATCGGCATATAGCGACGCACGATACATGTCCTCTTTGTGGAACGAAGAAAGAGTCGAGCTTCCACGCGCTAGTGACCTGTGTGCATGCTCGTCGGGTCTGGATGGCGATGCGCCAGGTTTGGGAGCTCCCTAATCCAGCGTTACTACAGGAGTCCGGCAATGAGTGGCTGCTAAGTCTTCTGCTGCATTGTCATGATCACATGCGAGATTGTATCATCATGTTAATTTGGAGGATATGGTCTTTACGGTCTGATTTGGCTCATGGTAAAGCAGTTCCATCGGTGGAGGTGACAACGGAGTACTTACAGAGCTACATGTCCTCTCTACACCAGGCTCGGAAATAGCACCTGAGCCGGCGGGCGCGCAGGGCCTCCTGCCACGGCTGCTCCTGACCCGGACGTTATTGCTGCCTCAGCCGTAGAGTTTTGGCCGGGTTGAGTGCCAGCCATGAAGATCCCTACTCTGCTTGGCGGCTCAAAGGGGTCCGGAATACTACTGCCATCGAAACAGCCCCCAAGCCTGCCGTCTTGCAATTGGTACAACGAATCCGTCTCACCAGTGGACGATTCACCATCAGAATAGACAGCCGTCTCACCGCCGTCTGTGGATCCTTTAGAAAGTTCTCCTCCGTGGATGCAACCCACGAAGGCACGCTTCATGGCGGGTTGAGCTCGGGCGGGCCTCGCACGCTGAGCCGTCTCGATGATGTCGGTGTAGTTGCTCAGCTCAGGGCCCGGCTCACCAATCCGGCTGATGAAGACGTGGATTCCGCCGAAGGGGACCCGGTACCCGTACTCAATTGAGCCGGCGTCGGGGCCCCAGCCTTCGTTGTCGATGTAGATCTTGCCGCGACGAATCTTGGTCACCCGACCCACATCGTATCCCTTGAGCCCTCGGTTGCCCTTCAAGAACTCAACCACCGTGCGGCGCCGCCCCACGGTGGCGCCTAACCGTCGTGGAATTGTCACGACAGATGTCCTCTTGCAAGGACTTAAACGTGGAGCCATCGCAACTAGGAAGCTCAAAGGGGTTAACGGGACAAGGGACACGAGAGAGTTTTTATACTAGTTCGGCCCCTTACGATGAAGGTAAAATCCTAAGTCTAGTTGGGTTGGTATTGCTAGGGTTTCGATGACCAGGGAGCGAGATACGCTATGCCCGGCTATCGATTGGATGTTTCTTGCCCTAAACCGTCGGCGGGTCGTCCCCTTGTATACACGGGTTGACGCCCCCCAGCCTACAGAGTCCCGGCCGGCTCATAACAGCGTCCGTCTCGGTGACTAGTTTATTCTTGCCTTACAATACAAGTCATGTCATTATGGCGGTTTACTACCACGGGCCTTAAGCCGCCTGTGGGCCTTAAGCCCTTTATCGAACCGCCATCTTCAAGCTTGATCTTGGCTTCATATGATGAATCGTCATTTGCATAACCCGGCCCCTCCTGGGCGGGTTACACAAATAGTTATATCCCCAACACGCTGCCTACCACTTGTACATCATGCCTCACATTTTTGCCATGTCAAGCCTCTAACCCACCCTCCTAGCAAACCGTTGTTTGGCTATGTTACCGCTTTTGCTCAGCCCCTCTTATAGCGTTGTTAGTTGCAGGTGAAGCTAAAGATTGCTCCATGTTGGACCATGTTTATGTTGGGATATCATAATATCTTTTATTTAATTAATGCATATATATACTTGGTAAATGGTGGAAGGCTCGGCCTTATGCCTGGTGTTTTGTTCCACTCTTGCCGCCCTAGTTTCCGTCATACCGGTGTTATGTTCCCGGATTTTGTGTTCCTTACACAGTCGGGGATTTATGGGACCCCCTTGACAGTTTGCTTTGAATAAAACTCCTCCAGCAAGGCCCAACCTTGGTTTTACATTTGCTTCACCTAAGCCTTTTTCCCTTGGGAGTCGCGCTCCCGAGGGTCATCTTTATTTTAGCCCCCCGGGCCAGTGCTCCTCTGAGTGTTGGTCCAAACCGAGCGATGTCCGGCACCCCCTGGGCAACCAGGGTCTATGCCAACACGACGTCTGGCTCATCCGATGTGCCCTGAGAACGAGATATGTGCAGCTCCTATCGGGAATTGTCGGCACATTCGGGCGGTCTTGCTGGTCTTGTTTACCATCGTCGAAATGTCTTGTAAACCGAGATTCCGGGTCTGACCGGGTCTTCCCGGGAGAAGGAATATCCTTCGTGATCATGAGAGCTTGTGATGGGCTAAGTTGGGACACCCCTGCAGGGTTTAAACTTTCGAGAGCCGTGCCCGCGGTTATGTGGCAGATGGGAATTTGTTAATGTCCGGTTGTAGAAGACTTGAAGTAAACTTAATTAAAATGCATCAACCGCGTGTGTAGCCGTGATGGTCTCTTTTCGGCGGAGTCCGGGAAATGAACATGGTTCTTGTGTTATGGTTGTGCGTAAGTAGTTTCAGGATCACTTCTAGCTTCACGACCGTTGCGTTGCTTCTCTTCTCGCTCTTATTTGCGTATGTTAGCCACCATATTTGCTTATTGCTTGCTACAGCTCCACCTCATTACCTTATCCTACCCCTTTCAGCTTTGCTAGTCTTGATACCCATGGTAATGGGATTGCTGAGTCCTCGTGGCTCACAGATTACTACAACACCAGCTTGCAGGTACCGGTAATGCGATGTTCATGACGCGAGAGCGATGTTTATTTGTTTTGGATTTCTTGTTCCGCTTCTTCGTTCGAGGGATAGGTTCCTGGTCGGCAGCCTGGGCTAGCAGGGTGGATGTCGTTTGAGCTTTTGTTTGTGTTTCATCCGTAGTCGGATGTTGTTCTCATGTATGATGTATTGATGTATTCACGTGGCACTTGTATGCCGTGTATGTAACCCCAACTATTTATGTAATGGTTTGATGTAATGATATCCACCTTGCAGAAGCGTCTCAATATGCGGTTCTATCCTTGGTGGGACATTCAAGTCTCTTTAGGATAGTGTCGCATATTGGGCGTGACACCCTAGCTCCCCTGAAGCAAAAGGGAGTAAGCAAGACCCTCATTTTATTAAGCTGAATGTTGATGCAACATTTTACCCAGATGAAGGTGCGGGGGCTACACCGGCCATACTACGTGATGTTAGAGGAAACTTTGTGGTGGCACGATGCAAATCTATCCCTTTCACTGCAGATGTCATCACTATAGAAGCTTTGGCAATGAGAGACAGTCTAGTATTTGCTAATTCTCTCGGATTCAATCGGGTGGAAGTGAAATCAGACTCCTTACAGGTTATTAACTTTTGTAATAGTCAAACTAGATGGTGGGACTCAGCGACGACAATCTTCACAGAATGTGTGGATACTAGTTCCTTGATCGGGAAGGTCATTTTTTTAAGCATTGTTATCGCTCTTGTAATCAAGTAGATCATGTGCTAGCTAATTTTTGTTTCTGTAATAAATCCTCCTTTAGTTGGTTGGGCGAGCATCCTGACTGTGTTGTCAGTAAGCTCATAGACGATGTAAACATTGTTCAATTTTAATAAAGCTAGCCATGATGGCCTTCCCTAATTTTTTTTTACCACGAGTACGTAGAACATGTACTGTCCCGCCTCCGCCCAGCATAATCATCAACAGTGGCTCAGGTATCCGGTATATACTATGCTCATGCATATGTGCGCTACAAACATACCAATGAGGATTCTGGACTCCCTAAGAACGCATTTTTATTTTTTTTGTTTCACTAGTCATCACAACCCTTACACTTCATTTACTTTTATGTTATTTAGTTACAAGTTACAAACACTACTCGACAATCATTTATATCCTCCCTCACTCTGCTTTAGGTCTACAATTATTTGCAGGCACAAAACACATAATTCTCTATTGTTGGGGAACATAGTAATTTCAAAACAATTCTTACGCACACGCAAGATCATGGTGATGCATAGCAATGAGAGGGGAGAGTGTTGTCCACGTACCCTCGTAGACCGTAAACGGAAGCGTTAGCACAACGCGGTTGATGTAGTCGTATGTCTTCATGATCCGATCGATCAAGTACCGAACGTACGGCACTGCTACGTCTTGAGCTTGCGTTGGTTTTCCTCGAAAGGAGAGGATGATGCAGCCCAGTAGCGTAAGTATTTCCCTCGGTTTTTGAGAACCAAGGTATCAATCCAGTAGGAGGCCACGCGCAAGTCCCTCGTACCTACACAAAACGATAGCTACTCGCAACCAACGCGATTAGGGGTTGTCAATCCCTTCACGGTCACTTATGAGAGTGAGATCTGATAGAGATAATATTTTTGGTATTTTGATATAAAGATGCAAAGTGAAAAGTAAAAGCAAAGCAAGTAAATAAAGTGATGGAGATTGATATGATGAGAATAGACCCGGGGGGCATAGGTTTCACTTGTGGCTTCTCTCAAGAGCATAGATATTCTACGGTGGGTGAACAAATTACTACTGAGCAATTGACAGAATTGAGCATAGTTATGAGTATATCTAGGCAATGATCATGTATATAGGCATCACGTCCGAGACAAGTAGACCAAACGATTCTGCATCTACTACTATTACTCCACTCATCGACCGCTATCCAAAGATGCATCTAGAGTATTAAGTTAAAAACAGAGTAACGCCTTAAGCAAGATGACATGATGTAGAGGAATAAATTCATGCAATATGATAAATACCCCATCTTGTTATCCTTGATGGCAACAATACAATACGTGCCTTGCAACCCTTTCTGTCACTGGGTAAGGACACCGCAAGATTGAACCCAAAGCTAAGCACTTCTCCCATTGCAAGAACTACCAATCTAGTTGGCCAAACCAAACGGATAATTCGAAGAGACTTGCAAAGATAACTCAATCATACATAAAAGAATTCAGAGAAGAATCAAATATTTTCCATAGATAAGTTGGATCATAAACCCACAATTCATCGGCCTCAACAAACACACCGCAAAAAGAAGATTACATCGAATAGATCTCCACGAGAGAGGGGGAGAACATTGTATTGAGATCCAAAAAGAGAGAGAAGCCATCTAGCTACTAGCTATGGACCCGAAGGTCTGAAGTAAACTACTCACACTTCATCGGAGGGGCTATGGTGTTGATGTAGAAGCCCTCCATGGTGGATGCCCCCCTGGCGGAGCTCCTAACAGGCCCCAAGATGGGATCTCGTGGATACAGGAAGTTGCGGCGGTGGAATTAGGTTTTGGCTCCTTATCCGATCTGTTGGGGTGCGAGGTATATATAGGAGGAAGGAGTACGTCGGTGGAGCGTCGGGGCCTACGAGGCAGGGGGCGTGCCTGGGGAGGGCGTGCCCCACCTCGTGACCGCCTGCACTTCTTGGAGTAGGGTCCAAGTCTCCTGGATCACGCTCGTGAGAAGATCACGTTCGAAGGTTTCATTCCGCTTGGACTCCGCTTGATATTCCGTTTCTTTGAAACACTGAAATAGGCAAAAAAATCAATTCGGGCTGGGCCTCCGGTTAATAGGTTAGTCCCAAAAATAATATAAAAGTGGAAAATAAAGCCCATTATAGTCCAAAACAATGGATAAAGTAGCATGGAGCAATCAAAATTATAGATACGTTGGAGACGATCGAGGCATCCCCAAGCTTAATTCGCTCGTCCTCGAGTAGGTAAATGATAAAAGAGAATTTTTGATGCGGAGGATACTTTGGCATAATTTCAATGTAAATCTTCTTAATCATGGTATGAATATTCAGATCGGAAAGATTCAAGACAAAAGTTCATATTGACATAAAAATAATAATACTTCAAGCATACTAACTAAGCAATTATGTCTTCTCAAAATAACATGGCCAAAGAAAGTTATCCCTACAAAATCATATTGTCTGGCTATGCTCCATCTTCCCCACACAAAGTATTTAAATCATGCACAACCCCGATGACAAGCCAAGCAATTGTTTCATACTTTAACATTTTCAAAACTTTTTCAATCTTCACGCAATACCTGAGCGTGAGCCATGGATATAGCACTATATGTGGAATAGAATGGTGGTTGTGGAGAAGACAAAAGGAGGGAAGATAGTCTCACATCAACTAGGCATATCAATGGGTTATGGAGATGTCCATCAATAGATATCAATGTGAGTGAGTAGGGATTGTCATGCAACG
This sequence comes from Aegilops longissima, assembly GCA_021605205.1. Classification (NCBI taxonomy): domain Eukaryota; kingdom Viridiplantae; phylum Streptophyta; class Magnoliopsida; order Poales; family Poaceae; genus Aegilops; species Aegilops longissima. The sequence goes on along the minus strand of CM038681.1, from coordinate 610,342,876 downwards.
GATGCACTAGAGCTATAAGTATATGAAAGATCAACAAAAGAAACTAAGTCGGTGTGCATCCAACTCGCTTGCTCACGAAGACCTAGGGCATTTGAGGAAGCCCATCATTGGAATATACAAGCCTAGTTCTATAATGAAAAATTCCCACTAGTATATGAAAGTGACAAAATGAGAGATTCTCTATCATGAAGATCAAGGTGCTACTTTGAAGCACAAGTGTGGTAAAAGGATAGTAACATTGTCCCTTCTCTCTTTTTCTCTCATTTTTTTATTTGGGCCTTTTATCCCCTTTTTTTATGGCCTCTTTTTTTTGTCGTCCGGAGTCTCATCCCGACTTGTGGGGGAATCATAGTCTCCATCATCCTTTCCTCACTTGGGACAATGTTCTAATAATGATGATCATCACACTTTTATTTTTCTTACAACTCAACAATTACAACTCGATACTTAGAACAAAATATGACTCTATATGAATGCCTCCGGCGGTGTACCGGGATATGCAATAATTCATGAGTGACATGTATGAAAGAATTATGAACGGTGGCTTTGCCACAAATACAATGTCAACTACATGATCATGCTAAGCAATATGACAATGATGGAGCGTGTCATAACAAAAGGAACAGTGGAAAGTTGCATGGCAATATATCTCGGAATGGCTATGGAAATGCCATTATAGGTAGGTATGGTGGCTGTTTTGAGGAAGGTATATGGTGGGTGTACGATACTGGCGAAAAGTGCGCGGTATTAGAGAGGCTAGCAATGGTGGAAGGATGGGAAAAAGTGCGTATGATCCATGGACTCAACATTAGTCATAAAGAACTCATATACTTATTGCAAAAATCTAGAAGTTATCAAAGCAAAGTACTACGTGCATGCTCCTAGGGGGATAGATTGGTAGGAAAAGACCATCGCTCGTCCCCGACCGCCACTCATAAGGAAGACAATCAATAAATAAATCATGCTCCGAGTTCATCACATAACGGTTCACCATACGTGCATGCTACGGGAATCACAAACTTCAACACAAGTATTCTTTAAATTCACAACTACTCAACTAGCATGACTCTAATATCACCATCTTCATATCTCAAAACAATTATCTAGCATCAAACTTATCTTAGTATTCAACGCACTCAAAAGAAAGTTTCACATATCTTGAATACCAAGTATATTAACATTAAGCAAATTACCATGCTATTAACGACTCTCAAAATAATTTAAGTGAAGCATGAGAGATCAAGTTTCTTTAAAACAAATCCACCACCGTGCTCTAAAAGATCTAAGTGAAGCACTAGAGCAAAAATTATCACGCTCAAAAAGATATAAGTGAAGCACTACGCAGAAAGTTTCAAGCTCAAAAGATATAAGTGAAGCACATAGAGTATTCTATCAAATTTCAAATCATATATGGCTCTCTCCAAAGGTGTGTACAGCAAGGATGATTTTGGTAAACTAACAAGCAAAGACTCAAATAATACAATACGCTCCAAGCAAAACACATATCATGTTGGTGAATAAAAATATAGCTCCAAGTAAATTACCGATGGAAGTGGACGAAAGAGGGGATGCCTTCCGGGGCATCCCCAAGCTTCGACTTTTTGGTGTCATTGGATTATCTTGGGGGTGCCATGGTCATCCCCAAGCTTAGGCTCTTGCCACTCCTTGTTCCATAATCCATCGAAAGAATTCACCCAAAACTTGAAAACTTCACAACACAAAACTCAATAGAAATCTCGTGAGCTCCGTTAGAGAAAGAAAACAAAAGACTACTTTAAGGTACTGTAATGAACTCATTCTTTATTTATATTTTTGTTAAACCTACTGTATTCCAACTTCTCTATGGATTTTAAACTATTTTACTAACCATAGATTCATCAAAATAAGCAAACAACACACGCAAAACAGAATCTGTCAAAAACAGAACAGTCTGTAGTAATCTGTAACTAACACAAACTTCTGGAACCCAAAAACTTCTACCAAACTTAGAAGACCTGGACAATTTGTTTATTGATCATCAGCAATTGGAATCAGTATTTTATCACGTTCTGGTGATTTTTAACAATTCGGGCACTGAGCACAAAGATTCTGGAAATTACAGCAAGATCAAATAACTATCATCCAAGAAGATCCAATAGGTTCAACTTGGCACAAACACTAATTAAAAGATAAACCACATCTAAACAGGGGCTAGATGGATTATTTATTCCTAAACATAAGAAAAAACAAAAACTAAAAATAAAATTGGGTTGCCTCCTAACAAGCGCTATCGTTTAACGCCCCTAGCTAGGCATAAAAGCAAGGATAGATCTAGGTATTGCCATCTTTGGTAGGAAATCCATAAGTGGCTCTCATGATAGATTCATATGGTAATTTTATTTTCTTTCTAGGAAAGTGTTCCATACCCTTCTTTAAGGGAAATTGGAATCTAATGTTTCCTTCCTTCATATCAATAATTGCACCAATCGTTCTAAGGAAAGGTTTACCAAGAATAATAGGACATGAAGGATTGCAATCTATATCAAGAACGATAAAATCTACGGGCACATAATTCCTATTTGCAACAATAAGAACATCATTAATTCTCCCCATAGGCTTTTTAATAGTAGAATCCGCAAGATGCAAGTTTAGAGAGCAATCATCAAAATCACGGAAATCTAGCAAATCACACAAAGTTTTGGGAATAGTAGAGACACTAGCACCCAAATCACACAAAGCATGAAACTCATAATTTTTAATTTTAATTTTGATAGTAGGTTCCCATTCATCATGGAGTTTCCTAGGGATAGAAATTTTCAACTCAAGCTTTTCTTCATAAGATTGCATCAAGGCATCAACAATGTGTTCGGTAAAAGCCTTATTTTGACTATAAGCATGAGGAGAATCTAGCACGGATTGCAACAAGGAAATACAATCAATTAAAAAGCAATTTTCATAATTAAATTCCTTGAGATCCAATATAGTGGGTTTAGCAACATCTAGATTTTTATTTCTTTCAATCCCACTTTTATCAATTTCATCATTAAGATCCAAAAACTCCGAATTCTTAGAACGCCTTCTAGGTAAAGGAAGATCATATTCAGTTTCATCAAGATTCATATTGCAAAACAAAGATTGAATAGGGGACACATCAATAACTTTTAGATCTTCATCTTGATTTTCATAGGAATCCGGTTTAGCGGCCATCTTATTGACTAAGGTGGCTTGCATATCCGAAATTTCAGCGGTCATTTTTTCAAGACGAGCGATTTGGGCTCTTATACCATCAAATTCTTCGGACATATCATCGAGCTCTTTATTCATATAACTCATAAAACTCATTTGTTCCTTAAGCTCGTTTCTAAAGAAATTATTATGCTCAAATTGCAAAACAACCATAAACTTCCTGACATTGTTTTCGATCTCCTCTAGCCTTTTAAGGTGAAGATCACTAAATTTAAGTAGGGCCATTACGACAAGCAAACTAACACACGAGCAAAAAAAAAGGAAAAGGGAAAAAGAGGAGGAGATTGGGAAAGAGAGGGCGAATAAAACGGCAAGGGTGAAGTGGGGGAGAGGAAAACGAGAGGCAAATGGCAAATAATGTAATGCGAGAGATAGGGATTGTGATGGGTACTTGGTATGTTGACTTTTATGAGACCTCCCAAGAACGGCGCCGTAAATCCTTCTTGCTACGCCTTGAGCTTGCTTTGGTTTTCCCGAAGAGGAGAGGATGATGCATCACAGTAGCGTAAGTATTTCCCTCAGTTTTTGAGAACCAAGGTATCAATCCAGTAGGAGGCCACGCGCAAGTCCCTCGTACCTGCACAAAACGATAGCTACTCGCAACCAACGCGATTAGGGGTTGTCAATCCCTTCATGGTCACTTACGAGAGTGAGATCTAATAGAGATAATATTTTTGGTATTTTGATATAAAGATGCAAAGTGAAAAGTAAAAGCAAAGCAAGTAAATAAAGTGATGGAGATTGATATGATGAGAATAGACCCGGGGGCCATAGGTTTCACTAGTGGCTTCTCCCAAGAGCATAGATATTCTACGGTGGGTGAACAAATTACTGCTGAGCAATTGACAGAATTGAGCATAGTTATGAGTATATCTAGGCAATGATCATGTATATAGGCATCACGTCCGAGACAAGTAGACCAAAACGATTCTGCATCTACTACTATTACTTCACTCATCGACCGCTATCCAGGATGCATCTAGAGTATTAAGTTAAAAACAGAGTAACGCCTTAAGCAAGATGACATGATGTAGAGGAATAAATTCATGCAATATGATAAATACCCCATCTTGTTATCCTCGATGGCAACAATACAATACGTGCCTTGCACCCTTTACATCACATCGGGTAAGGACACCGCAAGATTGAACCCAAAGCTAAGCACTTCTCCCATTGCAAGAACTACCAATCTAGTTGGCCAATCCAAACGGATAATTCGAAGAGACTTGCAAAGATAACTCAATCATACATAAAAGAATTCCGATAAGAATCAAATATTTTCCATAGATAAGTTGGATCATAAACCCACAATTCATCGTTCTCAACAAACACACCGCAAAAAGAAGATTACATCGAATAGATATCCACGAGAGAGGGGGAGAACATTGTATTGAGATCCAAAAAGAGAGAAGAAGCCATCTAGCTACTAGCTATGGACCCGAAGGTCTGAAGTAAACTACTCACACTTCATCGGAGGGGCTATGGTGTTGATGTAGAAGCCTCCATGGTGGATGCCCCCCCGTGAGCTCCTAACAGCCCCAAGATGGGATCTCATGGATACAGGAAGTTTGCGGTGGAATTAGGTTTTGGCTCCTTATCTGATCTGTTGGGGGTACGTAGGTATATATAGGAGGAAGGAGTACGTCGGTGGAGCGTCAAGGGGCCCACGAGGCAGGGGGGCGCGCCCAGGGGGAGGGCGCGCCCCCCACCCTCGTGACCGCCTCTGGCACTTCTTGGAGTAGGGTCCAAGTCTCTTGGATTATGTTCGGTGAGAAGATCACGTTCCCGAAGGTTTCATTCCGTTTGGACTCCGTTTGATATTCCGTTTCTTCGAAACACTGAAATAGGCAAAAAAAACAACAATTCTGGGCTGGGCCTCCGGTTAATAGGTTAGTCCCAAAAATAATATAAAAGTGGAAAATAAAGCCCATTATAGTCCAAAACAATGGATAAAGTAGCATGGAGCAATCAAAAATTATAGATACGTTGGAGACGTATCAGGCACCTCCGAGTTCTGCACATGTTCAGCTTGATGACGTCCCTCGAACTCCGATCCAGCCGAGTGTTGAGCGAGAGTTTCGTCAGGACGACGGCGTGGTGACGATGATGATGTTCTACCGACACAGGGCTTCGCCTAAGCACCGCTACAGTATTATCGAGGTGGACTATGGTGGAGGGGGGCACCGCCCATGGCTAAAAGTTCAAATCAATTGTTGTGTCCTTGTGGTGCCCCCTGCCCCCGTATATAAAGGAGCAAGGGGAGGTGCGGCCAGCCAGGAGAGGGGCGCGCCAGGAGGAGTCCTACTCCCACCGGGAGTAGGACTCCCCTTTCCTTGTTGGATTAGGAGAAGGGGGAAGGAGGTGGAGGAGAGGAAGGAAAGGGGGGGCGCCCCCCTCTCCTTGTCCTATTCGGACTAGGGGGAGGGGCGCATGGCCCTGCCCTGGCTGCCTCTCCTCTTCTCCACTAAGGCCCACTATGGCCCATTAAGTCCCCGGGGGGTTCCGGTAACCTCCCGGTACTCCGGTAAAATCCTGATTTCACCCGGAACACTTCCGATATCCAAATATAGGCTTCCAATATATCAATCTTCATGTCTCGACCATTTCGAGACTCCTCTTCATGTCCGTGACCACATCCGGGACTCCAAACAACCTTCGGTACATCAAAACATATAAACTCATAATATAACTGTCATCGAAACGTTAAGCGTGCGGACCCTACGGGTTCGAGAACTATGTAGACATGACCGAGACACGTCTCCGGTCAATAACCAATAGCGGAACCTGGATGCTCATATTGGCTCCCACATATTCTATGAAGATCTTTATCGGTCAAACCGCATAACAACATACGTTGTTCCCTTTGTCATCGGTATGTTACTTGCCCGAGATTCGACCGTCGGTATCTCAATACCTAGTTCAATCTCATTATCGGCAAGTCTCTTTACTCGTTCCGTAATACATCATCCCACAACTAACTCATTAGTTGCAATGCTTGCAAGGCTTAAGTGATGTGTATTACCGAGTGGGCCCAGAGATACCTCTCCGACAATCGGAGTGACAAATCCTAATCTCAAAATACGCCAACCCAACAAGTACCTTCGGAGACACCTGTAGAGCACCTTTATAATCACACAGTTACGTTGTGACGTTTGGTAGCACACAAAGTGTTCCTCCGGTAAATAGGAGTTGCATAATCTCATAGTCATAGGAACATGTATAAGTCATGAAGAAAGCAATAGCAGAATACTAAACGATCAAGTGCTAAGCTAACGGAATAGGTCAAGTCAATCACATCATTCTCCTAATGATGTGATCCCGTTAATCAAATGACAACTCATGTCTATGGCTAGGAAACATAACCACCTTTAATCAACGAGCTAGTCAATTAGAGGCATACTAGTGACACTCTGTTTGTCTATGTATTCACACAAGTATTATGTTTCCGGTTAATACAATTCTAGCATGAATAATAAACATTTATCATGATATAAGGAAATAAATAATAACTTTATTATTGCCTGTAGGGCATATTTCCTTCAGTCTCCCACTTGCACTAGAGTCAATAATCTAGATTACACAGTAATGATTCTAACACCCATGGAGCCTTGGTGCTGATCATGTGGGTGGACCGGTGCTTGGGTGCTGTTCTTACTTGAACAAGCATCCCACTTATGATTAACCTCTATTGCAAGCATCCGCAACTACAACAAAAGTATTAAGGTAAACCTAACCATAGCATGAAACATATGGTCCAAATTAGCCCCTTACAAAGCAACGCATAAACTAGGGTTTAAGCTTCTGTCACTCTAGCAACCCATCATCTACTTATAACTTCGCAATGCCTTCCTCTAGGCCCAAATAATGGTGAAGTGATATGTAGTCGACGTTCACATAACACCACTAGAGGCTAGACAACATACATCTCATTAAAATATCGAACGAATACCAAATTCACATGACTACTAATAGCAAGACTTCTCCCATGTCCTCAGGAACAAACGTAACTACTCACAAAGCATATTCATATTCATAATCAGAGGGGTATTAATATGCATAAAGGATCTGAACATATGATCTTCCACCAAATAAACCAACTAGCATCAACTACAAGGAGTAATCAACACTACTAGCAACCTACTAGTACCAATCCCAGACTTGGAGACAAGAGTTGGATACAAGAGATGAACTAGGGTTTTGAGAGGAAATGGTGCTGGTGAAGATGTTGATGGAGATTGCCCTCTCCCGATGAGAGGAGCATTGGTGATGGCGATGGCGATGATTTCCCCCTCCCGGAGGGAAGTTTCCCCGGCACAACAGCTCTGCCGGAGCCCTAGATTGGTTCTGCCAAGGTTCCGCCTCGTGGCGGCGGAGTCTCGTCCCGAAATGTTGCTTATGATTTTTTCCAGGGTAAAAGACCTCATATAGCAGAAGATGGCCACCGGAGGGCCAACAGGGGGCCCACGAGGCAGGGGGCGCGCCCCCACCCTTGTGGCCAGGTGGGGCCCCCTCTGACGTACTTCTTCCGCTCAGTATTTTTTATATATTCTGAAAATAACTTCCGTGGAGTTTCGGGACTTTTGGAGTTGTGCAGAATAGGTCTCTAATATTTGCTCCTTTCCCAGCCCAGAATTCCAGCTGTCGGCATTCTCCCTCCTTATGTAAATCTTGTAAAATAAGAGAGAATAGGCATAAGTGTTATGACATAACGTGTAATAACAGCCCATAATGCAATAAATATCGATATAAAAGCATGATGCAAAATGGACGTATCAACTCCACCAAGCTTAGACCTCGCTTGTCCTCAAGCGGAAGCCGATAATGATAAATATGTCCACATGTTTAGAGGTAGAGGTGTCGATAAAATAAAATACGGACATGAGGGCATCATGATCATTCTTATAACAGCAACATACATGAATATTTTCATATGATTTCTTATGCTCAAGTAATAATCTATCCATAATGTTAATTATGAATCAGAAACTTTATTGAGGACTAACAAACTAAATATCAGTCATTGAAGCAACTGAAATTTATCATAACATCAGAAAGAGTCTGTGTCAGAGCTTTTCAGCAAGTCCACATACTCAACTATCATTTAATCCTTCATAATTGCTAACACTCACACAATACTTGTGGTTACGGAGTTTTAATCGGACACAAAGAAAGATAGGGGCTTATAGTTGCGCCTCCCAACCTTTTACCTCAAGGGTAATGTCAACAATAATAACTCATGCTAACTTACACCCAATTAGATATATATATCAGAATCATTCCAACATATTGTGCTTGCCAAAGGATAAAATATAAAAAGGGAAAGGTGAAAATCACCTTGACTCTTGCATAAGAAAGATAATAGTAACAGATAGGCCCTTCACAGAGGGAAGCAGAGGTTGTCATGCGCTTTTAGAGTTGGATGCACAAAATATCAATGCGAAAGAACGTCACTTTATATTGCCACTTATGATATGGACCTTTATTATGCAGTCCGTCGCTTTTATTTCTTCCACATCATAAGACCGTATAAAGCTTATTTCTCCCACACCAATCAATCATACATATTTAGAGAGCAATTTTTATTGCTTGCACCGATGACAACTTACTTGAAGGATCTTACTCAATCCATAGGTAGATATGGTGGACTCTCATGGCAAAACTGGTTTAAAGGAGTTCGGAAGCACAATTAGTATCTCTACTTAGTGCTAGGAATTGGCTAGCATGAGGGGGGAAAGGCAAGCTCAACATGTTGGGTGATCCATGAGAACATACTTTATCTCAGATATAAGAAAACATAAACCATTACGTTGTCTTCCTTGTCCAACATCAACTCTTTAGCATGTCATATTTTAATGAGTGCTCCCAATCATAAAAGATGTCCATGATAATATATTTATATGTGAAACCTCTCTTTCTTTATTACTTCCTATTAATTGCAATGCAACGATGACCAAAAGTATGCTTGTCAACTCTCAACAACTTTTAATCATCATATCTTTATATGTGAAGTCATTAATATTCATAAAATCAATATGATCTCTTTGTTTCTTTTTATTCTTTTCTTTTTCTTTGCTTTATTCAAGATCATAGCAAGATAACCAAGCCCTTGACTCAACACTAATCTTTATTATATAGCTCACGGACTCGATTACATAGAGGAATCATAAAGCAAAACTCACAACTAGATCATACCAAAAACTTTATTCTACTAAATCAAGATACTACTAATAGGATCAGACTAAGAAAAACAGTAAAGATAGGAGTGTGATGGTGATACGATACCCGGGCACCTCCCCCAAGCTTGGCAGTTGCCAAGGGGAGTGCCCATACCACAAGATTATATCTCTTTTGTTGGTGAAGAAGATGGCGGTGTTGTTGATGATGGGTAGTTGCACATTGAGCGTAAGAGATTCTCCAATTTGCGGATGATGTCCTTAAGTGTGATGATGTGATCCTTCAACAAAATATTTTCACGTGTGAGATACCTGTTTTGTAAACGGGCCAACTCAATCATCTTGAAGGCTTCAAACTCAGTTGGGGTAAAGAGAGGTGGAAGGATGGCTTCTTCTTGTGCTGCCGGAACTTGATTTCCCATGGCCTTCTTGATCCCATCATCCTTGTTGATCTCCTCCGGTTCTTCTCTCTTCAGCTCCACCTTCATTAGCCAAGCATCGTTGCCCTCATTGTTGGAGGAGGAGGGAGACGACATAATGCCTAGCCTTGAAAACTCTGACAGAAAACAGCTCAAAACAAAAACAGAGGAGATTTGCGTGATACGGTGGTAAAAACCTTCGGGAGATTATATAATGAATTTTTACCGACCAAAATACGTATCGTGCAAGAAAACGGAGTCCGGAGAGCGCATGAGGTGCCCACGAGGCAGGGGGCGTGTCCAGGAGGTAGGGCGCGCCCTCCACCCTCGTGGAGATCTCGTGTCCTTCCCGGACTGCTTCTTATTTTTCTATTTTTCTAAATATTCCAAAACGGAGAAATATTGCCTTAAAAACTGTTTTGGAGTCGGTTTACTTACCGTACCACGTACCTATTCCTTTTCGGAGTCTGAAACGTTCTGGAAAGTGTCCCTTATGTATTCCTCCGGGGTTATGGTTTCTGTAATATTAGTTTCAACATTTATGGGATTACCTGAGATATAATGTTTGATTCTTTGACCATTCACCACCTTCGGATTTGTGCCTTTGAAGTTGTTGATTTTTATGGCACCGGAACGATAGACCTCCTCGATGACGTAAGGACCTTCCCATTTAGAGAGAAGTTTTCCTGCAAAAAATCTTAAAGGAGAGTTGTATAGCAAAACATAATCACCTACATTAAACTCACGCTTTTGTATTCTTTTATCATGCCATCTTTTAACTTTTTCTTTAAATAACTTAGCATTTTCATAAGCTTGGGTTCTCCATTCATCAAGGGAGCTAATATCAAATAACCTCTTCTCACCGGCAAGTTTGAAATCATAATTGAGCTCTTTAATAGCCCAATAAGCCTTATGTTCTAGTTCGAGAGGTAAGTGACATGCTTTTCCATAGACCATTTTATACGGAGACATACCCATAGGATTTTTGTATGCAGTTCTATAGGCCCATAATGCATCATCAAGTTTCTTGGACCAATTCTTTCTGGATCTATTAACAGTCTTTTGCAAAATTAATTTAAGTTCTCTATTACTCAATTCTACTTGACCACTAGACTGTGGGTGATAAGGAGATGCAATTCTATGATTAACATCATACTTAGCATGCATTTTATAGAAAGCACCATGAATAAGTGTGAACCACCATTAGTCATTAAATATCTAGGGACTCCAAACCTCGGAAAAATAACTTCTTTAAGCATCTTAATAGAGGTGTTATGATCAACACTACTAGTTGGAATAGCTTCTACCCACTTAGTAACGTAATCAACATCAGCTAAAATATGTGTGTATCCATTAGAGGCGGGAAACGGTCCCATATAATCAAAACCCCAAACATCAAATGGTTCAATAACAAGTGAATAATTCATAGGCATTTCTTGACGTCTACTAATATTACCTATCCTTTGACATTCATCACAAGATACGACAAACTTACGGGCATCCTTGAAGAGAGTAGGCCAATAAAAACCCGACTGCAATACCTTATGTGCAGTTCTATCTCCAGCGTGGTGTCCTCCATAAGCCTCGGAGTGACACTTGTGTAGGATCTGTTCCTGTTCATGCTCAGGTACACAATGTCTAATAACACCATCTACTCCTTCTTTATAAAGATGTGGGTCATCCCAAAAGTAATGCCTTAAATCATAGAAGAACTTTTTCTTTTGTTGGTATGTGAAACTAGGTGGTATAAATTTAGCAACAATATAATTAGCATAATCAGCATACCATGGAGTACTACGAGAAGCATTTATGACATTTAATTGCACATCAGAAAAGCTATCATCAATAGGTAGTGGGTCATCAAGAACATTTTCTAACCTAGACAAGTTGTCTGCAACGGGTTCTCAGCTCCCTTTCTATCAATAATATGCAAATCAAATTCTTGTAGAAAGAGAACCCATCTAATAAGTCTAGGTTTAGCATCTTTCTTTTCCATAAGATATTTAATAGCGGCATGATCAGTGTGAATAGTTACTTTAGAATCAACAATATATGGTCTGAACTTATCACAAGCAAATACAACTGCTGAGAATTCTTTTTCAGTAGTGGCATAATTTCTCTGGGCACTATCTAGAGTTTTACTAGCATAATGAATAACATTTAATTTCTTATCAACTCTTTGCCCTAGCACATCACTTATAGCATAATCACTAGCATCACACATAATTTCGAAGGGTAAATTCCAATTAGGTGGCTGAACAATAGGTGCAGAGATCAATGCTTTCTTAAGTATTTCAAATGCTTCTACACAATCATCATAAAAACGAATGGTATATCTTTTTGTAATAAATTAGCCAGAGGCCGAGAAATTTTTGAGAAGTCCTTAATGAACCTCCTATAAAAATTGACATGACCAAGGAAACTTCGTATACCTTTGATGTCCCTGGGACACGGCATCTTTTCAATAGCATCAACTTTAGCTTTATCAACTTCAATACCTTTTTCAGTAATTTTATGCCCCAATACAATGCCCTCATTAACCATAAAGTGGCCCTTCTCCCAATTCAAGACAAGGTTAGTATCTTCACATCTCTGCAAAACTCAATCAAGGTTGCTCAAGCAATCATCAAAAGAGGATCCATAAACGGAGAAATCGTCCATGAAGACTTCACAAATCTTTTCACAAAAGTTAGAGAATATAGCCATCATGCATCTTTGAAAGGTAGCAGGTGCATTACATAAACCAAAAGGCATACGTCTATAAGCAAAAGTACTGAAAGGGCAGTAAAAGTGGTCTTAGATTGATCATCAGCTGACACAGGAATTTGAGAGAAACCAGAATAACCATCTAGAAAGCAAAAATGTGTATGTTTGGATAATCTTTCTAGCATTTGATCAATAAAAGGCAAAGGGTAATGGTCTTTTTGGTAGCCTGGTTTAATTTGGGAAATAAATTACCATTCTATAACCTGTAATAATTCTTTGCGGAATCAATTCATCTTTATCATTAGGAACAACAGTAATACCTCCCTTCTTGGGGACACAATGGACAGGACTTACCCACTCACTATCAGCAATGGGATAGATTATACCTACCTCTAGAAGCTTCATTATTTCTTTCTGTACCACTTCCTTCATCTTTGGATTTAACCTTCGTTGAGGATCAGCAATAGGTTTGGCATCTTTCTCCAAATTTATTTTATGTTGACATAGAGTGGTACTAATGCCCTTAAGATCATCAAGAGTATATCCGATAGCAGCATGGTGCTTCTTCAGAGTTTTCAATATTTTTTCTTCTTCCTTCTCTGAAAGGTTAGCACTAATAATAGGATATATCTTATTTTCATCAAGATAAGCATATTTAAGAGTATTAGGCAATGGTTTGAGTTCAAACACGGGATCACCCTTGGGTGGAGGGGGATCCCCTAAGAGTTCAACAGGCAAGTTGTGTTTCAGAATAGGCTCCTGTTTAACGAATATTTCATCTATGTCCCTTCTTTCATTCATAAACATATCATTTTCATGGTCTAACAAATATTGCTCTAAAGGATCACTAGGAGGCACAACAATAGAAGCAAGACCAATAATTTCATCCTTACTAGGCAATTCTTCTTCACGGTGTTGTCTAATAAATTTAGAGAAATTAAATTCATGAGTCATATCACCTAGACCAATTGTGACTACATCCTTTTCGCAGTCTATCTGAGCATTAACAGTGTTTAAGAAGGGTCTACCAAATATAATGGGGCAAAAGCTATCTTGTGGAGAAGCAAGAACAAGAAAATCAGCAGGATATTTAGTTTTCCCACACAAGACTTCAACGTCTCTAACAATTCCAATGGGTGAAAAAGTATCTCTATTGGCAAGTTTAATTGTAACATCAATATCTTCTAACTCAGCAAGTGCAATCTCATGCTTAATTTCGTTGTACAAGTCATGAGGTATAACACTAGCACTAGCACCCATATCACATAAGCCATGATAACAATGATCTCCTATTTTAACAGAAATAACAGGCATGCCTACCACATGTCTATGTTTATCTTTAGCACAAGGTTTGGCAATTCTAGCAGTTTCACCGCAGAAATAAATAACATGCCCATCGATATTATCAGCCACGAGATCTTTAACAATAGCAACATTAGGTTCAACTTTAACTTGCTCAGGAGGTGTATAAGTTCTAATGTTGCTTTTACGAACCACAGTTGAAGCTTTAGCATGATCCTTTATCCTAACAGGGAAAGGTGGTTTCTCAACATAAGAAGTAGGAACAATAGGATCATTATAAGTGACAGTCTTTTCTTCAACTTTAGTAGGTGTAGCTACTTTTACTTCTATGGGAGGATGATATTTAAACCACTTCTCCTTAGGGAGATCAACATAAGTAGCAAATGATTCACAGAAAGAAGCTACTATCTTAGAGTCAAGGCCATATTTAGTGCTAAATTTACGAAAAACATCGGTATCCATAAAAGATTTAACACAATCAAACTTAGGAGTTATACCTGGCTCCTTACCTTCGTCGAGGTCCCAATTTTCAGAGTTGCGTTTAATTCTTTCCAATAAATCCCATCTGAATTCAATAGTCTTCATCATAAAAGAGCCAACACATGAAGTATCGAGCATGGTGCGATTGTTATCAGAAAGCCGAGCATAAAAGTTTTGAATAATAACATATCTTGAGAGCTCATGATTGGGGCATGAATATAACATTGACTTAAGCCTACCCCAAGCTTGAGCGATGCTTTCTCCTTCGCGAGGCCAGAAATTATATATATAATTGCGATCACGATGAACCAGATGCATAGGATAATACTTTTGATGAAATTCCAATTTCAGTCTTTTATAGTTCCATGATCTCGTATCATCACATAGCCTATACCATGTCAATGCGTCTCCCTTCAAAGATTAAGGGAAGACCTTCCTCTTAATAACATCCTCGGGTATACCTGCAAGCTTAAATAATCCACAAACTTCATCCACATATAATAGGTGCTCATCAGGATGTGATGTTCCATCTCCTGCAAAAGGTTTAGCCAGCAGTTTTTCCAATATACCCGAAGGAATCTTAAAGCAAACATTTTCAGTTTCATTTTCAATTTCAGTAGGTTCATTAGGTTGAGGAGCAAATCTTTGCTCAACTGGTCGGGGTGAAGATACCCCAAACAAGCCCCTCAGAGGATTACTTTCCATAGTAACAAGTGACAGTAAATTTCAGCACACTATATAAAATTTTCCTTACCAAAGGCGCTTCACTCCCCAGCAACGGCGCCAGAAAAGAGTCTTTATGACCCACAAGTATAGGGGATCTATCTAGTCCTTTCGATAAGTATGAGTGTCGAACCCAACGAGGAGCTGAAGGAAATGACAAGCGGTTTTCAGTAAGGTATTTTCTGCAAACACTGAAATTGTAGGTGACAAATAGTTTTGTGATAAGATAATTGGTAGCAAGTAACAAGTAACAAAAGTAAATAAAGTGCAGCAAGGTGTCCCAATCCTTTTTGTAGCAAAGGACAAGCCTGGACAAATTCTTATATGAAGGAAAACGCTCCCGAGGACACGTGGGAATTATCGTCAAGCTAGTTTTCATCACGTTCATATGATTCGCGTTCGGTACTTTGATAATTTGATATGTGGGTGGACCGGTGCTCGGGTGCTGTTCTTACTTGAACAAGCATCCCACTTATGATTAACCTCTATTGCAAGCATTCACAACTACAACAAAAGTATTAAGGTAAACCTAACCATAGCATGAAACATATGGATCCAAATCAGGCCCTTACGAAGCAATGCATAAACTAGGGTTTAAGCTTCTGTCACTCTAGCAACCCATCATCTACTTATTACTTCCCAATGCCTTCCTCTAGGCCCAAATAATGGTGAAGTGTTATGTAGTCGACGTTCACATAACACCACTAGAGGCTAGACAACATACGTCTCATCAAAATATTGAACGAATACCAAATTCACATGACTACTAATAGCAAGACTTCTCCCATGTCCTCAGGAACAAACGTAACTACTCGCAAAGCATATTCATATTCATAATCAGAGGGGTATTAATATGCATAAAGGATCTGAACATATGATCTTCCACAAAATAAACCAACTAGCATCAACTACAAGGAGTAATCAACACTACTAGCAACCTACTAGTACCAATCCTGGACTTGGAGACAAGAATTGGATACAAGAGATGAACTAGGGTTTTGAGAGGAAATGGTGCTGGTGAAGATGTTGATGGAGATTGCCCTCTCCTGATGAGAGGAGCGTTGGTGATGGCGATGGCGATGATTTCCCCCTCCCAGAGGGAAGTTTCCCCGGCAGAACAGCTCTGCCGGAGCCCTAGATTGGTTCCACCAAGGTTCCGCCTCGTGGCGGCGGAGTCTCGTCCCGAAAGGTTGCTTATGATTTTTTTTCCAGGGTAAAAGACCTCATATAGCAGAAGATGGCCATCGGAGGGCCAACAGGGGGCCCACGAGGCAGGGGGCGCGCCCCCACCCTCGTGGCCAGGTGGGCCCCCCTCTGACGTACTTCTTCCGCTCAGTATTTTTTATATATTCTGAAAATAGCTTCCGTGGAGTTTCGGGACTTTTGGAGTTGTGCAGAATAGGTCTCTAATATTTGCTCCTTTTCCAGCCCAGAATTCCAGCTGCCGGCATTCTCCCTCCTTATGTAAATCTTTTAAAATAAGAGAGAATAGGAATAAGTATTATGACATAACGTGTAATAACAGCCCATAATGCAATAAATATTGATATAAAAGCATGATGCAAAATGGACGTATCAGACGCTTTGTTTAGAACTTGTCCAACTGACAGCTCCACCGTTCAATATAAACACGTATCCAGTTTGCGATTTAGAATTATCCGGATCAGTGTCAAAGCTTACACCGACGTAACCATTTACGACGAGCTCTTTTTCACCTCCATAAACGAGAAACATATCCTTCGTCCTTTTCAGGTATTTCAGGATGTTCTTGACCGCTGTCTAGTGATCCACTCCTGGATTACTTTAGTACGTGTCGTGGAATTGTCACGGCAGATGTCCTCTTGCAAGGACTTAAGCGTGGAGCCATCGCAACTAGGAAGCTCAAAGGGGTTAACGGGACAAGGGACACGAGAGGATGCTTTATGGCGGGTTGAGCCCGAGTGGGTCTCGCGTGCTGAGCCGTCTCGACGAAGTCGGTGTAGTTGTCCGGCTCAGGGCCCGGCTCTCCAATCCGGCCGATGAAGACGTGGATTCCGCCGAAGGGGACCCAGTACCCATACTCAATTGAGCCGGCGTCAGGGCCCCAGCCTTCATCGTCGATGTAGATCTTGCCACGACGACTCTTGGTCATCCGGCCCACAGCGTATCCCTTGAGCCCTTCGAAGTTGCCCTTCAAGAACTCAAATCCACCGTGGAATTGTCACGGCAGATGTCCTCTTGCAAGGACTTAAGCGTGGATCCATCGCAACTAGGAAGCTCAAAGGGGTTAACGGGACAAGGGACACGAGAGAGTTTTTATACTAGTTCGGTCCCTTACGATGAAGGTAAAAGCCTATGTCTAGTTGTGTTGGTATTGCTAGGATTTCGATGACCAGGGAGTGAGATGCGCTATGCCCGACTCTCGATTGGATGTTACTTGCCCTAAGCCGTCGGCGGGTCATCCCCTTATATACACGGGTTGACGCCCTATGGCCTACAGAGTCCCGGCCGGCTCATAAACAGTGTCCGGCTCGGTGACTAGTTAATCTTGCCTTATAACACAAGTCATGCCATTACAGCGGTTTATCACTACGGGCCTATAAG
Source organism: Aegilops longissima (assembly GCA_021605205.1). Taxonomy (NCBI): domain Eukaryota; kingdom Viridiplantae; phylum Streptophyta; class Magnoliopsida; order Poales; family Poaceae; genus Aegilops; species Aegilops longissima. The sequence continues at coordinate 610,325,265 of CM038681.1, read as the reverse complement.
CCGCCTGTGGGCCTTAAGCCCTTTACCGAAACGCCATCTTCAAGCTTGATCTTGGGCTTCATATGATGAATCGTCATTTGCATAACCTGGCCCCTCCTAGGCGGGTTACACAAATAGTTATATCCCCAACATTAGGCCCCAGATTGATTTGAACCGGTTCATGTCAATCTTGAATACCTTAAGGAAAAGCCTTCTGTCTTGTGTCTGTGCAAAGGTTACAACCCGCCGTGACGTCATCTTTCTGGATTCACGATAACCCGCCATGACGTCATCTTCCATTAAATTCATATTTTTCTCTGTCATATATCAACGGATCTTTATCTTTTATTGACCATTCCAAAAATCGAGGTGTCGGAGTAGTTGGTTAATCACGCCTGGTCTCCTTGTTTCTCGCGCTCTCTCAGTCAGTCCTCCCTTATAAATAGGTACGACCCCTAGGTCTTTTCCATTCTCCCCCTTCTGTCATCTTCTTCCTCTCGCGACTCCTGTGCTGCTCGAGCTCCTCCGCCGCCGCCGCCGCAGCAGAGCACCGCATCTTCGTCGACCTTGGCCGCTGCATCGACCTGAATCGTTCAGAGAATAGCGACGAACCCCCGCAGCAAGTCTGCATCTGTAAGTTTCTTCCTCCCTATACCTCAGATCCACATTAGGATTCTCGAGTTCCTCGGTGTTCTTCGCTGTTCGTCATGAGCCCTTCATAGATTTCACTACCACAACATTTTTTGATCTTAAGGTAGTATAAAACTAATGCGGTAGCTGTTTCGCACCCATTTGGAATGCAAATAGATCCCTTTACTTTGTACAGAGGCTTCGTGAGATCTTATGAGCTCATCTATACTGGCTTCTAGGTCTAGAATAATTTTCTTTTCTGAACGACCGTTTGATCCAAAATAACAGCTACAACCTGCGAAACCTGTTTGTTCCATACTTAGTCAAAAACTGCATCTGTTAGATCCATTTAACCATGGCAACCCGTATGGCCGGTTTAAAAAGACAATACTGACTGACAGCCTTGCCTGCTCCTGGCGGTTTAAACTAACTTAACTGCTACTGATACCCATGGCAGCTTAAATAACCAGATACAATTAGCCATATGTCATTAGGCCCCTTCACAAGCTGCCATCTTGAATAGAATTTGAAATGTTCTCCTCCGGGTTAAATTGAACCAGAGAATTTTTATTTCTTCATAGGCTTCCATCTGCATAATGGCACCCAAGGCTCCCAAAGCACCCGTGACCTGCAACTGGGTCAAATCAATGTTACGGAAAGCACCTTGACTGATTTCGTGAAGAATGGCTATCTGCCCAAAAAAGAAGTCATGTCCTATCGTGCTCCTGATCCGTCATAGGAAAAACCTCAACCCAACTAAGGGGAAGTGGTTGTATTTACTGATCATATGAACCGGGGCTTTTCTCCACCCAGCTCAAAGTTCTTCAGGGATGTCTTGCACTTTTTTGACCTCAGACCTCAAGATATCGGGCCCAACTCCGTATCAAACATTTGCAACTTCCAAGTATTTTGCGACGTGTATCTTGGAGAAGAACCCAACCTATTACTTTTCAGAGAGTTGTTTTACTTAAACCGCCAGAATGAACATGCCAATGGGCCCAGCCTGGAACTTGGTGGTATCTCAATTCAGCGACGGAGGGACTGCCTTTTCCCATATGCTGAGCCGCCAAGCCACCCTAAGGATTGGAACCAGACATGGTTCTATTGCCAGGATGCTTCTCCAGCTAATGAGAACCCGCTGCCCGGCTTCGCGCTCTGCGCCTTGAATCCAACCATCCACTGTCGGATAAGTTATCTGCCGTTGAACGTCTACAGCTTGCTCCCACCATAAAGAAAATCAAGGCTCTTTTGGGGAATGGCTTAGATGGCATTGATTTGGTCCGAGTCTGGATCTCATGGCGGGTGATTCCGTTAAGCCGCCGCCCTGGCTTGATGTGCACTTACACAGGCGAAAAGGATGACCCACTGCGTCATTGTCCCGATGATTTACCTGATGACATGGTTGAAGCCATGACCCAATCTCTTTTGAAAGAGGGCTCAGTGGTTAGTAACACCTTCGGCTTTACTTCCGTTCTGCAAGAATAATCCGGCTCCTCCAGTAAGTCATCAACCTAAAAATTTGTACTTTCATTGTGGAACGCCTTGCTTTTACTCATAACCCTTTCTCATTATTCATAGGCAAATGACAAATTCTGGAAGGTCAAGTATGACTATAAGGCTGCCAAATGGGCCAGAGCGACCAAGAGAGCCAAGAGGAAAGACGCTAAGGCAGGAACCCAGAAGAAGAAGAAGCCAAGTGCTTCAGATTTACTTAAACAGGACGATACTTCTGATGATGAAGAAGATGTAATCCTTAACTCCCCTGACTCTTTTATCATTATCTTATTGACATTAATTCCTTTCAGGATGACACGGGAACCAGCCAAGCAGTTGAGGAAGAGGTAATATCTATTTCCTCCAACTCACAACCCTTGCCAAGACCGAAATTCCGACAAGTAACCCGGAAAGTAAGGTTTTCACACCCTTTAGCTCATTTGGACCCTCACTTTCTTTTGAAGCAACAACATCATGAGAACCGCTGTCAAACCCGGACCAGTGGGGGCGACGAGTTATCCTCCGGTTTACCCAATACTCCTTCTCGGAAGCGCCGGACCAAGGTTTTGTCTCTTAACTGCTCTTATTATCAGGTTGTATATTACCTTCTAACCTTTTATCTTCCTTTGAACAGGAAATTGCCCGTTCTTCCTCTGGTGACTCATCACAAACAGCCCTGCCGGCCTTGAAGACCGTCCCTGGGTAAATGCAATTTTGACTCTTTCTCCTGCCATTCCTATGCCCTCATATATATCTAACTTGTCATAATCCATGTAGTGGGCAGGCAAAGCCTAATAAGAAGGTAAGAGCGAATAAACCAATTGAACCGTCGAAGGCTGCTGAACCGGAGGCACAAATCCCTGCTCCTGATGTCCCAGAGCAACAACCAGCAGAACCTGTCATCAACACCCCTCCTGAGATTCCGGATCTTACCACAGATGTCCCAGATGCCAACCCCTCAACTTCCATTCCCTTGAGCCAATTTAAGCCATCTGAAACTGCAGATGATGACGTGCTGATTACTGGCACCGTCTTTGTTAAGCCGGGGAATCCCATAATTCTTGCCCAACATACTGCCAAGCAAGAAGCTGTTGAGAGGCAGAAACAAAAGTTTGACGTTTCTCATTACTCTCAGCTGAGCAGCAATGAAATAATGTTCGGCTATCTGAATCAGGTCCATTCGAGCCGTGACCTTGAAATTGACATGGTTAGACAAATGTATCAAAAATTTGAGGTATGAGCTTTTACCTTTTTCTGTACTGTATTTATCATATCAGCCCCCAAGTCTAATGCTTATGATGAGTATGCTGTAGAGTTTAGAATAGATACAGAAAACATGTATTATGCTGTAAGTAAACCTTATGACAAAATCCGGCAAATACTATCTCCTTCGATGGCCGGCTTATGCATAAGCCGGGCCCTTTAAATAGTTGAACTAAGTAAGCTTTGCATAAACATAACCGCAATATCCATTAGTCCTCAAGTACGAAGTACTCTTGCTTGCAAAGTGCTTGGTACTTAAATTTATAAATTGGCATGTAAACATAACGTTTATTGAAACATTAGCCCCTAAGTACCAAATGGTCTTGCTGGCAAAGTAGTTGGTACTTGATTTATGTAAAGAACCATTAGTTTGGGAAATACTGTTCATTGAGGTACATTAGCCCCCAAGTGCCAAGTGCGTTTTCTTGCAAAAGACTTGGGACTTTGAAATTAGGTCAAACATAAGTTTATTTAATTTGGTATCGTCAACAGGCTGCCACTGCAGATCTGGAGTCACAATTGACTGATGTCAAAGGCCAGCTGATTACTCAAGAAACCGAGACTCAGAAGGCGATATCAAAATTTGATGTTATGGTGAGAGAGAAAGAAAAATTGAAAACTGAATTTGAAGCAGAAAAGAAAACCTGGGCGGACCAGAAGACGGCTCTGACAGAGCATGCTGAAAAAGCCGAAAAAACCCTTGAAGAAGTAACCACTGAACTGACCGGCTTAAAGAACCGTGTGAATCAGATGGTGTCAGCTATCTTTGGTAAGCCGCCATATCAAATTCTTAAAGTTGATGTATTATACTAACCACATGACCCGTCACTTACTGATGATGCACCCTATTCAGGTTCCCGAAGCAGCAAACTTAAGGGAGATATGTTGCTGAAGCTGAAAGCTGTGTATACCCTTGTTGAACAGTTGTAGACGGGGACGCAGCGTACCTTAGCTTCCATCTCTCCAACAGGTCAAACAGCCACCTTATTGCAAGATGTCCTGAAAAAACTTTCTGTGCTGCCTGTGAGATTTGAAGAAATCAAGCGATCTGCTGCAAGAGCCGGTGCTGTTACAGCTTTAAGCCGGGCCAAGGCATGGGTACCAGAGCTTGACCTGTCTGAGGTAGCCACTGGTTATCCAAGCCTTCAAGAGGACGGCACTGCCTTTGATCATAAAGCTTTTACAGCCCGTGTGAAGGAAATCTGGCCGCTGGCCACTATTATTGCCAATGAGTCAGATCTGTCCAAATACCAGCCGACTTTTGATCAGGAGAATAAAAAGCTGCCAACTCCGGCTTATCTAGTGAAGATTTAACCCCACCAATCAGTAAGCACACCTTTGCTCCTGAAATTGATCCGTCAGAGCTTATAGATGAAGAAGCTGAATTTGAAGCTTTATCTGGCATTGATTGGTCTTCACAACCGGAACCAGAAGACGAAGAGCCGGCGAAGGGTGATACTGAGGGCGTCGAGTAGCAAAGCCAGGACTTTAAATCGTCGAGAGGTTTTAAATGCAACCTGTTTTGTAAAAAACTATTTGATCTCATCCGGCCCTGTGGAGGCTGATACGTCTCCAACGTATCTATAATTTTTTATTGCTCCATGCTACTTTATATATTGTTTTGGACTATAATGGGCTTTATTTTCCACTTTTATATTACTTTTGGGACTAACCTATTAACCGGAGGCCCAGCCCAGAATTGCTGTTTTATGCCTTTTTCAGTATTTCGAAGAAACAGAATATCAAACATAGTCCAAACGGAATGAAACCTTCGGAAACGTGATTTACTCACCGAACGTGATCCAGGAGACTTGGACCCTCCGCCAAGGAACATCGAAGGCGGTCACGAGGGTGGGGGGCGCCCCCCCAGGGCGCGCCCCTGCCTCGTGGGCCCCCTGATGCTCCACCGGTGTACTCCTTCCTCCTATATATACCTACGTACCCCCAAACGATTAGAACAGGAGCCAAAAACCTAATTCCACCGCCGCAACTTCCTATATCCACGAGATCCCATCTTGGGGCCTGTTCCGGAGCTCCGCCGGAGGGGGCATCCACCACGGAGGGCTTCTACATCAACACCATAGCCTCTCCGATGAAGTGTGAGTAGTTTACTTCAGACCTTCGGGTCCATAGCTAGTAGCTAGATGGCTTCTTCTCTCTTTTTGGATCTCAATACAATGTTCTCCCCCTCTCTCGTGGAGATCTATTCGATGTAATCTTCTTTTTGCGGTGTGTTTGTTGAGACCGATGAATTGTGGGTTTATGATCCAACTTATCTATGAATAATATTAGAATCTTCTCTGAATTCTTTTATGTATGATTGAGTTATCTTTGCAAGTCTCTTCGAATTATCCGTTTGGTTTGGCCAACTAGATTGGTAGTTCTTGCAATGGGAGAAGTGCATGGCTTTGGGTTCAATCTTGCGGTGTCCTTACCCAGTGACAGAAAGGGTTGCAAGGCACGTATTGTATTGTTGGCATCAAGGATAACACGATGGGGTATTTATCATATTGCATGAATTTATTCCTCTACATCATGTCATCTTTCTTAAGGCGTTACTCTGTTTTTAACTTAATACTCTAGATGCATGCTGGATAGCGGTAGATGAGTGGAGTAATAGTAGTAGATGCAGAATTGTTTCGATATACTTGTCTCAGACGTGATGCCTATATACATGATCATACCTAGATACACTCATAACTATGCTCAATTTTGTCAATTGCTCAACAGTAGTAATTTGTTCACCCACCGTAGAATACTTATGCTCTTGAGAGAAGCCACTAGTGAAACCTATGGCCCCCCGGTCTATTCTCATCATATAAATCTCCATCACTTTTATACTTGCCTTGTTTTTACTTTGCTTTTTACCTTTCACTTTGCATCTATATACCAAAAATACCAAAAATATTATCTCTATCAGATCTCACTCTCGTAAGTCACCGTGAAGGGATTGACAACCCCTAATCGCATTGGTTGCGAGTAGCTATCGTTTTGTGCAGGTATGAGGGACTTGTGCGTGGCCTCCTACTGGATTGACACCTTGGTTCTAAAAAATTGAGGGAAATACTTACGCTACTGTGCTGCATCATCCTCTCCTCTTCGGGGAAACCAATGCAAGCTGAAGACGTAGCAAGAAGGATTTCTGGCGCCGTTGTCGGGGAGTCTACGCAAAAGTCAACATACCAAGTACCCATCACAATCCCTATCTCTCGCATTACATTATTTGCCATTTGCCTCTCGTTTTCCTCTCCCCCACTTCACCCTTGCCGTTTTATTCACCCTCTCTTTCCCAATCTCCTCCTCTTTTTCCCGTTGCCTTTTCCTCGTCCGTTTGTTTGCTCGTGTGTTGGATTGCTTGTTTGTCGCAATGGCTCAAGATGCTACCAAATTGTGTGACTTCACCAATACCAATAATAATGATTTCCTTAGCACTCCGATTGCTCCTCTTGCCAATACTGAATCTTGTGAAATCAATACTGCTTTGTTGAATCTTGTTACGAAAGATCAATTCGCCGACCTTCCTAGTGAAGATGCCGCTACTCATCTAAATAGCTTCGTTGATTTATGTGATATGCAAAAGAAAAAATATGTCGATAATGATGTCGTTAAATTGAAGCTATTTCCTTTTTCGCTTAGGGATCGTGCTAAAGCGTGGTTTTCATCTTTGCCTAAAAATAGTATTGATTCTTGGAACAAGTGCAAAGATGCTTTTATCTCTAAGTATTTTCCTCCCGCTAAGATTATCTCTCTTAGGAATGATATTATGAATTTTAAGCAACTTGATCATGAACATGTTGCACAAGCTTGGGAGAGAATGAAATTAATGATATGTAATTGTCCTACTCATGGTTTGAATTTGTAGATGATTATACAAAAAAATTATGCCGGATTGAATTTTGCTTCTAGAAATCTTTTAGATTCGGCCACGGGAGGCACTTTTATGGAAATCACTTTAGGAGATGCTACTAAACTCCTAGATAATATTATGGTTAATTATTCTCAATGGCTCACCGAAAGTTCTACTAATAAAAAAGTGCATGCGATAGAAGAAATTAATGTTTTGAGTATGGATGAACTTATGAAATTATTTGCTACTAAGAGTGTTTATTCTGATCCTAATGATATGCCTTTGTCTACTTTGATTGAGAATAATAATGAATCTATGGATGTGAATTTTGTTGGTAGGAATAATTTTGGTAACAACGTGTATAGAGGGAATTTTAATCCTATGCCTTATCCTAGTAATCCTTCTAATAATTATGGAAATTCCTACAACAACTCTTATGGAAATTTTTAATAAGATGCCCTCTGAATTTGAGAGTAGTGTTAAAGAGTTTATGAATTCACAAAAGAATTTTAATGCTTTGCTTGAAGAGAAATTGCTTAAAGTTGATGATTTGGCTAGGAACGTTGATAGAATTTCTCTTGAGGTTGATTCTTTAAAGCTTAGATATATTCCTCCTAAGCATGATATCAGTGAGTCTCTCAAAGCTATGAGAATCTTTATTGATGAGTGCAAAGAAAGAACCGCTAGGATGCATGCTTCCAAAGATGCCTTTATTAAAGCGTGTTCTTCTAGTTCCTATGAAAATCAAGATGAAGATCTAAAAGTTATTGATGTGTCCCCTATTAAATCTTTGTTTTGCAATATGAATCTTGATGAAACTGAATATGATCCTCCTTTACCTAGAAGGCGTTCTAAGAATTCGGAGTTTTTAGATCTTGATGATGAAATTGACAAAAGTGGGATTGAAAGAAATAAAAATCTAGATGTTGCTAAACCCACGATTTTGGATATTAAGGAATTTAATTATGAAAATTGCTCTTTAATTGATTGTATTTCCTTGTTGCAATCCGTGCTAAATTCTCCTCATGCTTATAGTCAAAATAAGGCCTTTACCGAACACATTGTTGATGCCTTGATGCAATCTTATGAAGAAAAACTTGAGTTGAAAGTTTCTATCCCTAGAAAGCTCTATGATGAGTGGGAACCTACCATTAAAATTAAAATTAAAGATCATGAGTTTAATGCTTTGTGTTATTTGGGTGCTACTCCCTCCTTTCCGGTTTATAGGGCTCAATTCAAAAATCTCACCAACCAAGGTAGATGGTGAGTGGTGGAATATTTTTTGTAGTTTACAAAAGCACCTAATTAATGCTCTTGTTTTCCTCAAAAAATTATGTTTATCAATGTATTAATTGCAATGCATGCATGCATAAAGTACATGCATTGGTCAATTTTCTCTTAACAGTTGCATGCTATGATTTAATGCACCTTGGAATCTGAACATGTGATGGGGAACAACCAAATTGAGCCCTATAAAATGGAAAAACTAAAATTTTGAGATAAGCCCTATAAACCGGAAAGGAGGGAGTAGTGTCTCTACTATTCCCAAAACTTTGTGTGATTTGCTAGATTTCCGTGACTTTGATGATTGCTCGCTAAACTTGCATCTTGCGGATACCACTATTAAAAAGCCTATGGGAAGAATTAATGATGTTCTTATTGTTGCAAATAGGAATTATGTGCCCGCAGATTTTATCGTTCTTGATATAGATTGCAATCCTTCATGTCCTATTATTCCTGGTAGACCTTTCCTTAGAATGATTGGTGCAATTATTGATATGAAGGAAGGGAATATTAGATTCCAATTTCCATTAAAGAAAGGCATGGAACACTTCCCTAGAAAGAAAATAAAATTACCATATGAATCTATTATGAGAACCACTTATGGATTGCCTACCAAAGATGGCAATACCTAGATCTATCCTTGCTTTTATGCCTAGCTAGGGGCGTTAAATGATAGCGCTTGTTGGGAGGCAACCCAATTTTATTTTTAGTTTTTTGTTTTTGCTTCTGTTTAGGAATAAATAATCCATCTAGCCTCTATTTAGATGTTGTTTTATCTTTTAATTAGTGTTTGTGCCAAGTTAAACCTATTGGATTTTCTTGGATGATAGTTATTTGATCTTGCTGTAATTTCCAGAAACTTTGCGCTCAGTGCCCTAATTTTTAAATATCACCAGAACATGATAAAATACGGATTCCAATTGCTGCTGATCAATAAGCAAATTTTCCAAGTCGTCTAAGTTTGGTAGAATTTTTTTTCCAGAACTTTGCGTTAGTTACAGATTACTACAGACTGTTCTGTTTTTGACAGATTCTGTTTTGCGTGTGTTGTTTGCTTATTTTGATGAATCTATGGCTAGTAAAATAGTTTATGATCCATAGAGAAGTTGGAATACAGTAGGTTTAACACCAATATAAATAAAGAATGAGTTCATTACAGTACCTTAAAAGTAGTCTTTTGTTTTCTTTCTCTAACGGAGCTCAGGAGATTTCTATTGAGTTTTGTGTTGTGAAGTTTCCAAGTTTTGGGTGAATTCTTTTGATGGATTATGGAACAAGGAGTGGCAAGAGCCTAAGCTTGGGGATGCCCATGGCACCCCCAAGATAATCCAAGGACACCAAAAATTCAAAGCTTGGGGATGCCCGGAAGGCATCCCTCTTTAAATCCACTTCCATCGGTAATTTACTTGGAGCTATATTTTTATTCACCACATGATATGTGTTTTGCTTGGAGCGTCTTGTATTATTTGCGTCTTTGCTTGTTAGTTTACCACAATGATCCTTGCTTTACACACCTTTTGAGAGATCCATACATGAATTGGAATTTGATAGAATACTCTATGTGCTTCACTTATATCTTTTGAGCTTGATAGTTTTGCTCATAGTGCTGCACTTACATCTTTTTGAGCGTGATAATTTTTGCTCTAGTGCTTCACTTAGATCTTTTAGAGCACGGTGGTGGATTTTTTTTAAAGAAACTTGATCTATCATGCTTCACTTAGATTATTTTGAGAGTCGTTAATAGCATGGTAATTTGCTTAATGTTAATATACTTGGTATTCAAGATATGTGAAACTTTCTTTTGAGTGCGTTGAATACTAAGATAAGTTTGATGCTTGATAATTGTTTTGAGATATGAAGATGGTGATATTAGAGTCATGCTAGTTGAGTAGTTGTGAATTTGAAGAATACTTGTGTTGAAGTTTGTGATTCCCGTAGCATGCACGTATGGTGAACCGTTATGTGATGAACTCGGAGCATGATTTATTTATTGATTGTCTTCCTTATGAGTGGCGGTCGGTGATGAGCGATTGTCTTTTCCTACCAATCTATCGCCCTAGGAGCATGCACGTAATACTTTGCTTTGATAACTTCTAGAATTTTGCAATAAGTATATGAGTTCTTTATGACTAATGTTGAGTCCATGGATTATACACACTTTTTCCTATCCTTCCACCGTTGCTAGCCTCTCTAATACCGCGCACCTTTCGCCGGTATCATACACCCACCATATACCTTCCTCAAAACAGCCACCATACCTACCTATCATGGCATTTCCATAGCCACTCCGAGATATATTGCCATGTAACTTTCCACCATTCCGTTTATTATGACACGCTCCATCATTGTCATATTGCTAGCATGATCATGTAGTTGACATCGTATTTGTGGCAAAGCCACCGTTCATAATTCTTTCATACATGTCACTCATGAATCATTGCATATCCCGGTACACCGTCGGAGGCATTCATATAGAGTCATATTTTGTTCTAAGTATCGAGTTGTAATTGTTGAGTTGTAAGAAAAATATAAGTGTGATGATCATCATTATTAGAGCATTGTCCCAAGTGAGGAAAGGATGATGGAGACTATGATTCCCCCACAAGTCGGGATGAGACTCCGGACGACAAATAAAAAAAAAGAGGCCATAAAAAAAGGAGAAAAGGCCCAAATAAAAAAAATGAGAGAAAAAGAGAGAAGGGACAATGTTACTATCCTTTTACCACGCTTGTGCTTCAAAGTAGCACCATGATCTTAATGATAGAGAGTCTCTCATTTTGTCACTTTCATATACTAGTGGGAATTTTTCATTATAGAACTTGGCTTGTATATTCCTATGATGTGCTTCCTCAAATGCCCTAGGTCTTCGTGAGCAAGCGAGTTGGATGCACACCCACTTAGTTTCTTTTGTTGAGCTTTCATATGCTTATAGCTCTAGTGCATCCGTTGCATGGCAATCCCTACTCACTCACATTGATATCTATTGATGGACATCTCCATAGCCCGTTGATACGCCTAGTTGATGTGAGACTATCTTCCCTCTTTTTTGTCTTCCCCACAACCACCGTTCTATTCCACATATAGTGCTATATCCATGGCTCACGCTCATGTATTGCGTGAAGGTTGAAAAAGTTTTGAAAATGTTAAAGTATGAAACAATTGCTTGGCTTGTCATCGGGTTTGTGCATGATTTAAATACTTTGTGTGGGGAAGATGGAGCATAGCCAGACTATATGATTTTGTAGGGATAACTTTCTTTGGCCATGTTATTTTGAGAAGACATAATTGCTTAGTTAGTATGCTTGAAGTATTATTATTTTTATGTCAATATGAACTTTTGTCTTGAATCTTTCGGATCTGAATATTCATACCATGATTAAGAAGATTTACATTGAAATTATGCCAAAGTATCACTCCGCATCAAAAATTCTCTTTTTATCATATACCTACTCGAGGACGAGCAGGAATTAAGCTTGGGGATGCCTGATACGTCTCCAACGTATCTATAATTTTTGATTGCTCCATGCTACTTTATCTATTGTTTTGGACTATTATGGGATTTATTTTCCACTTTTATATTATTTTTGGGACTAACCTATTAACCGGAGGCCCAGCCCAGAATTGCCGTTTTATGCCTTTTTCAGTATTTCGAAGAAACAGAATATCAAACGGAGTCCAAACGGAATGAAACCTTCGGAAACATGATTTTCTCACCGAAGGTGATCCAGGATACTTGGACCCTACGCCAAGGAACATCGGAGGCGGTTACGAGGGTGGGGGCGCCCCCCCTAGGGCGCGCCACCTGCCTCGTGGGCCCCCTGATGCTCCACCGACGTACTCCTTCCTCCTATATATACCTACGTACCCCCAAACGATCAGAATAGGAGCCAAAAACCTAATTCCACCGCCCCAACTTCCTCAGATCCACGAGATCCCATCTTGGGGCCTGTTAGGAGCTCACGAGGGGGCATCCACCATGGAGGGCTTCTACATCAACACCATAGCCTCTCCGATGAAGTGTGAGTATTTTACTTCAGACCTTCGGATCCATAGCTAGTAGCTAGATGGCTTCTTCTCTCTTTTTGGATCTCAATACAATGTTCTCCCCCTCTCTCGTGGAGATCTATTCGATGTAATCTTCTTTTTGCGGTGTGTTTGTTGAGAACGATGAATTGTGGGTTTATGATCCAGCTTATCTATGAATAATATTTTAATCTTCTCTGAATTCTTTTATGTATGATTGAGTTATATTTGCAAGTCTCTTTGAATTATTCGTTTGGTTTGGCCAACTAGATTGGCAGTTCTTGCAATGGGAGAAGTGCATGGCTTTGGGTTCAATCTTGCGGTGTCCTTACCCAGTGATAGAAAGGGTTGCAAGGCACGTATTGTATTGTTGCTGTCGGTGTCAAAACCGGCGGATCTCGGATAGGGGGTCCCGAACTGTGCGTCTAGGCGGATGGTAACAGGAGACAAGGGACACGATGTTTTACCCAGGTTCGGGCCCTCTTGATGGAGGTAAAACCCTACGTCCTACTTGATTAATATTGATGATGTGTGTTACAAGAATGGATCTACTACGAGATCAAAGAGGCTAAACCCTAGAAGCTAGCCTATGGTATGATTGTTGTATATTGTATATATTGTCTATATCGACTAGCCTGGCCTCGGTTTATATAATGCACCAGAGGCCTAGGATAACAAGAGTCCTAGCCGAATACGCCGGTGGGGGAGGAGTCCTTGTCTTGATCGCCAAGTCTCGCGGAATCTTCCACGTATGCGGCAACTGTCCGGACTGGCCCATGAGTATACGGCCATGGGGATACTCGGCCCAATCCAACTGATCGGGAGACGACGTGGTGAGTACCCCCTAGTCCAGGACACCGTTAGTAGCCCCCTGAACCGGTCTTCAAGTTGGGGACGCTCCTCGATTCTTCCGATTTGTTCTTCATCTTCGGTCGTCGGTCTTGAAAACTGGTTCAACAAATCTTCTCATCTTTGATCTTGAGGATCGCCGAAATGCATTCGACGAGCTTACATGCTGGGTATCCGAGGAGCCCCTTTAAGTTTACGGCCTTTATCAATGCCTTGTTATTTTTATGCTACACCTCGGGTTTGAAGTTGTTCCCGGGCGGCAGCGTCCTCTTGTGTCCGAGCTCCAACGCCGGACTGCATTCGAGGTATCTTTTGCAGCCGAGCACCAATGTCGGACTGCTTCCCAGCTCTAACGCCGGACTATATATCCGAGCTCCAATGCCGGACTGTTTCCGAGCTCCAACGCCGGACTATATCCGAGGTGTCGTAAATCACCTTGGTTCAAAGAAGTTTGAAGGAGATTAGTCGAGCTTAATGCTGGAAATGCCCTCTATGGAGCCAGCCACTAGCGCCCGAGCTTTATGCCGGACTGCTTCCATGGTGGTGCAATTTATTCTCTGCCGAGATACATAGCCAGTAGCCCTCAAGGTGGGTATCGGTCTAAAACCCGAGATGCCCATGAAGGATGACATAAGACCGCTGATCCCCGTAGCTGTTGAGACTCTGGTTGATTTGCAAAATCGGGCTGAGGATCAAGTCCTAGCTCGGCAGAATACTTCGGGACGCAAAAGCGGCGTGCTCAGACCTCGAGACTCAGGTTGGGTGCGGCCGACCAACCCGAGGATCAAAATCTCCTCGAAATCTGATTGCACTTAAAATTTTCTGCATAGAACAAGCAATGCAGTAGCCCCGAGACATCGGTCGGGTGGCAACACCAGATCGGGGATCAATGTGCCCCTTTAATATTTGTGAATAATAAGCCCGAAGCCCAGTAGCCCCCGAGCCTTAATGCGGGCACGGGAGGCCGAATTAAGGATCGATATCCATAGTAAAATCACAAATTATGTGTAACGACTCTATGTACCCAAGTACTTTATGTCATTAATGCTCGGATCCGCATTGTACAAAACTTTGTTGACCGACCATCGGCTTCCACCTCCTCGGCCAATAGCCGAGGAGTGTTTGTCCTACTTTATAAAGCCTTTATGAGGGAAAAGATTTACGACAAACAAGGCAATCTGGCCATACGGTTTTATAAACAAAGGTACGCAGAGAGATATGTTATATTACTGTTTAACAGAAGAAATGTCTTCCAAAGAAAATAATCCCGCTATCGGTTCCTTTCTTTGGGTTGTCATGCTAAGCATGATCATGAAACCTCAGCTCCAATGTAAGAGCAAAAGATCGATGATTTAGTTTGGGAGGCTAGTTACTAGCCCCCGCAGTGTTCGGCGACAGTCGAGGTCAAGCCGGAAACACTTCGGCCAATGTTATGAATGGCCCGTCATTTAATATAGTCATCGGATCGCTGACCAGTTTACACCTATTGTGACAGTCAGTTTTCGGCTTTCTCCACTAAGGTGCTTGACCATGCGAGCTGGAAGCACAATCGCAGTGGTTCTCCCTTTGCACACCTAGCCGAACAAAGCGGAACGTAGGAGGCAAGCGCGGGAGCCGGGCAACCCAACTATTGACCGAAGACACAATTCAAAACTGATGCATATATAGCAATATCCGAGAATGTTTTTGCCGAATCTCTAAAGGAGTCCGCTACAGATCATGAGACTTGTGCTGAAAACACACAAATAGTTTAAAAGTGCCAAAATCTTGGAAAACCAAAAACGCGGTAAAAACATGATGTCCGAACAAGATCAAGTGTTCGTGCCAATCCGAAAATTGGACTTTAGAAAAAAAGGTGCTTCGCCGTGCATTAACATGACACATCCTATCTCAAGACTTCAAGCGGGTCAGCCTACGGCTTCAGTCTCCCATCCCGAAGGCGGAGTACTTCTCATTAGGCCAGTTTAGAAAACTAAACTCTAGCGGTTTTGAGAGAGAAATTAGGCTCCCCGGCTAGTGACCGCACACTCGTGTCGAGAAAAGGAGTGGTAAATAATAAAAACTTTGCAACGACTAAGAAGAAAAACACTTAGTATGAAACGTCTCAAATAAACATAAGAGCCCCCAAGTGACTTGGGTAAAAGTTGACTACAAAATATAAGGTGACATGTAGAATGCCTTCTAGCCGGATTGTAGATCATTTGTCGTAGCGGACCTTTTCGCTTCAACCTCTGGACCCAATAGTCCGGAGTGTGTCCGAATACCCTCGCGGTTATAAAAACCGGGGCATGCGTGGAGACCAGGCGTAGGGGTCATTAGTGCTTTTTCAGACAAGTGCCCAACTAGTTATGTTATATTACATGGTTAGTAAGAAACATCTTCCGGGGAGAATAGTTCCGTTAGGGGTTCCTTTCCCTGGGAGGCATGCCCTAAAGTGCATGTCCGGACTGCGAAAAGAGCAGAAAAACATCTGGGGGCAGGTAAATGAATAGGTAAGAAATCATCTTTTAGTTCACCGACCGAGTTATTCCCTTAAGAACGCTAGCTTTCGGCTTCACCCAGTCCGAGGTACACATCCGCTGACCCGGCAGTAATAATCGCAGAGGTGCTCCTTTACCACCTAGCCGAACAATCGGGAACGAGGGGTAAGCATGTGAGCCAGCAACCCAGCTTGGCCAAAACTTAAGTCATATCGATGCATATAATGGTGAATAAAAGGTACATGCGGAAGTGTGACACATGTGTTGGGCATAAAGCCCGAATTAATAAGCTTCTGTTAAAGAAGCCCCCAGGTATAATGAGCGCGGGTAGCGCGTCAAGTGTGTGCGAACAAAGTTTCGACAAGGAAAATTTTTACAAGCAAATTTTTTCCCAAAAAGTATAATGCTTGGTCGAACCGAACACAAGTTAGAAATTTAAAACTTTGAGCATGAAGGCAACTTAGCTGGTTAATGTGTTCGGTATTGACGATGCGGTCCGAGCTTGATGCGGGACAAGGTTCTATCCCCCAAGCCGGTCCCGAGGTGGCGGAGCAAAGAGCTCGGCACTGTGAAGTGGTGACATAGCACGGTCAATGCAGGACGGCAGAGTGATGCCGAAGTCCCTGGCATGGGGTAATGAAGTGTTGACGAAGCCCCCCGTCCAGCCGAGGTGACGTCAAAGGATATAGTCCGGCTGGATCATTTTCCCGTGCACAAAAAATAGTGCAAACCAGAGATAATAGTAATAAAAAATCGTTGCATAATAAATAATTTATGCAAAGTGAGTAATAGAAGAAATATGGCCTGGCGCCGAAGTCAATGTCGATGCAGGGCGGCGGCGTGATGCGGTAAAGGCATGGCAAGGCCTGAATTCACAGGTCGGTTCGAGTTCCGGATGCGGCGTTCGCCGGACTATGTACGGAAACTGACCGAACCACCATGCAACCGTCGATAATGCGGCCATCATTTGATAGACCTGTGTACATATGATGGAAAAACCAGAGTAATAATTCCTTGGGAAAAATTAACCCAAACAAGCAAAAAGAAATACTAGGATTAATAGCACCTGATTTATTTGTTGTAGCAATCCGAAGGAAGGTGATTCCCAAAATTGGGACTCGATCCGCGCACCCATCGCCTGGTCGGCTAGTGACGCCGAAGTGTCCGGAGTAGGTTGATGAAGAGATGGCGGAGCCCCCGGTCCAACCGAGATGTCGAAGTAGGTCGGCGTGATGGACACCAGCTTGAAGAGGCAATAGTGCGGCTCTGCCGATGCAGGTCGTGACATGGTCGATGCCGGCTTGATGAAGCGACCGTGCGGCGATGCCAGTATGCCCGCTCCGTGTAATCCGTGGGGCGGCGATGGTGGTGATGATTTATCCTTCGCGATGCCGGACTCTTGTTCGGCTTGCCGATATGATGATCCGGAGAAGTTGAGCTCGGCTCAACAAAGTGACGACGTGTCTAGCGCAGGCCGGCAGCCGTGGAGCAATATTGCCGGACTGGTTTGACACCAGCGTGATGTTGAAGATCATGTTCAAAAGATCTTAAAGTTAGTGGGATGTGTTCGGAAACAAAACACAATACCCCATACAAAACTTCCTTCAAAAAGGATGTCTGAAATCCCGTTCATAAAAAATACGAACTCGGGTCGGATTCGTTTTTGCGCAGAAAACAGATCCGAAAAGTGATGCACTAATCAGAAGGTTCCCGGAGTTTGGACGGTTGGATCGAGCTGAAATTTTGAGGGGTGGTAGATATAGGAATTCGACAGCCGATCAACGGTTGGATCTTCCAAAGGAAGTCCGAGCTAGAAGCTGGACACCACGCCCTAAACTCGTCCGGATTCTCGTCCAGATTCAATGCGGCTCCGGTATACCGGAGATTGCCAGAGATTCCTCCATCGGAATTCGACGAAATTTTCCAGAGTTGTTGTAGACTCAATTTCGCACAATTCCACCGAAGCAATCGTTAAAACGACGCTTGAGGAGGCGGTGGCGGCGGACATAACTCCGCTGTCCAGAAAAACAGTACGGTCGCCCGAGGGCAATGTTGACGTTGAGCCCCCGGGCTCCCTGGATGATTCCTCCATGATCTTGACAGAGATCGGAGATAATGTTGATGAAGGCCCTCATTCGAACATGACGATCGGAGGTAGGGCGCAGTCCTTGGTCGAACCAAGGTGACCAGTCGAGCTGGTGACGAAGATGCCAAAGTCGCAGTTGACCTGCAGGCGAGCCATCGACCTTTTGCCGAACACACAGAGGAACTCTCAATGAGAGCACCAATGTCGGTGTCAAAACCGGCGGATCTCGGGTAGGGGGTCCCGAACTGTGCGTCTAGGCGGATGGTAACAGGAGACAAGGGACACGATGTTTTACCCAGGTTCGGGCCCTTTTGATGGAGGTAAAACCCTACGTCCTGCTTGATTAATATTGATGATGCGTGTTACAAGAGTGGATCTACCACAAGATCAAAGAGGCTAAACCCTAGAAGCTAGCCTATGGTATGATTGTTGTATATTGTATATATTGTCTATATCGACTAGCCTGGCCTCAGTTTATATAATGCACCAGATGCCTAGGATAATAAGAGTCCTAGCCGAATACGCCGGTGGGGGAGGAGTCCTTGTCTTGATCGCCAAGTCTCGCGGAATCTTCCGCGTATGCGGCAACTGTCCGGACTGGCCCATGAGTATACGACCATGGGGATACTCGGCCCAATCCAACTGATCGGGAGACGACGTGGTGAGTACCCCCTAGTCCAGGACACCGTCAGTTGCCATCGAGGATAACAAGATGGGGTATTTATCATATTGCATGAATTTATTCCTCTACATCATGTCATCTTGCTTAAGGCGTTACTCTGTTTTTAACTTAATACTCTAGATGCATGCTGGATAGCGGTCGATGAGTGGAGTAATAGTAGTAGATGCAGAATCGTTTCGATCTACTTGTCTCGGACGTGATGCCTATATACATGATCATACCTAGATATACTCATAACTATGCTCAATTCTATCAATTGCTCAACAGTAATTTGTTCACCCACCGTAGAATACTTATGCTCTTGAGAGAAGCCACTAGTGAAACCTATGGCCCCCGGGTCTATTCTCATCATATCAATCTCCATCACTTTTATACTTGCCTTGTTTTTACTTTGCTTTTTACCTTTCACTTTGCATCTATATACCAAAAATACCAAAAATATTATCTCTATCAGATCTCACTCTCATAAGTGACCGTGAAGGGATTGACAACCACTAATCGCGTTGGTTGCGAGTAGCTATCGTTTTGTGCAGGTACGAGGGACTTGTGCGTGGCCTCCTACTGGATTGATACCTTGGTTCTCAAAAACTGAGGGAAATACTTACGCTACTGTGCTGCATCATCCTCTCCTCTTCGGGGAAAACCAACGCAAGCTCAAGACGTAGCAGAGGCATGTAATAGGATGAAATGACGTTGCTTCTGTTTATGCCATCGTGCATGCTGCTTAGCACTTAATATCCTTAAACCTCCATCATACGCTACTTTGTCATATGTCTCCCTTATGCTTATATAAATGCTTGACTTGCCCTGTTCATAGAAGCAAATCATAACACCCTTGGCAGCTCACAGCAAGGCGGGATAATGTAGATAATACAAAACCCGGGTTATGAAAAGAATCATATATTACTTGTTTGTCCAGATAGACTAAAACACAAGCGAAATAGCATACCTGTAATCCTTTAATTGGTACTACCGGTTTATGCAACCTGAGTCATAACAATCTTGACCCTGTAAAATGGATACATCCAGACAGATGATGACTAGAATATATGAGAGCCGGCAATTTTGAAAGCCACCCCGGGTTAACATAAGCCGCTCATATATATTTGAGATGTAATCCCAACAAGGTATTAAGTCAAGCAATTGTGGCTGTAAAAAACTTTACCAAAGACAGAAATGAGGCATTGTGAGGCTTCTGATTCGGATACGATCAGTAAACCGTTCCAAAGGGGTTAAGCTAAGATTCGAATACGATCATATAGCCCCCAATGGCTTTGGCGATGCCGATCAAGAGGGTATCGACAGCTATGTTCTCTTTGGTTCGAATATGACCTATGTTTGAACAGGAAGCCCCCAAGTGACCTTAAGAGTTGTTTAATGACGCTGATTCGAATACGATCCATGTCAGACCCAAAGGGGTTAAGCTATGATTCAGATATGATCAAGAAGCCCCCTAGTGGGTTTGGCAGTATGCCAATCAAAAGGGTATTGACAACTATGTTCTCTTTGGTTCGAATATGACCCATGTTTGAATAGGAAGCCCCCTAGTGACCATGGCTAGATTCAATTATGATCTTAAGCCGTACCAGAGGGAAAGCTGGATTCAGATATGATCCGCTCCCTGTTGGCTGTTTCATCAACATAATAAGGAAGATAAATAATTTTGTGAGGACGAAAAGGACAGAGGTCCTGCTTTATTGCTTTTCATAATATATACATCATCAAAATATGTACATCCTGAGAGCCGGTGACTCAAGTGTAGTAAGGCTGAAGATGAGCGATATTCCACGGCCGGCGGGTCTCCTCCTCCGACTTATGTGAGTCTTTGTGCTCTCGAACATCGATGAGGTAATATGAATTGTTGTTCAGATTTTTGCTGACCACAAAGGGCCCTTTCCAAGGGGGGGATAGCTTGTGCATATCAGATTGATCCTGGATGAGCCGGAGCACTAAGTCACCTTCTTGAAAGGTTCTGGATATAACCCGGTGGCTGTGATAACGGCACAGGTCTTGTTGGTAAATCGCCGAGCGGGCTATTGCCAAATATCGCTTCTCATCCAACAAATCCAGTGCATCCTGATGAGCTTGTTCATTATCAGCTTCAACGTAAGCCGCCACTCGGGGTGAGTCATGACGGATGTCACTTGGCAGGACCGCCTCTACTCCGTAAACCATGAAGAAAGGTGTATAACCCGTGGATCTGTTAGGTGTAGTGTTGATGCTCCAAATCACAGAGGGTAATTCCTCCACCCAACAACCCGGCGTCCGCTGTAAAGGGACCATGAGCCGGGGTTTTATACCTTTCAAGATCTCCTGATTGGCTCTTTTAGCTTGACCATTGGATTGAGGATGAGCTACTGCCGAAACATCAAGCCAGATATGTTCTCGTTGACAGAACTCTTCCATAGCACCTTTGGAGAGGTTAGTCCCATTATCAGTTATTATGTTGTGTGGAAAGCCAAAACGAAAGATCACCTTTTTCACGAACTGAACCGCTGCGGCTGCATCACACTTGCTGACCGGCTCTGCCTCAACCCACTTTGTGAACTTATCAACCGCCACCAGGAGGTGTGTCTTTTTATCCTTGGACCTTTTGAAAGGCCCAACCATGTCAAGCCCCCAGACTGCAAACGGCCAAGTAATTGGGATCATCCTTAATTCTTGAGCCGGCACATGAGAATTTTTGACAACCATCACATTTACTGACCAGATCCTCCGCATCAGCATGAGCCGTTAGCCAATAAAAACCATGACAGAAAGCCTTGGCCACAAGAGATTTTGAGCCGACATGATGACCGCAATCCCCTTCATGGATCTCACGAAGTATTTCCTGTCCTTCCGCAGTGACACACAACGTTGAAACGCCATGGTGACATCTGCGATGATGCAATCAGAAGCGACCGACCCAAAATCGGTCAAATCTACGTGGTTCTGTACCATCCCAAGATCATGCCGGTACTCACAAGACATCGATAAAGTAATCAAAGTTCAATCACACCTGAATATTATTACACGATTCTCATATAGAGTCTTTATTACAAGAGAATAAATTTGGCTCAAGGCCAACTCATGAGAAATAAACTACTAAAGCTGCGGAGCGTCAAGTAAAGCGAGTCCATCCGACTCCAAAGGGCAATCGCCAAGCGCGAGCGTAGCCTCACCCCGATCGAATATACCGCAACATAAGACGTTGCAGCCATCTAGGTCAGCTTTTGGAATAAGCTGGCAAGTCATGAAGAACAACAATAATAAACTTACTATCACTATATGCATTTTGGCTGTGGGGCTCTAAGTTTCATCATTTTGCGAGAAGCAAATTTTTCCCTACTAGAGTGGACTTGCTTGCAAATTACTACAATTGTTGGTAGTTATTGAGATGGTTCCGCCAACCAAAATCTCATTCCCAAATTATTAAGTCATAAAACCCTCAAATTAATTCATTAGTTTTAGTGTTGAGATTTCCGAATACTTCCAAGTTCCAGAGGCTCAAATTGTCCGTAACCGAGGACACGGCTAATCGATTAGATCTTTAAACTCTGCAGAGGTTTGCGCACTTTCCCCGCAAGAATCATTCCCTCCTTTTAAGTCTTCGCACTTCATGGTGTTTGAAGACGAGACGAATGAAACAGGGTCTTCCAAAGAGTTCTTCTGGCTACTGCCGGTACCCATCCAATCCTACCGTTCTTCTACATCTCGTAGTACCGCCCAGCCAGCGTCACTACTAGGGTCAACCCAGCCAGAGCCCATAATGGCTTGCGGCTGCACAGTAAGCTTCGGTCATGGGGCATCCATCCTTCTCTTCGTGGCTGGGTGAAGCTTTCGCAAGATGTCATGGCACTTCTCCATGCATCCCGCCAACCACGGGTTCTCCAGTGGTGCCCGTCAACCGTCCTCCACCCAAAGAGTGAATTCAAGTCCATCTTGATTCTTGTAGTTCATGGGGTTGTCATCATCATTGACTCTCACATCTTGCTTGTGAATTTCACTCAACCAAAACCCGCTCACGAGCATAGCAAAGTAAACTACTTCGTCCCGGGGTCATGGTAACAAGGGGATTGGTTCATCCTACCACATGATACTACTCAAGTTTAATAACTTCAAAATTTCAACTATTGCATGCATGGTGGGTGGTGACAATTCTAATGCACAAAAACATAGGTATAGAAATAACATGATCAAAACTTGCCTTCTTGATGATCCTCGTAAGCTAAAGATTCAGAGTAGCAAGCTTCAGACTCTGAAACTCTACCGAGACAAACAAATCACAATAAGCATATAGCAATAGGATCACATAACACAATAGCATAACAAAGTAACATAACACACCAAAACAACCAAATCAAAATCCAAAGGGAAAACTCAAAGAAAAACCCATTCAAAGTTTTTCCTACTTCAAACAATAGCTAGAATAGTTTTTTATATAACAAAATTTTCTCAACATAACCTAATCATGGTTTTAGGTTAACTAAACAGAAAGGATTTCATTAAGCAACTAGGAGCAAAAAGAATTAATTTAAAATCTATTATAAAACTCCTATTAGGCCTAATCCAATTTCTATTAAGAAAAATAAAATAAAACTTTTATTAATTATAAATAAAAGTTCATCCTATAAAGTGACAGAAACTAACCTAGAATAATCAATCACAAGTTAAAAATAAATTTATTTACTAATTAAAATATTAGGAAAACAGTAGCTAGTTAATTAATTAGGATTAATAAGATTCTGCTTAAAACTATTTATTTATAAATCCTAAAATACCCAAGTTAATTTTTATGGTTTGGCAATGCCAAAATAAAGTTGGGACAAAAGAATCATCCAAAAGTAATTTTTCTAACTCAAGTTATAGCAGATTTGCTATTCTGACTAAAACTGAATTAAAGCAATTTTAATTAATTTTAACATAGCTAAATATATATTCTACAGAAACTACATAAAATTTGCAAACCAACAAAAAAAGAATCACCTAAAAATAATAAACAGAATAAAAGATATGAATTTTTCAAAACAGAAACTATTCTGTTAAAACAGAAAAACAAAAATAAAAGAAAAAGGCCTAATGGGCCTAAACTACGCACTGTGCGTCAAATAGCCTAAACTGGCCTAGGGTTAAACTAAAACGGAGCGGGCTAAAATAAAAACCTAACTAAATAATAAACCGGACGAACCGGTCCGGTTTTCTAAAAAAGAACATACCCCTTCGGGGTCTAATCTGGGCCGTTCGCCAGAGACCGGACGGGGGGGGAGTCTCCGCGATTTATCAAGCGTCCGACGGCGGCGGCGGCGGCGGCGAGAGTGCGGTGAGGGCTCCGGGCGTCGGTGAGGTCGGGGAAGTGGCCGGTCGGGTGCGGGGGAGCTCGGGGAGGGGTTTGGTGGAGTCGGGGGTGATCGGGGTGGCCTAGGGCGGCGACGGCGGCGACAATGGCGGTGGCGGGAGCTTCGGGCTCCGGTGAGCTCGAACGAGAGGGAGAGGGGGTTCCGGCGAGGGCTAGGGGGGGGGGGAATGGGGTGCGGGGCGTCGGCTTTTATAGCCAGGGGCCTCGGCCTGCAACGGGGGGGCGATCGGGGACGGATCGGCATCCCGGATCCTTCGGGATCCGGCGATCCGCGGCGGCGACGCGTGGCGTGGGGGGGGGTAGACGATGGGGCGGGCCCCGCTGTCAGTGAGAGGGAGAGAGGTGGGGAGCGAGCGGGCGGCCGATGCGGAGCGCTTTCGAGCGAGGTGAGGTGAGGGGGAGCTGGCTGGCTCGATGGCGGCTGGGCTGGCCAGTGGGCTGCCGGGCCAGTGGAGTGGGCTCTTGTTGGCTGGGCAGGGGGCCTAGCTGGCGCTGGGTGGGTTTTTTTTTTTTGAAATTTATTTTTTAAAATAAAACAAAACAAAGTATAACTTTTAAAATATAAATATTTTATATAGGGTATATATATACCAAAATGATCAGGGGAATATTCCCTTTCATTTGAACATTTTTCCAAAGGCAAAATCCAAACTTTATAAAAATCCATTTTTTCAAATTCAAATAAAATTCAGATTTGAATCCAAATCTTTTGGCAAAGTTTTCTCCGATATTTTTGGAGTGTCATGTTTGCTCCTCTCATACTTTTGATCAAGTATTTATCAGGCTTAGTTTTTGAAATGTTTCCCACTTGCCAAAGTTTGAATTCAAATTCAAAACTCAAATTTCTCTGAAACTCCAAATGGCATTCAAATTCAAACAGGATGCATAGGATGCTTAGCTATAATTGTAAAACATTCCAAATAGGAAATTTGGGATGTTACAAACCTACCACCTTAAGATGAATCTAGCCCTCGAGATTCGGGTTGGCTAGCAAATAGGTGCGGGTGGTCTCAAGAAGGTCTTCTTCAAGGCCCTGTGTGGCTTCTTCCTCGGTGTGGTGACTCCACAAGACCTTGCAAAATTGATGAGCTTGCTGCGGGTGACTCTGCTTGCAGTCTCGAGAATTCGGACGGTTTCTCCTTGTAAGTCGATCACCGCTCAAGCTGTATGGCCTCTAGGGGCACTTTGTGTCTCTCAACGGAACATCGGCCATGTCGGCATGACACTTCTTCACCGAGAAACATGGAAGACATCATGAACTCCGGACAATCCTTCCGCAATTCCAACTTGTAAGCAACCTCTCCACGACGCTCGAGGATTTTGTAGGGCCAATGAATCGAGGTGCTAACTTCCCTTGACTCCAAACCTCTTGATTCCACGAAGCGGAGACACACGAAGGTATGCTCGATCTCCCACTTCGTAAGTCACTTCCTTGCGCCATCGTCAAGATAACTCTTCTGTCTCGATTGTGCTATCTTGAGTCTGTCTCGAATCAGCTTGACTTTCTTCGAATCCTCGATAAGATCGGAACCGAAAAGTGATCGATCTCCAACACTATCCCACAAAGAATGGTGTTCGCACCTCCTTCGTATAGAGCTTCGAAGGGGCCATCTTGATGGATTGATAACTGTTGTTGTATGAGAACTCTGCGTATGGTAAATTATCGTCCCAGCTAGACCCATAGTCTAGCACACAAGCTCTCAACATGTCCTCCGTAATCTGATTGACTCTCTCGGTCTGTCCATCTGCTCGGATGAAAAGCTGTCTTGAATTCCAGCCTCGCACTCCAAAGTTTCATGCAATCGCTTCCAAAACTTTGAGGTAAACTGCGTTCCTCTATCCGCACGATTTTCCTCGAACTCCATGCGACATACGATCCTGGTCATGTATATCTTGGCCAACTTAGCACTGGTATAGGTAGTCTTCACGGAATGAAGTGAGCTACCTTGGTCAAACGATCAACCACTACCCAGATGGAATCATAACCTGAACGGGTCTGGGTAATCCCGTGATGAAATCCATACCAAGTTTCTCCCATTTCCAATCGGGAATCGGCAAAGGTTGAAGTAACCCTGCTGGCTTCGATGTTCTGCCTTTACACGTTGACAAACATCGCATCGCTACGCACTCGGCAATATCCTTCTTCATACCTGTCCACCGTAAACTTCCTTCAAATCTAGGTACATCTTGGTGTTACCAGGGTGAATCGAGTACGGTGAATCATGAGCCTCCTGAAGAATTAGCTTCCTGAGTTCGGGATCATTGGGCACATAAATACGATCCTCGAACCATATAGTCCCGTGTTCATCCTTACGAAATCCTTTAGCTTTTCCTTCCTCCATCTTTTGCTTAATCTCATCAATTTCCTTGTCCGACTTCTGGGCTTCACGAATCCTTTCGGTCAAAGTGGACTGAACTTCCAGAGTTGCAACAAATCCTCTCGAACTATCTCCATCGGAGATCTCTGAGGTCATCAACTAACTCCTGGGGTAATCCTCCTGCTGTAAGAGTATTCACATAACTCTTACGGCTCAAAGCATCTGCTACAACATTAGCTTTACCGGGGTGGTAATGCAGTCTCATGTCATAGTCATTTATCAACTCTAGCCATCTCCTCCGCTCGAGGTTCAATTCTTCTGCGTGAAAATATACTTCAAACTCTTGTGATCTGTGTAAACATCACAACGGTTTCCGATGAGGAAATGTCTCCAGGTCTTGAGTGCATGCACTACGGCTGCTAACTCCAAATCATGTGTGGCATAATTCATCTCATGAGGTCGTAGCTGTCTGGAGGCATAAGCTACAACTTTACCTTCCTGCATGAGTACCCCTCCGAGTCCTTGACGAGAAGCGTCACAATAGACCTGGTATTCCTTATGTATGTCTGGCAAAATCAACACTGGGGCTGTGACCAACCGTTTCTTCAATTCCTGAAAACTGGCTTCACATTCCTCGGTCCAAACATACTTGGCTTCCTTCTTCAACAGTTCTGTCATGGGCTTGGCAATCTTCGAGAAGTTCTCAATGAACCTCCGATAATATCCTGCGAGTCCGAGAAAACTGCGGATCTCCTTGACTGAGGTGGGTGACTGCCAATCGGTGACTGATTCAACCTTGGCGGGATCAACTGCTATTCCTTCACCTGAAATAACATGTCCGAGGAATCCAACTTCCTTCAGCCAAAATTCACATTTGCTGAACTTGGCATACAACTGATGTTCTCGAAGTTTCTCCAGAACTAGACGCAAATGTTCCTTATGCTCTTCCTCGCTCTTGGAGAAAATCAATATATCATCGATGAACACCACGACAAACTTATCCAGATATTCCATAAATACCTTGTTCATCAAATTCATGAAGTATGCAGGAGCATTAGTTAATCCAAATGACATGACGGTATACTCATATAAACCATACCTGGTAGTGAATGCTGTTTTGGGTATATCCTTTTCACGGATCTTCAACTGATGATACCCTGATCGAAGATCGATCTTAGAGAATACCTTGGCTCCAACTAGCTGATCAAACAAGTCATTAATCATCGGCAGAGGTTACTTGTTCTTGATGGTTACTTCGTTCAATGCACGATAATCCACAACCTTCCTCAAGCTTCCATCCTTCTTCTCTACCAAAAGAACTGGGGCTCCCCAAGGTGATGAGCTTGGACGTATATATCCTTTCTCCAATAACTCATTAATTTGATCCTTGATCTCTTTCAACTCATTCGGTGGCATCCGATAAGGTCTCTTGGATATTGGGGCTGTGCCGGGCAATAGCTCGATCAGAAATTCAATGTCCCTGTCCGGTGGCATTCCTGGTAACTCCTCCGGAAACACATCGGGAAAGTCTTGCACTACTGGCACTTCCTCCTGAACAACTCCCGTGAGGGAATGCACCTGATTCTTCCTCTGGCTGTGCCTGGCTACATACTTGATCCTCTTCTG
Organism: Aegilops longissima; assembly: GCA_021605205.1. Classification (NCBI taxonomy): domain Eukaryota; kingdom Viridiplantae; phylum Streptophyta; class Magnoliopsida; order Poales; family Poaceae; genus Aegilops; species Aegilops longissima. Next base: position 610,297,369 of record CM038681.1, on the reverse strand, counting down.
CTCCGGGGTGGTGAGCAGAATAGACTTGCGGGCACAGTCTATGTTCCCTTCGAACTTTGGCAACCAATCCATGCCTAGGATTACATCCAAGGTCTGGGTTTCCAACACTATGAGGTCTGCGGGAAATTTATGGTTCCCGATGTTGAGGGTTGCATGACAGACTAAGCCTGCCATCATTTCTCCTCCTGCGGAACTGACGCGAAGGGGGCTTCTAAGGGTTTTAGTGGGTAACCCGTACTTTTCCACAACTACCCTTGATATGAATGAATGCGTTGCACCAGAATCAAAGAGAACCAAAACTGAACGTGAATTCAATAAAAACTTACCAACCACAGTGTCTGGCTGATCATAGACGTCCTCCACGTCGATGTGGTTCACCTGAGCACGAGGGAACGGATTGGGCTTCTTCGCTGAGCCTCCATTGCCGTTTCCATTCCTCCGCTTGGCCTCCGGCAGTCGGTGGCATAGTGCCCGTCTTCCGGCACTTGAAGCGGTGATGTGGCTCAGATCCTTTGAGCCGGGCAGAACGGTGCTGATTGCCATTACCATTTCCATTACCATTGCCATGGCCTGACTTGTTGTCCTGGTTGCGGTTGTTCCCATTTCCTCCATGGTTATGACCTCCATGGTTATGATGGGTGTGCCCTCCTGAGTATGGTGCATAACGGGCTTCGCTGAGCTCCCGAGTTGTGCTTCCCTGGCTGTACTTCCGCTTGCGACTTCGATCTGCTGCTGCTTGCCTTCAAGTATGGTGGCCTTATCTACCAGCTCCTGGTAGTTGTTGAAGGTAGCCATAATAAGCTGCATGCTCAGTTCATCATTGAGTCCCTCAAGGAACTTCTCCTGCTTGGCGGCATCTGTGGCCACATCATCCGGGGCATAGCGAGCGAGCTTGTTGAATTCATCCACGATCGTGCCACAAGACGGTTCCCCGGGCGTAAGTTGCGGAACTCACGCTTCTTGCACTCATGGCTCCAGTGAGACATGAGCGGTGCGGAAGGCTCTGCTGGAATTGATCCCATGTGATGGCACCAATGGGATAAGTGGCGGTGTAGTTCTCCCACCAAGAAGCTGCAGGTCCATCAAGTTAATGCGCGGCAAAGCGCACCTTCTCAGCATCAGTGCATCCCACCGTGATTAGCTCTCTTCCGACTTTGCGGAGCCAATCATCAGCCACAATCGGCTCAGTGCTACTAGAGAACACTGGCGGATTCAGTCTCAGAAATCGAGTCAAGTTGTCCACAGGGGGTGGTGGCGGTGGATTGTTGGCATTGTTGTTCTAATTCTGAATAAGTAGCTGCATCGGTGCATTACTCGCTCTTTGGAGCAGCTGGGTGAGCTCGGCGGAAAACCAAAGGTCACGCCTCGGAGGCATCTGGTGTTTTGGAGTGGATGAGAAAATTAGAATAGAACAATGGTCTATGAGGAATAACACTACCCATATGAATGCACAAACATAAACACACCAATCATTTATTCATTCCACTCAAACATGGTTCAAACTCAATTACAAAAGCTCGTGACTAATCGAAAGGGAAAAATATCGGCCTAACTGATCGACGAAAAAGGAAAATAACATGGTGGTCGACTAAAAAGTCTTCATCAGTGGCGCCTCCTCTTGTGGCTTCCTTCAGTGGTACTCCCTTCATAATCCTGATCATTACTCACGAGGGGTCCTTCATCTCCACTCGGATAAAGGTCCTCTCCCAAGTCCATCCTTTCCTCTATCGCGCAAGCTTCATCTTCGGTCGCCGATTGTCTCCATGAAGTCCGCGACTTCTTCCTCATGGCCAAGGAAGTCTGCGCATGCCTTCTCCTCCAGCCCAGTTCACGGAACAAAGCTTCCGTGTGTCTTGAGTTACGGCGAGTCTGAATCTCCGCTTCCGAGAAGACACTCCAAGTCTGGATGTAAGAGAGAGTGGAATCGTCCTCCACGGTACGGATGATATCCCCATTCCTTGCCCTGCGAGAAACCATGGCGAGGTCTGAGGAATCGAGCTCGGCCCTGTACTCCTCTCGGAGATGTCCAAGTGCTCGATAGATCGCCACGTCCCTTCCGATGATCCAGCTTGAACTCGTGAACTCAAAGTCTATAGGCTCCGTGTGTCCTCCGAAGGTTCTCCACAGGATATGCACCTCAATCAGAAGCGGGTGTCCGTCGGAAGTGCATTGGTTGGCTTCCCGGTGATCGAGGGCAGAGCAATCTTCAGCTGCTTCACCATTTGGACCAGCTTTCTTCCGAAGGGCATCGTCTCATCGGGCTGGCAAAACTCCGGTAGCAAAACTGGGGTGAACTCGACGGCCATCTAGAATGTTGAAAATATGAGAAGAGTCAGAATTGAACAGGGGAGAATTTACGGAATGATAAGGATAAAAGTAAATGGTCTCTTCCTATGGCTTTTCGATCCTAGGGGTTACGATCCTACGGTCAGCGTGTGCTCTGATACCATCTCTGTAGCGACCTGACCCAAAATCGGTCAAATCTACGTCTGCATACCATCCCAAGATCATGCCGGTACTCACAAGACATCGATAAAGTAATCAAAGTTCAATCACACCTGAATATTATTACACGATTCTCATATAGAGTCTTTATTACAAGAGAATAAATTTGGCTCAAGGCCAACTCATGAGAAATAAACTACTAAAGCTGCGGAGCGGCCAAGTAAAGTGAGTCCATCCGACTCAAAGGGCAATCGCCAAGCGCGAGCGTAGCCTCACTCCTGATCGGAATATACCTCTGCAACATAAGACGTTGCAGCCATGTAGGTTAGCTTTTGGAATAAGCTGGCAAGTCATGAAGAACAACAATAATAAACTTACTATCACTATATGCATTTTGGCTGTGGGGCTCTAAGTTTCATCATTTTGCGAGAAGCAAATTTTTCCCTACTACAGTGGACTTGCTTGCAAATTACTACAATTGTTGGTAGTTATTGAGATGGTTCCGCCAACCAAAATCTCATTCCCAAATTATTAAGTCATAAAACCCTCAAATTAATTCATTAGTTTTAGTGTTGAGATTTCTGAATACTTCCAAGTTCCAGAGGCTCAAATTGTCCGTGAATCGGGACACGGCTAATCGATTAGATCTTTAAACTCGCAGAGGTTTATGACTTTCCCCGCAAGAATCACTCCCTCCTTTTAAGTCTTCGCACTTCATGGTGTTTGAAGACGGGACGAATGAAACAGGTCTTCCAAAGAGTTCTTACGCTACTGCGGTACCCATCCAATCCTACCGTTCTTCTACATCTCGTAGTACCGCCCAGCCAGCGTCACTACTAGGGTCAACCCAGCCAGAGCCCATAATGGCTTGCGGCTGCACTGTAAGCTTCGGTCATGGGGCATCCATCCTTCTCTTCGTGGCTGGGTGAAGCTTTCGCAAGATGTCATGGCACTTCTCCATGCATCCCGCCAACCCTGGGTTCTCCAGGTGCCCGTCAACAAATCCTCCACCCAAAGAGTGAATTCAAAGTCCATCTTGATTCTTGTAGTTCATGGGGTTGTCATCATCATTGACTCTCACATCTTGCTTGTGAATTTCACTCAACCAAAACCCGTCACGAGCATAGCAAAGTAAACTACTTCGTCCCGGGGGTCATGGTAACAAGGGGATTGGTTCATCCTACCACATGATACTACTCAAGTTTAATAACTTCAAAATTTCAACTACTGCATGCATGGTGGGGTGGTGACAATTCTAATGCACAAAAACATAGGTATAGAAATAACATGATCAAAACTTGCCTTGCCGATGATCCTCGTAAGCTAAAGATTCAGTAGTAGCAAGCTTAGCAGACTGAAACTCTACCGAGACAAACAAATCACAATAAGCATATAGCAATAGGATCACATAACACAATAGCATAACAAAGTAACATAACACACCAAAACAACCAAATCAAAATCCAAAGGGAAAACTCAAAGAAAAACCCATTCAAAGTTTTTCCTACTTCAAACAATAGCTAGAATAGTTTTTTATATAACAAAATTTTCTCAACATAACCTAATCATGGTTTTAGGTTAACTAAACAGAAAGGATTTCATTAAGCAACTAGGAGCAAAAAGAATTAATTTAAAATCTATTATAAAACTCCTATTAGGCCTAATCCAATTTCTATTAAGAAAAATAAAATAAAACTTTTATTAATTATAAATAAAAGTTCATCCTATAAAGTGACAGAAACTAACCTAGAATAATCAATCACAAGTTAAAAATAAATTTATTTACTAATTAAAATATTAGGAAAACAGTAGCTAGTTAATTAATTAGGATTAATAAGATTCTGCTTAAAACTATTTATTTATAAATCCTAAAATACCCAAGTTAATTTTTATGGTTTGGCAATGCCAAAATAAAGTTGGGACAAAAGAATCATCCAAAATAATTTTTCTAACTCAAGTTATAGCAGATTTGCTATTCTGACTAAAACTAAATTAAAGCAATTTTAGTTAATTTTAACATAGCTAAATATATATTCTACAGAAACTACATAAAATTTGCAAACCAACAAAAAAGAATCACCTAAAAATAATAAACAGAATAAAAGATATGAATTTTTCAAAACAGAAACTATTCTGTTAAAACAGAAAAACAAAATAAAAGAAAAAGGCCTAATGGGCCTAAACTACCTTGTCGTCAAATAGCCTAAACTGGCCTAGGGTTAAACTAAAACGGACCGGCTAAAATAAAAACCTAACTAAATAATAAACCGGACGAACCGGGCCGGTTTTCTAAAAAAGAACATACCCCTTCGGGGTCTAATCTGGGCCGTTCGCTAGAGATCGGACGGGGAGTCTCGGCGACTTCACCGGCGTCCGACGGCGGCGGCGGCGGCGGAGAGGCGGTGAGGGCTCCGGCGCCGGTGAGGTCGGGAAGTGGCCGGTCAAAAGTGGGAGCTCGGGAGGTTTGGTGGAGTCGGGGTGATCGGGTGGCCTAGGGCGGCGACGGCGGCGATAATGGCGGGAGCTTGGGCTCCGTGAGCTCGAACGAGAGGAGAGGGGTTCCGCGAGGGCTAGGGGGCGGAATGGGTGCGGGCGTCGGCTTTATAGCCGGGGCCTCGGCCTGCAAGGGGGGGCGATCGGGACGGATCGGCATCCCGGATCCTTCGGGATCCGCGATCTGCATGGCGGCGACGTGGCGTGGGGGGGGGTAGACGATGGGGCGGGCCCGCTGTCGATGAGAGGAGAGAGGTGGGGAGCGCGGCGGGCGACCGTCGTGAGCGCCGGGCGAGGGGTGAGGTGAGGGGAGGGGCTGGGCGGCTCGGTCGCTGGCTGGCAGTGGGCAGTGGCCGGGCCAGCTGGTGGAGGCTCTTATTTGGCTGGTGGGGGGGGCCTAGCTGGCGCCTGGGGTGGGTTTTTTTTTTTGAAATTTATTTTTTTAAAATAAAACAAAACAAAGTATAACTTTTAAAATATAAATATTTTATATAGGGTATATATATACCAAAATGATCGGGGAATATTCCTTTCATTTGAACATTTTTCCAAAGGCAAAATCCAAACTTTATAAAATCCATTTTTTTCAAATTCAAATAAAATTCAGATTTGAATCCAAATCTTTTGGCAAAGTTTTCCTCTGATATTTTTGGAGTGTCATGTTTACTCCTCTCATACTTTTGATCAAGTATTTATCAGGCTTAGTTTTCGAAATGTTTCCCACTTGCCAAAGTTTGAATTCAAATTCAAAACTCAAATTTCTCTGAAACTCCAAATGGCATTCAAATTCAAACAGGATGCATAGGATGCTTAGCTATAATTGTAAAACATTCCAAATAGGAAATTTGGGATGTTACAGCAACTCACCATGAACAATTGTCATGGATTTAGACCGCCGGATGATTTGTCTAGCCAAGGTCTCATCCTCAGGCAACTCTCCCCGGGTCATGTAAGCCAAATATGGCACTGTCCAATCTGGGATGACGTGAAGAGCCGCCACCAGTTGCGCTTCTGGGTCTGGAACAACTATGTCTTCCTCTGTGGGTAACTTGACAGAAGGATTATGCAAAACATCCAGAAAGGTGTTAGGCGGTACCGGCTTACGCTGAGATCCTAGCCGGCTTAAAGCATCAGCCGCCTCATTCTTCCTTCGATCAATGTGCTCCACTTGATAACCCTTGAAGTGCCCAGCTACAACATCAACTTCACGGTGATAAGCCGCCATGAGGGATCCTTAGAGTCCCACTTGCCTGACACCTGTTGATCCACCAGCTCTGAGTCGCCCAAGCACCTTACCCGGCTTAAATTCATCTCCTTAGCCATCCAAAGAACATGGATCAAGGCCTCATACTCAGCTGCATTGTTGGTACAAGGAAACATGAGCCGGAGCACATAACAAAATTTTTCACCTCGAGGGGAAGCTAAAACGACTCCAGCCCCCGAGGCTTCCAACTGCCTGGATCCATCAAAGTGAATAGTCCAATAGGTGTTATCCGGCTTTTCCTCGGGTGTCTGCAGCTCTGTCCAATCATTGATAAAGTCCACCAGTGCTTGAGACTTAATAGCAGTGCGTGGCACATACTTCAAACCATGAGGCCCAAGCTCAATGGCCCACTTGGCGACTCGTCCTGTGGCCTCTCTATTCTGGATGATGTCTCCCAAAGGAGCAGAACTTACCACAGTGATGGGGTGACCCTGGAAATATTGCTTAAGCTTCCGGCTTGCCATGAACACCCCATAAACAAGCTTCTGCCAATGCGGATGTCTTTTCTTAGACTCAATAAGCACCTCACTGACGTAGTAAACCGGCCGCTGAACCGGATGCTCCTAGCCAGCCTCCTTGCGCTCCACCACAATTGCAACACTAACAACACGTGAGTTAGCGGCCACGTATAACAATAGCGGCTCTTTATCAATGGGAGCCGCAAGGACCGGCGGTTCAGATAACTGCCTTTTTAGATCTTCAAAGGCAGCATTAGCAGCATCACTCCAGACAAAAGTGTCAGTTTTCTTCATCATCTGATACAGCGGTATGGCCTTCTCACCTAACCGGCTTATGAACCGGCTTAAAGCAGCAATGCGACCCGCCAGTCGCTGAACATCATTGATACATGCCGGCCTTAGCCAAAGAGGTAATCGCCTTGATCTTCTCCGGATTAGCTTCAATGCCTCTGTTAGAGACTAGAAAACCCAAAAGCTTGGCTGCTGGCACACCAAACACACATTTGACCGGGTTAAGCATCATCTTGTAAACCCGGAGATTGTCAAAGGTTTCCTTCATCTCATCTATCAAGGTTTCCTTCTCTCTGGATTTAACCACTATATCATCCACATAAGCGTGAACATTGCGCCCAATCTGATTGTGGAGACAGTTCTGTACACATTGTTGATAAGTTGCCTGGGCACTCTTGAGTCCAAACGGCATTGATACGTAGCAGAAGGTTCCAAACGGAGTGATGAAGGTTGTCTTCTCCCGGTCCTTAACTACCATTTTGATCTGATGATAACCAGAGTAAGCGTCCAAGAAGCTCAAAAGCTCACAACCCGCCGTAGCATCAATGATTTGATCAATACGGGGAAGAGCAAAAGGATCAGCCGGAAAAGCCTTATTTAAGTCCGTGTAATCCACACACATCCGCCAGGTGCCGTTCTTTTTAAGTACAAGCATCGGGTTAGCCAACCTTTCTGGGTGAAAAACTTCAACAATAAACCCGACCGCTAAGAGCAGGGCCACCTCCTCACCAATAGCTTTCCGTCTCTCTTCGTTGAACCACCGCAGAAATTGCCTGACCGGCTTAAACTTCGGATCAATATTAAGAGTGTGCTCAGCGAGTTCTCTCGGTACACCCGGCATGTCAGAAGGTTTCCATGCAAAGATGTCCCGATTCTCACGGATGAACTCGATGAGCGCGCTTTCCTATTTAGCATCTAGATTGGCACTGATGCTGAATTGTTTAGATGAGTTGCCTAGAGTAAAATCAACAAGCTTGGTTTCATCAGCTGACTTAAACTTCATCGCCGGGTCATGCTTTGTGGTTGGCTTCTTCAGAGATGTCATATCCGCCGGGTCAACGTTATCTTGATAAAACTTCAGCTCCTCTGCTGCACAAACAGACTCGGCATAAGCAGCATCCCCCTCTTCACATTCCAGGGCTATCTTTCGACTCCCATGCACAGTAATGGTGCCCTTGTGACCCGGCGTTTTGAGCTGCAAATAAACATAACACGGCCACGCCATGAACTTGGCGTAAGCCGACCGTCCAAACAGAGCGTGATATGGACTCCTGATCTTGACCACCTCAAAAGTTAGTTTTTCAGCCCTAGAATCATACTCATCTCCAAAGGCTACCTCCAGCTCAACCTTACCAACCGGGTATGCCGACTTACCAGGCACCACTCCATGGAAAACAGTGTTGGATGTCTTTAAATTTTTTCAGTCAACCCATACGTCGAAAAGTCTCATAATAGAGGATGTTGATGCTGCTACCTCCGTCCATGAGTACCTTAGTGAATTTATATCCACCAACCTGAGGTGCTACCACCAAGGCTAACTGACCCGGATTGTCAACCCGGGGAGGATGATCTTCCCTACTCCACACAATAGGCTGCTCTGACCACCTTAAACAACAGGGAACCGCCGGCTCAACAGCGTTCACAGCCCTTTTATGAAGCTTCTGGTCTTGTTTGCATAAGCTAGTGGTGAACACATGATACTGCCCGCTATTCAGCTGCTTTGGATTGCTCTGATAACCCGACTGCTGCTGCTGCTGACCTCCCTGACCAGACTGTTGCTGATTATAGCCGCCTTGATTTCCCTGGAAACCGGAATTTGAACCGCCCCCGGGCCATGAAAACCGTCGCCACCTGAGCCGCCACCCGACCCATGATTGCTGTCGAAGGTGTTGGAATTTTTGAAAGCCTTCATTATCGCGCAATCCTTCCATAATTGAGTGGCCGGCCTTTCCCGAGTGTCATGTCTCGGACAGGGTTCATTAAGTAGTTTCTCAAGAGACGGACCTGACCCGCTGGACCGAGGGGGCTGCCTCCCCTTGCGTTGCTGATTGTTACCCTATGCATTGGCGTTGGCCACAAACTCCGGGTTACCATCGGCCTTACGCTTATTGCCTCCTTGACTCGCCGAGTTATGCTGCTGACCCTTTCCATTGCCGATCTTCTTTCCCTTCCCTGTGTTTCCTTCATCAGACGCGGGATCCTTGGTACTATCAGAATCGGCATATTTGACTAGAGCCGCCATCAGCTGACCCATATCATTACAATCACGGTTGAGGCGCCCCAGCTTCTGTCTCAGCGGTTCAAATCGGCAATTTTTCTCCAATATTAAGACTGCAGAGCTGGCATCCATCTTGTCAGATGAATGTATTATCTCCTTGACCCGGCGCACCCAATGAGTGGTAGATTCACCCTCCTCTTGCTTACAATTAGTCAAGTCCACAATTGACATGGACTGCTTGCAGGTATCTTTGAAGTTCTGAATGAACCGGGCCTTTAACTCCGCCCACGAGCCAATGGAATTAGGCGGCAACCCTTTTAACCAAGTCCGGGCCGTTCCATCCAACATCATGGTGAAGTACTTAGCCATTGCCGCGTCACTGACCTCCAACAACTCCATGGCCATCTCATAGCTTTTGATCCATGCCCCGGGCTGTAAGTCGGCCATATAATTTGGCACCTTTCGGGGTCCCTTGAAGGGCAGACGCACATTACGCAAAGACGGCACTAAACAAGGAACACCGCCGGTTCTGGTGGCCACTCCTTCCTCAACAGAAGTCGTCAGATAATCCGGGAAGGTTTGTTGAGCCACTTGTTGAGCCGCCAGCTGAGCCGCCCGCTCATCCTCTTGACGTATCCTGTCCTGCACCGGATTATAACCGCCGGGCTAGTTACGATGTTGGGCATTGCTTGACAAGGCCTGCGACTCCATATGCCTGCTATAACTTGGGCTCCGGCTTGGGCGAGGAGTCGAATGAATCCTGTCTTGACTATAGGAATAAGCCTCCTGCTGAGCGAGAGCCGTCTGGACAAGTTCTCTGATCTTTTGCGTCTCCACCGCTGTCGGATCGTCGCCGTCCACCGGGAGAGCCGCCAAATGTGCCGATGGCTGCGATCAGGTTTTCCATGGGGTTAGAAAAGTGACCCGGTGGTGTTGGTACTTAGCGGGGTGGGGCCATATTCACAAGAGGAGGTGCCATCACCCGAGGCTGAACCAGTCCCCCTGTTCCGGATGTTACGAATTGATTTTCCTCTGTCGGGTTACTAGGGCCGGCTCCGGGTGTGGAGAAAAGGTTCCGAGGATCATAAACCGGAGGCAAACGGGATTGAGTTTTCTGGTGTCTCCTCCTCATCACCTCGTTAGATGCGTTCAGGCTCATCGTAAGCTGGAAAGCCTCTGACTGGAGCTGTTGGGCCCGTGCATCCAAAGCCGCCCGTTCTGCGGCCAGCCTAGTGTCCTCAGCCGCTAAGGCCTCCTTGGCCCGGGCTATTTCCTCATGTACCTGTGCCACCTCTGCATATTGCTCATCTTGACTTGCAGGAATAACAGTGGCGGTTAACAGGGCCGCAACTTGTCCATGAGATCAATCAGCACCTGAGCCGGCGGGCGCGCATGGCCTCCTGCCCTGGCCGCTCCTGACCCGGACGTTATTGCTGCCACAGCCGTAGAGTTTTTGTCGGGTTGAGTACCAGCCATGAAGATCCCTACCCTGCTTGGCGGCTCAAAGGGGTTCGGAATACTGCTGCCATCGGAACAGCCCCCAAGCCTGCCATCTTGCAGTTGATACAACGAATCCGTTTCACCAGTGGACGAATCACCATCGGAGTGGACGACCGTCTCACCACCATCCGCGGATCCTTAAGAAAGTTCTCCTCTGTGGATGCAACCCATGAAGGAATGCTTCATGGCGGGTTGAGCTCGGGTGGGTCTCGCACGCTGAGCCCTCTCGATGATGTTGGTGCAGTTGTTAGGGCTGGCTCACCAAACCGGCCGATGAATACATGGATCCCGCTGAAGGGGACCCGGTACCTGTACTCAATTGAGCCGGCGTCGGGGCCCTAGCCTTCGTCGTCGATGTAGATCTTGCCGCGATGACTCTTGGTCATCCGGCCCACAGCGTATCCCTTGAGCCCTTCGAAGTTGCCCTTCAAGAACTCAAATCCACCGTGCGCTGGCCCCACGGTGGGCGCCAACTATCGTGGAATTGTCACGACAGATGTCCTTTTGCAAGGACTTAAACGTGGAGCCATCGCAACTAGGAAGCTCAAAGGGGTTTAATGGGACAAGGGACACGAGAGAGTTTTTATACTAGTTCGGCCCCTTACGATGAAGGTAAAAGCCTACGTCTAGTTGGATTGGTATTACTAGGGTTTCGATGACCAGGGAGCGAGATACGATATGCCTGGCTCTCGATTGGATGTTACTTGCCCTAAGCCGCCGGCGGGTCATCCCCTTATATACACGGGTTGACGCACTGCGACCTACAGAGTCCCGGCCGGCTCATAAACAGTGTCCGGCTCGGTGACTAGTTAATCTTGCCTTATAATACAAGTCATGCCATTACGACGGTTTATCACTACGGGCCTTTAAGCCGCCTATGGGCCTTAAGCCCTTTATCGAACCGCCATCTTCAAGCTTGATCTTGGGCTTCATATGATGAATCGTCATTTGCATAACCCGGCCCCTCCTGGGCGGGTTACACAAATAGTTATATCCCCAACAGTACCTCCCTGCTAAACTAATAGCAAGGTAGACATCAGGTCTGGTACACAGCATTGCATACATGATAGAGCCTATGGCTGAAGCATAGGGAACATCTTTCATCTTTTCTCTATCTTCTGCAGTGGTCGGGCATTGAGTCTTACTCAAATTCACACCTTGTAACATAGGCAAGAACCCTTTCTTTACTTGATCCATTTTGAACTTCTTCAAAACTTTGTCAAGGTATGTGCTTTGTGAAAGTCCAATTAAGCGTCTTGATCTATCTCTATAGATCTTGATGCCCAATATATAAGCAGCTTCACCGAGGTCTTTCATAGAAAAACTCTTGTTTAAATATCCCTTTATGCTATCCAGAAATTCTATATCATTTCCAATCAACAATATGTCATCCACATATAATATCTGAAATGCTACAGAGCTCCCACTCACTTTCTTGTAAATACAGGCTTCTCCAAAAGTCTGTATAAAACCATATGCTTTGATCACACTATCAAAACATTTATTCCAACTCCGAGATGCTTGCACCAGTCCATAGATGGATCACTGGAGTTTGCACACTTTGTCAGCACTCTTTGGATCGATAAAACCTTCAGGTTGCATCATATACAACTCTTCTTCCAAAAATCTATTCAGGAATGCAGTCTTTACATCCATTTGCCAAATTTCATAATCATAAAATGCAGCAATTGCTAACATGATTCAGACGGACTTAAGCATCGCTACAGGTGAGAAAGTCTCATCGTAGTCAACTCCTTAAACTTGTCGAAAACCTTTTGCAACAAGTCGAGCTTTGTAGACAGTAATATTACCATCAGCGTCTGTCTTCTTTTGAAGATCCATTTATTCTCGATGGCTTGCTGATCACCGGGCAAGTCAACAAAAGTCCACACTTTGTTTTCATACATGGATCCTATCTCAGATTTCATGGCTTCAAGCCATTTTTGCGGAATCTGGGCTCATCATCGCTTCCTCATAGTTCGTAGGTTCGTCATGGTCAAGTAACATAACTTCCAGAACAGGATTACCGTACCACTCTGGTGCGGATCTTACTCTGGTTGACCTACGAGGTTCATAGTAACTTGATCCGAAGTTTCATGATTATCATCATTAGCTTCCTCACTAATTGGTGTAGTCGTCACCGGAACTGGTTTCTGTGAAGAACTATTTTCCAATAAGGGAGCATGTATAGTTACCTCATCAAGTTCTACTTTCCTCCCACTCACTTCTTTCGAGAGAAACTCCTTCTCTAGAAAGGATCCAAATTTAGCAACAAAAGTCTTGCCTTCAGATCTGTGATAGAAGGTGTACCCAACAGTCTCTTTTGGGTATCCTATGAAGACACATTTCTCCAACTTGGGTTCAAGCTTATCAGGTTGAAGCTTTTTCACATAAGCATCGCAGCCCCAAACTTTAAGAAACGACAACTTTGGTTTCTTGCCAAACCACAGTTCATAAGGCGTCGTCTCAACGAATTTAGATGGTGCCCTGTTTAAAGTGAATGCAGTCGTCTCTAAAGCATAACCCCAAAACAATAGCGGTAAATCAGTAAGAGACATCATAGATCGCACCATATCCAGTAAAGTACGATTACGACGTTCGGACACACCATTACGTTGTGGTGTTTCGGGTGGCGTGAGTTGCGAAACTATTCCTCATTGTTTTAAATGAAGACCAAACTCGTAACTCAAATATTCTCTTCCACGATCAGATCGTAGAAACTTTATTTTCTTGTTACGATGATTTTCCACTTCACTCTGAAATTCTTTGAACTTTTCAAATGTTTCAGACTTATGCTTCATCAAGTAGATATACCCATATCTGCTCAAATCATCTGTGAAGGTGAGAAAATAACGATACCCACCGCGAGCCTCAACATTCATTGGACCACATACATCAGTATGTATGTGATGACCCACAAGTATAGGGGATCTATTGTAGTCCTTTCGATAATTAAGAGTGTCAAACCCAACGAGGAGCAGAAGGAAATGATAAGCGGTTTTCAGTAAGGTTTTCTGTGCAAGCACTGAAATAGTAGGTGATAGATAGTTTTGTGATAAGATAAATAGTAACGAGCAAAAAGTAAATAAAGTAAATAAAGTGCAGCAAGGTGGCCCAATCCTTTATGCAGCAAATGATAAACCTGGACAAATTCTAATAATGAGGAAGGAGCTCCCGAGGACACATTGGGAATTATCGTCAAGCTAGTTTTCATCACGTTCGTAAGATTCGCGTTCGGTACTTTGATAATTTGATATGTGGGTGGACCGGCACTTGGGTACTGCCCTAACATGGACAAGCATCCCACTTATGATTAACCCCTATTGCAAGCAACCGCAACTACAAAAAAGAGTATTAAGGTAAACCTAACCACATCATTAAACATATGGGTCCATATCAACCCCTAACGAAGCAACGCATAAACTAGGGTTTAAGCTTCTGTCACTCTAGCAACCCATCATATACTTATTACTTCCCTATGCCTTCCTCTAGGCCCAAATAATGGTGAAGTGTCATGTAGTCGACGTTCACATAACACTACTAGAGGAAAGACAACATACATCTCATCAAAATATCAAACGAATACCAAATTCACATGACTACTCACAAAGCATATTCATGTTCATAATCAGAGGAGTAATAATATGCATAAAGGATCTGAACATATGATCTTCCACCAAGTAAACCAATTAGCATCAACTACAAGGAGTAATCAACACTACTAGCAACCCAAAGGTACCAATTTGTGGTTTTGATACATGATTGTATACAAGAGATGTACTAGGGTTTTGAGAGGAGATGGTGCTGGTGAAGATGTTGATGGAGATTGACCCCCTCTCGATGAGAGGATCATTGGTGATGACATTGGTGATGATTTCCCCCTCCCGGAGGGAAGTGTCCCTGGCAGAACAACTCCGCCAGAGCCCTAGATTGATTCCGCCAAGGTTCCGCCTCGTGGCGGCGGAGTTTCGTCCCGTAAGCTTGCCCACGATTTTTCCAGGGTAAAAGTGATGATATAGCAGAAGATGGACGGAGGCCACCAGGGGCCCAGAGATAGGGGCCGCGCCCTACAGGGGTGCCCTCTGTCTCTGGACAAGGTGTGGCCCCGGCCTATTTCTTTCACTCATAAATTCTTATCAAATCCAAAAAGTTGTTTCGTGGAGTTTCAGGACTTTTGGAGTTGTGCGAATAGGTTTCAACGTTTGCTCCTTTTCCCGAATTCCATTCTAAGCATTCTCCTCTTCATGGTAAACCTTGTAAAATAAGAGAGAATAGCCATAAGTATTGAGATATAATGTAATAACAGCCCATAATGCAATAAATATTGATATAAAAGCATGATGCAAAATGGACATATCAGTATGATTTCCAACAAATCAGTTGCTCGCTCCATAGTTCCGGAGAACGGCGTTTTAGTCATCTTGCCCATGAGGCACGGTCGCAAGTACCAAGTGATTCATAATCAAGTGATTCCAAAAGTCCAACAATATGGAGTTTGTTCATGCGCTTTACACCAATATGACCTAAACGGCAGTGCCACAAATAAGTTGCACTATCATTATCAACTCTGCATCTTTTAGCTTCAATATTATGAATATGTGTATCATCACTGAAAGTGCTAGTTATCGACTAGAGGGGGGGGGGGGTGAATAGGCGATTTTTATGAAAGTCTTCTAAACGTGGAAGTTTCGAAGACAAACAATAGAATTGACCTACTTGATATGCAACGGAAGATAAACTACAACAAGCAAACCATAGTCAAGTATGCAGTAAATGAAAGTACAAAGACTAATAGCAGCTTAGGAGTAAGGATCAGGATGGAAGATAGTATGAAACCAACCAACGATAGTAGTCAAGCAATGAAGTCAAACAGGTACGACAAACAGGCAATGAATTCACGAAGACAAACTCTAAGTAAAGGAAGGGAGAGGATAGAACAAGTCACTTGTTGAAGACATAGGATTTGTTGGACCAGTTCGATTCTTTGTGACAACTGTGACGTCTGGGTTAGGGAGGCTGAGATTCAACTCAAGACCGCGTCTTCACCTTATTCCCTTGAGCTAAGGACACACGGTCCTCGCCCAATCACTCTGGTAAGTCTTCAAGGTAAACTTCCAAACCTTCACAGACTTCGCTCACCGCGATCCACAATGACTCTTGGATGCTCGAACGCGACGCCTAACAATTTGGAGGATTCACAATCCTCAAGTGTAATAAGTCTTCAGTCACGCAGATAGAAAGACTTGATGATGCCTAACACTCTTTGGCTCGGGTTTTGGGATTTGTCCTCGCAAGGATTTCTCTCTCAAAGGCTTCGAGGGGTTGCTCTCAATCGACAAAAGCCGTGCACTAACTCTCGAGCAGCCACCAATTTATGGTGTAGGGGTGGGATATTTATAGCCACTAGGCAACCCGACCTGATATGTCCGAAATGACCCTGGTCGATAAGGAACCGACACGTGTTCCAACGGTCAGATTTCAAACACACACGACAACTTTACTTGGGCTACAAGCAAAGCTGACTCATCCAGCTCAGGATAAGATTTGCTCTCATTGTCTTCGCTCGAAGACATAAGATTTGGGTTGAGCATCACTTCAGTCATTCTGACTTTGTTCACTTGGACCCCACTTAACAGTACGGTGGTTCCTATGACTCAACAAAGAAGAAAAGGAAACAACGAAACAACACAGTCTTCGCGCTTCGAAGTCTTCACTCAATGTCTTCTCATGTCATAGTCTTCAATATGAATACCTTCATATACCACCATTGTCTTCAATGTCTTCATACATTTTTAGGGGTCATCTCCGGTAGGTAAACTGAATCAATGAGGGACACTACCTGTGTTATCCTGCAATTCTCAAAAACACATTAGTCCCTCAACCAAATTTGTCGTCAATACTCCAAAACCAACTAGGGGTGGCACTAGATGCACTTACAATCTCCCCCTTTTGGTGATTGATGACAAACTGGTTGAAGTTTTCAACGGGGATAAAATATGTGAAATTATAAAGGATAGGGTATTGTCCTCATAAGTGGCAAGGGCTCCCCATGAAGATGTGCATATAAGTAATTTGCTTTTGGAATGCAAATGCACATGGCAGGTTGTACTTGTGGAGATCCTCATCAACTTATGAAGATAATTCATCATGCATGAAATGATATAACTATGAGAATGACATCCATAATGAAAAATGGACGTCTGCAGAATGATCTAAGTGCGGAAGTTATCATCGCACATGCGGAATTTATCATCGCATCACAGAAAAGCAAATAAGTAGCAGACGACCATCAAGTTTAAGTGTTACAACTCAAGGAACCAAATGTATCAAAACCGAGAGTTGTAAACACTAGGCAAAGTATAAAGCAACCGCCCATATGAACCCGCTTGAAGACTATCAAACTCATATGCTTCTCCCCCTCTTGTCAGTAAGGACCAAAAAGGTTTGAAGACATAGAGCTACTCGCTTTCATGAGGAGAAGGTGAAGCAGCAGGTTTGTCGTTGTTGTTTGGCGGTGCAGACGAACTTGGTGCAGTGTCGATGCGTGCAGAAGTAGGGGGCGGTGAAGTAGCATCGGCTTCATCATCGATCACTCTGGCATTCACAGTTGCCGCGGAGGAAGAATAGTCAGACTCTTCAAGGGATGGAGTTCGACGTAGGACAACATTCCGTGGAGGAGTGGAGTCAAACTTGAATCTTTCAGTGAAGCCATCGTCTTGAAGATCCGTTTCAGCACTGAGCAGCGTCAAGCTCTTCCATGATCGACTACAGGTCTCGTGAGTGACAAAAGCATTCTTGGTGGCAAGATTTCGATTGCGATTGACATCCACCAAGAGGCTTTGCATCTGTCGCTTGAGCCAAAAGTGATGCTTGTCTTGTTTCTGATGCAGTGCCACAAGAAGTTCTCGGTCATTTAGGACACGAGAGCGCCTCTTAGGCCTTTGGGCAATTGTGCTCTCAGTAGCTTCAGTTTGCGCACGGTGAGGCATACGAGTGTTCCCAGCCATTGGATAGACACGAGTTACTTCTTGGACGCCTTCCATGGGTTGAGAGAAGCTATGGTGATCTGCATTTTGAAGACAAAGAGGCGTTTTGGCAGGCTCAGGGTATATGGCTTCAACTGACATATCAACCTCGGGTAGAAAGATCAGATGATTGCGAGCAGAGGGCTGATAGTTGATAGCAGAGTGTAGCTTGATGAGGCGCATGACCCATGGAGCATAGAATTTCAGGCCAAAAAGGTCAGAACCAGATGCAGCCAGTTGCCGGATGAAGAATTCTTGTGTATTGAAGCTGATGCCATTGAGGATGTAAAAGACCAATGTCTTCACGGCTCCTTCAAGTTTTGTAGATGACGAATGCCCTTTGATAGGCCATAGAGTTCGCCTGATGATGTGATATATTGTGCGAAGCAGATACTCAAGGTCATCAACAAAGAACTCCTTTGGGTATTCAGTGTCAGGTGGCAAAGGCTTCATCATGCTCAACATCTCACTCATGTTGGGCTCTGGCTTATGGAAGATGCTCTCCAGGGCATTGCGGTGGAGTTGACAATTAGGTTCGAACAACTCTCCGGGAGTGGGTAGGCCTGTAAGCTCAATGACGTCAAGAGCTTTGGCTTCATGATGAATATTTCCTGTCATCCACTCGAGAAGCCATGTCTTTGTATCTCTGTAGTAGCCGCGAATGTGGAGGGTAGCATAGAATTGAAGCAAAAGTTCCTCATTCCAATGTTCTTTCTCTGTCACAAAGCTGAGCAGACCTACATCTTGAAAGCAGTCAAGTGCTTCTTCTAAGCATGGTAGTCCTGCAATGGCTTCAGTGTCGAGGCGCATATGAGGGAAAATGCGCCCTTGATCATCTGTAAGCTAGGAGTAATAGCTTCATTGTTGATAGCTCCGAAATGATCGATGATATTCTTGGCCTTGAGTAGGGGTTCTTTGCTCTGTCAAAGAAAGTGTTGTGGGCTTTGAAGCCATTTGCATTGAAGGATCCTGTAGAGGTGGCAGTACCTAGGAACCTTGGCAGTCTTGGCTTTGGTTTCAGGATCAGAGGCCTATGCTCAACATGATAATCAAACTGAGGACCAGAGGCATGAGGCGGAGGGACCAAAACGGGCCATCTGACAGTGACTAACTGACCATAGTTGTAAGCTTGCTCAATTGTATAGGGCCTTGGTGGTGGAACAGGAGCAGTGGCAACAACAGAGGCTTCAGGCTGCACAACAGGAGCTTCAGGAGCAGTTGCATCATTGGCTTCGGGCACATTGGTTGGTGCTGGCTCCACATTTGCTTCAGCCATGACTATGTCATTGGCTTCATTTGTGTTGGTGGTGGCAGCCTCAAGATTTTCAACCTCCACTTGATGAGCTGGAGGGTTGGGCACTGTCATGTTCACTTCAGGAACAACTTCTTCAGTAATGGGGGGAGTAGGGACTCGTTCTTGTACTGCGTGGTCATCGGCTGATGCAGCCGGATTGTCTTCAGCAGCTTTGGCTTCAGACTCGGAGACATTCACAGTTGGAGTGGCTTCTGGAAACACTTGAAGTGCAACAGATTGGTGGTGCACTTATCCTTCTGGAACGCTCGAAAGAGGAACTTGTGGCCTTGGTCCTTTGCGAAGCCTGCGAAATGCGGGCGACGCCTTTGGAGATGGAGTTGGCTGGGCCTCAAGATCATCCTCTTCTTCTTGCACAGGTGGTGTGACTTGCTGTTGTTGGGGAGTCTTGTTGTTGTGGGTGATCAACCCATGATGCATCCTGAGCAATTGGCGTCAGAGGACGACCAATGCTGATAAGTTTGCTATTTGTGGGAACAGGCGATGATACCAGGTTGTGTTCGATCTGAGGAAGAACGTCATCATCTTCAACATTGTCATTGTGACCAATGTCTTCAGCAGTGATGGGATCAACTGCTGGAATGTCTTCAGCTTCAGGAGCCTCTGTGGAAGCAGGCTCATGAACTATCATTCGTCGTTCTTGGTGTTCAGATGCAGGTCGAACCATTGAGATAGGTTCAACAACTAAGGGCTTCGTGGAAGCAGCCCGATTCTTCTTGGTTTTGCGCTTCTTCTTGGAGGGAGCAACATCAGAGGCTTCAGAATTTTTCCTTTTTCTGGCTTCAGCCTCGGCAGCCCTCGTCTTCTTCTGTTCTGAAGCGGTTGATCTGACCTTTGGCTTCGAGCCAGTCATGCTGCTTGGGAAGACTATGCGAGGTTGTTCTTGCCTTGATGGTGCAGATTGGTCAGTTGATTGCTTCTTCTTCTTTGCAGCCATTCTGGGGTCAATGCCAGGACGACCAAGAGCCTTGCGCTTCTTAGCCTCATTGTAGGCTAGTACACACTTGTCAGCCAGAATCTTCATGCGCTCACGAGAGCCTTTAGCTTCGTCACACTTCTTGTGAAAGGCTTCTTTGAGCTCATGCATCATGGTCTTGAAGTTTTTGACATCTTGCACGCTGAGCTTTGCCACATGCTTCTTGAACTGAGCCTTCTCATAGTCGATCTTGTGCTTCAGTTCAACGAGACGCTGAGCAAGAGCTAGCTCAGAAGCAATGGCGCCATTGAAGGAAACGCTGAGGCCAATGGGAAGTTGCAGATCTTCAAAGCTGAGATTTGGGTTGTCAAACCACTCATCAATGAAGTGATGGTTGATTGCCACATCAAAGAGAGGCAAATCATTGAAGATCTCTGCTTCTTCCTTGCTCTTGATCAGTTGCTCAAGAGCATCATCTGCAAGATCTTCATCGCTGGATAGATCAATGTGCTCTTCTCGCAGAATTGCAGCAGGAGTCAATGTCTGATCAGAATGTCTGACGATTTTCTTTTTCTTCTCCGTCTTCTTGGAGATGCGTGATTGATCATCAGACTGCACACTGTCTTCAGGAGGTGTAGTGGCCAGTGGCTTCGCACGTGAAGCCTTAGCCTTCTTTAGCTTCTGCGGCTTTGGAGTAGGAGCAGGGGCTTCATCAGTGTCAGTGTCATCATCAGAATGATTCACTTTGGCACCTTGGACCGAGATGTGAGTGATGAGGCCATCAAGGTTGTAGAAAGGACCGATGACATTGGGTTCTGCATCATGTGAGCCGTCAACACGGCGAGCAGAAGGACCAGGGTTGAAGTCTAATCCCAATGACTTCTTGTTTTCCTTGGCCGATGCCTTTTCGTGCTGGAAGTTTCGCTTGAAGATATTATCGTCACGACACCAGAGCAATGACGTTGGGTCGGCATTTTCAGGCTGAGGTCCACGGACCATACAAGGATAGAAACCCTGTGCAATAGCTTCAGCTCTGTTCTTGGGTGGAAGGCCTCGAAAGAGAATATCACCCCAAGGAATTTTGATAGCATTCTTCTTAGCGTATTCCTGGGTCACGAACTTGTATTTGAACCATTGTTCAGCCCAATATCGTCGAGTCCATTGGATTCGTGTCTTGCGCTGATTATAATTCTCTTCAGGATCTATCTTGTAAAGCTCTGCGAGGTCATCAGGCAAATCTTTTGATGTTCCCTCACGACGCTGTCTCCCACCCTTCCTTACTGATTTCTCTGCAGCCATGAACTTCAAACTGAATGGCTTCAATACGTTCAAAGGCTTTAAAAGCTTTAAGCTTGCTGGACAAACAGAGGCTGGCGTCGGGAGAGTTAATGTGATCTTGTAAGAATTCTGCAAGCGAATGCAGACTATGAGAACCAAGGATTCTCCACGAACATGTACCGTGACAACATTAGAGATGCGAGGAAGGGAAGAGGTCATATGCATTCTCAGAAGATTTTGAAGATTAAATCAGTTTGAAGACATTGACCTCATGATGCGAAGACATTCACTTATACGTTGAGAGTTGGTTCCAGATTTGTACGAATCCGTGAATAGGTACAAGTGAGGAATCTAACTAGATATGAAGCGTAAGTGAATATACTAGGCAGTATGAGATGCAGACAGAATATATCTAGACATTGTATAGGCAGAAACCAACTTTGGTAAACAGGATGAATCTTTGAGGATCAAAAAGATGGTAAAAATAGAGTTATATTTACCACACGAAGAACTGCTAGATGGGATGAGTGGGAGACCGAGCAGTTCAATCCACCGTGCCATAACTTGGCGATGGAGGACAGCTACGGCGGCGGCGGAGAGGACGAAGTTCGCGGCCGGCGTGAGGACGGCGCCGAAGAAGTCGCGGCAGCTAAGCGCTTCGTCACCGGCGTCGTCTTGAGCTAGCGGTGGCGCTAGGGTTTTGACGAGGTGGAGAGGTGGAAGAAGGTTTTCTTTACCGCAGGGGACATGTATTTATAAGGAGGTGTGCGGCACAGCACAATTACTCAGGTGCCCCTGGCGGTTCACATCTGAGGGGTACGTGGCAAGCATGCAACATACTCAGAGCTGTCCCACGTTCTCACGCCCTCCAGGTTTGTCGGATGGTCGTTCTGGCTTCTCCGGATTTCAAACAATAAGGATGAATCATTTAAAATAGTCTTAATGTTTGTCTCTGTGTCTTCTTCTGACAAGGACGCAGAGAAGACATTCGACAGTTTCAATAGAATGCATATGATTTGGACAGATAGAGTTTGAGATAGAAAGCATAGAGAGATTAGGGTCCGATCACATTCACTTAGTTCAAAAGATTCAATTAGAAAGACATAGCTATAAGTGAATGTTGTAGAGGACAGAACACTAGTATATACATACATATATATATATATCAGAAAGCAATCAATTTAACGTAGTGAAGATAATCATGAAGATAAGTTGAACTTTGAAGACAAACCAAATGTGAAGACATAGCAAAAATAACGCCATGAGTGAAACACTTCAAACAGAAAAATTTGGTGGTGGCGTTACCCACCGTATAGGAAGTATTAGACCCAGACACGGCGCACAATTATCGTGGCGCTCCGAAGTCAAATTCCATGTTAATGTATTCACACTCAGAATGTAAGTCTTCATTGATTGAAGATATACTTTACTTCGTGTGTTGCACATCTAAGTCATCAACATGCATAAGTGTTAGGATGTGTGCCTGATCACAGGACATTTGAGGATTCCAAGATATTTAGCTCACATCGTAACTTGCAAAACCTTTTCTCATCCAAGGGCTTTGTGAAGATATCGCGATTGCTCTTGGTGTTGACGTGAATGATGTCAATATCCTTTTTGATGACATGATCTCTGAGAAAGTGATGACGAATTTCAATGTGCTT
Organism: Aegilops longissima; assembly: GCA_021605205.1. NCBI lineage: Eukaryota > Viridiplantae > Streptophyta > Magnoliopsida > Poales > Poaceae > Aegilops > Aegilops longissima. Next base: position 610,274,505 of record CM038681.1, on the reverse strand, counting down.
TGTCTTCGAGTGCTGGACTAGATCGTTGGCAATCTTGATGGCGCTTTCATTGTCGCAGAAGAGAGGTACTTGTTTCAGATTGATGCCATAGTCCTTGAGAGTTTGCTTCATCCATAGAAGCTGAGCGCAGCAAGATCCAGCTGCAATGTATTCAGATTCAGAAGTTGAGAGTGATACACAGTTCTGCTTCTTTGAAGACCAACAGACAAGTGATCGTGCCAGAAAGTGATATGTGCCTGATGTAGACTTGCGATCCACCTTGTCACCAGCATAATCAGCATCCGAGAATCCAACCAAATCAAATTCTGAGCCCTTTGGATACCATAATCCGAGCGTTGGGGTGTGAGGCAAATAGCGAAGAATTCGCTTCACAGCTAAGTGATGCGATTCCTTTGGTGCCGCTTGGAATCGAGCACACATACAAACACTAAGCATAATATCTTGCCTAGATGCACATAGGTAAAGTAAGGAACCAATCATGGAGCGGTATACCTTTTGATCAAATTCTTTACCATTGTTGTCGGGACCCAGATGGTGTTTGGCTGGCATTGGCGTCATGTAACCTTTGCAATCTTGCATTCCAAATTTCTTCAGACAATCTTTGAGGTATTTTTCTTGCGATATGAAGATGCCATTCCTTTGCTGACGAATTTGAAGACCAAGGAAGAATTTCAGCTCACCCATCATGGACATCTGATACTGCTCTTGCATCATGTATCCAAACTCATCACTGTACTTCTGGTTGGTGCAACTGAAGATAATGTCATCCACATATATTTGGCACACAAACAGTTCACCATCATATGTCTTCGTGAAGAGTGTTGGATCGAGGGATCCAGGTTTGAAGCCTTTGCTCTTCAGGAAGTCTTTGATCATATCATACCAGGTGCGAGGAGCTTGTTTGAGGCCATACATTGCTTTGTTTAGCTTGTACACCATATCAGGATGTTTTGGATCTTCAAAGCCAGGTGGTTGAGCGATGTATACTTCTTCTTCAATCTTGTCGTTGAGAAATGCACTCTTCACATCCATTTGATATAGCAAGATGTTGTGGTGGTTAGAGTAGGCTAGCAGTATTCGAATAGCTTCAAGCCTAGCCACATGAGCAAATGTTTCATCGAAGTCAATTCCTTCAACTCGAGTATATCCTTGAGCCACAAGTCGTGCTTTGTTTCTGACGACTTGACCATGCTCATCTTGCTTGTTTCGATATATCCATTTTGTGCCAATAACGTTATGCTTGCGAGGGTCAGGACGCTTGACAAGTTCCCAAACATTGTTCAGCTTGAACTGTTGAATTTCTTCTTGCATAGCTTGTATCCATTCAGGTTCCATAAAGGCTTCAGCTACTTTCTTGGGTTCTGATATTGACACAAAAGAAAAGTGTCCACAGAAATTTGCTAACTGTGTTTCTCTTGAGCGAGTAAGTGGACCAGGTGTATTGATGCTATCAATTATCTTCTCAATTTGTACTTCATTTGCGACTCGAGGATGAATTGGACGAAGACTTTGCTCTTGCTGATCATTGTCATCATTGGGAGGATTATCTTGATCGAGCATTGTCTTCAAAGTTGGTTAGGTGCAGAAATGATAAGTTCCTCTTCAGCTGTGCTTGAAGGCATGATTTCTCCAGTTCCCATCGCTTGATAGATTCTTTGGCGGAGCTTCGTCTAGTGTACTTGGCAGGAGCTCTCTTTGTGAACCATTGGTTTCATCAAATCGCACGTCCACAGATTCGAAGATATTGTAGAGATAGAGGTTGAAGACTCTGTAAGAGTGTGAGTCCTTTCCGTAACCGAGCATGAAGCCTTCATGAGCTTTAGGTGCAAATTTTGACTTGTGATGGGGATCCTTGATCCAGCACCTAGCTCAAATACTCAAGTAGCGACATTTGGCGAAGCTTCGTAGCATGATTTCTCCAGTTCCCATCAGCTTGATAGATTCATTGGTAGAGCTTCGTCTAGTGTACTTGGCAGGAGCTCTCTTTGTGAACCATTGGTTTCATCAAATCGCACGTCCACAGATTCGAAGATATTGTAGAGATAGAGGTTGAAGACTCTGTAAGAGTGTGAGTCCTTTCCGTAACCGAGCATGAAGCCTTCATGAGCTTTAGGTGCAAATTTTGACTTGTGATGGGGATCCTTGATCCAGCACCTAGCTCCAAATACTCTGAAGTAGCTGACATTTAGCTTCTTGCTAGTAAGGAGCTCATAGGATGTTTTGTTCAGAAGCTTATGGATGTAAACACAGTTGATGACGTGACATGCTGTACCAATAGCTTCAGGCCAGAACTTTCTTGGTGTCTTGTACTCGTCGAGCATTGTTCGAGCCATCTCAATTGAGGGTTCTGTTCTTGCGCTCTACGATGCTATTTTGCTGAGGTGTGTATGGAGCAGAGAACTCATGAGTGATTCCCATTGTATCCAGATAAAGATCAAGTCCGGTGTTCTTCAACTCAGTGCCGTTGTCACTTCTGATATATCTTGACGCCATAATTGGTCATGGCTTGATTGGCGAAGCGTCCTTGCACTTCAGTCTTGTAGAGAATTATGTGCACCCATGTATATCTTGAGTGGTCATCAACAATGACGAAGCCATAGAGACAAGCAGTTGTTGTGAGGGTAGAGTAGTGAGTAGGGCCAAATAGGTCCATGTGTAACAGCTCGAAGGGTTGAGATGTCGTCATGATTGTCTTCGACGGGTGCTTTGCCCTAGTCATCTTTCCAGCTTTGCAGGCACCACACAAATGATCCTTCTTGAACCTGACACCCTTGATGCCTATGACATGCTTCTTCTTGGCGAGTGTGTGTAAGTTCCTCATACCAGCATGCCCCAGCCTCCGATGCCAGAGCCAGCATTCTGAAGCTTTTGCCAGAAGACATACGGCAAGCTGTGGACCTGCTGAGGAATCTACCATGTATAGATCATCTTTCCGATACCCTTCAAAGACTAGAGACTTGTCAGATTCCATTAGTACAAGGCAAAGATATTTTACGAATGGCACAATCATGTTCAAGTCACAAAGCATTGAGACAAACATTAAGTTGAAACCAAGGGATTCAACAAGCATCACTTTATCCATGTGTTGATCCTTTGAGATTGCAACTCTACCTAGACCCAATACCTTGCTTTTACCGAAGGTCAACCAAATGTGATGTGACTCTTGCACGATGGACGTAAGGTTGAGTCCATGAGAAGACTTCGATCACCAGTCATATGATTAGTGCATCCGCTGTCCATAATCCATTCTGAAGCATGAGGTGTCATACCCTACAGTACAGTAGGGGGATAGGCTTCACCAAGAGCATTGTGAAGCATAAACATTTGACGGGCAAGTGGATTATTGAAGCTCAAATCAAGATTAGGACTAATAGGATGAATGTCAAACAATTCAGGAACAAAATACATAGTGAGACCATTTGGGTATTTGATCTTGTGCCCTACAAGATGTTTTAGGTCCCCAGCAATATCATCAGACGCCTTTGATTTTCGGCTGGAGACCCTTTCCTGCAAAAGAAAGTTAATTCTTCTTAACCACCCACATCTTCAGGGGTGGCTTAGAAGCAATGAGTCTAAGTGCAGCATCGAGAAATTGGCTTTGGAGCCCTAGCAAATAGCCTTGCAGGAGATGAATGATACTCATATGAATAAGCGAGAAAAGTTCTTAGTTCTATGAACATAGCGGTTTGAAGACGCACGCTCATATTCATAAATTTGAGTACGATTTCCCTGCAAAACATTGGCGTTAGGGTGACTCAGGTGAGTCCTTTATGCATTTGAAGCCTTTGGACCATATGACGCCTTAGGTGCGGGGTTTTCTTCATCCCAGGTGGTGTCATGATCACATTCACTGGAAGATTCTCAAGACAACTTTTGGGAACCCAGATCTTCTTCATAGGTGGTCCATTCCTGCAGTTAGTACCAATATACCTCGCAAACACTTCACCATTCTGATTTTGAACAGTTTATAGTTTGCATCAAAGGATTCATCAATGATAATAGGATTAGCATAGGTAAAGCCAGATAAGGTGGATGGATCCACTGAAGGTTCCTTTGCAGCAACCCATGTGGTTTTGGGATCTTGCTCGGGGCTTCAAGAGGAACCATCAACATTCATTTTCCTCTCAACCCAACACCCTCTTTCCTAGGGTTTGGTTTAGAATCTGCTTTTGAGGACATCGCAGTGTGTCGATGTCCTTTCAGACTTTATACATCCTGTTTCAAGCAATGTCTTCAACCTAGCATTTTCATCGGCAATAGCAGTGGTATCCTCCGAGAGGGTTAGTTACCACATCAGTAGTTGAAGACAATGCAACAATAGCGAAGTTGAACATTCAACATCGAGGTAGCGATATCACGCTCAAGGCATTTTAGACATGGTGGTTCAAATCCATCTGGCGGAACTGATCTGTTGGCGCTTGAAGTGACTCATTCTCTTTTGAAGATCTTCATGAGCCGCTCTCAATTTCTCAAGCTCTTGCTTCCTTTGAAGATAATCATAGGAGAGCTTTTCATGAGTGGTTGAGAGCGATTCATGACGACTTTCAAGTTCTTGGTACTTAGCATGAAGATTTTTATGTCTTCAACTAAGGACTGTGAACGTGTCATTTCGCGTCCAACAGGTCATCGCTTTTGTCTAACAATTTTGAGTATGTTCCATAGCTTTTTGTTGTTCAGTTGCAATTTTAGCAAGTGTTTTGTAGCTGGGCTTGGATTCACAATCGAGTCATCTTCACTTGATGTTTGAAAGTAAGCATCACGTGATTTTACCTTGGCACCACGTGCCATGAAGCGATAAGGTGGGAGCAGGGTCGTCCTTGTCATCAGCTTCAGATTGGTGTGGAAGTCATTGTCTTGATGTTGAAGATGGACTTGGCAACATAGGCTGTGGCTAGAGCCAGACTTGCAACGCCAGGGTCGGACTCCTCTCCAGACTCCACTTCCGCCTCCTCAGAACCAGACTCCTCCTCTGAATCCATTTCCTTGCCAACAAAAGCACGAGCCTTGCCAGATGAGCTCTTCTTATGAGATGAAGACTTTTATGAGGACTTGGAAGAAGACGTTGAAGATTTCTTCTTCTTCTTGTCATCAGAATCATATTCCTTGCTCTTCTTCTTCTTCTTCTCATTATCCCACTGTGGACACTCAGATATATAGTGTCCAGGTTTCTTGCACTTGTGACATGTTCTCTTCTTGTGGTCATGAGTGGATCGTGAAGACTTTCTGAAGCCTTTCTTCTTAGTGAACTTCTGGAACTTCTTCACAAGCAAAGCAAGTTCCTTTCCAATGTCTTGGGATCATCGTAACTGCAATGATTCTTCTTCGATGAGGAAACAACTTTTGCCTTCAAAGCGAGTTCGTCCATAGTTGGGACCATAGATATCTCTTTTCTCGTAAAGTGGAACTCATGTGTGTTGAGCCTCTCAAGTATATCAGACGGATCGAGTGTCTTGATGTCGGCGTTCTTGTATCATGAGGGCAAGGGTGTCAAAGGAGCTGTCAAGTGATCTCGATAGTGTCTTGATGATTTCATGCTTGGTAATCTCGGTGGCGCCGAGAGCACGAAGCTCATTTGTGATGTCGGTGAGACGATCAAGCGTGAGCTGGACATTTTCATTGTCGTTTCTCTTGAAGCGGTTGAAGAGGTTCGAAGAACACCGATCCTTTGATCTCTCGGGTTGAGGCGCCGTTGACCTTGGATAGCCAGTCCCAGACTAGCCCGGCGCTTCAGAGCACTCACACGGCCATCTTGTCCTTTGGTCGATGACCACAGATAATGTTCTTGGCAGTTGAGTCGATTGAATGAACTTCTTGACATCAGCAGGGTGACACCTTCACCAGTTTTGGGAGCGCCGTTCTTGACGAGATACCGAGGTCGACATCAATGGCTTCAAGATGCATGCGCATCTTATTCTTCGAAAGAGGGATATTCAGTTCCATCGAACACGGGCAAGCAGCGGAGACTTTGATTATCCCTGCGATCGACATAGCTAAAACTCCAAGTGGTTAAACCGAATCACACAGAACAAGGGAGTACCTAGCTCTGATACCAATTGAAAGTGCTAGTTATCGACTAGAGGGGGGTGAGTAGGCGATTTTTATGGAAGTCTTCTAAACGTGGAAGTTTCGAAGACAAACAATAGAATTGACCTACTTGATATGCAACGGAAGATAAACTACAACAAGCAAACCATAGTCAAGTATGCAGTAAAGTGAAAGTACAAAGACTAATAGCAGCTTAGGAGTAAGGATCAGGATGGAAGATAGTATGAAGCCAATCAACGATAGTAGTCAAGCAATGAAGTCAAACAGGTACGACAAACAGGCAATGACTTCATGAAGACAAACTCTAAGTAAAGGAAGGGAGAGGATAGAACTAGTCACTTGTTGAAGACATAGGATTTGTTGGACCAGTTCCAGTTGTTGTGACAAGCTATGCGTGCAGTTAGGGAGGCTGAGATTCAACTCGAGAAGACGCGTCTTCACCTTATTCCCTTGAGCTAAGGACACACAGTCCTCGCCCAATCACTCTGGTAAGTCTTCAAGGTAGACTTCCAAACCTTCACAGACTTCATTCACGGCGATCCACAATGACTCTTGGATGCTCGAGCGCGACGCCTAACCGGTGGAGGATTCACAATCCTCAAGTGTAATAAGTCTTCAGTGTCACGAGACAGAAAGACTTGATGATGCCTAACACTCTTTGGCTTTGGGTGTTTGGACTTTGTCCTCGCAAAGTTTCTCTCTCTCAAAGGCTTGAGGTGGGTTGCTCTCAAGCGACAAAAGCCGTGCACTAACTCCGAGCAGCCACCAATTTATGGTGTAGGGGTGGGCTATTTATAGCCACTAGGCAACCCGACCTGATATGTCCAAAATGACCCTAGGTCACTAAGGAACTGACACGTGTTCCAACGGTCAGATTTAAAACACACACGACAACTTTACTTGGGCTACAAGCAAAGCTGACTCATCCAGCTCAGGATAAGATTTGCTCTCATTGTCTTCGCTCGAAGACATAGGATTTGGGTTGAGCATCACTTCAGTCATTCTGACTTTGTTCACTTGGACCCCACTTAACAGTACGGTGGTTCCTATGACTCAACAAAGAACAAAAGGAAACAACGAAACAACACAGTCTTCGCGCTTCGAAGTCTTCACTCAATGTCTTCTCATGTCATAGTCTTCAATATGAATACCTTCATATACCACCATTGTCTTCAATGTCTTCATACATTTTTAGGGGTCATCTCCGGCAGGTAAACCCAATCAATGAGGGACACTACCTGTGTTATCCTGCAATTCTCACAAACACATTAGTCCCTTAACCAAATTTGTCGTCGATACTCCAAAACCAACTAGGGGTGGCACTAGATGCACTTACAATAACTATCGAGATTTAATATGAACAGACTACTCTGCAAGGGTGCATGACCATAAAAGATATTACTCATATAAATAGAACAACCATTATTCTCTGATTTAAATGAATAACCGTCTCGCATCAAACAAGATCCAGATATAATGTTCATGCCTAACGCTGGCACCAAATAACAATTATTTAGGTCTAATACTAATCCCGAAGGTAGATGTAAAGGTAGCGTGCCGACTACGATCACATCGACTTTGGAACCATTTCCCACGCGCATCGTCACCTCGTCCTTAGCCAATCTTCGCTTGATCCGTAGCCCCTGTTTAGAGTTGCAAATATTAGCAACAGAACCAGTATGAAATACCCAGGTGCTACTGCGAGCATTAGTAAGGTACACACCAATAACATGTATATCACATATACCTTTGTTCACTTTGCCATCCTTCTTATCCGCCAAATACTTGGGGCAGTTCCGCTTCCAGTGACCAGCTTGCTTGCAGTAGAAACACTCAGTCTCAGGCTTAGGTCCAGACTTGGGCTTCTTCTCCTGAGCAGCAACTTGTTTGCCGTTCTTTTTGAATTTCCCCTTCTTCTTCCCTTTACCCTTCTTGAAACTGGTGGTCTTGTTGACCATCAACACTTGATGCTCCTTTTTGATTTCTACCTCCGCAGCCATTAGCATCGCGAAGAGCTCGGGAATTGTCTTATCCATCCCTTGCATATTATAGTTCATCACGAATCTCTTGTAGCTTGGTGGCAGTGGTTGGAGAATTCTGTCAATGACGCTGTCATCCGGAAGATTAACTCCCAGTTGAATCAAGTGATTATTATACCCAGATATTTTGAGTATATGCTCACTGACAGAACTATTCTCCTCCATCTTGCAGCTATAGAACTTATTGGAGACTTCATATCTCTCAATCCGGGCATTTGCTTGAAATATTAACTTCAACTCCTGAAACATCTCATATGCTCCATGACGTTCAAAACGTCGTTGAAGTCCAGGTTCTAAGCCGTAAAGCATGGCACATTGAACTATTGAGTAGTCATCAGCTTTGCTTTGCCAGACGTTCATAACATCTGGTTCAACTCCTGCAGCAGGTTTGTCATCCAGCGGTGCTTCCAGGACGTAATTCTTCTATGCAGCAATGAGGATAATCCTCAAGTTACGGACCCAGTCCGTGTAGTTGCTACCATCATCTTTCAACTTAGCTTTATCAAAGAACGCATTAAAAATCAATGGAACAACATCACAGACCATCTATCTACAACAGCATAGACAAGCAAGATACTATCAGGTACTAAGTTCATGATGAATTTAAGTTCAATTAATCATATTACTTAAGAACTCCCACTTAGATAGACATCCCTCTAATCCTCTAAGTGATCACGTGATCCAAATCAACTAGACCATGTCCGATCATCACGTGAGATGGAGTAGTTTCAATGGTGAACATCACTATGTTGATCATATCTACTATATGATTCACGCTCGACCTTTCGGTCTCAGTGTTCCGAGGCCATATCTGTTATATGCTAGGCTCGTCAAGTTTAACCTGAGTATTCCGCGTGTGCAACTGTTTTGCACCCGTCGTATTTGAACGTAGAGCCTATCACACCCGATCATCACGTGGTGTCTCAGCACGAAGAACTTTTGCAACGGTGCATACTCAGGGAGAACACTTATACCTTGATAATTAAGTGAGAGATCATCTTATAATGCTATCATCAATCAAAGCAAGATAAGATGCATAAAAAGATAAACATCACATGCAATCAATATAAGTGATATGATATGGCCATCATCATCTTGTGCTTGTGATCTCCATCTCCGAAAAATCGTCATGATCACCATCGTCACCGGTGCGACACCTTGATCTCCATCGTAGCATTGTTGTCGTCTCGCCAACTTATGCTTCTACGACTATCGCTACCGCTTAGTGATAAAGTAAAGCATTACAGGGTGATTTCATTGCATACAATAAAACGACAACCATATGGCTCCTGCCAGTTGCCGATAACTCCGTTACAAAACATGATGATCTCATACAATAAAATATAGCATCATGTCTTGACCATATCACATCACAACATGCCCTGCAAAAACAAGTTAGACGTCCTCTACTTTGTTGTTGCAAGTTTTACGTGGCTGCTACGGGCTGAGCAAGAACCGTTCTTACCTACGCATCAAAACCAAAATGATAGTTCATCAAGTTGGTGTTGTTTTTAACCTTCGCAAGGACCGGGCGTAGTCACACTCGGTTCAACTAAAGTTGGAGAAACTGACACCCGCCAGCCACCTATGTGCAAAGCACATCGGTAGAACCAGTCTCGCGTAAGCGTACGCGTAATGTCGGTCCGGGCCACTTCATCCAACAATACTGCCGAACCAAAGTATGACATGTTGGTAAGCAGTATGACTTGTATCGCCCACAATTCACTTGTGTTCTACTCGTGCACATAACATCAACGCATAAAACCAGGCTCTGATACCACTGTTGGGGAACGTAGTAATTTCAAAAAATTCCTACGCACACGCAAGATCATGGTGATGCATAGCAACGAGAGGGGAGAGTGTTGTCCATGTACCCTCATAGACCGTAAGCGGAAGCGTTAGCACAACGCGGTTGATGTAGTCGTACGTCTTCATGATCCGATCGATCAAGTACCAAACATACGACAGCTCCGAGTTCTGCACACGTTCAGCTCGATGACGTCCCTCGAACTCCGATCCAGCCGAGTGTTGAGGGAGAGTTTCTTCAGCACGACGGCGTGGTGACGATGATGATGTTCTACCGACGCAGGGCTTCGCCTAAGCACCACTACAGTATTATCGAGGTGGACTATGGTGGAGGGGGCACCGCACACGGCTAAAAGATCAAATCAATTGTTGTGTCCTTGGGGTGCCCCCCTACCCCCGTATATGAAGGAGCAAGGGGAGGTGCGGCCGGCCAGGAGAGGGGCGCGCCAGGAGGAGTCCTACTCCCACCCTTTCCTTGTTGGATTAGGAGAAGGGGGAAGGAGGTGGAGGAGAGGAAGGAAAGGGGGGGGGCGCCCCCTCTCCTTGTCCTATTCGGACTAGGGGGGAGGGGCGTGTGGCCCTGCCCTGGCTGCCTCTCCTCTTCTCCACTAAGGCCCACTATGGCCCATTAAGTCCCTGGGGGGTTCCGGTAACCTCCCAGTACTCCGGTAAAATCCTGATTTCACCCGGAACACTTCCGATATCCAAATATAGGCTTCCAATATATCAATCTTCATGTCTCGACCATTTCAAGACTCCTCGTCATGTTCGTGATCACATCCGGGACTTCGAACAACCTTCGGTACATCAAAACATATAAACTCACAATATAACTGGCATCGAACGTTAAGCGTGCGGACCCTACGGGTTCGAGAACTATGTAGACATGACCGAGACACGTCTCTGGTCAATAACCAATAGCGGAACCTGGATGCTCATATTGGCTCCCACATATTCTACGAAGATCTTTATCGGTCAAACCGCATAACAACATACGTTGTTCCCTTTGTCATCGTATGTTACTTGCCGAGATTCTATCATCGGTATCTCAATACCTAGTTCAATCTCGTTACCGGCAAGTCTCTTTACTCGTTCCGTAATACATCATCCCGCAACTAACTCATTAGTTGCAATGCTTGCAAGGCTTAAGTGATGTGTATTACCGAGTGGGCCTAGAGATACCTCTCCGACAAACGGAGTGATAAATCCTAATCTCGAAATACGCCAATCCAACAATTACCTTCGGAGACACCTGTAGAGCACCTTTATAATCACCCAGATACGTTGTGATGTTTGGTAGCACACAAAGTGTTCCTCCGGTAAACGGGAGTTGCATAATCTCATAGTCATAGGAACATGTATAAGCCATGAAGAAAGCAATAGCCGAATACTAAATGATCAAGTGCTAAGCTAACGGAATGGGTCAAGTCAATCACATCATTCTCCTAATGATGTGATCCCGTTAATCAAATGACAACTCATGTCTATGGCTAGGAAACATAACCATCTTTGATCAACGAGCTAGTCAAGTAGAGGCATACTAGTGACACTCTGTTTGTTTATGTATTCACACAAGTACTATGTTTCCGGTTAATGCAATTCTAGCATGAATAATAAACATTTATCATGATATAAGGAAATAAATAATAAATTTATTATTGCCTCTAGGGCATATTTCCTTCATCTATAAGAGATGAAAGTCTGATTCCTCTGCTCCCCGTTGGATCGATACACTTACTTAGTAAAGGCTACAACTAAAACCTGTGCACTTGCAGGTTATCAAATGCTAAAACCAATAATCGACACAGAAGTAACTGAATTAATACACATTTAGCATTTAAATACATTCTTAATTTTGAAGTAAACTCTATGTTAAAGAACTTTGAAGTTTATGAAATTAAAAATGTGCCCATATTCTGAAAGTACTAGCTAGCCCCTTTTGGGGAGTAGGCCGACTTGAGTATCTCAATCAATCAAATTCAGGGCCAGTCCATAGGCCAGGCAAAAAGGGCAACTGGCCTGGGCCACGAGAGCAACATGCCCCAAAATAGGAAATTATGCTATTAATGACCATAATATTATTATTATACATTACATCTGAAAGCTTATTGAATACCTAATACAAGACTCAATTCTCATGGGGGCAAATTCGCACCACATACTAATAGTGTGTACTATGTGGGAACAAACCAATTTGATAAGCAAAACTGAATTTAATTTGGTTGGTACTCTCTCACAGAAAGGCATGCATGTCATAATGAAATAATTGTTAACTAGATTTCTATGTTTAAATTAATGCATAACTTTTTATTTGATAAAATAGTGGAAGCTCTAGCATACACCAGACTAAACTAATCACATTCTAGATGAGCATACCAAATATCAAATCATATGTGTGTAAAAGTAGATTCTATTTTTTTATGTTCTTTGATGATTACAATAATTGTGTTATTTGAAGTAAAAATACAAATCATGCACATGTTGTCGATTTAATAATGAACCAAACTTGGAGGACACATTTGGCATACCCTAGAAGTTTATATGAACTTACCTAATAATATACGGAGAACACTATTAATATTTTTGTTAATTATATGCTTTACAAATATGTATCATGACAGTTAATGATATCAATATATATGAACACACAAACATACATGCAAATATATATATATATATATATATATATATATATATATATATATATATATATATATATATATATATATATATATATATATATATATATATATATATATATTTTGAGGAGAAATTTTGTTATATCATATCAATATATATTACACTATATAGTTATAAAACATTTAAAATTAATTTGAGGAGAAATTTTGTTATATCATACAATTAAATTTACGAGAAGCAAAATTTTAGTGGTATACATTAAAATTGCATGACAAACAAAGAAAGTTATATGTAATATATTTAGCAACATTTTTAACTTGTTTACTATGCTAGCTAAGTAATTGAAAATTATGTTAATTAAAACTATACTGTTATACAACTATTTAAATAAGTTTAAAAGTTTAATATAAAAATGTGTATTTGTACGCCCTAAGCCTCGACCCTGTAGATAAGAAGTGTTCATTGATAGTAGGACCTGAACCCATTGATGTATGGCAACTAGACAATACAATCAATACAACTTTAGTGTGCAATGCACATAACCATCCAGAACTACTACTCCGTCCACTCCAGTGTGTGTGTGTGTGTGTGTGTGTGTGTGTGTGTGTGTGTTCGTGAGTAGCTAGCTAAGAGAGCACTAGCCCGGGACAACAAGTGGTATCAGAGCCATGTCAAAGGCAACAGTGGAGATCGGCGAGAAGGGTGAACGTCTTCATCAACTAGGAAATAAAAACAAAAAAACATACCTTCATGAACTTTTCTTCTTCTTCTCGTCTCTTAATTATTTCCTTTGCTCTATTATCCTTAATCCCCTACAGTTAAATACAAACACTAGGAAGTTAGTATGAGAAAAAAAATTACTATAATCAATTGTGAAAAAAGAGAATACCTTCAGTTTTTCAGCTCTGAGGCCTCAGCAAAGTTGAGTATATTAAGCATTTCCTTTTCGACCAATTCCTATGTCAAAATAAAATAAATTACGTCACACAATACACATAAAAATGTTAAGATTTGAGGTTCGTAAATTATAACAAGAGTAAATTGCACCCACAATCATACTCAAATTTAGTCCCCCACTCTCTATTCTGCTAACTCCACTCGTGTGTGTGTGTGTTTCTTGTCTACGCAACAACAACCGGTATCGGAGCCTTTTGGTGTTCGATCCAAAGCTTTGTACTCGTGCGGTGTTCGATCAACGACGGTGATGACAAGAGCTAGCGCAAGCAAGAAGACCGAGGACCCGGTGACCGCACCTCTCAAGCAGCTCACCGTCAGTGACAGCGCTGCCAAGGTGTGTATAGTGAAGACACTACAAAAGAAATACACTTCCGTGATGATACGTGTTTGTCATAGTAGGTCGCATTTTTTGTCATGCATGTACATCCATGACAAATTTATGACAGAATCAAGATAGTCATACCTGTGCTATCGTAGAAGTGTTCCATGACATTACCAAAATTATCATCACGGAAGTGTCCACTTCCATGACGATAAATCGCGCGTCACAGAAGTGCTTTCGTCAAGGGTGACCGACATGTGGCATCCACCGTAAAGGAAGCCGTTAAGCTATCGGGTCAGGTTTTGGATCCGATAACCCGTTAACAGCCCCGACCAATGGGGATTTTCCACGTGTAAAATCATCATTGGCTGGAGGAAACACGTGTCGGCTCACCGTTGGGACAGATGTCATCCACTCATTGGATAGAAGGCGCCTATGATACATCGACACGTGACAGGGCCCAACAGAGGCCCATTCCCGTGAAAAGGCCGGCCCATTTGACTTGGTAAAAAGGTGGCGGGCCAGCCCATGTAAAGCCTGTTAACGGCATGTTCGCATATAGCCCATTTACAGCCCGCTAACCCAAGGCCCGTTACGCCCTATCCGAATTAGGCCCAGTAGTGTCATCTGGGCCACCCAATATGATTCCAGCCCGTTTTCACTTCTGGCCCATGTATGGCCCATGACGTCTTTCGGCCCATACGAGGCCCTATGTAACTCTTGGCCTATTAATGGCCCGTGGTGAAGCGGCCCGTAATGAATAGTGTATTACTTTACACCCATTAACGGTCCGTGGTGGCGGCCCGTAATGAATAGTGTATCACTTTATACCCATTAAGGGCCCGTTATTCCGTTGGGCGTTTCAGCCCATGTTATCTTCGGCCTTCTCGAGCCCATTTATTCTTGGGCTCATTTCCAAAGATTCGTTTACTTACGGCCCGTTCATTGTCATTTTACGCTTATGGGCCAAATTCAGCCCGTGGTTCTGATCGGCCCGTTTGTGGTCCGTTAAAACGTTGGGCCGTTTTCATAGCGTCATGAAATACGACCTATTAACGATGACTCGTTATGGTCGGCCCATGAACGAACGATTCCAACTCTAGCCCGTTTACGGCCATAATGCGGCCTGTTATTGGCCCATGTTTGGCCAATCGAGCATACTGCCCGTATAAGGCCCATTGATGATATGGCCCGTAGAAGGCCCATTGTTTCTGTGGCCCGTAGAAGGCCCATTGTTTCTACGGCCCGTAGAAGGCCCACTGTTTATACGGCCCGTAGAAGGCCCATCGTTTCTCTGACCCGTGGGTCCGATGCCACTACAAATAAATATTAGCCCATGGTTATTGTGGCCTAGTTTTAAAAATAGGTTATTGCAGCCACTAGCAAACCGCAGAAAAAGAAGCTGCGCGACTACAAGCAAACAAATAAACAAGACGAAGGAAATAAATAAGCAAGCAACTTACACTAGGCTATCACGGCTATTACATATTACATCCTTTGGGCATCAAAGTTCGCCACCGGTGCAAATATAGGGAACACAACAAAGCATATAAACGCCGTGACAAAACAAGTCCAGAACTGAAACCACTTGAAGAGCTCAAGAAACAATATCACAGGTACCCATAATGTTGGCAAGATGTTTCGCAAGCTTATTAACTTTCTCTTGTTTGGCGCTTAAGTCCTCCAGTACACTTTGTTGCACCGTAAAGTATGTATCTGAATTCTGCAGGACTTCCTCGGTCCTTGACTTCTTGTCGCATAACATCCGATCGATGTCTTTAAACTTGAAGTTGAGACTCAAGAAGCCGAACTGATTCGAGCAACGAGTTCAAGAGCTGGTGCCAGCAGTGGTAGCCAGTAACTCAAACACTACATCAAGACAAGACTTTGGGGTTGTCTCAGTGTCCTCAATATAGTTTTTATCAGCTTTCTTGGAGACCAACAGGGATGTCTCACTATCTTGAACCTTATCTGCATTACTTCCTTTACCATTGCATAACAGGGTACTCTTCTCCAATATTTTATCCGCGTTCTAAAAGAGAAACAAATAAACACATCTCAGGTTTACAATGTAGTATATGAAACTCATTTTGGTAAACCAGTTTAGTAGTAAGGTGGACAGGATAACAACATGAAACAAACATATATCTATGTAGTATGGTCACTGTATGGTCTATATCATTCTAGTTTATGTTGCCAAATCAAGATAGATACAGTTCGAATCATATCTATTTAAGACAAAGCAGCATAGACAGAATATAAGTGTGGGAAACTACACAGCAATAACAACACTTGTAATGTGCATGGCATGAGAACATAACTGTTTATTCAATGGAAACTGAAATCAAGATAGAGCAAGTTACAATAGCAAACAGCCAAACACGTTGAAGAAACAGGTTTAAAACATACTTGTTGCGCCATTGGAGTTTCAATTGCATCCTTCAAATTTGAAATTGGTTGGTATCGATAAATCTGTGATGCAAGAGCAAAGTAGTATGAACCATAGCTACGGAACCTGACCTGAGAACAATTCTTCTTCTGCTTTAAGCATTGAATTCGGGTTCGGAGTGGTGGTCCTCGTGATTTGGGCACTGCAGTTGCCTTACTAACTGCTCGTGTTTGGGTGCTCTGTGGTGGAGACGGTGACGTGTCAACGGGAACTGGGTGTCTATCTGCTGGGGTTGGGGTTAGAAGGGGTGTAGCTGGTTCTCTGTCCAAGCTGGTAGGGGTACAATCTGCATGAGTGTGGGTTATGTGTGGTGGGGCTGATTCTTGGGCAAGTACAACCGTGGTTCTATCTGCATCGACGGTAGCACGATCTTTTCGAAGACCGTGTTTTTACTCCCACAGATATCTGCCATCACTCCCTCCAATTGAAATGGATGATAAACAAGAAAAGTAATTGAATGTACAGACATTGTAAGATAGACAGGTGCAATGGATAGTAGGGAAGAAAACAGGGCATGAAATAATTCACATTTATGTTGTCTAAGCAAACAGAATAGTAGGACATAATTTCACATATATGATGGCTAATTAAACATGATAGCATGACACAATTTCACATGTATGATTGCTAACTAAACAGGATAGAATGACATACTTCAAAATATGATGACTATGTAAACAGGATGACATGATATAACTATACGATGTGTCTATTAAAGTGGTTGGCATGCCATAAATCACAAACATGTCGTCGATGGAAACATGATGGCATGATATAATTCACGGATAGAATGACATAATTTAAAATATGATGACTATGTAAACAGGATGAGATGATATAACTATATTATGTCTTTAGAAAATGGGTTGGCATGCCATAATTCAGATACATGCTGTCTATGTAAACATCATAGCATGACATAATTCAAATATATGATTTATATACTAAGGAAGTGAGCAGAGGGCAATTGCATATATGATGTGTTAACTAAGGAGATGGCATTCAATATTGTGTATATGATGTAAAAACTAAGCATTGCAATACAACATATGCATTATATGAGTAATATAACCCTGCCAAGTTTGAGCATACGCCTCAGGGGGATAATAGGACTGGTCATCTGCCTCTGAATCCTCCTCAGTCATTAATAACTTGATTATTTTTAGATAATAGTAGATGAAGAGCTATCTGTAACCAGCAAGATATCTGCTTCAGCAGGTAGCATTGTCTGCTCTGAAGACCTTGTTTTCACTCCAGATTTCTCCATCACCAATTCAAATGGCTGATGCACAGGAAGAGTAGTTGAATATACAAACATTGTCGACAAAAGCAATGAGAAATACAAAAAAAGGACGTCATGATATAATTCACATATATGACGCTTGGCTAAACAGCATGGCATTGCATAATTCACATACATAATGTCTTGCAACAAGATAACATTGCATAATTCACATATATAATGTCTTGCAACAATATGGCATTGCATAATTCACATATATGGTAATTAGACACTAAACAGGTGGCATTCACACAAAGCATGTCTAAACTAAGAAAATGACATAGCAATGCAAGATACCATACGCACGATATGAGTAACATAACCCTGCCAAGTTAGGGCATGCACCTCGTGGGGAAATATGATTGGTCATCTGTCTCGAATCCTCCTTTGAGGAGCTATCGGTAACCAGACAAGACATGCGCCCGTCGGATAGCATTATGCGCTCTCAAGACCTTGTTTCCACTCCAGATTTTTCCATGACCGTGCGAATGGCTGATGCACAGGAAGAGTAATCGAATGTACTAAAATTGTTGACAAATTTAACACATAATAAGAAAATGATGGCATGATATAATTCACATATAAGATGGTGGCTAACCAGGTGGCATTGAAAAATTCACATATATGATGCTGGCTAGACAAGATGGCATTGCATGATTCACATATACGATAAAGAAACTAAACACATGGCATTGACACAAAGCATGTCTAAACAAAGCAGATGACATCTTTAATGTATACAGTAAGCAATGCAAGGCACTATATGCATGATATTACCAACATCGGCATGCCAAGTTAGGCGAAGACCTCATGGGGTAAATAGGAGTGGTCTTCTCCTTACGAATCCCCTCGAGCAGTTATCTTCCTCTTGATTACGATCTAAAATGGGTGGAGGGGGCTGCCTTTGCGCCCACCATGGAGCAACGTCTGCATGAAATTTTATTGCCACGCAAGGCTCGCCTCTTTTGCTCTACATGATCAGTTCCATTGTGTACAATAAGCGGCATGCATAGGAATAAAACATAGTGAGATTATGTAAGGAGTGCATGCACAAATCCGAGTGATGGTAGCAAACTGTGGATAGACCCAAAACCAATGATAGCAGGCAGATAATAGCTTTAGTTAAAAATACAGATAATGGCTCCTTTAATGTTTGTTTGCACCCAACATGAAACTCATAGTAGACACCGGAGATTAACCAGATAGTAGACAGATAGTACTGATTGCTGCCCCAATATGTACCCCACAACCATTTAAAAACTCAAGTTTCAGCATTAGTTTGGACCTGACTCGGAGTCTAATAGGTGAACACGACGATAATGTAGGATGTCATCATATTAAGCGACGCATAAAGTAAGCAGACACGGAAGAGTGCAACCTCTCTTGCGAACCCGTGTAGTCCTCAAGGTCATCTGCTCAGTTGATGATGGTAATGCAGTTGTCGTGGCTGCCGGCAGCGGGGAAGAAGATCTGAGGCGGCGAAAGACAGTCTGGAGAGCAGATCCCTGCTGTGGTGAACCCTTCCGTCGTTGGAGCAGCTGAGTTGGGCTGGAACACAACGCCGCAGGAGCAGGACAAACCACACAAGGTTTTCTTTGACACATATCTGTAACAGAAGTAATTGAGTAAGGGCTTGTTTGAATTTGAGGATTCTAACAATGCAGGGATAGGAAATAGACAGGAATAGGATAGGAATGCACGTGCAAAATAGAGAATTTAAAAACACAGGATTTCTGCCAATCTGGGTGTTTGATTCACAACAATTGGAAGATCACAAGATGCAAAAAAGCATGGTGAGATTAAGTCAAACCACAAGAAAATGTACGGTTATAATGCTATTATGCTACTATCTCTTAGTCTTGTGCTTGATGAATAGGAAAATGAAAAGGAGGAGAAGTGGAAATTAGAATTCCTACGGTTTTTCTTTCAAGGAGACACTAAAGGAACAAATCCTACAGTTTTCCTTTGCTCCATTCCTTTGCACCAAATTCATGAAAAGTAGTACCATAGGAAAATTTCCAATTCCTATGTTTTTCATTCACTTTTCCTTTCAAGCTTTGGCGATTCTAGTAGACAGGCTTGAGCAAGGAAAATCCTACACTAAAAATGTTTTGTGCTACTTCTATTACATTGGACCCGAGCCCTTTGCCATACTAGCTCAACTCCGGGCCCATCGACAAATGCACAGCTCAAACGCGAGAGATAAATAATGATGGCGTTCAAGAGAGTCCATCGGGATAGCTAAGTTGCTCGGTACCTCACCGCTTGTCATATAGTAGGATAAAATAATCGTATTTCCCGTTACTACGAGTGCTCGATGGACAATATATATAACATGTAGAGTAAAAAGAGATGCAAGAAGTGTACAACCTCTTTGGCGAAGCCATGTCGATCTCAACGTGATTGGGTTGGCCGGTGAGGATGCTCCGGCTGACTTTGCTGTCAGAGGAGGGGAAGAAGATCTTAGGCGTCTGGAGATGGAGCCCGAGGTACTGCTCTGCTGTGATGGAGGGTTTCGTTGTTGGAGCAGCTCCGGTGAGTTGTACGACGCCGAGGCTGAAGCAGGACAAGAGAGACAACGAACAACGTTAACCTGAGTGGAATTCTAATAACATCTCCAATATATGACATAAAATACATAACCACAAAGTGCTAGATGTAAAATACATCAGCCGCTCATCTCTGAACTTAAGCGTCAAACTGAACTTAAGCGTCAAACTGAACCTAAGCGTCGAAACTGAATTTTCTTTGTCGAAACTGAATTTTGCTATCGAAACTGAACGCACTAGCAAGGTGAGGCTACATGTCGGTCGACTGACTTTTTCATCTCTGGTCAGTCGATTTTGCGGCCGTTGGATACGAAATCATGGGCCTGCGATTCATCTTCAACCTCCACCCCCCTGAGCCGCCAGCCACCACCGGCCAAACAGCAGCCCCCCGCCGCCCACGGCCGGCGGTGCGCCGCCCCGCCCGCCTAGAAAACACTCCCCACCGCCGGTCCGCCGCCCAGCCATCCCTCTAGGCCCCCGTGTCGAGCTTTTCTCCGTGATCCCCACGCCACCGCCCGCCAATGCCCGCCATGGCGACCACCGCCCCATCCCGAACCATAAGATAGATAGTGGGTACCTCTCCGTGAGCCCCCTCCCCTGCGGCTGGTTCTTCCTTCACCCGGCGAGCCCACCCTTGAAAATTGATGACCCAAAAGTCGATTCAATCGATGAAGTGTAGCCAAATCGAGCAGCATCGCAAGCAAGAGCAAGAGCGAGAGCAAGAAGGCGAGCAAGAGCACACCAGGCCGGGGACCGAAAGCAAGAGCAGAGCAGCAGTGCGAGCGAGAGCTAAAGCAGCAGCAGCTCCTACTGATGTGGGCGTCGCCGCCGAGGGAGCTACGCCGTGGAGGAAGTGGCCGGCGACGCCGCCGTGGGTGGAGCCGCGCCGTGTCGGCTCGGGACCGAGCGCCGGCAGCACCGTGAGATCGAATCAAGAAGAAAATGTGGTGATTAGTGTACAACCTCTTTGGTGGCGCCGATTAGGCCGCAGCTTCATCCGAGGAAACGGTGATGATGATGCTCTTCCGGTGGTGCAGGTGAAGACGGCGGTGTCGGAATGGAGGTGGCGCGAAAGACGAGGGGAACGTCGGGGTAGCTTCTTGGAGGTGGAGGACGGGGTGGCTGAACCGGCGGGACGATGACATCGACGACGGATCCTCATCCGGTATGGTGGATGAGGGACGTCGAGGTGTTGCTGTGGACGACGTCATCGGGGAAGAGGCTCCGGCTGGGTGGCGGACGGAGCAGGGTGTGGGGTTTCGTCGCGGGTTTTCGTGGCCTCGGTGTACGAATGGGTGGGCAGATGGGATGGCAGTGGGGAACCATGGCTTAGAGACGCGCTTGTCCGAAATGTGGGGTAAGTTACGAAAGTACCCCCACCGATTTGAGGCGGTTCTTTCGGTTCAGGGGTACCACGGGCATTTCGGCGTGTCGGGATTTCACAGGAGGTGGGAGTTTTCGCGCGCGTTGTAATTTTGGAATAGCAAGGCGCGAGTTGAGATGGAGGAGTTGTCGAACACAACGAGACAAAGATATATCCTAAATATTTCGGGCTAACAAGCGCGGGTTGAAGAGGCGGAGTTTAGCAACACGATGAAGCAGAGACGCTAGCTTTAATTTTCGGCATAACAAGGCGCGGCTTGAAATTTTGGAAGAACAAGCTTAATGTGTACAAGAAAAAGACAATTTGCACCTCAACACGCACAACACACACACACAAACACCATTTAGACTAGAGTAAGGTACACGTGCATTGCACGCATGAGATTTGGCAACCAAATTATGAATAAATACCACATTATAGCATGCAAGCTTTGAGTCATATATGCATGATGCAGATGTTCGTTTAATTCTTATAGTTCATTTCATTCAAAATCATCTAGTTTTTATAAGAAAGCTAATCTATTTTAATATTCATGGAATTGTGCGTTGTAAGACATAAAGTAAAAACAAATAATGGAAAATCATGTAGAAAAACATTTGGGCAATTCTGATACGGAAGATTCTAGAACAAATAAGAAGTGCTTGTGTTTTGATGTTTGTGCATTATGCTTAAGTTCAACCATGGGGTCTTCTAGATTATACATGTGGCGAAATCTGGTGGAATCTAGATGATATCCAACGGCCAATAGTGCTCAAATTTGCCATCTTTGGACCATCGGATTCGCCTCATCCAACGACCATCTTTCAAAGTTAAAGTTACCCGCACACAATATAAAAAATATAAAATATAATATATATATATATAGGGGTAGGGTGGGTCTATTATGATAACACCCCCTTAAGACCTTATTCTGCACACCCGGGGCTTATTCTGCTAACACTCGTCACCCACCCTGAAGCTACAAACTAACCACCAACTCCCCTCTCTCCCCGTGCCCCTCCCCCACTTAACCCACCTTTTCCCGGTCAACCCCCACCTCTCTCCCACATTGCTCCCACTCCTCGCCGCCCCCTGGATCCTACCCCGCGCCGCCCCCTGGATCCTACCCCGCGCCGCCCCCCCACCTTCCTCCGCCACCACACCACCTCCCGACCAGCGCCGCCGCCTGCCTCCGGCTCCTCTTCCTCCCTGCTCCTCTTCCTCCCAACGGGGCTGCCTTGTGACCTCTTCCTCCCGGCCGGGCTACTGCACCTCCTCTTCCTCCCGAATCGCCGCCTCCTGCGCCGCCCCCCCATGGTCGGCAGCCATGAGCCCATCCAGCCTGTGAAGGCTCCCACCTCCCACCTCCCGCAAGGGCCGCCATCTCCCACCTCCGGGCCGCGCCGCAGGGTCTTGATCTCCAGGCGTGGTGGTCGAGGGTGCCGTCGCTGTAGTCCCGGCTTGGATCCGATCGACAAGGCCGCCCTGCCCCCCGCCCTGGGCTACCTTCGCTCTCGACCGCCGCTGCCGCCCAGGCGCATGGGGCAGGCTGTGGCGCCCTCGGCGACATCCCATCGCCGGAGCCAGGCAGCGGCCCCTCGCGACGCCCGCTATCACATCGGCGGTGCAGTTCGGGTCGACCACCACGCCGTGACCAGCTCCACGTCAAGCTCCGATCTGGTAGTACCGGACTCGGATCCTGCCACCAGCTGCGTTGCCCTTTCTCATCTCATTGAGCTCCGCCTCTGTTCGGGAGAGGTCATCGTCTCCCTCCCCAAGCGCCACGAGAGGCTGACGGCGAGCCACCACCAGCGCCCACTGCAGTTCGGCGCCAACAAGAAATCGTACATCGGTGTGGACATGCAGTTCAACGGCGATCCGCTAGTGGTTGGAGCAGCACGATGCGTTTTTTTTTTGTTTTTTTGTGCTTCGAGGTGATCGCGGCCACGGCCGATCCTTGTGACTCACTATTGCGTTGGTTTGGCCACAACACACACCCCGTGCGCTGGTGACCACTTTGTTGCAGGATGCATCACGCATTAGGGTGTGAGCATCGGCCGGGAGGAAGAGGTCGCGCGGCGGAACTCAACTCGCCCCTAGATCGAGGAGCATCGGGGCGAGAAGGAATCCTCGCCGCCGTCGCTCCCCTGCAACCGAAGCAGTTCGCCGGCGCCACCCCCGCAGCCTAATCTGTAAGTTGTGGCCGGTGCGGATCCGGGCGCGCAACAGTTCCTTACGCTCCACCTTGTAGTTCGCTACCCCCTCCTCGACCTCGCACATCACCACGGATCCATCTCCTCTCCTCGCACATCTTGGCGCTCGCTGCCCATGGTGCTTTTTCAAGTTTGTTTTATTGTTCGAGAAAACACAGACATAATCTTTGGAGTGTGATACGAGTTGGTTGTGTTGTAATTTCTGTTGAGAGGTTCACTTTGTTCACGAGAGGTTCACTTTCGTTAGTCGAGAGGTTCGCTTTAATTCCTTGGTGAAAAATGCTAAGAAAAATTAACGTGGTAGTTTACTATATACAACTTTTTCATTTGCTCTGTGAAAAAACTGACTAGGAAGTTCACTACATTCATCTTTTTCATTTTTTTTGGAAAAGTAATTTGTTCTGCACTTCGTAACGAGGGTGAAGAGAGCATCGATGTTCCTTTAAAAAGAAGTTCATTTTGTTGTTTGAGAAAATGAAGAGAGGAAATGAGTAAAAAAATGGATGTGGATGAATGCTTGTGTGTAATGTGTAGCGTGCAAACAACGTCCACTCGCGTCGTCCCCGTAGTGCATATTTCATTAAGCAAAAAAATAAAGAGGAAACTACAGTGCACTCCGGTCTTAAAAGAAGTCCACTCCGAAGGACTTTGGAGTACACTTCACTTGGAAAAATGTATTTTTAAAATTTATGTTGTGTTTGTTGAAAGACATTTAAACTAGTAAAAGAAAGTAATGAGGTTCACTCTCAAGAGTGTTGTGGATCACTTTCAAGAGTGTTGGGGTTCACTTGCCGTCCTCTATGCGGTTCACTCGTTCATATTTTTTTTATAAAAAAGATAAAAGAATCCATGCAGCTCGCTTGACCCTTGTATGCAGTGCGGTTTTTCGTCTGAAGCAGTGTTATTTTATGTTGGATGAAGCTCACTCGTCGATTTGAGTGTCGCAAAAAACCGAGTGTCGCAGAAATGTTTTCATGTATCTCAGAATTCAGTCGACTACATCAACACTTGCAGTGCCTTCGGTCTTCGAAATGTCGTTCACTTTTGAGAGTGATGTTGTTCACTTGCGTATGAGAAGAAAACGTCCGACAAAACAAATTATGCAGCTCGCTTGCCCATCCGATGCAGTGCGATTTTCATTCAGAAGCAGTGCGGTCGGCCGTATGATGTTGTTCATCCCGTAAGTGCAAAAAAATTGTTACGAAAGCGAAAAAAATAATGCGGTTCACTTTTTGGTACTGTTGTGGTTCATTTACACCCGATGTGAAGTGCACTCTACTTTCTCGTTTTTGAAAAAATCACGTTTGAATAAAAGAAACCATGCAGTTCTCTTACCCTTGTGATGCAGTGCGGTTTTTTGTCCGTTGCAGTGCGGTTTTCAGTCGGATGAAGTACGCACGTCGATTTGGGTGTCGCGAAAAACAGAGTGTCCGTATTTTGGTAAATTAAAAACTGCTCTTAAACCGTAAAGAATTAGAGAGAGTGTTCTACATGAAAAAGTTGCGCCTCGTCGATACCTTTCCAACGGCGTATCGTTTGAATCATTCCGAGCAGCGGTTTGTAAGAATTTCACGAAAAACAACAGCTGCCACTCGTCATCCGCCACACGATTTTCAAAATTAACTTAAAACCGTAAGGAATCTCAAAAACATTGCAACATATGAAAGTTGCACCTCGTCCATAGCTTTTCAACGATATATTACACGCCTCGTTTCGACAAACGGTTCAAAAACTGGAGCGAAAACAATACCAAATTTTTTAAAAAACTTGAAAAACAGAATTCCGCGATTTAGTAAATTTGAAAGTGCTCTTAAACCTTAACGAATTAGAGAAAGATTTATATATGAAAAAGATGCGCCTCGACGATATCTATCCAACGACGTATCATTTGCTTCATTCCGGCGAGCGGTTTAGAAAAAAACGTATATATATGAACAAAGGTATATATGTTTTATGCCAAATCGATCATATTGTGATGATTCCATGGAGTTCCGACCCGATTTCAAATTCTACGAGGAATGAATGAATGAATCTGTTGGCCATCATCAGTTTGGATGGTCAGATGAGATCCTGTTGAGCATAGCATACCTTGGTTTAGTCCAGCAAGTGAGTGTTGTGTGATGAAAAAAACATTAGATAGATAGTGAATGCTCTGCTTCCCCTGAAAGAAAACAGAGGCTGATGGCAATGCACCAATGAATCACTGATAGAACAAGCATCAGCATCATCGTGCAAATCATCATATATATTTCAAGAATCACACCTTCAAGAAAAAGAACAAGTCATCTAAGTAATTTTTTTGAAACAGGGCAAAAGATATGCCACTTTCATTCATTAAGCAGAAGAGAGTTGCCCGGTTAATTAACGGAAACCCGGGCAAAAACCGTTACAACACATGCCCTCAACAGGGCGCCATCAACACACGCCAGCCCCAGGGCCGCGCTCCAGCCGAGCCGCCGGCTCCATCACCCAAGCAACCCGTAGCCGACACCCTACAACCAAGACCGAAGCCGCCGCTCCGGCATCCACGCCGACCCCGAGGCCGCGCACCAGGCGAGCCGCCTGCTCTGCTGCCCGAGCAACCAGAGCCGACACCCTACAACCATCTCCGGAGCCGCCGCTCCGACGTACAGACAGAAACCCCACACGCCGACCCCGAGGCCGCGCACCAGGCGAGCCGTCAGCTTCGACACCCGAGCAACCGGAGCCGACACCCAACCACCGTATCCAGAGCCGCCGACCCCGAGGCCGCGCACCAGGCTGGCCAACGACACTGCCACCCGCGTGACCAAGTAATAGCTAATGCCTACTCTAGTGGCAAGTTTTTACATCACCATCAGAGGCCTGCGGTTTTTACATCAGCCAGACAGCATCAAACAAAGTGACCATTACTCCAGTAGTGAATCAGGCAGGATTCAGCCAACTCAAGAGTCCCTATTACATTTTTCCTCTTTCCTTTTCTTCTCCGTCCAAGGTCCAAAATCCCCGGTCCAGCAGTGAGTGATTTGTGCTTGCAGTTGCACAGCTTTTTTTTGCCACCAGGAGTGAGCATGCTTCATGACAACATCCCAAAGAAACACAGTGCAGGTCTGTCCATTGCATTGCTTCGCCTCCCCTGAAAACAGAAACATATTCCAAATCACCCATAAATATGATGCTCGAGTAAAGATGTTGATGTAACCATGCATGCCAGGAGGACATATGAATGACTGACAGAAGACACGCATCAGCGTGTAAATCATACATAATTCAGAGTGAGGGCTAACTCAGATCAGGGATGTCTACAAATCACACATTCAAATAAATCATTCAGGCTCAGTGCAAACTAAGCAGGTTTTGTCATCAACTTGTTGTCTAATGACTAACATGTCTCTAGTGAGAAGCTTACTATGGTTTGAAAACAGTGCATGTCTCTCCATTGCTTCCTCTGAAAACAGACACAGATTTCAAATACTCCAAAAAAAAAATGATACTCATGTAAACATGTTAATGCAGTAGTGCATATCGCCGTATCGGGACCAATGAATGACTAATAGAACAACCATCAGCATCGTATAAATCATAAATAATTCAGAGTCTTGACCAATTCGGATCAGGGATGTCTAGAAATCACATATTCAAAGACAACTTTCAGGCTCATTGGAAAGCAAGCAGGTTTTGCCATCAACCTGCTGTCTAATGACTAACTTGTCTCCATTGACAAGCATATCATGAAACAACAGCCAGAGAAAGGAGCATATCGATTTATCAGGAATGAGTGGCTACCTCCCAAAGCTTTGGACATACTTGACCTTATTCTGTGAAGAAAAAGTATACCCACAGTCGATGCACTCAAAGCTCTCCCCAGCTTATCATCGTAGGAATTGACATCATTCATCATACGTGCCTCAGAATACACCAGAATGGAAGTCTTTATTTTTTGGGGGTACAGAGCAAAGCTACAACATTGTACTTGCAGGATCTCCGAGCTCCGACCTTCGTCTCCCTAGGGGGTGTGGGGCGCCAGCCGAGGAGAAGCGCAAGCACCCAGATGAAGACTAATTCCTGGGTACTGGATCACTACCGCTGTTACCAGAAATCTTGGTGACCTCTGTCCTGTCATCCAATTTCTTTTCCCTAAAAGAAATCCTGGTTCATAAAATGCCTTCCCAGAAATATCTACATTTGGTCTTCTTGATAATCAAACTACAATATACGACACAATGCACAGATAAATATATGATGATAAAATGACCAGTTGAGAAAATTGCTCATTGCTGCAACACATGTCAATTAATGTTGACACTCAGACCTGAATTTACAGACCATCCATTGCATGAAGAGACAATTTACCCATATGCTGGATTTTTTATTATTCATCGTATATGCAAACTACATGACGAGACAATTCAAAACAAGACACACATACTATAATCTACATGCAAAAGAATGTCACTTCAGGTCTAATTAAGGAAGATGCGGAATGTCACTTGAGGTCCAATTAAGGAAGATGCGTACCGTATCCAGAGTGCTACTTGCGCTGGTTCGAAGCAAGCATGGCAATGAGCTCATTCAAAACAGAGGGATAGGTCGTGACAATATGCCCCCAGCCATTACTTGCCATTAGTCTCTGCAAACACGGGGGAGATTGGACTTGGATAAACTTCAAGCATGCCTCCTTCAATCCACGGCAGTGGTGCTGCTCGGCTAGAGCAAGAGTGGACGCCACAGAGCTCACACCCATGCGCTGAGACAACTGCTTTACACAGATGAACTTGAGCCGCTGGAGATCGTACCTGTCTGCCGCCACAAACAAGCCCTGCAGCCATTGCACCAGCCCCATTTCAAGCTCTGCCTCTTCCGCATCTTGTCCTTGGTCCACAGCTTCCGACATTTCATCTTCTTGTCCTTGTACCGTATCTTTGCATATTTCACTCAACTTAATGTTGTCCATGTACATGTCAGGGAACGAGTCTGTGTAGACGAAGCTAAGCAGAGCGGCGAACACCTTTGGTTCCATGTCTTTGATCTGTATGACACGGTTGGACGACGCCTCCTTCATGGGGCCAAACAGCTGTGCCATGAACACTTGAGACCGGGCAGCAAGCACACACCGGTGTGCGGCGAAGGTGTCGCCGCCAACCTGGAATGCCACATCGGCACCCACCTTGTTTTGAAGGAGACTGTTAAAATGCTCGTGTATGTCCGGCAGCAGGAGCGCCTTGGCGCCGCCGCCGTGGCCACCGGCATCATCATCATCAAGCTTGCTGTTGCGGACGACCACGACGTCGCACCGGATGGTGAGACAATCACACTTGAGATCCGCCGACTGTTCAAGGGCGTCTCTTCTCATATACCTGTCGTTGCCCCAGATTGGAGTAGCGGTGGAGAAGTCGCGAGTCTCACCGGTTCCACGAATGTGCGTCAGCATCTGCTTCTCAACCTGGTCGACGAGGCTGAAACTGAACCTGACCTCCACGGGCTCTCCCTCGTCGGTATCAGCGTCGTAGTGAAAGGTGAGAAAGAGCGAGATGAAGTCGGCGCAGCTGGGGTTCTCACCGTTGGGGTAGTACTCGATCATCCAATCGTGGCCTCCTACACTGAAAGGACCGGCGGTGATGCCCTCGCCGGTGGGAATCAGCTCCTTGGTGCGCGAGTAGCCGGTGACCATGAGCAGGTGGTAGCCGGTGTCCCCGCGGGCGTCCACGGCCGACGTCTCGCAGAAGCAC
This sequence comes from Aegilops longissima, assembly GCA_021605205.1. NCBI lineage: Eukaryota > Viridiplantae > Streptophyta > Magnoliopsida > Poales > Poaceae > Aegilops > Aegilops longissima. The sequence goes on along the minus strand of CM038681.1, from coordinate 610,245,132 downwards.
TGCCTGTTGCTGCCGGCGATAGACACGCCGGTGAAGGCCGACATGGCGATGGACCTGATGTACCTGTAGAAAGTCGATATATATATTCAGTCACCATTCACATTCCACTCTGGAAATCTTTTCCCAGTTGATGTGCAAAACATGCAAAAAAAACTAATCTTGAGAGTTTGGAGTTGGGATGGATGGCGAACCTGGGCTTGCAACGGAGGTCGCCGGAGCAAAGCTGGAGTGGTCACCCCCGGCGCCGGCGGCCGCACCAAGACGAGCTCCACTCCGCGAAAGCAGAGCTGGGCACCGCACACCCCGCAACGCACGGAGTCGCCGCTGCCCCACTGGCCGCGGCACTGATGCAGCTTCTCACCGGAGACAGAGCTCGCGCCGCCGCCGCCGCCGCTCCACTGACTGGCTGCGCCGCCGGGTCGACTCACTCGGGGTGTGCGACCTGGGCCCTAGAGCTAGGGTTTAACGCGACTCACCACGTTTGTTATTGGGCTGCATAGCCCATCACTCAAGGCATATTATTTATTTGGTATAAATCGAGCTGAATATTTATTTATTTATTTATTTTACTAACAATCTAGCTGAATTTTGTGGGGTGCCAAACACAAATTGACATGTTTTCTAATCACAAATATACAAATTTATAGTTCGAGTTTAAGAATAAGAATTAATATGCCGTTGTATTAATATAAACTCACGATCTTCGCCTTCTGTGTTTTCGATGGGTCAATGTACTTTCTGCCCACCTCTCCTCCCACACCATCGTCCGTCCTCTTCCCACTATCATCCCGCATAGGAGCCCCTGGTCACTCCTATTCAAGAAGTAGTGCATCCAAGGGCGGCCAGTTGGAAACCCCGAGCTCACCCAAACTATATGGGCCAACTCATTTGCGACTCTTTACCATGTTTTCATTCCCATTAGTTTTGGATCAATATTTTATTTTATTTTTCGCTCTTTCCTTTTTGTTGTTTTTAAGGTTTTTTATACTTCTTCCATTTTTTCTGTTTTTTCATTTTTTTTCCATTTTAAAGTTTCTGTATTTTTTCTAATTCTTGATTATTTTTTGCAATCCAGGATTAAAAAAACCATAGAATATTTTTAAAATCGCAAATATTTTTCACTATATTATGGAAACCCCAAAAGTTTGGATGTTACAGCGGGTTCGGAAGTATCTGCTCGTGATGACCCAGGCTCACTCTAGGTCCAGTAAACAATGCTCCATTGAAAAGAACCGCGCTGGCCCCCTCCTTTCCCCCTCTGTCTTGCCCATGCCGCGCGTGCCCGGAGCCGCCCGAGCCCGCCAATGCGCGTGCGAGCTCGTGGCTCCACCTGGAGCTCGCCCCGCTCCCTCTCTCTCTCTCTCTTCCTGGCGCCCTACTCAACCCCCACGAGCACCGCAGACAACCCCTCGCTCTCTCTCCTGGCCGCCCGAGCCGTTGCCACGGCTACCCGTGCGCCGCGTCCATGGTGAGCCGCGGGTCGGCTGCATAAGGCCGTTCCAGGACCTCATCGTGCCCTCCATCCACCACCATGGTCGGGGCCTTGCCGTCGGCCTCCGCCTAAATCCGCACCCACCGCTCCTCCTCCTCCCCTCGGCTGCATAAGGCCGTTCCAGGACCTCATCGTGCCCTCCATCCACCACCATGGTCGGGGCCTTGCCGTCGGCCTCCGCCTAAATCCGCACCCACCGCTCCTCCTCCTCCCCTCTAGACCACACCAGAGCACCTTCACCATCACCGCGAGCCCCTCCCGTGCTTCTTCATCTCCTCCCCGTGGTCGTGCCGTCGAGCTCCATCGTCATCGTCAGCCTCGTCCGCCGCGGCCGATGCCCTTCTCAACCCGGTGCCCCTGGGCGACCGTGCCGCCCACGGTTGGACGCGGCCGGATCCCCTGAGCACGCCGGTGGCCACTCACCGAAGCGGTGGCTGTGGCGCCGACAAGCCGTTGACACCGCCCTTGCCTGCGCCTGCTCGGCGGGAGGTTGGGACGAACCCGACAAAGCGGGCCCCTTTATGAAGCGACTCAGCGGTCGGCCCGCGCATAAGTGGAGGCGGCTTCTACTTGGCCTGTCTCCCTGCCGCGAAGACGCCCTGGCTGAATTCGCCTTCGACGTCGCCCGAGCGCCTGCGCCGCCGAGCCACTGGGCCGGCCCACGGTCTATCTGTCGCCCGTACGCAGGATAAGGTTAAAGCCTTATTTCCTTTTTCTTTTTCAAGTCAACTTCAAAAATCCATAAATAATTCAAATTAACTCCAAACTTGATGATTCAAATTTCTTGTAGCTCATAAAATCATGATCTATCTCATGGTACAACTTGCACATTTTTCCAGGAACTTTATCTTCACACATATTTATCAAAACCCCATTTTCCATTTCTGTGATGAACTTTAGAAAATCACAGAGAGCTCAAATTTGTTCCAAATGCCATGATTCAAATTTGCAGATACATCTAAGTTCATAACTTAGGTTATGAACATTTTTCTTAATACTTTCTGTACCCCACAAAATAATGAGCCATTTCTTCATGTTTGTCAACTTTGCAAATCCATAGAATATTCATTTCAATTCCAAATCCAGTGAAACCAACTCCTAGATGCTTCTAAAATCATGGTTTGCTAAATGGGTGCCTTTGCTCATTTTTCAAAATATGTTTCTGTACACTTCTTACAAATCCGTAAACCCCTTGATTCCATCATATCAAAATGTTCAGAAATATCCACTGATCCAATTCCAATGAAACCACTCTGGTTATTTTTCATATGACCAGAGAAGTCCTAGAAAAGTCAAATTAATATTTTTAGAGAACTTTTATTTTTTGCCTTTTTGTGTTGCTTATTATGGTTGCTTTCAACGATAGTTGACGAAGTAGACGAAATGCTTGGAGTTGGACCAGAGATATTTGAAGACCTCGAGGACTTTGTTAAAACAGGCAAGCAACCCCTTGACCATGTCTATGAAACCCTTTTTATGCATGTCATATAGCACCATATTGTTGTTGCAACGGAATCATGATGAGGTGGTAACCACCTTGATGGGTTGCCTTGTTGGAAATATGCCCTAGAGGCAATAATAAATTAGTTATTATTATTATATTTCCTTGTTCATGATAATCGTTTATTATCCATGCTATAATTGTATTGATAGGAAACTCAAATACATGTGTGGATACATAGACAACACCATGTCCCTAGCAAGCCTCCATTGGCTAGCTCGTTGATCAATAGATGGTTACGGTTTCCTGACCATGGACATTGGATGTCATTGATAACGGGATCACATCATTAGGAGAATGATGTGATGGACAAGGCCCAATCCTAAGCATAGCACAAAGATCGTAGTTCGTATGCTAAAGCTTTTCTAATGTCAAGTATCATTTCCTTAGACCATGAGATTGTGCAACTCCCGGATACCGTAGGAATGCTTTAGGTGTACCAAACGTCACAAAGCGAATCGGGTGGCTATAAAGGTGCACTACGGTATCTCCGAAAGTGTCATTGGGTTGGCACGAATCGAGGTAGGATTTGTCACTCCGGTTGACGGAGAGGTATCTCTGGGCCCACTCGGTAGGACATCATCATATTGTGCACAATGTGACCAAGGGGTTGATCATGGGATGATGTGTTACGAACGAGTAAAGAGACTTGCGGTAACGAGATTGAACAAGGTATCGGGATACCGACGATCGAATCTCGGGCAAGTACAATACCGCTAGACAAAGGGAATTGTATACATGATCGATTGAGTCCTTGACATCGTGGTTCATCCGATGAGATCATCGTGGAACATGTGGGAGCCAACATGGGTATCCAGATCCGCTGTTGGTTATTGACCGAGAACGTCTCGGTCATTCTGAGACATTGTAAGATAGGCAGTGCAATGGATAGTAGGAAGAAAAGCAGGGCATGAAATAATTCACATTTATGTTGTCTAAGCAAGCAGAATAGTAGGACATAATTTCACATATATGATGGCTAATTAAACATGATAGCATGACACAATTTCACATGTATGATTGCTAACTAGCGGATAGAATGACATACTTCAAAATATGATGACTATGTAAGCAGGATGACATGATATAACTATCGATGTGTCTATTAAAGTGGTTGGCATGCCATAAATCACAAACATGTAGTCGATGGAAACATGATGGCATGATATAATTCTGGATAGAATGACATAATTTAAAATATGATGACTATGTAAGCAGGATGAGATGATATAACTATATTATGTCTTTAGAAAATGGGTTGGCATGCCATAATTGAGATACATCTTTGTCTATAAACATCATAGCATGACATAATTCAAATATATGATTTATATACTAAGGAAGTGACGGAGGGCAATTGCATATATGATGTGTTAACTAAGGAGATGGCATTCAATATTGTGTATATGATGTAAAAACCATTGCAATACAACATATGCATTATATGAGTAATATAACCCTGCCAAGTTTGAGCATCGCCTCGGGGATAATAGGACTGGTCATCGCCTCTGAATCCTCCTCGGTCATTAATAACTTGTTATTTTAGATAATAGTAGATGAAGAGCTATACGTAATAGCAAATACTCTTGGCGAGGTAGCATTATCGCTCTCAAGACCTTGTTTTCACTCCGATTTCTCCATCACCAATTCAAATGGCTGATGCAAGGAAGAGTAGTTGAATATACAAACATTGTCGACAAAAGCAATGAAATACAAAAAAAGGATCATGATATAATTCACATATATGACGCTTGGCTAAAAACATGGCATTGCATAATTCACATACATAATGTCTTGCAACAAGATAACATTGCATAATTCACATATATAATGTCTTGCAACAATATGGCATTGCATAATTCACATATATAGTAATTAGACACTAAACAGGTGGCATTCACAAAGCATGTCTAAACTAAGAAAATGACATAGCAATGCAAGATACCATCGCACGATATGAGTAACATAACCCCTGAAGTTAGGGCATGCACCTCGGGGAAATATGGTGGTCATCTGTCTCGAATCCTCCTTTGAGGAGCTATCGGTAACCGACAAGACATGCGCCCGTCGGATAGCATTATGCGCTAAGAACCTTGTTTCCACTCCAGTTTTTCCATGACCGCTGGAATGGCTGATGCACGGGAAAATGTCAATGTACTAAAATTGTTGACAAATTTAACACATAATAAGAAAATGATGGCATGATATAATTCACATATAAGATGGTAGCTAACCAGGTGGCATTGAAAAATTCATATATGATGCACTGCTAGACAAGATGGCATTGCATGATTCACATATCGATAAAGAAACTAAACACATGGCATTGACACAAAGCATGTCTAAACCAAGAATGACATCTTTAATGTATCTGATAAGCAATGCAAGGCACTATATGCATGATATTACCAACATCGGCATGCCAAGTTAGGCGAAGACCTCATGGGGTAAATAGGGTGGTCTTCTCCTACGAATCCCCCTCGGAGCAGTTATCTTCCTCTTGATTACGATCTAAAATGGGTGGAGGGGGGCTGCCTTTAGCCCACCATGGAGCGACGTCGCATGAAATTTTATTGCCGCATAAGGCTCGCCTCTTGCTCTACATGATCAGTTCCATTGTGTACAATAAGCGGCATGCATAGAATAAAACATAGTGAGATTATGTAAGGAGTGCATGCACAAATCCAGTGATGGTAGGCTGTGGATAGACCCAAAACCAATGATAGCGAGGCGGATAATAGCTTTAGTTAAAAATAGAGATAATGGCTCCTTTAATGTTTGTTTGCACCCAACATGAAACTCATAGTAGACAGGAGATTAACCGGATAGAGCAGATAGTAAATTGCTGCCCCATATGTACCCCAACCATTTAAAACTCAAGTTTCAGCATTAGTTTGGACGACTCAGTCTAATAGGTGAACACAGCGATAATGTAGGATGTCATCATATTAGCGGCGCATAAAGTAAGCGGACACGGTGCAACCTCTCTTGCGAACCCGTGTAGTCCTCAAGGTCATCTGCTTTCGATTGATGATGGTAATGATTATAAGTGGCTCGGCAGCGGCAGAAGAAGATCTGGCGGCGAAAGACAGTCTGGAGGCAGATCCTGCTGTGGTGAACCTTCCGTCGTTGGAGCAGCTGAGTTGGGCTGGAACACAGCGCAGGGGCGAGACAAACCACACAAGGTTTTCTTTGACACATATCATGTGAGTAATTGAGTAAGGGCTTGTTTGAATTTGATTCTAACAATGCAGGGATAGGAAATAGACAGGAATAGGATAGGAATGCACGTGCAAATAGAGAATTTAAAAACGAGTTTACGCAATGCTGGTGTTTGATTCACAACAATTGGAAGATCACAAGATGAAAAAAGCATGGTGAGATTAAGTCAAACCACAAGAAAATGTGCGGTTATAATGCTATTATGCTACTATCTCTTAGTCTTGTGCTTGATGAATAGGAAAATGAAAAGGAGGAGAAGTGGAAATTAGAATTCCTCGGTTTTTCTTTCAAGGAGACACTAAAGGAACAAATCTCTGATTTTTCCTTTGCTCCATTCCTTTGCACCAAATTCATGAAAAGTAGTACCATAGGAAAATTTCCAATTCCTATGTTTTTCATTCACTTTTCCTTTCAAGCAGGCGATTCTAGTAGACAGAGCTTGAGCAAGGAAAATCCTACACTAAAAATGTTTTTGTGCTACTTCTATTACATTGGACCCGGCCCTTTATACTAGCTCAACTCCGGGCCCATCGACAAATGCACAGCTCAAGCGAGAGATAAATAATGATGGCGTTGAGAGTCCATCAGGGATAGCTAAGTTGCACGGTACCTCACTGCTTGTCATATAGTAGGATAAAATAATCGTATTTCCCGTTACTACGAGTGCTCGAGTGGACAATATATATAACATGTAGAGTAAAGAGATGCAAGAAGTGTACAACCTCTTTGGCGAAGCCATGTCGATCAACGTGATTGGGTTGGCGGTGAGGATGCTCGGTGACTTTGCGCTGTCGGAAGGAGGAAGATCTTAGGCGTCGGAGATGGAGCCAGTGCTTTCTGTGATGGAGGGTTTCGTTGTTGGAGCACTCCCGTGAGTTGTCGTGCCGAGGCTGAAGCGGGACAAGAGAGACAACGAACAACGTTAACCTGGTGGAATTCTAATAACATCTCCAATATATGACATAAATACATAACCACAAAGTGCTAGATGTAAAATACATCAGCCGCTCATCTCGAACTTAAGCGTCGGCTGAACTTAAGCGTAAATGAACCTAGCTATGAAACTGAATTTTCAGCCTGGGAATTTTGCTATCGGCCGAGCACTAGCAAGGTGAGGCTACATGTCGGTCGTTGACTTTTTCATCTCAGTCGATCGATTTTGCGGCCGTTGGATCTGAAATCATGGGCCTGCGATTCATCTTCAACCTCCACCCCCAGGCCGACCACCAGGCCAAACGGCCCCCTTGCCACGGCGGTGCGCCGCCCGCCGCCTAAAAACACTCCCCACCGCCGGTCCGCCGCCCGGCCATCCCTCTAGGCCCCGTGTCAGGCTTTTCTCGGCGATCCCCACGCCACCGCCCTTAATGCCCGCCACTTGGCGACCACCGCCCCATCCACGAACCATAAGATAGATAGTGGGGTACCTCTCCGTGAGCCCCCCTCCCAGCTGGTGGTTCTTCCTTCATGTGAGCCCACCTTGAAAATGATGACCCAAAAGTCGATTCAGTCGTTGAAGTGTAGCCATCGGGCAACGCATAAGCAAAGCAGAAGCGAAAGCGTGATGTGGCAAAACACACGGTAGGACCGGCAAGCCAGAGCGGGTCTTGAGCTAGCAGCAGCAGCTCCTCTGATGTGGGCGTCGCCCGCTGAGGAGCTACGCCGTGGAGGAAGGCGGCGGCGGCGCCGTGGGTGGAGCAGCGCCGTGTCGGCTCGGGAAGCGCCCGGCGGCACCGTGAGATCGAATCAAGAAGAAAATGTGGTGATTAGTGTACAACCTCTTTGGTGGCGCCGATTAGGCGGCTTCATCGAGAAGCGGTGATGATGATGCTCTTCGGTGGTGCGGTGAAGGCGGCGGTGTCGGAATGGAGGTGGCGCGAAAGGCGAGGGGCGTCGGGTAGCTTCTTGGAGGTGGAGGGCAGGGTGGCTGAACGGCGGGGCGATGACATCGGACGGATCCTCATCCGGTATGGTGGATGAGGGCGTCGGTGTTCACGTGGACGGCGTCATCGGGAAGAGGCTCGGTGGGTGGCCAGACGGAGCAGGTGTGAGGTTCGTCGCGGGTTTCGTGGCCTCGGTGTCGAATGGGTGGCGGATGGGATGGCGATGGGGAACCATGGCAGAGGCAACGCTTGTCCGAAATGTGGGGTAAGTTCGAAAGTACCCCACCGATTTGAAGCGGTTCTTTGGTTCGAGGGGTACCACGAGCATTTCGCGTGTCGGGATTTCCGGAGGTGGGAGTTTTCGGCGTTGTAATTTTGGAATAGCAAAGGCGCGAGTTGAGATGGAGGAGTTGTCGAACTGTGAGACAAAGATATATCCTAAATATTTCGGGCTAACAAGGCGGCGGGTTGAAGAAGGCGGAGTTAGCGACACGATGAACGAGAGCGCTAGCTTTAATTTTCGGCATAACAAAGTAGCGGCTTGAAATTTTGGAAGAACAAGCTTAATGTGTACAAGAAAAGACAATTTGCACCTCAACCGCACAACACACACACAAACACCATTTAGACTAGAGTAAGGTACGTGCATTGCCTGCGCATGAGTTAACCAAAATATGAATAAATACCACATTATAGCATGCAAGCTTTGAGTCATATATGCATGATCACGGATGTTCGTTTAATTCTTATAGTTCATTTCATTCAAAATCATCTAGTTTTTATAAGCTAATCTATTTTAATATTCATGGAATTGTGCGTTGTAAGACATAAAGTAAAAACAAATAATGGAAAATCATGTAGAAAAACATTTGGGCAATTCGATACGGAAGATTCTAGAACAAATAAAAGTGCTTGTGTTTTGATGTTTGTGCATTATGCTTAAGTTCAACCATGGGGTCTTCTAGATTATACATGTGGCGAAATCTGGTGGAATCTAGATGATATCCAACGGCCATAGTGCTCAAATTTGCCATCTTTGGACCATCGGATTCGCCTCATCCAACGACCATCTTTCAAAGTTAAAGTTACCCACACAATATAAAATATAAAATATAATATATATATATATAGGGGTAGAATGGGTCTATTATGATAACCCCCTTAAGACCTTATACGCACACGGGCTTATACGCTAACACTCGTCACCCACCACGAAGCTACAAACTAACCACCAACTCCTCTCTCCGTGCCTCCCATAACCCACCTTTTCGGTCAACCCCACCTCTCTCCCACATTGCTCCCACTCCTCGCCGCCCCTGGATCCTGCGCCCCACCGGATCCTACCCTGCCCCCCACCTTCTCCGCCCCACACCACCTCCCGACAGCGCCTTGCCTGCCTAGGCTCCTCTTCCTCCCTGCTCCTCTTCCTCCCAACCGGGGCTGCTTGTGACCTCTTCCTCCCGGCAGGGCTACGCCTCCTCTTCCTCTGAATCGCCGCCTCCTGCGCCGCCCCATGGTCGGCAGCCCCTTGAGCCCATCCAGCCCTGAGGCTCCCACCTCCCACCTCCATAGAACCGCCATCTCCACCTCCGGGCGCGCCATGAGGTCTTGATCTCCAGGCGTGGTGGTCGAGGTGCCGTCATTGTAGTCCCGGCTTGGATCCGATCGACAAGGCCGCCCTGCCCCCCCCTGGCAACTACCTTGCTCTGACCGCCCTGCCGCCCGGGGCGCGTGGGGGCGGCTGTAGCGCCCTCGGCGACATCCTTCCGGAGCGGGCAGCGGCCTACCGACGCCCGCTTATCACATCGGCGGTGCGGTTCGGGTCGACCACCACGCGTGACCAGCTCCACGTCAAGCTCCGATCTGGTAGTACGGACTTCGGATCTGCCACCAGCTGCGTTGCCCTTTCTCATCTCATTGAGCTCCGCCTGTTCGGGGAAGGTCGCCGTCTCCCCCTCCCAAAGCGCCACGAGAGGCGGCGGCGAAACCACCGGCGCCCGCTGCGGTTGGCGCCAACAAGAAATCGTACATCGGTGTGGACATGCAGTTCAGCGGCGATCCGCTGGTGGTTGGAGCAAGCCACGATCGTTTTTTTGTTTTTGTGCTTGAGGTGATCGCGGCCGGCCGATCCTTGTGACTCACTATTGCGCTGGTTTGGCCACAACACACACCCCGCAAGCCGGTGACCACTTTGTTGCGGATGCATCACGATTAGGGTGTGAGCATCGGCCGAGGAAGAGGTCGCGGCGGAACTCAACTCGCCTTCAGATCGAGGAGCATCGGGCGAAGGAATCTCGCCGCCGTCCTCAACGAAGGGCCACGGCGCCACCCCTCAGCCTTATCTCAGAAGTTGTGGCTTGCGGATCCGGCGACAACAGCCTTACGCCCACCTTGTAGTTCGCTACCCTCCTCCGACCTCGCACATCACCACCGGATCCATCTCCTCTCTCGCATATCTTGGCCACGCCCATGGTGCTTTTTTCAAGTTTGTTTTATTGTTCGAGAAAACACGATATAATGTCGGAGTGTGATACGAGTTGGTTGTGTTGTAATTTCTGTTGAGAGGTTCACTGTCACGAGAGGTTCACTTTCGCTAGTCGAGAGGTTCAGCTTTAATTCTCTTGGTGAAAAATGCTAAGAAAAATTAACGTGGTAGTTTACTATATACAACTTTTTCATTTGCTCGTGGAAAAACTGACTAGGAAGTTCACTACATTCATCTTTTTCATTTTTTTTGGAAAAGTAATTTGTTCTCACGACTGAACGAGGGTGAAGAGAGCATCGATGTTCCTTTTAAAAGAAGTTCATTTTGTTGTTTGAGAAAATGAAGAGAGGAAATGAGTAAAAAAATGGATGTGGATGAATGCTTGTGTGTAATGTGTAGCGGCAAACAACGCCCACTGCTGTCTCCCAGTAGTGGTATATTTCATTGCACAAAAATAAAGAGGAAACTACAAAGGCACTTCGGTCTTAAAAGAAGTCAATTCAAGGACTTTGGAGTACACTTCACTTGGAAAAATGTATTTTTAAAATTTATGTTGTGTTTGTTGAAAGACATTTAAACTAGTAAAAGAAAGTAATGAGGTTCACTCTCAAGAGTGTTGTGGATCACTTTCAAGAGTGTTGGGGTTCACTTGTCATCTCTATGCGGTTCACTCGCTCATATTTTTTTATAAAAAGATAAAAGAATCCATGCAGCTCGCTTGAATTCTTGTATGCAGTGCGGTTTTTCATTCAAGCGTTGTTATTTTATGTTGATGAAGCTCACTCGCCGATTTGAGTGTCGCAAAAACCGAAAGTGTCGCAGAAATGTTTTCATGTATCTCGTAATTCACCGACTACATCAACACTTGCAAAGGCTTTCCTGCTTCTTCGAAATGTCGCTCACTTTTGAGAGTGATGTTGTTCACTTATGATGAGAAGAAAAACGTCCGACAAAACAAATTATGCAGCTCGCTTGCCCATCCGATGCAAGGCGATTTTCATTCGTATAAAGCAAAGGTCGGTCGATGATGTTGTTCATCCCGTATAAAAAAAATTGTTACTAAAGCTTAAAAAAATAATGCGGTTCACTTTTTGGTACCGCTGTGGTTCATTTACACCGGCGAAGTGCACTCTACTTTCGCTTTTGAAAAATCACGCTTGAATAAAAGAAACCATGCGCTTCTCTTACCTTGTGATGCAAAGGCGTTTTTTGTCCGCTGCAAGGTTTTCAGTCGGATGAAGTACGCGACGCCGATTTGGGTGTCGCGAAAAACAGAGTGTCCGTGATTTTGGTAAATTAAAACTGCTTTTAAACCGTAAAGAATTAGAGAGTGTTCTACATGAAAAAGTTGGCGCTCGTCGATACCTTTCCAACGGCGATCGCTTGAATCATTCCGAGCAGCGGTTTGTAAGAATTTCACGAAAACAACAGCTGCCACTCGCCATCCGGGCCACACGATTTTCAAAATTAACTTAAAACCGTAAGGAATCTCAAAAACATTGCAACATATGAAAGTTGCACCTCGTCCATAGCTTTTCAACGATATATTACACTTGCTGCTTCGACAAACGGTTCAAAAACTGGAGCGAAAATAATACCAAATTTTTAAAAACTTGAAAACAGAATTCGCGATTTAGTAAATTTGAAAGTGCTCTTAAACCTTAACGAATTAGAGAAAGATTTATATATGAAAAGATGCGCTCGACGATATCTATCCAACGACGATCATTTGCTTCATTCCGCGAGCGGTTTAGGAAAAACGATATATATGAACAAAGGTATATATGTTTTATGCCAAATCGATCATATTGTGATGATTCCATGGAGTTCCGACCCGATTTCAAATTCTACGAGGAATGAATGAATGAATCTGTTGGCCATCATCAGTTTGGATGGTCAGATGAGATCCTGTTGAGCATAGCATACCTTGGTTTAGTCCAGCAAGTGAGTGTTGTGTGATGAAAAAACATTAGATAGATAGTGAATGCTCTGCTTCCCTGAAAGAAAACAGAGGTTGATGGCAATGCACCAATGAATCACTGATAGAACAAGCATCAGCATCATCGTGCAAATCATCATATATATTTCAAGAATCACACCTTCAAGAAAAAGAACATCTCATCTAAGTAATTTTTTGAAACAGGGCAAAAGATATGCCACTTTCATTCATTAGCAGAAGAGAGTTGCCCGGTTAATTAACGGAAACCCGGCAAAACCGCTATAACACATGCCCTCAACAGGGCGCCATCAACACACGCCAGCCCCAGGGTCCAGCCCAGCCGAGCCGCTGGCTCCATCACCCAAGCAACCCGTGAGTCGACACCCTCACAACCAAGACCGCCGCCGCCCGCATCCACGCCGACCCCGAGGTCACAAGACCAGGCGAGCCGCCTGCTCTGCTGCCCGAGCAACCAGAGCCGACACCCTACAACCATCTCCGAGCAGCCGCTCCCGACGTGACAGACAGAAACCCCACACGCCACCCCCGAGGTCAAGGCACCAGGCGAGCCAGCTTCGGCACCCGAGCAACCGGAGCCGACACCCAACCACCGTGATCCAGAGAGTCACACCCGAGGGTCAGGCGACCAGGCTGGCCAACGACACTGCCACCACGTGACCAAGTAATAGCTAATGCCTACTCTAGTGGCAAGTTTTACATCACCATCAGAGGCCTGCGGTTTTTACATCAGCCAGACAGCATCAAACAAAGTGACCATTACTCCAGTAGTGAATCAGGCAGGATTCAGCCAACTCAAGAGTCCCTATTACATTTTTTCCTCTTCCTTTTCTTCTCCGTCCAAGGTCCAAAATCCCCGGTCCAGCAGTGAGTGATTTGTGCTTGCAGTTGCACAGCTTTTTTTTGCCACCAGGAGTGAGTATGCTTCATGACAACATCCCAAAGAAACACAGTGCAGGTCTGTCCATTGCATTGCTTCGCCTCCCCTGAAAACAGAAACATATTCCAAATCACCCATAAATATGATGCTCGAGTAAAGATGTTGATGTAACCATGCATGCCAGGAGGACATATGAATGACTGATAGAAGACACGCATCAGCGTAAATCATACATAATTCAGAGTGAGGGCTAACTCAGATCAGGGATGTCTACAAATCACACATTCAAATAAATCATTCAGGCTCAGTGCAAACTAAGCAGGTTTTGTCATCAACTTGTTGTCTAATGACTAACATGTCTCTAGTGAGAAGTTTACTATGGTTTGAAAACAGTGCATGTCTCTCCATTGCTTCCTCTGAAAACAGACACAGATTTCAAATACTCAAAAAAATGATACTCATGTAAACATGTTAATGCAGTAGTGCATATCACGTATCGGGACCAATGAATGACTAATAGAACAACCATCAGCATCAGATAAATCATAAATAATTCAGAGTCTTGACCAATTCGGATCAGGGATGTCTAGAAATCACATATTCAAAGACAACTTTCAGGCTCATTGGAAAGCAAGCAGGTTTTGTTATCAACCTGCTGTCTAATGACTAACTTGTTCCATTGACAAGCATATCATGAAACAACAGCCAGAGAAAGGAGCATATCGATTTATCAGGAATGAGTGGCTACCTCCCAAAGCTTTGGACATACTTGACCTTATTCTGTGAAGAAAAAGTATACCCACAGTCGATGCACTCAAAGCTCTCCCCAGCTTATCATCGTAGGAATTGACATCATTCATCATACGTGCCTCAGAATACACCAGAATGGAAGTCTTTATTTTTTGGGGGTACAGAGCAAAGCTACAACATTGTACTTGCAGGATCTCCGAGTCCGACCTTTGCCCCCCTAGGGGGGTGGGGCGCCAGCCGAGGAGAAGCGCAAGCACCCAGATGAAGACTAATTCCTGGGTACTGGATCACTACCGCTGTTACCAGAAATCTTGGTGACCTCTGTCCTGTCATCCAATTTCTTTCCCTAAAAGAAATCCTGGTTCATAAAATGCCTTCCCAGAAATATCTACATTTGGTCTTCTTTGATAATCAAACTACAATATACTTATACAATGCACAGATAAATATATGATGATAAAATGACCAGTTGAGAAAATTGCTCATTGCTGCAACACATGTCAATTAATGTTGACACTCAGACCTGAATTTACAGACCATCCATTGCATGAAGAGACAATTTACCCATATGCTGGATTTTTTATTATTCATCGTATATGCAAACTACATGACGAGACAATTCAAAACAAGACACACATACTATAATCTACATGCAAAAGAATGTCACTTCAGGTCTAATTAAGGAAGATATGAATGTCACTTGAGGTCCAATTAAGGAAGATGCGATACAGATCCAGAGTGCTACTTGCGCTTGGTTCAAGCAAGTATGGCAATGAGCTCATTCAAAACAGAGGGATAGGTCGTGACAATATGCCCCCAGCCATTACTTGCCATTAGTCTCTGCAAACACGGGGAGATTGGACTTGGATAAACTTCAAGCATGCCTCCTTCAATCCACGGCAGTGGTGCTGCTCGGCTAGAGCAAGAGTGGACGCCCACAGAGCTCACACCCATGCGCTTGAGACAACTGCTTTACACAGATGAACTTGAGCCGCTGGAGATCGCATCTGTCTGCCGCCACAAACAAGCCCTGCAGCCATTGCACCAGCCCCATTTCAAGCTCTGCCTCTTCCGCATCTTTGTCCTTGGTCCACAGCTTCCGACATTTCATCTTCTTTGTCCTTGTACCGTATCTTTGCATATTTCACTCAACTTAATGTTGTCCATGTACATGTCAGGGAACGAGTCTGTAGAAGCTAAGCAGAGAGGCTAACACCTTTGGTTCCATGTCTTTGATCTGTATGACACGGTTGACGACGCCCTTCATGGGGCCAAACAGCTGTGCCATGAACACTTGAGACCGGCAGCAAGCACACACCGTGTGCGGCGTAGGTGTCGCCGCTAACCTGGAATGCCACATCGGCACCCACCTTGTTTTGAAGGAGACTGTTAAATGCTCGTATGTCCGCAGCAGGAGCGCTTTACGCCGCCAGGGCCACCGCATCATCATCATCAAGCTTGCTGTTGCGGACGACCACGACGTCCGCACCGGATGGTGAGACAATCACACTTGAGATCCGCCGACTGTTCAAGGGCGTCTCTTCTCATATACCTGTCGTTGCCCCAGATTGGAGTAGCGGTGGAGAAGTCGCGAGTCTCACCGGTTCCACGAATGTGCGTCAGCATCTGCTTCTCAACCTGGTCGACGAGGCTGAAACTGAACCTGACCTCCACGGGCTTCCTCGTCGGTATCAGCGTCGCAGTGAAAGGTGAGAAAGAGCGAGATGAAGTCGGCGCAGCTGGGGTTCTCACCGTTGGGGTAGTACTCGATCATCCAATCGTGGCCTCCTTACATTCTGAAAGGACCGGCGGTGATGCCTCGCCGGTGGGAATCAGCCCTTGGTGCGCGAGTAGCCGGTGACCATGAGCAGGTGGTAGCCGGTGTCCCCGCGGGCGTCCACGGCCGACGTCTCGCAGAAGCACTGCCGTTGCTGCCGGCGATAGACACGCCGGTGAAGGCCGACATGGCGATGGACCTGATGTACCTGTAGAAAGTCGATATATATATTCAGTCACCATTCACATTCCACTCTGGAAATCTTTTCCCAGTTGATGTGCAAAACATGCAAAAAACTAATCTTGAGAGTTTGAGTTGGGATGGATGGCGAACCTGGGCTTGCAACGGAGGTCGCCGGAGCAAAGCTGGAGTGGTCACCCCGGCGCCGGCGGCCGCACCAAGACGAGCTCCACTCCGCGAAAGCAGAGCTGGGCACCGCACACCCTGCAACGCACGGAGTCGCTGCTGCCCCACTGGCCGCGGCACTGATGCAGCTTCTCACCGGAGACAGAGCTCGCGCCGCCGCCGCCGCTGCTCCACTGACTGGTTGCGCCGCCGGGTCGACTCACCTGGGTGTGTGACCTGGGCCCTAGAGCTAGGGTTTAACGCGACTCACCACGTTTGTTATTGGGCTGCATAGCCCATCACTCAAGGCATATTATTTATTTGGTATAAATCGAGCTGAATATTTATTTATTTATTTATTTTACTAACAATCTAGCTGAATTTTGTGGGTGCCAAACACAAATTGACATGTTTTCTAATCACAAATATACAAATTTATAGTTCGAAGTTTAAGAATAAGAATTAATATGCCGCTGTATTAATATAAACTCACGATCTTCGCTTCTCGTTTTTCGGCGGGTCAATGTACTTTCTGCCCACCTCTCCTCCCACACCATCGTCCGTCCTCTTCCCACTATCATCCTCAAGATAGGAGCCCCTGGTCACCCTATTCAAGAAGTAGTGCATCCAAGGGCCGCCTTGAAACCTCTGAGCTCACCTAAACTATAAGGGCCAACCTCATTTGCTAATTTTACCATGTTTTCATTCCTATTAGTTTTGGATCAATATTTTATTTTATTTTCGCTTCTTTCCTTTTTTGTTGTTTTTAAGGTTTTTTATACTTCTTCCATTTTTTCTGTTTTTTTCATTTTTTTCCATTTTAAAGTTTCAGATTTTTTCTAATTCTTGATTATTTTTGCAATCCGTGATTAAAAACCATAGAATATTTTTAAAATCGCAAATATTTTTCACTATATTATGGAAACCCCAAAAGTTTGATGTTACAATGGTTCTAAGTGGTTCGCCGCGTGATGACCTGTGCTCACTCTAGGTCCAAGAAACAATGCTCCATTGAAAAGAACTACTGCTGCCCCTCCTTTTTCCTCCGTTTTGCTTCTTTATGCCGCTGCGTTCTTGAGCCGCCCGAGTTCGCATAATGCTGCGCGAAGCTCAGTGGTTCCACTCGAGCTCGCCTGGCCCTCTCTCTCTCTCTCTCTTCCGGGCGCCTCTACTCAACCCCCCACGAGCACCGCAGACAACCCCTCGCTTCTCTCGCCGTCACCAGCTGCTACACGGCGGCCTGCAGGCCATGGCCATGGTGAGTCGGTCGTCACGTATAAGGCCGCTCTGTGACCTCATCGCGGCCTCCATCCACCACCATGGTTCGGGCCTCGCTGCCGGCCTCCGCCTAAACCGCACCCACCGCCTCCTCCTCCCCCACAGATAAGGCCGCTCCAGACCTCATCGCTCTCCATCCACCACCATGGTCGGGCCTTGCCGCCGCCTCCGCCAACCGCACCCACCGCCTCCTCCTCCTCCTCTAGACCACACCTGCAGCACCTTCACCATCACCGCGAGCCCCTCCCGCGTGTTTCTTCATCTCCTCCTCGGTCGTCGCTGCCGAGCTCCATCGTTATCGCCGCCTTCGCCTACCGCGCCGATGCCCTTTCAACCCGGTGCCTCTGGCGCACCGTGTCACCACGTTGGACGCCACGATCTCTCGAGCACGCCAGGCTACCACCGGAACGGTGGCTCAAAGCGCCAAAGAAGTTGCTGACACCGGCTGGGCTCGCTCTGCCCATTAAGGAGGTTGGGATTTAATCTCCAAGTGGCGGGCCCGTCAGAAGCGACCTCGGCAAATGGGCTCACGCAGAAGTGGAGGCGGCTTTACTTGGCCTCGTCTCGCCAAGACGCCTGCTGAATCCGCTTTCACGTCAGCGCTCGAAAGGCCAAGGCCACGGCCACTGGGCCACCACTGACCATCTCTGGCTGCTCAGCACGCAGGATAAGGTTAAAGCCTTATTTCTTTTTCTTTTCAAGTCAACTTCAAAAATCCATAAATAATTCAAATTAACTCCAAACTTGATGATTCAAATTTCTGTAGCTCATAAAAATCATGATCTATCTCATGGTACAACTTGCACATTTTTCCAGGAACTTTATCTTCACACATATTTATCAAAACCCCATTTTCCATTTCTGTGATGAACTTTAGAAAATCACAGAGAGCTCAAATTTGTTTAAAATGCCATGATTCAAATTTGCAGATATATCTAAGTTCATAACTTAGGTTATGAACATTTTTCTTAATACTTTCTGCATTTACACAAAATAATGAGCCATTTCTTCATGTTTGTCAACTTTGCAAATCCATAGAATATTCATTTCAATTCCAAATCCAAAGAAACTAACTCCTAGATGCTTCTAAAATCATGGTTTGCTAAATGGGTGCTTTTGCTCATTTTTCAAAATATGCTTTCACACTTCTTACAAATCCAGAAACCTCTTTGATTCCATCATATCAAAATGTTCGTAAATATCCACCATCCAATTCCAATGAAACCACTCTGTTATTTTTCATATGACCAGAGAAGTCCTAGAAAAGTCAAATTATATTTTTAGAGAACTTTTATTTTTTGCCTTTTTGTGTTGCTTATTATGGTTGCTTTCAACGATAGTTGACGGATAGACTAAATGCTTTGAGTTGGACCGTAGATATTTGAAGACCTCGAGGACTTTGTTAAACAAAAAGCAACCCTTGACCATGTCTATGAAACCCTTTTTATGTATGTCATATAGCACCATATTGTTGTTGCAACGAATCATGGATGAGGTGGTAACCACCTTGATGGGTTATTTTGTTGGAAATATGCCCTAGAGGCAATAATAAATTAGTTATTATTATTATATTTCCTTGTTCATGATAATCGCTTATTATCCATGCTATAATTGTATTGATAGGAAACTCAAATACATGTGTGGATACATAGACAACACCATGTCCCTAGCAAGCCTCCATTGGCTAGCCTGTTGATCAATAGATGGTTACTTTCCTGACCATGGACATTGGATGTCATTGATAACGGATCACATCATTAGAGAATGATGTGATGGACAAGGCCCAATCCTAAGCATAGCACAAAGATCGTAGTTCGTATGATAAAGCTTTTCTAATGTCAAGTATCATTTCTTAGACCATGAGATTGTGCAACTCCCTGATACCGTAGAGAATGCTTTAGGTGTACCAAACGCCACAAACGAATCGGGTGGCTATAAAGGTGCACCACGTATCTCCGAAGTGTCTGCTGGGTTGGCACGAACGAGATCGGATTTGTCACCCTGCCGACGGAGAGGTATCTCCTGCCCACTGGTAGGACATCATCATATTGTGCACAATGTGACCAAGGGTTGATCATGGGATGATGTTACGAACGAGTAAAGAGACTTGCTTGTAACGAGATTGAACAAGGTATCGGATACCGACGATCGAATCTTCGCAAGTACAATACCGCTAGACAAAGGGAATTGTATACATGATCGATTGAGTCCTTGACATCGTGGTTCATCCGGCGAGATCATCGTGGAATATGGGAGCCAACATGGGTATCCAGATCCCGCTGTTGGTTATTGACCGAGAACGTGGTTTGGCAAGAAACCAAAGGCGTTTCTTAAAGTTTGGGGCTCGATACTTATGTGAAGAAACTTCAACCCGGATAAGCTCAACCCAAATCGGGAATATGTCTTCATAGGATACCCAAAAGAATGGGTACCCTTCTATCACAGTCTAAGGAAATTTTTTGTTGCTAAATTGGATCCTTTCTAGAAGGGTTTCTTTCAAAAGAAGTGAGTGGGAGGAAAGTAGAACTTGATGAGGCTATACCTACTCCATTTTGGAAAGTAGTTCATCACAAAACGGTTCTGTGTTACCCAATGGTGAGGGAAGCTAATGATAATGATCATGAAACTTAATCAAGTTACTACCGAACCGTGGAGTCGACAGTGAGATCCCACAGTGGGGTAATCCTATGCAGAGTCATGTTACTTGACCATGGGAACCTCGAACTATGAGGAAGCGATGATGAGCCCAAATTCCATAAAATGGCTTGAGGCCATGAAATCTGAGATGGGATCCATGTTGAAAAAAGTATGGACTTTGGTTGACTTGCCGATGATGGCAAGCCATCGAGAATAAATGGATCTTCAAGAAGAAGGGCGTTGATGGTAATGTAATTCTACAAAGCCGACTTGTTGTGGGTTTTCGACAAGTTCAAGGGGTTGAATCGATGAGACTTTCTCACCCTGCGATGTTAATCAATAATTATTTAGCAATTGCATTTGATGATTATGAAATATGGCAAATGGATGTCAAAACGCATTCGAATGGTTTCGGAAGAAGGTTGTATATGATGCAACGGAAGGTTTTGTCATAAAAGGTGCTAACAAATGTGCAACTCCGGTGATCCATTTATGGACTGGTGCAACCTCTGGAGTTGGAATAAATGCTTTGATAGTGGCTCAAAGCATATGGTTTTTCTGGACTTTTTGGAAGCTGTATTTACAAAAGTGAGTGGGACTCGTAGAATTTCGATATTATATGTAGTTGACAATTATTAATTGGAAATGATATAAATTTCTGGATAGCATAAAGGGATACTTGAATAAAAGTTTTTCAATGAAAGACCTCGGTGAAGCTGCTTACATATTGGCATCAAGATTTATAGAGATAGATCAAGGCGGCAATTGGACTTTCACAAAGCACATACCTTGATAAAGTTTTGAAAAGGTTCAAAATGGATCAGGCATAGAAAGGGTTCTTGCACTATTACAAGGTGTGAAGTTGAGTCGACTCATTGCCGAAACCAATGAAGATAGAGAAAAATGAAAGATGTTCCTATGCTTCCCATAGGTCTATCATGTATGCAATCTTGTGTACGGACCGGCGTATGTTAGCAATAAGTTTGGCGGGGAAGTGCAGTAATCCATGAGTGGATCAACTGGACAGGTCAGAATATCAAATACACGAAAAGGATTAAGGATATGTTTCTGTTTATGGAGGTGACAAAGAGCTGGTTAAATGGTTCGTCGATGCAAGCTTTGACAACGATCCAGACGATTCTAAATGCAAAAACAGATCACGTGTTTATATTGAGCGGTGGGCATCGGTTGGTGCGTTCTAAACAAGCGTCGTGCGGGATCTACATGCGAACGGAGTACATAGCTGCTTTGAAGCAGCAAATGAAGAATCGGATGAAAGAGTTCATTTCGATCTGGGTGTCATACCTAGTGCCCGGGACCAATGAAGATCTTCGTGACAATCTTGGTGCAATTGCCTTGGAAGGAATCCAGATTTCACAAGAGGACCAACACATCAACATAACTTCAATTCCATCCGGGACCAAGTCGGGTGGGAGACATAAATTTCAAGATACATACGGATCTGAATGTTTGGAGACCGTTGACTAAGCCTCTTCCATGAGCAAAACATGATCAACACCAAGACTCCATGGGTGTTAGAATCATTCTTTGTAATCTAGATTATTGACTCTAGTGCAAGTGGGAGGAGGAAAAATATGCCCTAGAGGCAATAATAAAGTTATTATTTATTTCCTCATATCATGATAAATGTTTATTATTCATGCTAGAATTGTATTAAAACATGATACATGTGTGAATACATAGACAAACTTAATGTCACTAGTATGCCTCTACTTGACTAGCTCATTAATCAAAGATGGTTATGTTTCCTAACCATAGACATGTGTTGTCATTTGATTAACGATATCACTTCATGGAGAATGATGTGATTGACTTGACCCATTCGTTAACAGCCTTGATCGTTTAGTATGTTGTTATTGCTTTCTTCAGCTTATACAAGTTCCTATAACTGAGATTATGCAACTCCGTTTGGAGGAGCACTTTGTGTGCTACCAAGCGTCTAGCGTAAGCGGTGATTATAAAGGGCTCTGGTGTCTCCAAAGGTACATGTTGAGTTGGCGTATTTGAGATTAGGTTTTGTCACTCGGATTGTGAGAGGTATCTCTGGGCCCTCTCGGTAATGCCATCACTATAAGCCTTGCAAGCAATGTAGCTAATGAGTTAGTTCGGAATGATGCATTACTGTGAGTAAAGAGACTTGCGGTAGCGATTGAACTAGGTATTGAGATAAGCGATCGAATCTCGAGCAAATAACTATACCGATGACAAAGGGAACAACGTTATGTTGTTATGCGGTTTGAGATAAAGATATTCGTAGAATATGTAGGAGCCAATTTGAGCATCCGAGGTTCCGCTATTGGTTATTGACCGGAATGGTTCTCGGTCATGTCTACATAGTTCTCGAATCGTAAGATCCTTGCGCAAGGTTTGATGGCATTATATTATGAGTTTATGAGTTTTGATGTCGAAGTTTTTTGGTCCGGATGTGATCACGGACATGCGAGAGTCTAAAATGGTGAGACATGAAGATTGATATATTGGGCGACTATATTGGACAGGAAGTGTTAGGAGAATTTTGGATAAAATCGGAGTGAGGTTATCGGAACCCGGGAACTAATGGGCCTCGATGGGCCTTAGTGGAGAGAGGAAGGCCCGGGGCGGGCGCCCTCCCTGGTCCGGGTGGACTGGAGAGGAGGCCCCTTTCCTTCTCCTCTCCCTTCCTTCCCCCTCTCCTTTGGGGAAACCTACTAGGACTTGGAGTCTAGTAGGTTCCCCTCTTGAAAGGGCCATAGAGGGCCCGGCCTCCCTTTCTCCTTTATATCACGGGGAAAACCCCAAACAAAAGGATTTCTCTTAGGTGCGGTGCCCCCTCCACCATAGTCCTCCTCGATAATATTTGGGGTGTTGGGAAGCCTCGTCGATAGAACATCATCATCTCCTGGTCATCGATGGAACTCTCCCTCGACACTCGGCTGGATCGGATTGAGGGGCGTCATCGAACTGAGCTGTGCGAACTTCGGGGTGTCTGCGGTGCTTGATCGGTGGGGTAGGCGATGACTACATCAACGCGTTGTGCTCCTTCCGCTTCCGGTCTCACAGTGCGGACCTCCCCTCGTTGCTATGCACACCTGATCTTCGTGTTGGATTTTTTTTGAAATACCCGTTTCCCAACATGGCATGGGTCCCTTTTATTGAAGATTTCGCTGCGATGATACCTCAGACTTGACCATAATGGTCCTACTTGTGTAAAATGGTATTATGGATGTAAGACTCTTGTTATTCAGCTTACTGTTTTTGAGCATTGATCTCGGGATCCTCGTGCATTGATGATCTTGACTTATGAGTGGGGTCCCCGAGCTGTACAGCCATCTTTGTGGAAGCCTTAGTTAGCATGTGGTTAGTAAGGGAAACAATTTTCAAAACTGTTACTAACATTCAAAACTATCTAACTTCTCTTCCCTTCTCGGTTTCTGAAAGCTAAGGTATACTTTTTATTGATCTCTCCCCTTAAAACTTTTGGTGCTAGAACCCTTATGCCTGACCAGGTTCCTTGAAATCCTTTGGATAGTCTTGAAGGAATGCCTTGTCGGACATCCACCCATCTTGAACACAAGATTGGCAACCACGACAACAAGGCGATAGGAAGATACATCTTGAGGAATGAGGCATGAAGACCGGAGGATGGAGATACCTTTGAATTTCCCGGGATGATGCAACCTTGTCCATTGTGATCAGGTGTAAGATATGCAAGATCACGATATACATGTTAATAGGAACCATGTCCTTACCATTGTTGTGCAACCGGTGGATGAGAACCTCCCATTGGTCGCCTCACTATAGTGGGGAAAGCAGTTCTCTTCATCCCCGCTCTTGTGTCGATGTTGTCATCAACGTAAGACATGTTGGACCCCTACTTGCTTTTTAATGTCATTGCAAAAGGATTACCACTTGTACCCGGCCTTAGAAGACAAAAGGGATCGTCATGATTAAGGAGACAACGGAAGGCCGGTAATGCACCCGAAGCCATCTTCACCCCCCACTTCAGCGTGGAAGTTGTTGAAAATCTTGAGATCAACCCGGATTGTTTCATGAACAACTGAGGCGTAGCAACCCGAAACCGGAACGCAAGGGCAAAGCCGACTATTGTCAAATCCTAGGGTGGGATGGGTGTACCCCCTATCTTTGGATCAGTCCTATGATGGTTCGAATAGAACCCGATTGTGTTTCTTGCTTTTATTTGTTTGGTTTTGATGCGTGTTTCCCTAGGAACAATCTGGACTATACCTTCCTTACCTTGTTTCTTTTTTTGGCCACTGTTTTTTGCCCACTTAGAACCCCTTTGGCATTCCTCCTCTATCCTTCTCCTCTCATCTCTCCTGGTGAAGTCTAGAAGACAAGATGCAAAATTCCCCCGGTGGGGAGTCCTGGATTGGGGTGTCGGGATAGGGACTACCATCATCGGGAACTATCATTTGGGACTATCATCATCGAGGACTCCAAGACTATGAAGATACAAGATTGAAGACTTCCCCGTGTGGATGGGACTTTCCTTGGCGTGGAAGGCAAGCTTGGCGTCTGGATATGTAGATCTCCTACCATTTAACGAAACTCTATTAACCCTAACCTCTCGGTGTCTATATAAAGGATGGCTTTAGTCTGGACAACAATCCAACAACCCTTACAATCATACCATAGGGCTTCTGGGTTTAGCCTCCTTGATCTCGTGGTAGATCCACTCTTG